>CM061526.1:30497101-31158312 GCA_030068015.2 Neoceratitis asiatica
TTGAGGTGGAATGAGCAAAACGATGATGCAAAGGACTTATGTTAAAATATATGCAACCGATCCAGTTTAAAATTTTAGCAATTGTTTGAATAATTGGACGATTATGTGCACCTAGTCTCTCTCCTCTTAAAGCACAAAACGTGGCCACATTTGAATCACCATTTTTGTAGTTTCAACAATTTTAACGCGTTGTTAAGTGAGCCATTTTCATAAATGCCTGACGTTTGCCTGAAACAAAAATATTTGGTTAAGTTTGACAGATGTCAAAATACAGCCGTGCCTTTTGAAAACCACTAAATATAACCCTTGATATTAAGCTCCATGCATCTTGGATTAAAAAAAAAAGGCTAAAGTTAAACCGTATGGGAGGTGGGCTTGCTTATGAACCCACTGCTAATATTTTTTGGTAGATGTTTCGCTTCAGGGTAGGTGTATATATTCTATCACATGCCCACAAATCAGTCAAAAATAGAAGGCCTGTTATACGGAAAGTACGACTTTTTATAGACCGGAGAGAACTCCATAATCCAGACTTTCGAAATCCAGATAGTATATAACTATCGACAAGACACAACATTAAAAAGATATAACGAAATCACGGCCAGAACCAAATAAGTTACTTCCAATATATATACATAAAATAGGCTATTACATACATACTCGTTTATACATATATATTGTCCGTTTATATCTAGTGACTTTCGAATATATATATATACTGTTTGACCCAATCAATATGTGGTTCGTTTCGTCCTTCTAGGAAGTTTGATATATGTCCATAGGATTGAAGTGATTCATTCTTTGTAAAACTAAATTAGTTAAAAAAGTTGAACTAATGAGACAGTGACTTTTCCACTTCGTAACTAACCAGAGAACTTAAAACACATATGTATTAAGGTGTTTTTAAACCCCTGGCTCTTAGAAGCACAGGCAGAAAGTAAGAAAAAAACCACGATTATTGGGTGCCAGGCTATATGGACGTCGCAGATAGCAGATTGCCGATAAACTGACTAAAGAGGGTATATTTTCAGAACTCAACAGGCAATAATAATGGACTTATCTGTCAGATACGTACCAGATATGGCCCAATAGAGCACCAAATTTTAATTAATCATGAAAATTTACTGAATGGCATTCCGGCGCCTTCTCCTTCCCAAATAATACACTTTTACCGACGAACAATAACAACTTAAAAACATTTTTAAACGCATTTTCTTAAATCTACTTCAGTTCTAATGATTGAAGCGGGTGTCCCGAAATGGGCATTGGAGTTTTGGAAAGAGAAAAAATTCGACCAAAGTCACATCAGCTAAATACAGTGGTTGTTTGATAATATTTGTTGAATTTAAAGCCAGAATTATTGATCACCAAGAAATTCTTGTGAGATGGTACGTTATCCTGGAGCAACGAGTGAGTTTACTTTTCACAAATCTAAGAACGCATAACAATAGGCTTACCAGTCCCTTGTAACAGAGTTTGGAAACGAACAAAGGACTGTAGGATAACGAAAATTAATTGCAAAATATATGACGCGTAGCTAACTAAGTTCTTTAAAACTGACAATAGTTTGCTGATAGGGCTGTTAACGGGGCATTTACTTGGATGCCAAAAAATTTTCAAATTATGTCGGGTCGAGGACAAAAAAGGATTAAAAACCGGGAATGTGCGAAGACAGTAGAGCATGAAGACTAGAATACGCGACGTTTAGCGAACAGAGGCTGTCTTTACTTGGTGACGAAAATCTGCTGGAACTGCAAACAACAATAGACAAAAGCGCCTACTTTGAATTGCTGTGAGAACTACAATGCCATTTAAAGTAGAAGCATAACAATAAACGTATCAGTATAGAACTTGTGGAGTGTCACTCGTAACCCAACGGTCAGTGTATCCTCTATCTGAGACTCCCCAAGGAATCGGCCAGTTGAAACTTACCCAACCTTTATAGTTCAATCTGGTTTCGCCCAAAATTCGTATTCAACTGCATTTTCATCTCTATGAAAATATGTATGTCTGATTGTAATTTGAAATATGGAATGCGCCAAAAGTAGCCTTATTTTATAAATACCCCACCTCCTGACCCACTTACAGCGCGTCAAACTTCAAAGACTTCGACGACCTGATGGAAAGCCAGAGAAGTAAGCTGAAATACATCACCATTTTCCGCTTGCGTGGTGAACAAGAAAGGCCGCACGCTTCGGTGGCATCAAATCCACGAAACGCACTGTTGCCTGCTATCAAGCGTACAATTTGATCCTCTTTAACTGCACGAATAAAGGACTACAAAGCATTGGGCCAATAATAAGCATTTTTACTTGTACTCTTTACAAGAAAAAAGGAATAAATAAAAAAACAACCTTGCATATAGAAATATGTTTATTATACTATGTTCAGAATGTACAATGCGTGAATTTAAAGAAAAATCGCTAAGACGACACAAAACACTAATCCCAGCTGTTTACATGGTAATCAGTACAAAGCAGGACCAACAAATGAGGAACTCGGCGGCATTGATGCTTTGCTGCTCTGAGTGTGGCGGAGGAAAAGGGTGTGGCAGCGCATTGCGACCAAATAATAAATTATGAAAGTGTTTGAAAAATGCACAAAATTAAAGCATTAATTGCGGCATTAGCTGTAAACATATGTATGTGTGTAAGTATTTATGTATTTGTGCATAGCATGCGCTACTTATTGGAGCTTTAGAGAGAGGACAATAATGTCCTGCCAAGCCATTGTTTGCTCAACTAAAAATTTTATTTATTGACACTCTTTAGATACACATACATATGTACATATATACATACTTCCGTCCGCTTCGCCTGCGCAGTTGCTTATAGGATGCGTATGCTGTTGGCCAACGCGACCAGAATGTTATGCCATTGTTAATGGCCATTCACATGTACACATACAACGTAATACTTATTGTTTCCACGCACTCACACATACCTACTTAACTACGGTTTGACGCTGAAGCTGAGTTTCACGCGCCCGCTCATAACGCTTTGCTCGCGAATATGATAGCAATTCATAAATTTTATCTCTTTTATTACACAGATCCTTTCATTTCCTCTCTAAGCGGAATTCCTAGCTTTAGTGTATATAATTTGTTTCCTGTTTATGCGCCCAGCAGGATATTGTCATAAAAATATATATCTATTGTATGAATGTATACTCGCGTGTATGAAGCACTTATGCTAACGCTCAGACGCACGCCGTGATACCTTTCATATGTATATACTTATACATACTAGTTTGCTGGTGTCATCACAAAGTTCTCGTTTGTTTTCAGATTTGCTCAGTGATGTATAAATTAATGGCCGACAATAAGCCATCATCATCGCCAGCCGTTCCAGCACTTTGCACAAACTCATCAATCCACGCTACATACTCAGCGAAGATCTGTAGACTTCCTGAAGTGTTTGGCCAATTGCCACTAATTCCCTGCCCATAGAGAGACCGAACGAAGAATGAATGCACAAACACACAAACACATGCATCTCATACAACAATTCTAGTGCACCCTTTTGACAGGGGGTGTGTTCTACAAGCATATTTCATTCTCCCAACATTTATTTGCATAAATTTGTCATAATTTCAAATAGTTGATTTGCGTTTTATTGCCTGTTTTTAACACATTACCACTGCATCTGCGCGCTTCAATTGACAAATTAGCCTCATAAGTGTTTTATGTTTGAACATCCAATCCGGAAAGTATTAAAACAAAGGGTACATGGCATTTGTGGTTTTAAATTAAAATTTATTAATTGATTAATGCATAAAAGGATATAAAAAACAACTGAATTTGCACGATTTGAAAATGAAAATTTCAGTTATTTTGTATTAAGATTTTCTTTCTGATATTAAAATGTTTAAACAAGTGTCAACTCTGCTCTAAATTTATAAGTTGAAGTTTTTAAACAGGTGGCAACGCTGCTCCTAAATATTTTTTTTAAGTCTTTTTGCCTGTCCTGTAAAATAACAGGCTAGTTTCAGGCCGGTACCACTATATAAGATAGCCGTGGTTGGACTTGGGGAAGTATACCCTGGAGCACGACTAAGAATGGTCGATTTTAAAGGTTTTCCGCCTAGACAAAGGACCAGAGTTTGGCTTTCCGTTAAATCTGAACTGCCTAATCAAATACAAAATGAGTAGCCTTTTCAATCCGGATTTGCCCACCATGGACTGGAAGGTGGTAAAATTGGAGCCAAGTACCAAGGCGACGCGTCAGACTGCGCTGACGCTCGACAAAGAATCGCTTCTCGTGTTGGAATGAACGGGAGGAATAAAATAGCCTTTGTATTTCGGGATTTGACAAACCCAGTACTGCAATTTGAACGTTTAGACATACGAGCACTATTTGTATTTATGGAGTAACTTAAAACATTCATCTTAGCCAAAAAATTGTATTAAATCGGAAACATTTTCAAGCGATTATTTTTACAACTTTTACGTGAATTATTTCGGCAACAGTGCATCGATGAATTATATTCAATTTTTGCCCATGAAGCTCCATCAGGGACCAGTGTTTATCAAAGGCATAGTGAACCGAATCATTGTCGAAGATCCCTCCAAGACGAACTTCGTGAAAGTCGTCCAAAAACAGTTGTTGTTCCGGAAAATTTTGATGCTTCGCGCATGCTTATATTGCAAGATCGTCATGTGGCCTTTCGTGAGATTGAG
Organism: Neoceratitis asiatica; assembly: GCA_030068015.2. Lineage (NCBI taxonomy): Eukaryota > Metazoa > Arthropoda > Insecta > Diptera > Tephritidae > Neoceratitis > Neoceratitis asiatica. Next base: position 30,501,780 of record CM061526.1, read on the forward strand.
ACAATCCCACTAAGTGGGATTAGCATACATTCAATATTGCTTGAGCATTTGATTTAAAAAAAATTGTTTTTGTTGGATACCACACAATTTGTCAATCACTCCAAAAAGGGATCGTGTCGATTGGTCGAGAAAAATTTTAGAAAATCCGATGTAATAAGATACGATAGCGGTGCTTCGCGTATGTGACATTGTAGCAGGTGATGAACGCTTATAAGATTGAAAGTATACAACATGTCGACAGTATGAGTGTTTCAAGATGAGACGACTCCAACAAAATTAATTCGTGCCAAAGCACTTCCAAGCAAAGTGTTGCCTAGGAAAAACTGTACATGTCGCAACCGCATCAATAGAACAGCGCACAACAGTAAATTCTAAGGTGTGAACAAGCATTTGTTTGCCAGTTGTCTTTCAGGAAATCAGGATAACCAACCGCCGAAGACGGATTGCTACATATCGACAGGAACAACTGCATTTTTGAGCACCCAAAACAACAATTCGATGAGTCATCCAGCGTATTGTCCAGACTTGGCACCAAATGACTTCTTTTTATTCCCCGTGTGTACAAAATAAACTGATATGTCAACGTTTTTCAACACCTGAAAAAGTGGTTGATACGTGCAGAACGCACGATTTGGAGATACCTCTAACAGAGTAGCAAAAGTGCTTCGACAATTGGTTCAAAGGTGTGCAAAAGTGTATTGATCTTAATGAAGAATATTTTTTAAAAACATAAAATGAATTAATATTTGTTTTTGTTCCCTAATTTTTAAATCTAAAAGACAACCATGGCCTTAAGACGGAAAAATCCTGATTGTGGACGATGTCGGCAGCGGATGGTACAACAAACTGCACTTTAAAGCAGGTCCAGGTAGATAGTTTCCAAATGTCAATGGAAGCAGCAGACAGCTTTCATTCAGATGCCCAGGGTGATCGGACACAAGAGCTGTGGTTTCAAATCTGGCAGGTATGTATGTACTGGTAAGTGGTGCAATTAATTGCAAGCCAAGAACCTACATTTTTGTAAGTTTAAACTTGAATGTCTTTTTTCTTCCTCAATATAGCGATGAAAATACTGCTAGCCTGAAGATAGATGGACGAAACTTCAGGATATCATAATATACTCGTATCTAGCTCATGAAAAAGCAATACCAACTGGGCCTGTGGTAAAGCTAGTGCAGGAAAATAATGGCAGGCGATGGAAATGCTAATGATTCCACACATACAAAATCGGTTTAGGTACTTCGGTGGGACAAATACACGTAAAGGGGACTTGTGTGTATATAAAAAAAAGATGCTATGCCCACTTTCCTCAATTCGGGGAAGCATTAACAATATGCAGGATAGCGGGAATATGCTTTATAAATTTTGTTGAATTCATTGAAGCCGTTCTCAAGTTCCTAAGCAACAAATAAATCGTACGCCTCTTTTCATATTTTAGTTCTTATTGAAGGTGTCACGCTGACTTTTCAGAATTCGTTTAAGCTTCTTATAAAACATCGGCATAACAATTCAAATATGCTATATAAATTTGGATCGATGAAGCCGTTCTCAAGTAATGAGATAACACCAAAACATTTTATATGCATATATGTACATAAAACTAAAAATAGCCCAGTCACATTGTCCTTTTCATTAATTCACAATAACCTACAAATGTTCACGCACATAGGGGATACTATCCTAATGGAATCCTGAAAAGTCCTCATTGATCCCGTGTTGGCAAAAAGTTTTATTCAAGATCAAGGTCACAAAAAAGATTTTTTTTAGCTAAACTGTTAGTTTTAGAATAAAAATAGCTCAGATTGACATTGGAACAGGTAATAATCTACGAAAAGTATCCTTATACATTTTTCACTTAGATTCAACATTTTTAGAAATAGTCTCTTAGGTGGCAGCCAAAATGCGGATTAATGTATCAACACCGCCTGTTGACAAAAACCGCGGAGCCTTTTTAGAATTATTCAAAAACAATTTTAAAAAAAAAATCATGCACTCGAGCAATTCATTCTACATTCCACTTTACAAAAGTATTTTTTGACACTTTTGTCCCAAAATCCAACAAGTGAAACTCTTTTTCGTGCAATTTCCCGATGATAATGAATTTTTATTAAAATTTCTATATTAAAGAGAAACAATTTCAAGTATGCTTTAATTTTATCTGCTCTGTACTTCAGGTTATCAGGAATATAAAGGGTGTTTTTTATAGAGGTATAGAACTTTAAGTTGGCATTACTTTTCAAGATGGCGACCGATTTAACATCTGTCAAGTGATTTATTCTCAGTTTGGTTTGGCAATTCATCATGAATAGACTCACGCCTGAACAACGCTTTCAAATAGTGCAATACGAGATTACCGTTTTTACCCGATTTTCATAAGCGAATTTTGTTTAGCGATGAAGCGCACTTCTGGTTGAATGGCTACGTCAACAAACAAAACTGCCGCATTTGGAGTGAAGGTAATCCTCAATGATATGTTGAAACACCGTTACATCCAGAAAAACTGACTGTTTGGTGCGCTTTATGGGCTGGTGGAATCATTGGTCCGTACTTTTTCAAAAACGATGGTGGCCAGAACGTTACAGTCAATGGTGATCGGTATAGAGCCATGATTACTAACTTTTTCATTCCTGAATTGAATAACCATGATGTCCAGGAGATGTGGTTTCAACAAGACGGCGCAACATGTCACACAGCTCGTGCCACAATAGATTTATTGAAAGACACGTTTGGTGACCGCCTAATTTCACGTTTTGGACCTGTGAATTGGCCTCCAAGATCTTGTGATTTAACACCGCTAGACTACTTTCTGTGGGGCTATGTAAAGTCATTGGTCTATGCGGATAACCCACAAACGCTTGACCATTTGGAAGACAACATTCGCCGTGTTATTGCCGATATACGGCCACAAATGTTGGAAAAAGTCATCGAAAATTGGACGTCCAGATTGGACTACATCCGCGCCAGCCGTGGCGGTCATATGCCAGAAATCATATTTAAAATGTAATGCCACAAGATTACCTTTCGGATAAATAAAATTCATGTCAATCGAATAATCCATCATTGTTTTATTGCAACTTAAAGTTCTATACCTCTATAAAAAACACCCTTTACTTATTACATAGACATGTTTATAGTAAATACAAATGTAATCAGAGGAGTTTCTGATTCTATCCATGGCTTCTATAAGTACTCTATGGCTCACAGTGCATTCAGCCCACATAATCAATGAATCGTCTTGAAGTAATGTACCAAGATATAAAACATGTAGATTGTTGTTCGAGAATTCTGGATAAAATGAGCAGTTTTTCCATATTCTAAAGGATTACTGGCTCAAAAAAGGGATACTAAATTCAGACGTAGGATTCTCCTTTCCGTACTGCGGAAGGCAGCTTTAAAATGGAGGGAAAGGTAATTTTATCGATTTTTTCTGAGGTTATTTTCCAAAATGTAGCTCATTGTGAATATTTGGTCAAAGATGGATTTACCAGATCTAAATCCACACTGATAAGGTACAATCAGTGCGCGGACGTTGGGCTTTAATATTTCACACATAGAACTATGTATGCAATATTGATATCTCAGCTACTGAGCCATTTTTAAGCGGACAATCACTAATCTTATTTCGTCATAGCCGGATATTGGAATGTTTTTCCATCATCTTTGATTGGGGTTTCGGGTTCACCATCTCCATTTTTTGCACTTTCACTGTCGCTCATCAGGCTGAAGAAGTATTCCCTCAAGCGCAATAAGAAGTTTGAAATACCGTTCCACAATTCCCACAGAAAGCTCTCGGAAGTAAGGACTGCAAGTCAAGTAAAAAAACGACTAGCTTTTTGAAAGACTTTTCGAACTTTTCTTGAGTTTGTTGACGAACGTTCTATGCCGCACAGAGGCGGATGCGTATCTTCGTAAGACTTTGGTTTCGATTCATCCACCGAAGTGCATGCCACAAATCCAGCTCCACATTTTTACTATTTTATATGTCCGATGTAGTATATTTCACAAACCATCCATCATACTTCTTAGACGGCAATAATGTTAACCTTAATATTTGCAAGGTCAACTAAAAATTCGACAGTGAATGCTAGTCAAAAACAAAAAACTTTTAAGAATCTGGGTTATTCATTGATCAAAAATACGATTTTGTTCGGCCGAACAGACAGATCTGCAAACATCGCGTATTTTTATTTCAAAAGCTGTTATGCATGCTCTTCAGAAAGCTATTAAATTAATCAAATAGTCGAACGTATACAAAAACGAGGGAAGGTTCCACACAACCTAAAACAACGTAAATCAAAGGACTCATCGAAAATTTTCCACATACCAAACCGTTTTGAAAAAAAAAATTACTTATACGAACACAAACTCAGTTGAACTGAATTTGAAATGTTTACTTGACTATTCCAATATCGTAGACTACATTTTTTTCGCCCATCGCAATAAGTATTCACAAGCCAAAGTGAGTAGATTTCAAAAGCTGTTGCTATTGGGAAGATTCATTTGTCTGTTTATCTACTTGAACAACAGTCTGCTTGTTTCTCTATCCGCGTTATTGCGGTGTTAATGATGTTGTCGACAAGCATCGAAAGTTGTCGGCGTCTTCTCCCATAGCAAGGGTGTCGTTGCAAAGTGGCAATCATGACAACTGCACAAGCCTACGCTGCCATGTCGCACACTGACGTACCAGCGAGTCCATGTAACACCAATTTTTATTTTTATTTTATGCCCAGCACGTCGCTTCATCACTGTGTCGCTTGCCGTCCGACTTTCGACGTTTATTGGTCACAAACGTAGCACTTGGCGGCTGACATTTGTTTTACCTCATACATACGGCACATTTGAATTTGACAAATTTTACTTTTGTATTATTTGCATACAAATGAGTGTACCCTTCAGATGTGTTTGTGCTGTTTGTATGTATGTGTTTGGTTTTGTGCTAAGCTGCATCATAAATCACGGTAATTTAATTTCTGCCATCATTAGCAAAGTGTAGAAAAGATCGAGTGCTAAAAACGCTAAGAGTTAGCTTTGATTGTTGTTGCTTTGCTCTCTGCTGCGCACTTTCCTCCACAATGTTTGTTGAAGTGGTGGATGTGGTTTTCACCTCCCAGCTGTACATGTTCGCCCTTAGCGTTAGCACATTTTTAATTAATAACTTTCGAAAAGACCACGCTTCAATGCAAATTAAAACGTATTTGTACCCCCCTCCCTGCTCACTCACCATATGCGGTACATGTAACCGAAACCATTCAAAGACTGAAATAAATACTGGACGAATAAAGGATTATTACGCGGTTACATTTATTTTCAAATATTAATTAATCAATTTAAGTTTAATTTGATAGAAATGTAACAGTCAGAGCAAAGCTTGTATATTTAAGCAACGAATATGTTAACACAGATGTACATACGTAAATATATACATACGTAAAATGTACCGTAAACAATTAAGGAAAAATATATTCAGATGCAACCAAATATATATAAGACACCAGACGGTTTCAATTGTGTGAAAACAGGTTTGAATGATGAAACTTGGTTCTCACACTGCTTAAATCACAAGTTTGAACGCTACTGCAGTGGGAGGAATCGGACCAAGTTGACGACCACCTCCCATATATCTGTAACTCTGGAAAATACAAAAATCGCGATGAACATGGGAGTGGAAAAAAGTCGGTTCGGAGTGCTGCGAACCACCTTTGGGGCAAAGGTGGTTCGCAGCAAAGGAAACCGCTAGACTAATCAAGCAACTTTTTACTTTCCACCCCCACTTGCCTCAATATCAATTATTTAAGACATAAGTCTACAGCACTCAACCAAACTTGATAGGGAATCTACTTTCAATGGGTTACAAAAAATGGCTGAGATAGAACCAGAAAGAGACGTACCTTTCATATAAAATATCCTCAATTTTTGACAGGTCTGTGGACTTAAGATCGCTACTTATTAATTTATTTACTATTTAATTTATTATGGCTAATTAAGCCAAGTAAGAGCAAGATAGAAGAGCTGTCTTCGACCTTGCCAAAGTCTTTATACCTTTCGTGAACAAGTTTATACCAAATTGCAAGATACGTTTTCGATTTTTAATGTCAATATTAACTAGAACTCGACGTCTGTATAATACCAAATTTCACACTCTATATGCCTTTTGATGGAGTTTTGACGCAAAACCTCATTTTGAAGTTGTGTGTATAGAATACCGAATTACATGTCCTTGGGTTGCTTTATTGAAGTATTTATGATCCAAATCACATATCTGAACATATCCTTTGTATAGGAGCTCTGTGATATAGTAGACCGATTCGACAGGTTCTGCCAAATAAAGGGTGAGCAGAGGTACTTTTTTCTATAGCCTTTTTTTTTGACAGATCACACGTGAGTGTGTCAAGCTGTCACGTTATTTTTGTTTAGAATTGTTTTTCATTTCATCATGGAAAGACTTACGAAAATTCACGTTCTGTAAATAATGAGTTTCGCGCGCTTCGCTCAACTTATGATCAGCATAATCTGCCTACTGAGCGTATTATTCGCAACACCATCACACATCTTGAGACCCAGCATTCATTATTAGATAATATTCGACGGAATAGACCACGTCCAGCATGCAGTAAACAAAATATAGCGGCCGTAGCTGAGAGTGTACACGAAGACCGTGGAGAGTCGATTAGGCGTCGTTCGCATCAACTCAGACTGACGTATGGAACGACTTGACGCATTTTGCGTTGAGATCTTAAATTGAAAGCGTACAAAATACACCTTCTGCAAGAACTGAATCCGGTCGACCTTCACTGAGCTCTTGAAAATTTCCAAGAAGGTCCGACGTTTCAGAGCCAGATTTTGTTCAGCGATGAAACCCATTTCTGGCTCAATGGGTATGTAACACTTCGTTCAGCAGATAATTACACGTTTTCGACCGGTCGATTGGCCACGAAGATCGTGTGATATCACACCGTTAGAATTCTTCCTGTGGGGATAAATAAAGTCTAAAGTCCGCTTCGATTCAGGCCTTGGAGCAAAGCGTGTCATTCGCCAGTTACCGGTCGAAATGCTCGAACGAGTCATCGAAAATTGGACTCAACGGATGGACTATCTGAGACGTAGCTGCGGCCAACATTTGAAAGAGGTAATCTTTGAAAAATAAATGCCAAAGAATGTTCTTCCGAATGATAATTAACATTCCCCTTTAAATTTGAATCTTCTGTGTTTTTTTTTTTAAGGAAGGAACCTCGAAATGGATCACCTTTAATTAACCAAAATACACCCGCTTGCCAAGTTTCGTTGAAATCTCCCAAAAACTGAGATACTAGTTTGTTCATCTCAGCTCGCCATTCTTATATGATCGCTAAAAATTCTTCGTACTTGGGACCAAAGTTAATTCCATACCTTTCCACATGAAAGGTATAAAAATAATTAAAAAAGATACTCATGAATTTTGCGTGGTATTTTTTTGACTCTTTGCTCATTGCCAGTACTAAGTCTTACGATTAATTGTGTACCGATATATCCCACTTTTTCGGCAGCCGCGATAGCGGAGTGGTTAGCATCGCGTACTGCCATTCGGAAGGCCTGGGTTCGAGCCCAGATGCGAGCAACATCCAAAATTATAGAAAATAATTTTTTCTAATTGCGGCCGCCCCTCGGCAAGGAATGTCAAGCCCTCCGAGTGTATTTCTGACATGCAAAACAGCTCCTCATAAAAATCCATCAGCCGTTCGGAGGCGGCTTAGAATAAACTGTAGGTCGCTCCATTTGTTGGTATAAACATCAACACGCAAAACCACAAATTGGAGGAGGAGCTCGGCCAAAAATCGCTTCAGCGGTTACAAAGCGCCATATATATATATATATATCCCACTTTTTGATATAATTGATTAAGAGGAGGTCATTGTTTTCGTTAACTTCGATGATTATCCATGCCTGTGTGAACTTGGAAGCACATCTGATAGTTTGTAACCGACTCACCAACTCCGTCAGTCAAATCTTAATCTTACTATTTGGCGGCAATAAGAGAAATGACTTTTTAACGGAGTGGAGAGCTAGAGGCTGTTTGATTCTGTGCTGGTTTTAAAAGCTGACTTTATTATTATTATTTTATTAAATTGAAATTATCTGCACCAAATTATTAACAACTTGCCAGTAGATATGACAGGAGATACCCGTATTTCATTCAGCCCAAGATCAATTCGATTTTCTCCTTGATCAGTCTGGAAAAGGCAGAGCTGCAGCACTGTTGTTGAGGCTGATGTTTTCAATATTAACATCTTGTAAACGATTGTAACTCCTCTGTTTAGTTCCTCAGCTCGAATTACTTTTTCCTCCTTTCGATTTGAGAAGTCACACGGTAAATAGTAACCTTGCTGGAGCATCGTATAATTCCACACGGCTCAAGGAGATCCTTCTTAAATTTCACGTAGTTTATTTCAGAATTACTTTTCGCCATCATATTGCTTTGTCGCCTCGCTTTAGTGAGCATCTGATGAAGTACATATGTATATGTATTTTCGTCTATACCCTTCAGTAAATTTGTACATTCAATTCTTTTATTGGTACAGCGCTTCAATGAAGTTCGTAGCTGCCAAACTGATCTTCTATGTGTGATTCTTGAACATCGCTCTACTGGAGACACTTGCTAGACTGTGTTTCAGGCAGGACTGAATGGAATTCGGTTGCTGCATTTTTGTTGAGACGAAAATTTTAAATAATATAGATAATCTTATACTTAAGAAATTAACATAAAAATTAAAAAAAAAATCCAAGATCGCTCTATTCGTTGGAAGTAAAATAATTACTCCCATAAAACTTGTAAACAATATGAAACATCTGATTCAGAAAGGACAAACGATATTAATGTTATCGATAAACTATCGACATCCTCTCAAAACGTTTAGTCAATAGCTATTTTGCGTCGATGACGATCATCGACGACAACCGTAACGGACAGGAATATTTTAAGCATTCTCACATGTTTTTTTCTTTACCTCTACGTAGTTCATGCTACCTTTTCTGGTTTATTTTATATGTATATTCATCCTTTTTCAAATTCATTTGTGTCCGCTTGGTATCCAAAATAAATGTAGTTGTCGACGACTAGCTTGGATTAACGCGGGGCAGTCGCGTAAAGGCGAAAGGTCGTTTCTTCTTTCTTATATAGGTATATATATATAAGCGCTATTTAACCGCTGAAGCAATTTTCAGTCGAGTTCTTCCTCCAGTTTATTGTTTTCCGTCTTGATTTTTTTACCAACAAATGGAGGGATCTACAGATTATTCTAAGCCGCCTCCGAACGGCCGATGGGCTTTTATGAGGAGCTTTTATTTCATGCCAGAAATACACTCGGAGGGCTTGACATTCCCTGCCGAGGGGCGACCGCAATTAGAAAAATTAATTTTCTATAATTTTGGATGTTGCTCGAACCTGGACTCGAACCCTGTCCTTCCGAATTGTAATGCGCAATGCTAACTACTTGGCTATTACGGCCGCCGTTACCGTTCTTACAGCTTTTAAAATGTCAGTCTATCTGCATGTCGTCATACCAGACAGTTACTTTTCAGGTCACTTACTACCTTTGAGATGTCCTCTCTTTCTGAAAGAAAAATTTCGTATGACCGCTAGTACTTCTAGAATATTTTTTCTATGCAATTTATCACATGATTTTCTTACCTGGATGATGCGACAATTCTTTATCTGCCAAATATTTTAAATATTTTAAGAGCGGTAGCGAGAGTAAAACAAATTTAATATGTTTACCTTTTAAAAATTATAAAAGTTTTTTACAATAAAATATTATTCATACAAATTTTTAAAATTAGTTGTATTTTTTAAAATAAAAATGAACGCAGAATATTTTAAGAGACGGTTTAGAAATGCAATCGTCTCTTCTCACTTTATTTTTCATAATGATTCTTTACTGTTTCTTGCCCCATAAAATAGGTTACAAATACGATAACTTTTTTGTTTTATTTTTAGAGAAATTTTGGTTCTTGCTTGCAATAAAATAAAACTAAACTTTCTTAAAAAATTTTACTTTTTTAATAAAAAAGGTGGTACTTTTTATACAGCAGTCGGTAAAAGTTCTCTAATGTGTAAGTTCTGCCAAACCAACGGTGAACTCCTCGAACCCTCTCAGCGAAGAAATTGAGTAAGTTTTGTGTCTAGCTCTCTTTATCTTGCCTACCAAATCGGACTTCAATAATTGAAGTTAAATTATATTATTTTAGGGATATGCTTTTGCGGGAAAAGCACAGTTACAAATCTAGCAGACCATCTGATAGTTTTTTGACTAAAATATTATTATTCAATCTTTTCGAAGCAATTCTTCAACGTCTTTTTTCAGTGGGTTTATGTTTATGAAAATACTTTTTAATCAAATATTTTTGAGATTTAAGTCTAAACTCTTGACGACTTCTAAATGGAAATCCACAATTTAAAAGTGAAAAAAAAATCCGAAGTAGTAATTGCATACCTATATATGTCACATACATATGTACTTATATAGGGTGTTTTTTATAAAGGTATAGAACTTTAAGTTGACATTACTTTTCAAGATGGCGACCGATTTAACAGCTGTCAAGTGATTTATTCTCAGTTTGGTTTGGCAATTCATCATGCATAGACTCACGCCTGAACAACGCTTACAAATAGTGCAATTTTATTTCGAAAATAATGATTGTGTGCGGAAAGCGTATCGCGCACTACGTCCAATGATACGGACCAATGATTTCACCAGCCCATAAAGCACACCAAACGGTCAGTTTTTCTGGATGTTACGGTGTTTCAACATACACTTGAGGATTACCTTCACTCCAAATGCGGCAGTTTTGTTTGTTGACGTAGCCATTCAACCAGAAGTGCGCTTCATCGCTAAACACGATTAAATGGACGTAGTGCGCGATACGTTTTCCGCACAGAACCATTATTTTCGAAATAAAAATGCACTATTTGCCAGCGTTGTTCAGGCGTGAGTCTATTCATGATGAATTGCCAAACCAAACTGAGAATAAATCACTTGACAGCTGTTAAATCGGTCGCCATCTTGAAAAGTAATGTCAACTTAAAGTTCTATACACTATAAAAAAATACCCTATATATGAATATATATTGCAGTTTTGATGAACTCAGGAATTTCGTATGCGTCATTCGGATAGTAATACTATTTTTTTGCGAAGATCTTATGACACGAGTTTTAAAAATTTCTTTTGAAACAATTTGTTTTTTAATTTGAAACTCATATGATTCAACGTGCAGATGTGTATGTATATACAAAATTATTGAATATGACGCCAGTAAAATTAAAATATTTTGTTCTAAATACAATATTCATACTCATTGTGGTAATCCTAGATTTTTATTTACATACGGGGGCATAACATATATACCATGTTCATATATCCATGCATAAATGGGTGCCCAGTAAATGTGTACATATGTCTGCTTTGTCAAGTTTGTTTTAGCACTTAAATAAGCAAAACAATTTAAGATATTAATCAATATGATCTTGATAAATATTGTTTTTGTACTAACTGTTTGATTTCTTATGTTAGCATAATAAATATTATAAAACTTTCAACCTGCCTGCTTCAAATAATTATTTTATTTGAACAACACAAAAAGAAATAAAACAAAAGAAATTTAAATTAAATTAGATAAAAAAATGAATAAAATTAAAATTAAAATTAAAATATAACTTAATAAATTGTATTCAATTAAAAAAAGTATATTAATAATAATATAAAATAAATATATTTAAATAAACTTAAAAAAAGCTATAAAAAAATACAACCACTAAAAATAAACAAAACAAAATAAAATAAAGTAAAATACAGTAAAATTAGATGAAATTAAATGAAAAATTAACAAAATAAATTATTAAACAAATTAAATAAATAAAAAAATTTTAACACAATAAAATATAACATAATAAATAAAACCGTTAAATTTAATTAAATGAAATGAAATTAAACTAAAGGTTAAAATAAATGAAATAAAATAAAAAAGTATATAAATAAACTAAAATAAATTCATAAATAAAAATTGTATTAATAAAATTAAGTTAAATTAAATAAAATCTAAATGAACTCATATAAAATATGTTAAAATTTAATTGAAAGAAATAATTTAAATTAATTAAAAATGTGGAAATAAAAGAAAATAAAAACAATTAAGATGTCAAAAAATAAAATAAAAAATACAAAATAATATAAAATACAAAAATTTGAATTAAATATAAAATTAAATTAAACAAAATTAAACAAAATTAAAGTAGATATAATAATGTTATTATTTTTTCATAAACTTCCAAAAAAATTAAAATTCTTTGATATAAATAAAAAGAAAACAATGAAATAGCAAAATTAAAATAACTTGCAGAATATATTATATAAGAAAAAATTAAATCATACAAAATTTAACTACAAAAAAACTAAATTAAAATATTTAAGAGCCAAAAAATAAAATGAAATAAATGTAAACAAAGTAAAATAAAAACAATTAAAATAGAAAAAATAAAGTAAAATAGCTGAACAAAATTCTATTAAATTCAATTATTGAAGCGACAAAATAAAATATTAAAAATATCAAAATGAAATGAAATAAATAAAATATAAAAGTTATTAACAAAAATAAATTAATCGAAATAAAATAATAATTAAAATGTCAAAAAATTGGTGTAACACCATCCAAAATAATATACAATACGAAAGGTTAAGTAAATATTAAATTTAATTAAACAAAATTAAAACATATATTGTAATATTATTACTTTCTAATTAATAAAAATTAAAAAAACTAAATATATTAATGGGTATTTTTAATGCGGCCTGTAATTGTTTTTGGTTATAAGTAATAAGCTGTATTCAAAGGCCTATTTTTGTTAGAAACATTATTTTTTCATGGAATATTTTGTTATACAACAAAGAATATATATAAATAAAAATATATTAAATACCATAATAGGAAATAAATAAAATAGCAAAAAAATAACTTAAAGAAAACATAGAATAAAATAAAATTAAATTATATTTAGTTAAATTGTAAAATTAAATAACTAAAGAAAAATTAAATAAAATATATAATAAAACAAAGAATGAAATATAAATAAAGATAAATATAGAATAAAATACAAGAAAATAAAATATAAATAGAAAGAATTTAATTAAAATAGATTAAATAAAAATAGTCAAACTTAATGATTAATTAGAGCTTAGGTGTAGATATTTAAATTTGTCGGACACTCAACTGAAAACTAAAAAAAAATCATCCTTCTTAGTAAATGTATTAAAACAAATTTATATAGCAAGGATTGTTTGAATTTTGAGGAGAAAAAAAGGTGCTGCCTTATAAAGTACAATGTTTTACAGTTTGAAGATGTTGCATAACCACTTAACAAGCACATATATTTTCGTCTGATACTTATTAAAGAGGTAGAAAGCTTCGCCAATTAAGAATTAAGTGTTAGTTATAAGCTCACACTGAATTGATTTTATATTTAATATAAAATAAATAAAATTTATTTAAAACTTTTTTATTTTCAAACTACTTTTACGCTATTACTACTATTTCTTTTTCTTTACTGGCATCTTTTACAAAACAAAAAAATAAATTAAGGAAAATAAAAGGTTAATATGTACAAGTATTTTAACTAAAAAATTTATCAGAATTTACACATCAAATTGCTCAAAAAAGAAAAGGGTGCCAAAGACCATTTACATTTAAATAAGAAGGATTGTAGTCTGCTCGCACTTCACAAAATCTTGGCCACATAAGGATGGTACATAACTCTTTCCTTTATTTTATGCATCTGCATACAGTCATCCATATATATGTATGTGTATGCGAATGGGCGTTTCTCAATTATTCCAAACTGCAGCATGTGACCTTCAACTACATACATTTAAGTTATATCATGCACGGTTTGCGATTTTGAATTTATGTTAATGAAAAATGGTTAGTTGCATATAGGTTAGGCAGGCTTGTTGAAAGACCCTTGTCAAGAAATTTTTTGAGATTCTTGGAGCTCACCTAGCTTATTAATAGTCACACGAGACCTTGAAATGACAGGTAAACATAAAAATTGGTCTGTGTAAATTATTTATGGCAGATATTTCACAAATTCCCTAAGTTCAATTGAATTTAGCTTTTTAATATTATATGCCATAATTAAAACAATGTTAAGTCGAGGCATAGTCGATATCGTCTGCCGTCTGAATGGAGATAACCGCTGAGATGATCCTTGCCATATCACTTCAGGAAATATTGCGTGCAAAGCATAACATTATGCTTCTTAACTGTGATAGGTGACATCAGGAGGTAATTCATGGTCCACCTCTTTATGGGGAGCGCTCAATTTTCCGATAGTAGCACTGAGTAATTGGCTATGAACAAAGCTAACAAACCAATACTACCGATAGATATCAGTCGATTTGGCTTACTTTGTAGGTGGCTTTGTCACGTTTCTGTAGCCCTGAGACACCCTTTCCGCCTATTGCATATCGTTAAAGTGATTAGAAAAGTAGCTCGCGCATATCGTCGGTTTGGACAGTGTCTTGACTGCGGCTGGATTGCGTCAGAGTAAAGGGTTGCAGAACTTTAAGTACTCTTCCCATTTGGTTCGCTTTTGCAGGCTCGCAAGTATGTGAATTGTCAAACTCAGTTTCCACGAGAGGCCGTGACTTTGCGGTGGAATTGACATTCGCCAATTATCACGTCAATGGCAATGAGAAGGACACTAAATGTGTTATATCAACTTTGCTTAAGGAGATCAGCGAGAGGCGTATCAATTGAGATAACCAAATAGTAAATTGTCTGATTCAAGGGTTAAATGTTGGTCTGAAAAGTTTTCGAATTCATAACTCATGCTTTTTGCACGAAACACTTCTGCTCGAAAATTTCGAGTTTCAAAATTTATCGAACTTCTCACACTGCTCGATAACTTTGGAATCTATAGTAGTACTAAAGTGAACAAACTTAAGCTGTGTCAGAAAGGATTGTATGGAATAAAAAAAACTTGCAGCTTTTAGAGTGCGAGTCCTTTCTGATGCCTACGATTGTCTGAATGAATTAGTGAAATACTATTCTACGAAATGCTCAAGTCGGTTATTGCTTTAAAGTATACAATATTTAAATTTTTAAAAATACCCCTGTATAGGGTTATCCATTTTGTGTTCTCCAAAATAAGCGTAAATAAAATGCATTTAAATTAATTTTTTTCCTGAAAATCCCTTTTTATTACAAAGTTTGAACCTTGGCATAGTATGTATATCAAACACTACTTATAGATCGGAAAATTAATTTCAAGAAATGACCACCTAGTGAATTTTTGAAAACATTGATCATCCGTTTGAGGTAATTTCCGACCACTTCTTGGCACATATTTATTTATATATATATTTTTTTCAGTTAATTTTTTTTTTCTTTTTTTCTTTTGTAATGTACTGATTAAAACATTACACTTAAATATGAATGCATGTACATAGACATAGACATAGAAGGTCATTATGTTTCTTACGAAAAATGCGCTTTAGTACTCCTAGAAAATACATAGTATATATGTTTGTGTGTAATTATGTTTTCTAAGGTAATCTCTTAATCGCTTTGTCTTTTCCTCTAAAGTTTTAAATATGCCATATTAAGTACAAACGCGATTCACACAAAAATCCTGTGATTAATCGTGGAATGAAGGATATTTTACACACTTCAAAATATTGATTTAGCCTTTCTGCAGGTAAGGTACACGTACAGGTACTAATTTTAATTTTCCGTAACCACATGTGTACATTGTCTCACAAAAGTATGTGGAAAATTAATTTCAAAAAAATATAAAGCCTACAATTCCTTAAATATTTTTATTAATAATTTATTATTTATTTATTTTTATTTAATAATTTTAATTACTCTATTGTAGTTTAGATTTATCACGACCTTGAAGATTCTCCGGGCTATCTAGCGCTGCCCCAACTTTAGCGAATTACTCTGCCAACATACTATGGATAGTTGAATAACTTCTATTTGTAGCTTTTGATATCACCTGCAATATTTTTTTCTTCCCTTTGAAGAGTAAATATTGATTTTCTATCTTCGAAGGATCCTTTTGATTTTTTTCCCATATTCTACACAATTTCACGTATTTTCACAAACAAAGACAAAATAACGGAAAGCTACTACTTTCTTCTGCTATTTTAAAATGAAAATAAAAAAAGCCTGCTATAAACCAAATTTCCGAATACTTTTGAGATGTTGGTTTGATAAAGTCTATACATAAGTAATTTAAATAAAAAATATATAAAAAAATTTGTTCAAAGTTTTTTATTTTATTTTTTTAAGTCACTGTTAGAACTTCCTTAGCAGTCATGAAAAGTCTACAAAAACAAAATTCTCCAAAAAAAAATACATATTTTTACTAACAAAATATAATTACCGAATACTTTTGTGAGCCACTGTATACCTACTGTAGGTAAATAGCCTCTAAAAATTATTCGCACGAGCTCGAGCATTTTGCACAAAAATGTTTTGAGTTTTAGTAGTATTTATTTGAAATAATTCCAAACCAAATTTATGAATTCGATATATCTCAAATACAATATTTTTCACTGTAGGTATCTACCTACGATATAAGTTATATGAAAGTAATCTAATGAAAGAGCTACACGTATCTTAAGGGGAGAAATATCCTTTCAGCCCAGCTGAATGCGCCTCTCTCTGCTCACTTCGCCATAACATTTGTATAGAATTTTCGTATGCTATTTTATCATCAACATTTCCTTTTCTAATTTTTTTATTACCATCACCAAACCTCATATCAAAAAAGTGGACTTAAAAATTAAACTCATAAACAATTTTATTTAATCAATAATTTTTATTTTTTTATTAATGTTTTTCCGCTGTTATAATTCTAACATAATACTATTTTACATATGTATTTGTATTTAATTTTAATCTAAATATATACACACATACGATATGAGCATATAAGCACAGCAATCACACAACTTTATAAATTATTTATATACAATTAATTCTAGATAAAACTAAATTTATATAAAAGTAACATTTTAAGAACAGGAGTTTTGTATAAGTTACCTATACTATAAAAGCTTAAATAAAAACATTTCTAAGTTAGTGAATTGAACAATTAAAATGAAAGTAATAATGTTTTTTCCAACAAATCAAGGAACCGACAGGTTTTTAAGCCGCCTCCGCAGGAGCTTTATAATTTAATTTCAGAAATACACTTGGAGGGCATGACATTGCCTTCTATGCGCATAAATGTCTTATAAATGCATATAATCAGGCATATTTACGTTTAGATGAAAACTCATAATGATTTGTGCTTTGTGGCTTAGAAAATTATTGTAAAAAAATTCTTACACTGCAACCATTGACCCATGTGCTCAATGTTGTTTCTTGTATGTAGGTACTAATGATGATTTGATAAATCTACGCAAGAGTAACACGTCTTTTATATGTATGAATGTGAATATATTAACTTTGGATCAAATTTTCGCTTTTGGAAGAAATCTATAGTAAGATCACACACACCATAACACGACTTAGTTGATCCTAATTAAACCTTTAACACTGCGATTTCAACGGCATATTCACTTTTGGCATTTTAATACAATACCGGCACCGGTCGCCTCAGTGTATTATCCATCGCTGATGAAACTGATGATTCCATGCCATTTGGTGTACCGGGTGAGGAGCCTGGTGATGATGTCGACGATGAATTGTAAAGTCCCGCCGCCGCATTCGCTGAATGTGCAGCATATAATGAGGGCGCTGATATACCAGAATAGATGCCTGTATAGAAACTGCTCAATGTTGTTGGCGGTAATTGTGGTGCTTTTTGTGCTTCAAGTACATTGTGCGATTGATTTGAGGCTGCAGCAGCGGCTGCAGCTTGACTTTGATGCAATTTAGAGAGCGCTAACGGATCGAATCCACTAAAATACGGTACCGGATATGGTTGATCGAGATGTGATGCGAAATATGTTGGTATCTGATGGAATGGATTATATGATGCACCAGAACCGCCTCCGCAACCACCTAATTTCTGTTGTCCTTGCACGGATTGCATTTGTATTGACTGTGGTCCACCGGTTAAGGGGTTTTTTGGCTTGCGTCGTGGACGATATTTATAGTCTGGGTGTTCTTTCATGTGTAGAGCACGTAAACGTTTGGCTTCATCGATGAAAGGACGTTTTTCGGATTCGGGTAGTAGTTTCCATTCCGCACCAAGGCGTTTCGAAATCTCAGAGTTATGCATTTTTGGATTATCCTTAGCTATTTGACGACGTTGTAAGCGTGACCAAACCATAAAAGCATTCATTGGCCGTTTTATATGACCTTCCTGTCCCGGAGAGGTGGGATGATGGTGCATGCTATTGCTACCATTATTACCCGATTGTCCATGCCCCATAGAACTCTGACTGCCCATACTACCAGCAGATCCAATTGAAGAGTTGGGCGATAACGTTTGATGTCCGGCGGCACTTTGCATATGAATACCACCAGCTAAATGATGCAAACCGCTATGAATATTACCACCGTTGCCACCACCCATATGTCCCATGCTGGCTGTGCCCATAATCGAATTACCATTACTAGCTGAATGACCGCCAACTGGTGAACCACCCATCGCGGCCGAAAGTGCCGCTAATCCACCAGTTTGTGAGAAATGCATTACGGGCTTTATATCCATATCGCCACGATGAAGATTCGTTTGAGGTGCATAATCGCCTGGCGTGGGTATATCTAAACCCTGACTTAGATGAAAGCCATAATTCGGATGTGAAGATAAAGTAGTCATTTGGGTAGTTCTTCGTATGGAAAACTCTCACAAATTCACTCAACTTTCTTTTTTTTAAATTTTTCTATATAAATCAATATATATTTTTATAAATTGTTATATGAAGGTGCACTGCAATAATGTTAGAAGAATTCACAAAATACAAGTTGTATTTTTCGCTTTCTGTACTCTTATTTATTTATTGATTTTTTTATCATTCAACTTTGTTTTCTCTCGATTTCAAATATACCACTCAACGGCGACTTTTAAATCTCTTGCGATAATTGTATTCTTTACACTATTATTTTACTTCTGTTCACTTCAACAGTTTCGTACAGACTGATTTCTCTGCACAACAATCACTGACAATTCACAATTTCAAAACACAACTGGTTTGCGTTCATCCAACATAATTCCGCCCCAAATGAGACAATGGCAATTTAAGCAAGGTAAAAACACTACAATATCTCGCTCTTTCGTCTTTTGTTGAAGTGTTTTCAATGTATTATATGCTCTCAGACCGTTTGCACAATTGGGGTTTGTTGTGTGCCGAACACAGCAATTCTCAATTACTTTTGCTTGTTAAATAGGTAACAATCTTCATCACTCTACGTTACACTCTCTCTCTCTTTTGTGAAGTTCGCTCACTGATGACCGCTAAACCTAAATATACCCAGGTGAGAAAGATGCATTAATATATGATGACGATGACTCGCTTCTACCCGCCAACAATGCTTTTGAGCACGTTGCATACAAATGCATTTGAGTGAGTGAGTCAAATATATGGTATGCTAGAGCAAGAACCAATGGCAATTGCTCGCTATTTAACGGACATTAATCTTCGGACAAAGCAAGACAACAGTATTCACGGACAATGCAATAAAACTATTAACTATTGCTGGTTGTTATTTTTTGATAGAGAATATCATATGTTTTGCTGTGGTTGCGTTTTATTTGTAATTCAAGTTGGGGATGGTGGTAGCTATTCATGCGCCAACTCGGTCTTTGTCATTTGCCAATGAACAAAAGCTGCGCACAAAACTGCTTTATTGCATTTTGTGTACGCTCAGTCCCTGCTGTGTAGTACTGTATGTTGTGTATTGTCAGTGTGAATGACGGAGTCCACTCGGATGCATGGATGTCAGTATGTCTTTGTTACAGCACTTTGGCTGTTTGTTGCATTGTTTGTTGTTGTACGCACGTTTTGTTCTGACAATTGAGATCCAAAAAAAAAAAAATACATTTACCATCCCCATGCTCTATACACTGTTTGCCATCTCTCTTCCGCTAGCTTGTGGGAGAGTGGCTTTTAACGTATACATATGTATATTTATCTATACAATATTGTATGTACAATATGCTATAACAATGTGCGAAAGGCGTAAAGGATAGAATCGCTCATAGAATAGGCGTTTATTTGTAATCACAATATGCACGCGAATCCCCTTTTGTGACGTACTTGATTCTCGTTATCAAAGTCCATTATATGCTTTTATGTTAATTATTTAGTATATTTTGTCTTCGTCTTGCATAATGATAATTATTTTTTTGAAAAGTACAATAATTGCACTAAGTGAATGGCTAAATGAAAAATCAGAGTTTTATCATCATAAATGTACTCACTCGTATGTGTGTACATATGATATGCATGAATGCAATGTATTGATGTACATAGGTATGTACAGGTATAATATATGAATATATTAATAGGATTATTTAATAAAGGGACGACTACCTGCCTGCGCATACTGCTATAGGCAAAAATCAGATAATTTACCTATAGTCTGCAATATCAACTTTTGGTATTTTTGGACAGGATGGATTGCGTTAAGAATTCGATAAAAGCTTTTCGTCAGAGATATTTATATTGTGCTAAAAAGCTACGGAGGAAAAAATGTCAAAAATGCATATTTTGAAAAGAATGGTTGATGTTGTATTTTTTTCATTCTGGAAGTGCTTAGTGATGCACACATGTATGTATGTAAATAAGAAATAATAATAAAAATACCCAATGAAAGCTAATTTTGCTAATTTTTCTTGTACAATTTAAACGGTATATATATATATATAATATATGTATGTATGTACAATTATGTTTTGTTTTATTCCTTCGCTTTCAAAGTTATAAAAGCACATTTTACGTATGTATTTAGAGTAGGTATGTATGTACCCACCTACATATGTATGTTCGTATGTATTTAGGTATATTGTAAATATACAAAAAATTATATTTTATATATATATATTTGTATACATAATTCATATCAAAACTAAATTTCGGCTGCAGTAGTCGAGTGGTGAGCAGATGGTCATGGGTTCGATTCCTGGTCAAAAATATAGTTATAGAATAACCTTTATTTTAATTTTGGTCGCACCAAGCCAGCTCCAAAAAGCTCCTCTTAATGAGCTTAGATGCCTCTATAGGTATATCCATTTGCTGGAAAGCGTGTATGTGTATGTGAAGTAAGATGGAACAAAAATAACAATACAACAGCAACAATAACAATATATTTATATAAATTACACGAAATGTACATACAATATTTGCTAAGCAGTGTGTGTGAATATTTATTCCAAGTTGTTAAAACAATATAGTTTTCCAATTGGCAATTGGTAATCAAAATATTTTATTTACATATATTTTTATCCGTATCATTTATTTAATTTCCCACATAGCGGGTTCCTTTTACAAAGAAGCTTTAATAAGCCAATCTTAAATATGTGAGGACAACACGACGGTATCGAAAATTTCGACACAGTTATCAAATATTGGTATAATGACATACGTACTGACATATGTATGAACATATGCATTTATTTAATACTTTATTACGCACCAGAATGCCTAACGATCGCATCAGAATGGGGAGCTAAGTCGATTTAGCCATGTCCGCTCGCCCGTCTGTTTGAACGTAAGTAATTTTTTGTTACGAAAAGTGAGTCTGTCAAATTGAATATTATGAAATAACAATTGAAATCTTTACATAAACGGCGAAGAGTTTCATATAGTTCAAAATTTGTTTTACAAGATTTTAAGTAGTGGTCTAAACTGTGGTGATAATCGGATGGAGACATTCAAATTTACTTCACCTAAGAAAAATGAACTGCAAATCAGTCCAAAACTTGACTAAAAAAATGGTTTCTAACATTTCTCTACGGCTAGAAAGTGTAGGTAGATTTATAAATTTTAAGCTAGTACGAGTATAGGGGTAAAAATTTTGTCGGGAATCCCATTGCAAATGGCACAAAGTGAACAACAAAAATTGATTATGAACGGACTCAATTTTATCAGAATGTACTTTATAATTACAACTGAACCATATACCATTATTTGATCTTACTAATGACGTAAAAAGTAACATATTTTCGTAATATAAGGGTCTCTGAATTCTAGCTTTCAATACAGTGGTATTAATATGAAGATTGAAATTAAATTTAGTATCCATTGTTACACCCAAATCAACAAAATTACCTACTTGCTCTAGATTGTAAGTGTTTATTGTAAAAAATGGTGATTGAATAAATTTTCGTGTAAATAACATGGTTTTGAATTTGTTAAGGTTAGGAAGCATACTATTGTTATTACACCAAGTTACCAAATTATTTAAATCGGCTTGTGAGAAACACCTTTCGTTCATTGAAGTGTAGAATTAAAAAGCTTTACATCATCGGCATATAATAAAATCTTTGAATAATATATTACTGAAGACAAATCGTTAATAAATAACAAGAACAGAATCAGTCCCAAGTGGTTACCTTGCGGAACACTAGATGATACATCAATTAGAAAATATATCTTTAAATAACTATTTGTGTTCTATTACAGAGGTAGGAAATCCAAGAAAATTAAGTTTTTTAATAAGTAGTAATGATTTACTCTGTCGAATGTTTTACTAAAGTCGGTATATATAACATCAGTATTCTTGCTTTCCCTAAATTCATTTCAAACGTGAGTAACAAATTCCAGCAAATTAGTAAGAGTACATTTGCCTTTGCAAAACCCATGCTGGGAACTGGATATTAAGGGAAATATGGAAAAAGTTTAGGTATAGCAGATATCTTTGCTATCCCTCTGTAATTTTCAATCTACTACCATTCTTATGCAACGGAATTATAAATCATCTTTTCCATATCAAAGGGAAAATGCCTTGTTTTAGGGATGCATTTAAGAAAGCATGTTGGAATCATATCAGGACCGTAACTGAAAGAACTCTTTAAAGCCTTTAACTGGCATAACACATCTTCTGGAGAAACAATTGGGATATTAATTGAGGTTCGAGGATGAAAATTCTCAAGACGCACAAAATTGATTCCAGTAAATTGATAGAGTAATTATACTTGAAAAATTGTGCAAACATATTCGAGATATGATAAAAGTATATTGATGCAGTAGTTGTGTATGTCATGGCGGATGGAAACAAAGAGACTCTGCGTTTGGAGTTAACGAATAATAAATCATCTTAATATTACGTACAATGTTCTTTTTAACCTTAATTACGTAATCATTGTAACATTTTTTGTTGAGTTCAAAGTGCTTACGACTAAGGTTTGAGTATTTCATACAGTCTGTAGGCAAACTAGGTTTTTTTATACATTTTAAAAGAACGAGATTTTCGGTTCTTTAACTAATTTAAATCCTTTGTTAACCATAAACTGGTACATTTAGTTAAAGCACAAGCACGTTTTGGAACAAATTTTCAAACAACTGCATTATTAAAATGAAGAACACTTTTTTCGTCATTACTTTTATTGTCAGGCCAAATCAATGTGGATAGTTCATGATTTAAATTTTTTAAGTTAGCTTCCGCAAAATTAGAGCCAGAACTAGAACCAAACAGAGATGCCGCGTTATCAACCCAAAGGCTGTCCATGGTTTCAAAAGTTATATCCAAAGCAGAATAATAGATATCCTCGGGAAGAACAAGAGGATCGCACTGAATCATAGAAAATTTTAAAATGTTGTCAATATACACTAAATCCAGGATTTTATGAATTTTATTTGGTACTAAAATAATTGGGTTAATGCAAAGCTCAGACATTTCATCGAAAAACTGGGCAAAACATCGTCGAGTACAAACGGTTTTGTTCTGATATGAGGTTTTTGGGCGTAAAATTTAGTATTCTACACAAAATTATTGGTCAATATTAACCGATTTGTTGAGATATGAGAATTAATATTTTATTTTGAAATCTATAACAAAAAATTTGATATTGTGTCACATTTATCGATTGGACATGTTTTTTCTAAACGTTTCATTTCGCTAGCTTTCAATATTTATGTATCTACTTAATTTTTTTTTTTAACTGCATGCTCAATTTTCTCGCATACAATTAATTATGTCAACACATTTTTTATCAATTCAGCACCTTTGATTAATTCTAAGTCGACTAAGAATGACAACTTTTGTAAATATTAATCTTTTTTTTTTTTGTGAAAGTCACATTTGTAAAATAAATCGTAATTCTCTAGTAAGCGGAAGTTTTTTTTATATATATATAGTAAGCGGACGCCTATTTAAAAGTTATTTTTACTGAAAATTAAAGATTTTCTTCAAAATAAATAAATATATTTTTAAATATACATACATATCTATTACTACATATATTGTTTTATCAAAAAATAAGCAACAGCTCCAGGTTGCCTCTGAAGCTCGCTCGTTAGATACCTATGCACACAATAATAATAGAATTGTTGGAGATCATATTGCATTTATTGTTCACGTCCTTTTTCCTACAGGCTCTAAAGCTTGAGTAATATATCCCCGCAGTTTCCTTCTCTGAGGGGTAGATTCTCGCCACATCTAAATAAGAATATATTAGTAGAGGTGGGGAATGGAACCTCAATACTACCTTTCAAGAAGTGGAGTAGTTCCTCAACACCTCTAAAACCTGGCCTATAGTACAATAGAGGAGCGAAAGTATCGCCTCAGCTTCGTCTGATGTTATCGATATAACAGTCTACTCATGGATAAATAACGTATTACAGTGGTTGTCAATGTTATTTTAAGTTTTTTTTTTACGAAGGTATTCGTATCACTATGTTGCTTTGTATATAAGTACATATGTACAAAAATTATGCAAAATCTGATTTTTGTTTTCATAAATCTAATAATATTTCTTTGACCCAATAAATCAGTTGTTTTTTTGAACGGATTCTTAAACATGCTCAACAGGTTCTTTAAGACGCACACCTCGAACAGGAGAAAAAGTTCAATAAAATATCATTAATTCCGTTTTGACTAATAATTATATATATATGCATATGTATGTATGTATGTAGGTAAAATTGATCAATAGTTTTGCTAACCCATCCAGTTTGCTAAATTGGGATCACTCTGCCTCCACTTTGTTTCTATTGTTAATTTATCTTTATCTCACTCGTTTCTCCTACTTTATTGTCTTCATTATACTGCTCTGCTGGTGTTTTATTGTATATTATAACCACATTCAGCTTAATGTTTGTGTGCGTATGGATGGTCTCGTGTATAGCTGTTTAACCAATAACAATGGAGTTTTGGTTTTAAAAGGCTCTCTTGCTTTTATCGATGCTGCTCTCTACTCTCACTATTTTCGCGTACAATCTTTGCCGTTATTCAGCTATTCAGCCATTCATTTTCCTGTATTCGTGTTCATTTACGCATGGGCATATATTTTTGTTATACATACATATGTAAGTATGTACACTTGTATGCTTAAATTACCATAAGACAATATGCATATATACAAATACATATACATATATATGCAGGTACATACATGCATATGCTTTGTATGAAGCTAAGACATGGCTTTGGGTTATTTGGTTGACCTCTGAAAATTTTTAATATCAGTTTTTGACAAATTTAAAATTTTCGCAGGAGCTAAATATTTAGACGAATTAGAAAGAAAGCGAGTGATTTTTATGTCTAGGAGTACTGTGCATAGGGTATGTCAACAGAAATCGACCTATAACATTTTTAAGGAAATTTTCCTAGAATTTATGGCCGTGGCCAAAACTGAGAATATCATGTACAGTTACTCACTGGAGTATTTTGCATATGAAGGGTTAAGAAAACCTTAATTTTTTCTAATCCTATTCTAATTTATTTGGTGATATAGCCTAGCTTACTACTACATACATATGTAAATATTTCATTAAAAGTCGAGAAAACTATTAGTAAGGGGCTGTCAGGCTACGTAATTTATGGACAGTCCCTAACATAACAAACCTTGGAATAAAATTCACTCAAAAAACTATTTAAACGCGATTAAATCTTATTTGGGATAAATTCAGTTTGAAAAATATCGCAGATATTTGCAAAACACCTTTGAAGTCAATTTTGCATGCATGCAATTCGGTGCTAGCTGTTGCATATAGATATGGACACGCATACATATATAAATGTTTGGTGATTTTTAAAAGTTAATTCTTCACATCATCTACACACATTTTAATCTTTAGTAGTTTGTGCTGTGGCCTTTATTTTTAATGACTGTATCACATCTGCGACTCACACTGTCCACGAATTTTTAACACTTGATTTAAGGTATGGCATACCAACCTTCATGAACAGCCGACCAAAAATCATCAAAATTTTTCTAATTTTTGTTTGCGATTACAGTCTTGACTTCATTCCATAAGTTTTGAATGAGATTTAGGTCAGGACTCTGGGCTGATCAATCTAAAGCATCGATGTTTTCCGCAGTTAATAAATTTTTAACAAATTTGATCGAGTGTTTATGGTCGTTGTCCTGCATAAGTTTCGATTTAATTGACATGCTGCCGAAAGTTATTCTGTTAATTTTCGTTTCGTCACTCCACAACACTCGCAATGTTCTTTTTGGTTGTTTCTTCCTGGAAATGCGCCCAAGCAAGATTTCTTCAATTAATAGCCTTCGAATAAGCCTGCTCGATATTTTTGTGTCCAATGATTGGTTCATATCGGATGCTATATGCCGCGTGACTTGAATGGATCATTTTTATCATTCTTATAATAGCAGAATCCGTACGTGGATCTGTCTTTCAAGTCCTTGGCTTTCGAATTTTGTCTTTGGTCAATACATCGAGGTTATCCACACATAAATTTATTGCATTGCTTTTTTCATACATTTTCCATATGATTCATCTTTCTATAGCTGTTGTATGCTTTCCTCATACCATTTTTATTTATTTTTATTACTCAAAGATTTTGATAGCGCTAATAGAGGAGTACTTCGACAAGATGTTAGCAAGCATTTTTTGGTAGAAAGTAGCCACATTTTATCTTCTTGAACTATGTACGTGCTTTGGGTCATTGTCGAGTTGAAATAAAAGCTCTTTATTCAATACACCAATTTTTTCTGCCCTGGAATGTAACTTTTCTCAAATAACTAGTTTTTGAACTCTATGGAGGACTTCCATCCGATCCGATCTAAAAATGGTATATATACTAGCTTTAATTATGAATAACTGCTGTATTCTAAAATAAAAATTTTTTGTTTTGATTTTGCTGTTTTTTTTAGCTTAGTTTTAACATTGGAAACTGATATACATACATATGCGGTATTTGACGCCCTCTTATTCACTGTCTACAAACTTGGCCCACCCTTTAGTGTTATAGTTTTTAAATTACTGCATTATTCACAACGTTTCATTAAATTTTTAAATGATTGGTGATATTTTTAGAAAATAGTTTTTCATGTTTTTTAGAAATTTTTAATTTAAGATGAAAATCAATTTCAATAGTTTTTCATGTTTTTTAGAAATTTTAAATTTAAGATGAAAATCAATTTCGCCGAGTGGCCATCATGAAACTAATTAATTGCAATTTCTCGTGCTGCAAAAGCAAATTTTATTTCTCTTGAAAGTGCTGTCAAAAGTTTTGAGGATTGTCTGAAATATTGAGCTTCGCAAAATGACTATTAAGATTATTTTCCAGTAATTGAAACTTAATTTCCATGAAATTTTTTATGCGTGTGACTGCTCTGGAAAATAAATTTTGAAATTCATCAGTTTGACTTGCAATTTGAAATTAATTAATTGGTACGTCTGACGGCACCTTTATATGTAACGGGTGATCCATTTCGAAATTCCCCACTTTCCTAAAGAAAAGAACACAGAAAATTTAAATCTAATGGGGAATGTTTATTATCATTCGAAAGAACATTCTTCGGCATTTATTCCACCGGCCCACAAACCACACCAAACCATTATTTCTTTTGGTTGAAATGGCAGCTCTTGATTCTCTTCAGGTTCCTCTTCGCCCCAAATGCGGCAATTTTACATGTTTACATACCCATTGAGCCAGAAATGGGCCTCATCGCTGAACAAAATTTGGTTCGAAAACGTCGGATCTTCTTGAAACTTTTCAAGAGCTCATAGAACGAAGCGATGTCGCTTGGGAAGGTCGAGCGGCTTTAGTTCTTGCACAAGCTGCATTTTGTATGCTTTTAATTTAAGATATCGACGTAAAATGCGCCAAGTCGTTCCATATGTCAGTCCTAATGGCTGCCAACGGCGGCGAATCGACTCCGGTCTTCTTTGTACACTCTCAGCTACGCCCTACGCTCAGTACACCGATTATGTTAATAATAAGTTTAGCGAAGCGCATGAAACACATTCTTTACTGAACGTGAATTTTCTTAATAAAGTTGAATGATTTGTAAACGTTGTTCAGGCGTAATGGAAAGCCATGATGAAATGCCAAACAATACTGAATAAAAATAACACGAGAGCTTGACACGACTCAGGCGTGATCTGTCGAAAAAAGGCTATTGAAAAAAACACCTCTACTTGGATCACCCTTTACATATTAGCTAAAAAAAATTGTACAAATATCCATACGAAGCAGAGTTGTCCAATGAGATCCTAGTAACCCCGACGCAAGATATTGTAGCCAACTCAACTTCTATCTATACGGACTCGACTCCGATGTACGCAACGTATGTGAAACATGCAATGGAATCGTGCTCGAAACCAGCATGATCACCACCGACTTATCCACTCCCACTACCCCCTGGGTACCCCTGGGTATCCCATTAGATGACTTCGATGATATAGAATAGCTTTGCTTGCCCCAAAAAATTTTAAAGAACCGCTACAATATCAAAAGACAAAAATGAATATTCTCAGTGAACCACTCTATAATTTCGAGGTCAAACATCCAGAAAGGGTCCACTTCCCACTGCTATCCAATTTCAATAATATTAAAGCGATAGGAGGGGTCAGGAGAGAGAAAAAAGTTTTCTTCTCAAAACCTCGTATCAGTAAAGCCTGAGTCGCATCATCCACAGATTTGCTAAACGGGTTTTCTTTAGACCTCAGATAAAAGAGGAAAGACTCCACAAACTTATCGAAGCATTTCCTCTTGCAGGAAAGTCCGAACGCAATGCTACACTGTCCCTATCGCCGCATCATCACCTCCATTTCACGATACATTTATGCATTCTTAAGGACACACGAATTTATTCGCATCAGGAATTAATTTGAAAGCAAAATTAAATCGGAGAGTTGGAGGCGGCATTAAAATTTGGTATTAACATTTTTTCACACAACAAAATCTGCACAAAATGCATAACAACACGTGCGGACAAAATTACAAATTTTTATGTGCATGTGTGCATACATACATAAATGTATGGCTTTTTTCAATTAAATTTGAGTCATAAATAGAAAAATTAGGTGGATTAATAGAATGATGATTGATCATTATGAACAAAACGTACGATGTAATATGAGAGAGAATAATATGAGAACGAAGATACATATGAACGTGTGTTCTCCTTGTTTCAATCGTGCTAAGTAGAACAAGGCTCACCATTTGTTTTTTCTGTTACATCTAAAAAAAATCTATTCAAAGAATCACGCAACCATAAAAAATGTCATTAAAAACTGGTAAGCTACTCAAAAAAAAATATTGAATGGTAGGGACCACTAAGGAACGCCACATCGTAGGTGCATTGAAGCTAATAAGAATTGAACATCTCGATGAGTATTAGAGAAGTAGTTTCAAAAAAGATCCTAATTTTTGTCCACTACAACAGGGTCTCCCTCAATTACCGTGGAATAATCCTCTTTAATATTGCATATAAGGTCCTACCGAGCGTATTGTGTGAAAGATCAAAGTTCACTCTCAATAATCTAATTCGACCTTATCTTTGTGGACTAGGTAAATTCATCATTGACCAGCAATTTACCAAGCGCCAAATCTGTCTCGTTAGCACAAAATGAAGCTGCCTCTATGCACAAGTGCAGTCAAAACTTTTAACAGTCAAAACTTTGAAGGCGCAGCTAATTTCATCTATCTTGGAACCACCATCAACAACACTAACAATATCGGCCTTGAAATCTAACGCAGAATCACTCTTGCCTTGAGATGCTACTTTGGACTGAGATGACAATTGAAAAGTAAGCTTCTCTCCAGACGAATCAAAAGCAAACTCTACTCATTAATCCCGTCCTGACGTATGGTGCAGATGCCTGGACGATGTCGACATCCGATGAGTCGGCTTTAGGAGTTTTTGAGAGATGGACTGATGGCTGTACGAGATATATGGCGACACGCTGGCTAGGACATGCTGTACGAATGCATGAAAGAGCTGCAGTTTTGAAACATTTCGATGCAGTACCCGCACATGAAAGTGGAGGAAGAGGAAGACCATCATTCCGTTGGAAAGGTCAAGTTTAGAAGGACCAGGATTCGCTTGGTATTTCCAATTTGCATCAAACTGCGAGAAGAATAAAAGAAAGTCGCGTTATTATTGATTCGACTATACGCCAACGCCGATGTAGTAGTAATAAAGTCAGAACTTATTGCCAGATAAAAAACGGGACAATCCCAGGAGGTTGGAAACGGTTGTGTGGGTGCTGGGCACTTCTTCATTGCCAGACATTTACAACTCTCAACCGCGAAATACATGACTCCTTTCACCAGCTGGCCGAAGGAGTGTCGGCCAGGCCAAATGCCAATAACAATAATCCAAAGTTAATGGGGCAACCTGAACTCCCCCACCCCACATATGACCATGATTCTCACTAAAATATAGGAGCATGAAAATATTCACAAGCCGAAAGTCGGTAACACATGAGGACACAAATCATATGAGACCCAGATGAGCGTTTCACAATACTGTCAAACACCACTTTGAGGACAATAACCTAATCATGTTGCCAGCAAACCATCTGCATAACAGGACACCTATGCTCCCAGTAAGCTCCTCCTCTACGTATAGTTTTTGTGTCTTGATGTTTTTACCAACAAATGGAGGGATCTACAGTTTATTCTAAGCCGCCTCCGAACGGCTGATGGATTTTTATGAGGAGCTTTTATCTTATGCGAGAATTACTTGACATTCCCTGCCGTTGCTAAAAATATTTGCAGGATCACCTCTGCAGACACCTGTTCGAAGCAGAACCGCTTCCCAGGCACATGGGAAAGCACTAGCACTGCACTACATAACAAAGAGCCATTGGAGACCACGTGCTGCTGACTGGCTTTGTATGCCGTTCACTGGGGGTGTCAGTCAATATCTTTTTCAACTCTCCTCCCATGGGAGTAATTTTGGAGCGAAATCTTCAATATTTGTCCAGTATGTAATTAGTTTCTTCATAACATCAACCTGCTATTATCATGTCTCCTAAGAGCAACTCATCTAACACCTCTTTCATTTTTCCTCGAGATCGTAGCACCGACTTGTTTCCTAAGAGCCCAATATAAAAAACAACAAAACCCCGAAAGTAATAACATAGAAACCAAGCGCATTGTCATCCTTTTCCACTATCAAGGTTAAACCAAGCATTCAGCACCAACCAGCCTAGCGGATGAAGAGATGACATCGCATGCCCCAAGAGGGTAGAAGAACTCTTCTTCTCATTCTGTACATTAGAAGAATAAGAATGGGGGTTGAAGATGTATGTTTGAATGTGATTCTTGCCAATATATTTGAATAAGGTCCTCCTAGGGTCCATAGACGTTTGTCCTCATAATGACTTTTATATCAAAATTACGCATTTATGTATGTATCAGTATTTATAAGTATTTATAAAAAAAGCAAAAACTATTATTTACTTTACTGTTAATTTTACAATTTTCAGCTCAATTACCTTCACCTCTGTATAGGTATGTATGTATATGAGGAAACTAAGTATTTCCCACAAGACTACATACCAGAGTTACCAACCCTATCCCACTGAGCTTGTGGTTATAAACAAAACCGTGGGACTCTACGCCATTCAAGCATCTCAAAAGTGAAAAATGAACTCATACGTACATACATATGTTTATAACTACATATGGACATCTACAGACGTATGTAGATTTTACAAATGCATTTAGTTATCGAAAAAAGTCCAACACTCAAGTAACACTTGAAGCATTTACAAGTGCCACTTCAACATAATGTGTGGCAAAAAAATTACCGCTATTCATATGCATATCTTAGAGTCCAAATATAAATCTGCTGAAAAAGTCCTAAAATTATTCTAACATAAAAAAACGATCGGAAAGCTATAAAACCCCTAAATACAAGTACAAACTTACGGCAAGTAAAACAACCCTTAAAAAAGGAAAAAATTTTGCTATAGAAGCTCATGAAGAATATAATAGAAATTAAAAAATTTTAACTCTATTTTCTAATTGCACTTTTTAGTATACTGGCCGCGTTTCGTGTTAATGCGTGTTTTTGTTATGCAATTACCAATAATTTCGTATCAATTATGTTTACTTAAAATGACATTGAAACAAAATTTTGATCATCTTTTTTTTTAAATAATATTTACGACTGTTGGTATATAACAGGTCAATTGAAATGTCCCCGGCCTACCATAGTAAACCACATTGCTTTGGCAAAATTCATTTTTTTATTCAACATAGTTTCTTTCAAGGGTGATAACCTCCAACTTTTCAATAAGCCTCAGTTACGGCGATCACCTTTTCATTCGACGAAAATTTCTTTCCATCGTGCATACTTTTGAGATCTGAGAACAGAAAATAGTCGCTGGAGGCCAGATCGGGAGAATACGGTGGACATATCAACGCAAGAATTCGTGTTTATTACACTTGACCAAACACTCCAAACACTGCTCCGAATCATCAACGCGTCGCTGTGTTTGGTCAAAAGTGAGCTCTCACGGCACCCACTTTGCACAGAGCTTTCCCATACCCAAATATTCGTGAATGATATGATATACACGTTCAGTTGATACCTTAAGAGTGCCTGCTATTTCATTGAATTTCAATTTACAAACCCGGTAACAAGCCCACATTTCACCACGCCTAAACTTGGCATACAAATCCGTGATGGTTGATTTTCCTGGGGCAGTGTTCGGAAAGTCGTCATCAAGCCAAGTTTTTTTTTTACAAAATGGTATACGATTTTGAAAATGTTTGAAATAATAATTCAAGTTCAAACAAATACATAAGTATTTCGATTTTTTATAAGGATTATTGTGTATTGAAAGTGAAAAGTATTTTGAGTTTAATACGATAAATTTCGACTCGTTACATTTGAAAAGAAGTCAAAAATTGAAAATACGAAAAGTTTTATTTTAATTCGGTTTTGTTTTTTAACTTTTTTTCAATTTTTTATATAAAACTGAGATAACTGATATACAGATTTAGATATTTCTTCTTATTTTTTATTGAAAAAAGTCCTAGTGTAAACCCTAATGGTAATCTGCCAGTTTACTACATTAGCCTGATTTCGTTGTCTTACGACGGAATTAAGATTTTTTGCAACTAATATGACATTTCAACAGTTAAAACATCACCGGATCGAACTAAATGCAGAGTATTTACCAATATTGGTTAATATATGGTTAATATTTGTAATTAGGGCCACGTTTACCTCCATTTTGAATTTGCTAAAACAGTCGGCTAACTAATGTGCTATTCTAACCGAGCTTAGCTCTTCTTTAAACTATTGCTATTAACAAAAAAATTCAATTCTATATTACAGCAAAACACGATTGCTGCTACTTTTCGAATGAATTTTCTCGAATTTCAAAAAAAAATTGGATTCTGCTTCAGACCCCATCTTTCACCATTTATGAATAAATTAAGAATTATTAAAAATCAAGAAAAAACTTTCTCATAGCAGCATGTGAATCAATTGATCTACACATGTATGTATGTATAAACTTTTATTCCTTTCTCAATTTTCCATCAAATTATGAATATATAAATAATTAAGAAAAGAGTCATTAGAAAAATGGTTTTAAAATCGTTTATTACTGTACTTTCTAAATGAATCTTGCAATCAATAATAAGAATCATTCGGTTTTATCTAACATACATATATAAAGGGTGATCCAAGTAGAGGTACTTTTTTCAATCGCCCTTTTTTGACAAATCACGCGTGAGTCGTGTCAAGCTGTCATCAACACCATCACCCACCTTGAGACCCAGCATTCATTATTGGATAATATTCGACCGAGTAGACCAAGTCCAGCACGCAGTGAAGACGCAGAAGAATATAACCGCCGTATGGAACGACATGGCGCACTATACGTCGAGATCTTAAATTGAAGACGTACAAAATACAGCTTGTGCAAGAACTGAAGCTGCCATTTCAGATTCAAGAGCTGCCATTTCATCCAGAAAAAACGACGGTTTGGTGTGGTTTGTGAGCCAAAAGTGATGCTGGTGAGAACGTATCCGTCAATGGTGACCGTTATCGCGCCATGATAACCGACTATTTGATCCCTGAAATTGAAGGTCGTGATCTCCGCGACATTTGGTTTAAGCAAGCCGGCGCCACTTCCCACACATCGCATCAATCAATGGATTTATAGAGAGAAAACTTCGGTGAGCAGATAATTTCACGTTTTTGGGACGGTCGATTGGCCACCAAGACCGTGTGATATCACACCGTTAGACTTTTTCCTATAGGGATATCTAAAGTCTAAAGTCTATGCGGACAATCCCGCTTCGATTCAGGCCTTGGAACAAAACATCACGCGTGTTATTCGCCAGTTACCAGTCGAAATTCTCGAACCAGTCATCGAAAATTGGACTCAACGGATGGACCATCTGAGAGGTAGCCGCGGCCAACAATTGAAAGAGATAATCTTTAAAAAATAAATGCCAAAGAATGTTCTTTCGATAATAAACATTTCCCATTAAATTTGAATTTTCTGCGTTTTTTTTTAAAGTAGGGAACCTCGAAATGGGTCACCATTTACCTACTTATCTATGTTCGAATTTATGAGTATAGCCTATTTAGTTTTCTTATCAGTTGTTACCGAATTATATTGATACTTTAAAACTTTGGCCTGAAATAATATCCAGTTGGAGAAACAATGTAAAGAGATGCGAGATGCGTTAATCAACCCTTGTGTAGCCTTGAGCCATGGCTATAATAAAAGAAGTCTTAGTGAAAAAACACAAAAAATATTCGATTTAGGTGCGGCTGTGAGCGGTCGCCAGTTTTGAAGCAAGCGACTGACCCTATAATTACTTATATCATGAATTTACACATAAAGGCGCAACAAGGTTTTGCGATTGACTCGAAACCTGCTCCAATGAAACATTTCAACATAGCTCGGATGAGAAACTTCAATTTCGATGACGACCTCTGACGACCCGGCAATAGAAATGAGCGCAAATTTGGTGTCGGATCTGTGGTGGAAAAGCATCAGAGCGTCTATCTACAATCCACATTAAATTAAACTTTTTTCAATACAACGCTGACTTGCGCAAATTGAAAAATTCGCAACCAAATCGATCATGTTGTGATCGAAGGAGAGAAAAATGATTACCTATATACCTCGCAACAATGGAATCGACCGCAACGGGTGGGAGATGCGAGAATTGAAGAAGCGAAACGAATTTATTCCGTCTGCAAATCACGAGATGCAAGTGGAAGAGGCCGAACTGTCAGCTTGCATAGCAATTGGAACCTATGTATATGTGCTCAGAACAATTCACAAAAGTACCAATTAAAGACTAGAGCCCCCTGATTATATTGACCGATGATGTCAACCTCCTGTCAGTAAAAAAGTCAGCGCACTCGTGTCTTAGTACCGACGTCACAGTTCGCAGAAATAGGAAAAGGAAGGCCCAACCCAATGGAAGGATCAAGTTAAGAAGGCATTCTAACTCGTGCTACACTATATATTTATCAGATGGCGCTGGCATCGCCTTTTTAATGACTGGTTTGACTATTTCAATGCCATTGTAATAAATATTTGACTCAGATTGAGACATTGCTTCTAAGTAATTTCAAAAGACTTTCATCCGCTTATTTAATTCATAACATATATTATTATATAAAAAATATCAATATTTATTTACCCCTTTTTAAGGACCAGTTCATGTCATACCTGCATAATAAGCGTCTTCATGCTTTCGAATCCATAATGACTCCTACTCTATTCATTATTTTAAGAAAAGGACCAAGATTTTTGCTTTGTTTCGTGCATTTTTATTCTTGCATTCAATGCGAAGCAAAGAAAAGTTCACATCTTCGAGCCACAAGGCGAAACCTTCGACTTTTTGAAGAATAGGGTTAAAAGAAAAAAGAACTCCGCCGACTTAAGTGGCTCGTTTCGATTACAACTTTGCCATAAGTCGATTGTTTTTCGTTTATTCAAAGTTGGTCCGTCGATTTGCATTTATTCTTACAAATGTATGTATGTAGGTATGTAGGTATGTATTTAGCACACTCCAACTTACCACTACACACTACCACACACCTCGCCCTTATAATCAACGCGCAGTTTCCGCTTTAAGATCCTGAGAGTCTGGGGACGAACGACGACGGCATGGCTGATGAAATGATGTTGGTAAATTGACGTCGTTTAGTTAAGTGGCACTCAAGTGGGCCGATGCATGTACATACATACATACAAACTACTTGCTTTCAACGCTTGAGGGATGTGCGGTAAACGTAAATTCTCACATGCATTTCCATCGCTCCAGCAAGTACGAGTATAAGTATTATTGACTCGGACTCAGACGACGTAATTATAGGTACTCGTAGAATGCGTTTTTCGCACATTCAATACACCTGGTTATGTAAATATACACATACACAAATACAATATGCATATCTGTACTTATTTGTATGCTTGTGTGTTTGTATGATTGCATTGATATTGATTAATATTTATTAATTACTTCTGACATTTCCAGTTAGATTATGGGTTGGTGGATTGATGCTCCATGCCGAGTGCCACTGGAGCGTGCATTATAAGTGGTTTATTTGAATGCAAAGGAATTCTCTACGCTTTAACACGTTCGCTCGTTCAGCTAAGATACGGAACTGTATATATATATATATATACACAAATGTTTGAAATGCAATTTAAGGGATTGTTAATTGGTGTGAATTTATTTTTAGGTGCCATTTATGGCACTTTACCAATATTCTATATGATGATAAAAAGGCACACATGCATATGAATGTATGTGTTCATACGAGTATTTATTTACTTGCCACATAGTAAAATGTATTAGTTAAAAGCTATAACAGAACTGGTTTATTAAGAAAGCCATGCAGCTTGTAATGTCCTATGAGGTGGTTTTTTGGGATTTTGGTCAGAAATACATATAAAATCTTGAAACTAGCTCAAATTACCAAATATATGATTAGTTCGTTTTGAAACCTTAAGAAAGTGATATCAAGAAAACGAAGTTTATTTTAATGAACTGTATTAATAAACTTTTTTTAAATCATTTAATTTTGCTGCGCTGCCAAAAGGCATCGTGAAGAAGGCGAATAAGATGTCTTGATCTTTTCGCGTTCAATTTTTGGCCCAACTATCTGGTCACATTCGCACGTGATCTAATTAAGTCATCTAATGTTTGCTTTTGTGGCAAATATAACTTTTAGCATATACTTTGCATCTTGGGCATGATGTATTGTGGATAAAAGGGCGCCCAGATCACGGCTGTGTTGCTTTTATTCGAGAGTTTGTTCAGTGTTTATACATTTTATTGCTCCTTTTGATGTAGTATTGCTACACTGTAGAGATCTAATGGAAGTTTGGCTGTGGGCTGATTGTCCTGTTACCATACATTTGAGCAGCCATGATTGCAAAGAGTTCTGATTGGAAGTGTGGTCTGGTAGTCTCATGCTCATATTTATTGAGAGTGGATTCCATCTTTCACTTTGTCATCGAGTTTTGAGCACTCTTTGAAGAAACGCTCTCTGGTTCAAATCATTTGTGTTTTTCCAATCGTTCCTGCTTGGGATTCTTGTGGAAAAAAATGTGTAAGCACATAAGAGGTGGTGTTATCCAGTTCCTTCGGCACTTCTGTGAGAGATAGTTTTATATGTGTCCTATACAGCAACCAACCAGATTACGTTGCAGATCGCTTTTAGTTTTACGTACAGATCCAGAGTAATAAAGTTGAGTAGAGTTAGCAGTGCTTTTGAGGGCGTCGATGGTAGAACTCGTGTTTCGAGGGTAGCTGCAGAGCGTTAAACTCTCTCTAATTTGCTCCTGAAAGTAATTTTTTCAAGTGCCGGCCACCACATAACGTTACCGTATAATAGGATTAATATAGCTACCGCACGCTGTTTAAATTCAGTATACAATATTTAGTTTTAGACCCCACCTTTTTCCAGTAACCGCCGTTCAAGAATACAGCTATATCTTTCCTCGACTTTTTTTCGTGTGACGGCTCCAGTTGACTTTGCTATCATCTCAGATTCTTCCGAGATATTTGACACCGGTGGAGTGAATAATTTCCACGCCTTTAGCAGAATCGGCTTAAATGTGGTGGTTTGTACCTCCTGGTAAATCAAACCATTTCAGTTTTTACTTTGTTAACATCCAGGGCGCAATTTTTGCACCTATTTGCCACTATGTATAGGGCTTGTTCGAGTAGCTCACTTAGAATTTGTGGGTGTCGCTGTTAGGGCAATGTCGTTCAGTTTTGGAAAGTGTGTATTTACTGTGGGAAACCAAAGCAGTGCAGATAAAATCCCACCCTGAGAGGTGACCCTTGTTGTGAGTCTTTTGATACTGGCGCTGCCCATCTCTTGGATAAAATGATCCACTTTACTCTACAAGCTTCACTACGGGCTGTGCTAGGTCCATTTCATGAAGAGCCTCAATCACGAATTCAAGAAGAAGAAACAACATCATCTGCAGCAGGACATGTATAACAGTTGAGATTAAAAAGCCCATATGTTGTGCCTTAGGAATCTTCTGACAGGCACAGTAGAGGCAAATGGATGGTACAATGGACTCAATTTTTCAGGCAAAGTCTTGAATATGTTTACATATGGAACTAAAATGAACGAATGAAAAACTCACATTTATTGGGAATAAATGCGAATCGAGGCATGCATTAAAACATCCTTGTATCGCCCAGTTAAGTGCTCTACGCTCCAGACTCTTAGTAGTACCCGGTTGCGGACAGTAGGTACCAGGAAATGCAGCTAAGGGTGCAAGTGCAAGGCATTTAACAATTGAAAATTTAAATTTGTTGATCTTGGAAAAGAAAAGGAGATGGACCTTCGATTAGCAATGGACAAAGTGTTAAAACGGCTAAAACATCTTTCTAAAAATTTAAAGTTTCGGACGACACTCATGATTTTAGCATTTAAAAAAGGATCCATTAAAAATATGTATACATATATATGTATATATATACGTTTAATCTGAAGACGGTGATAAATTTGGAACTAAATGGCAACTGAGTCCGAACATTTTGTGATTTTTGGCAAGCAAAATTAATTCACAGACCTCGCTTCCATTTCAATGTATGTATATGAGTCCTCGTCCAACCAACATCTAAAAGTATAAAAAATAAATTTTTCTAATACGGTCGCCCCTCTGCAGGGAATGTCAATCCGGTTCCTCCATTTATTAGGAAAACATCAAGAAATCGGCCGAAAATCGCCACAGCGGTTACAAAGCGCCAATTATGCACATGTGTATATATATACATAAACATATATGTATGTATATATTAGCATACAATTCTTTGGAACATCAAATATTGGAATATTATTGAATAATTCCATTTTCGTATAGTTCCTTACGAATAATCTTATTGTAAAAATTCTTTACAAATATAGAAAAAACGTGGCGTGAATGTAGGTACATTCATACCCATATGTATATACTTACATAACTCCTTAAGATTGACACAGTTTTCACACGCAGATCACACGCCACGATGACTTTCATCCTTAGTTCCGGCTTCCTTCGAATTTCTTTCATAACCCAGATTTTTTCGGCAGACTTCCGCAAAAATAATTGTCACCTTACATTTGAGTACAAATCTGTATACATACAAACAATCACCTTCCTTTGTACCTGTCTGTAAAGAATAAATACTTATTTGCTGATGCACATACATATGTATGTGCATAAGGATGATACTGGTAACGAATAAATTTCCACATGAAGAGGAAACAAATTCAGAGCAGGGAAACAGAAACACAAAGAACAGCAGCCTTTGTTTCATTTTAAAAATTCTAATGATCTTAGAAAATAGCAATAAACAATGACTTAACTGTTGGTAGGCAGTTTTTTACATTATTTTCCAAACAATTTGGTAATGAGCAATTCAACAATTCAAAAGGAGTGACATTCAATTATTGTGTTGACCCAATGTTTCGCTTCTCAGAATGAAAATCATAAACAAAAAGGAAGACAAATTTGGCAATCACAAAGAGAAGGCAAAGAAAACTTTCTCCAATAAGGAAGTATCTATAAGCAGATAGAAGTAAATATATGTGCATACCATATGTATGTATGCTATGTGTTTTCTTACTATTCTCACTGCAATTTTATTTTTCCAGGTAAATCTCTGTGTAAAACTATTGATAAGTAATTTCATTAAGTATCCTACGAGCTCATCGAACTTACTTACAGGTCCCCAAAGAACTCACTTTTCCAGATAGAATTCCTAAGACGATATTTCGCAACGATAGATCGGCGAGTTCAAATTCGAGGTGAGCCAACCTCTGCTACTCAAATCAGTATGCATTCTATACACATCTTCCATCAGCTTGTTCAAAGCACTCACTAGAGACGAATTCGATAAAATAATAGGCTCCAGGCTGAGGCGCAACATAAAAGCATACGATGAGGCTGCCTTAAGTAGAAAACATGTTGAAAGTGGTATCAAAATTTAAAAAAGAATAATTTTGATGTATTAGACAAATATAGCAGTGGAAGACCAAACATTTACGAGGAAGCAAAAACAAGCGAAATTATTACTGAAACCCTCAACCGAACATAGCTGATGATATTCAGCCGTCTTCCGAAAAAAAATGCACTGAATATTACTCCAGAAACGACAAAAATATTGTTCTTCATTATAATGCTCATCGACATATAGCGATTCCAGTGAAAAACACTCGATTTCCGAAGTACTAACCCACCGGCCGTATTCACCAGACATTGCGCCATCCGACTATCATATGTTCCATAATTCTTTCGAAAAAATGTACATCTGCTTGTCAAGTCAAATTATTTTACTTAACAAAATTGTTAGGATTATTCAAAGCACTATAAAGTAAATCAAAAATGTGCTCATCTATCTTTCACCTGGAGAAATATTTCTTCGATTTTCAGCAAAACGGTAAGTTTGAAAAAAGAATTGTTCAGACACAAATTCTAAATCAGCATAAATATAAGTTATAGAAAATGTCTTAATACTTTTTCTCCAGAGCCACCGTTTCTGAGATATAACATTGAAAATTGGAAGTATTGTATTCTATTGTATATATGTGCATATGTATATAAAAAGATGTCTCCTGAATTACTGACGCACTGTCTAAATCGCTGATCTTAGCGACCTCAAGCTTCAAGCTTGGAATGTGTAATTTGTAATGATATAGGCATTTTTTAGAAAAGGATTTTCCGAAATTCTACTCCTAAGAGAGCGAAAATAGGCGGTGATGTTTGTATGGGACAATGTAATGTAACGATCTTTGCGAGGGATATCTTAAAAGACAGAAAGAAACAACATAAAAAAAGACGACGCAAAGAGTTCTAAATATAATGCAAAAGGAGCCGTAAATACGATTTGTCGAAAGTATCCACTGGATCAATCCACTCGGAAATGCGTAATTTGAGAATCTGTTTGATCAAAATCCGTTAAGTAGTTTTGGAGTTCATCGTGCACAAATATCTCAGTAGCATCTAGTGGAGGAATTTTTTTTAACTGTGGGTCTCTGTACTATCTCCAAGTATAATTCGAATTTTATCTATATCGGATAAAACGTACTTTTATCCTAATAACTTTGCTCTTGTGCCTTCCTGTAGCCGCTAGTTGGGGTGAAAGAGGGGGAATGTATACCTGTTTCTTTACTCCGACCATCTTTTGTAGTACCATACATCCAAAGAGTGTATTCAGACTTTGCTAAAGTCCGATAAGTTGCTTGACGGTAAATTTTCCACACAGTGGATTTATTATTAAAGATACTTAAACTTCAGATTTCAACTGTCGGGAGTGCTTATCTTCAACCATGTACTGGATTTAAACTTAGAATTGCATTTTAAAAGTTCCCCGCCGCCTTGTTTTAATGTTTGTTCCTGTCACGTTGATGTTATCTAGGTGTTTTATTGTTATTCTTCGTTAGAGTCAAGTGATAAGGTGTCTATTTCATCGTCATCGACTGAGGGCTCGGGTTCAGGCTGCATTTAAGCAGGCTGGAGAAATATTCCTCCTTAAATTCAATTAACTATGACGAACGTGACGAGCTCACCTCTTTTCTTTAGTTTTATGGGAATACACTGCCGTCGTGAAAATTAACACTTAGATGTTGCAGCCTTTGGACATTGAACACTACCTGCATTTGTGTTGGCATATCTTGAAACAAAATAGTGGTCGGGATGTATGCTAGGACCAGATGAATCTACACATATCTAAAAAAATTTGCGGCATTGCGAAGTCGATTAGTCTTTGTCAGAGTAAGCTCCAAAACACACACTGTTCAGTAAGAAAATTTTATATTGCGAAATTATAAAATATATATGATTTTATAAAAATGAGACATATAATCTCTATTCGTTTTTTAGGTGGGACCCGAATCAATAATTCAAATGTCGAAAAGAATACCATTTTTAGACGTATTGTCATTGGCTTCGTCCACTCGGGGAATGATGTTTGTTTGACATATGATCGCTTTTTTAGTTCCATTAGGCCACTCTAGAGGGCCACAAAATATGCCTTTTTTAAGATTTTTTCGGGAAAACTATTAAATAAAGCTGATTTTTGACAAAAGTAATTTATTATACATATAATTAAGTGCTTATAACTATTAAAAAAATTAATTTCAAAATGGCGGCTACACAGCGTTCTCCCTAGGATGTTTTCATTTTTTCGGGAATCACGGCCGAACACACAGCTCCTGTAATTTGTTTATTTTAATAAGTTGTTGAACGTTTTCCGCTTGTAAATAGCAATAATTATAGAAGGATGTAGAATTTATTCAATATATGCATTTTTGGCAAAATGGTGGGTCTCTAGAGAAAAAAGTAACAATTGGCCTAAAAATTGTTCGAAATTTGTTAATTAAAAAAAGCTATGCAAGATAAGAAAATTTCTACGTATTTTTGTAGATAATGTATTTCTGAAGATGTTATCAAAACTTCAAGTGAATCGGTTGTAAATTGCTTGAGTTATGTTTGCGGCCAACTTGACAAAAGCAGTTTTGAGATAGACGTATTTAAAGTTTTGAGTATGCCTTACGAAAGCGAAATGGGGCATTTAGAAATTTTTATCTGTCATAATCTTTCGGGATAACATTTGTGAGACCATAATGCATCATTTAAAAGAAAAAAATTCAATTTCCAAAATTCTAGAGTGGTCTAACCCTTTGAGTTATTAGAAAGGCTAGATCGCGCCGCCTTTGAAACATCCATATAAAACAGAAATAACACTTCCAAATGTTGGATGGAGGCAGGGAAAAAGTGATTTCAGTTTCAAATTATAATGGGCCAAAAATTTGTATAAATTCAAAAATTAGTAAAATAAAATAACGGGCGAAGTCGACCTTTCTACCAGAAGACGGACGTTAACGATTTCGACCGCAAAATTTCCAGCTTGGGCAGAAAAAACGCACAAAATGATATGGTTGAGCTGTGGAGTTCACCTTTTGAGTTTCGAATGTTTTACACCTTTTCTCAAATT
Source organism: Neoceratitis asiatica (assembly GCA_030068015.2). Taxonomy (NCBI): domain Eukaryota; kingdom Metazoa; phylum Arthropoda; class Insecta; order Diptera; family Tephritidae; genus Neoceratitis; species Neoceratitis asiatica. The sequence goes on from CM061526.1 coordinate 30,545,623, forward strand.
ATATAAATAAAGAATTTCAATCTAGAAATATATAAAAATTACGCTAAAATTCAACCAAAACGGCTTCGGATTACTCGATCCTAATATTTTTGTTGATGGCTTTTACATTTGTTCGGATAATATGTCACTACGAAAATGCATAATGAGATTATGTGTTCCAGAATAAAAGTGCGATTTCTGGCTTTTCAGGTATGCAGGACGTATTTTCAAACTTTCAGAATATATAAAAGAGTTTGCTATAATTATCTCAAGTTTTGAAATAAAACTCCGTCCCGATAGGGTTAAGGCCAAAAATAGGGTCGGACATTTTGTTTTGAGTCTCTTCATTGTGTGCATTATTCCAAACCGTTATGAGATTTTAGTAATTTCGTATAAGTTAAAAACAGTTAAAAGTCTCACACTCAGCTCGGGATTCAGAGTTTTCTCCATAGTTTATAGTGTGTCCAAATATGTGATTATGTAATACATAATAATACATACGTATGTACTCGTACATGCTATTATAGGAACTGTGGGATCCAAACTGCACCAACAAGGAAAACAAAAAGAAACCTGAACCTACCAAAGGTACATACATACATAAATAAAAACATATGTAACCCGAAATACTCAATTTATGTTTTTGAGTACTCTTACTACAATAGCATATACTTGTACTGGAATTAATAAAAAATTACGCAAAAGTAAAAAAACCACATTACTAGTGTGTGTATTTTGAATAAATAAAAAAGTTAGAAGAGAAAATTCGAAAGGAAGTGGGCGTAAACTCTTTGCCTCATTGTTAACGTCAGCAAAACAAAACAATGCAAACACCAAAGTGTTGCCATCAGCGCAAAGGTCGACTAGAGCAACCATTGTTGGAGAGTGTTCACGACAACGTATCATTAAATTGTCAACAACATAAGGCGACAACAGGACGCCCAATGTTACTCGCTATTTAACTATAGCTCGTTAACTCACACACATACATACATATGTTATGTATGCATGTATGTGCGTATTTAAGGTGCAAATAAGGCAGTACGAACAATCGCCAATTTAAAAATGTCACACGATGCCACGAAAGGTGACCAAACCAATTCAAATAGCGGTAAAATATGCATATGTATGTACATATGTATGTATATATGTATAGTTATTTATATACATTAAAATTGTGTGGAATGGGATTTAAATATCAAACAATGCTAATAGTTAAACGTTATATACATATATATGAATATACGCATAAATAAATATACAAAGGAAAAATATACAAATATACAAATATTTAAGTGTGAATCGGCAGTTCTGAGGTAAACTTCTATTCAAGTTTTCAAACACTTTGTTGTGATTGATACACGCAGCGATATTCTAACACTTACGACCATCAATATGTATATATGCATAACATGCATACAAATGCGAAAGGGGTTGTTATCCTGCCTGCCGCATGAACAGTGGCAACGGCCGTAGCTGTTAGGGCAAGCCATATCATTATCGCCGCTGCGGTTCCATTGTTCAACCGCATTTTAGGCGACAAAAAAGCCAAAATTGCAATTTTATTCTGTTTTTGTGCCTCCCCGCCCCAGCAACAAAACTAAATACACACACACACACATGAAATGCAAGTATTCTCTCAACACTTTTCTCATGTTTTGATATTTTACATGCATACATACATTCATACATTTACTCTATGGTATACATTTGAATAATAACTCAGGGTTTCCCTTATTCATACATGTATGTATGCGTTTGTGTAATCTTTGGCGTTGAAAGAGTCAAAGGGTTTCCGACTGAGCGTAGTTTAGTGCGTAACTTTTGTCCATTGCTGGGAATTTTCTAAACTAGTTTTTTCAACAGAAGCTTCCAATTACATTAGTTATTGTTGTTTTCTATTATTTTCTGAAATATTGACACTATAAAAATCTTAATTCAATAAAATTTTCAATATGTTGCCGCGAGGTTGGTATTAGTACGCAACCAGTCGACAGGGTTAATCTCAAACAGCAGGAGCTTAAGTGATTTATTCAAAAGCAATTAAAATCATACTGAGTTTTTTCATTTATTACGAAGCGCTGTCCATTTGTATACAAATTCTACTTGTACGCATGTACATATGTATGTACATCTAAGTTTGATAGGAAAGTAAGTAGTTAACAGTTTAACTGTAAGTTTATCGTAAATATCGTAATTTATCGTAAATATGGTATGAGAGTACTCAGAGTATTTGGTTTGGATAGAAATTTCATCTTTCAACAAGTTAAAGATCAAGAACTTAGACCTTTGGATACCTGAATACGTTGCAGAACCGCATATAAAGGGTGATCCAAGTAGAGATACTCTTCAATAACCTTTTTTTGATAGATCACGCATGAGTCGTGTCAAGCTGTCGTGTAATTTTTGTTCTGTATTGTTTGGCATTTCATCATGGAAGGAATAACGCCTGAAAAACGTTTACAAATTATTCAACTTTTTACGAATATTCACGTTCTGTAAAGAATGTGTTTAGCGCGCTTCGCTCAACTTATGGTTAACATAATCGGCAAGTTCCAAGAAGATTCGACGCATTTGGCACGAAGAGCAACCTGAAGAGATTCAAGAGCTGCCATTTCATCCAGAAAAAACAACGGTTTGGTGTGGTTTGTGGGCCGGCGGAATCATCGGTCTATATATCTTCAAAAATGATGCCGGTGAGAACGTAACCGTCAATGGCTACCGTTATCGCGCCATGATAACCGACTATTTGATGCCTGAAATTGAAGCTCGTGATCACGGCGACATTTGGTTTCAACAAGACGGCGCCAATCCCACACGTCGCATCAATAGATTTATCAATAGATTTATTGAGAGAAAACTTCGGTGAGCAGATAATTTCACGATTGGCCACCAAGATCGTATGATATCACACCGTTAGACTTTTTCATGTGGAGATATGTAAAGCCTAAGTCTATGTGGACAATCCCGCTTCGATTCAGGCCTTGGAGCAAAACACCACGCGTGTCATTCGCTAGTTACCAGTCGAAATACTCGATGAAGTCATGAAAATTGAACTCCCTCGGATGTACCAACTGAGACGTAGCCGTGGCCAACATTTGAAAGGGATAATCTTCAAAAAATTAATGGCAAAGAATGTTCTTTCGAATGATAATAAATATTCCCCATTAGATTACAATTTTCTGTTTTTTTTTTTTAAGTAGGGAGCCTCGAAATGTATCATTCGTTATGAAGGCATATATGTATATACATGTAAACTTGTATCAGGGCCGTGCGAACGGGTTTTTTTAAATACACTCTCAGGGCAAGACAGTTCCTACCGAGGGAAAAGCGCACTTATAAAAATTAATTGCCCATAATTTTGGAAGTTGGTCTAACCAGAACTACAACACTGTCCTTTCTGCTAGTCACTCGGCTATTGCGGCCACCATATGTATACCTAATTCCTTATATGTCACAAATAGCTACATACATATTCACAACATTCATTGGATGACTGGGTTAAACTTATCTTAAATAAAAAATAAAATAAAAACTTATCTTAAATAGAAAAGTCTGCGATGCTGTTTGCGGTCGGGAGTTGTCAATCAATCCATGATTCCGACTTACACACCACTATTTTATACTGCAGGTAAAATAAGCTGTGATAAGTTCGACTTTCATATGACTAGTCAATAAATGTCAACACGAAATTGGATTCTCTTATGGTATGTAATATATTCGAGGAGTTGCTATCACCATGTCTATAGCATTGGGTTATTTTTTAAAACTTTTAAGGGTTTTAAGTAAAGAGCAAACCTCTGTTACTTCTTAGCGACTTGAAAGGGTTCTTTTTCGGTTTGGATCAAAGAAAGGGGGTGGGTTCTAAAATGTGGGTGGGAGTTTAATCCATAAGAATATCTACGCCTAAATTACGCCAAAATTAAGCGGTTTTCACGAGCCCTGTAACTTCCGTGGGTGCTTGTGTTCCTATGATGCCATTCCAGGAAAGAAAGTTTAATGCAGAGTTTATGCTCTATTTGAAGAAGTTTAGCGGTTCGATGCAATATTGTAGCGCGGTGAATCCAATTAGATCGCTGCTACATCGTCTGGGAGATTATATAGTTTGAGGTTCCTAGTACCACATATTGACAGGTCTGAAGTTTCCTCTTGTTCTTTTCACTAGTCCGCATTGTCCTGATAGGTGCATGCCTGCTTATGTCCGGTCAGCCGATGGTCTGCATTTTGTTAGCAACTTTGCTTTCTTTGCTCTTACCCCAAGTGTTGCCGCCTAACAACTTGAATATTTTATTGCAGCTCTATTATTTTGTAACAGCAAACGCTGTTACATGTAGACGGAACGAGTGCAGGTCGACGAAAGGCAGGTCTATTAACTTTGAGTTGTTTAAAGGCGTAATTTTGAAGCCATCGACTTTGACATCCAGCTCAAAGGAACTGGATTTGTTGACTTATGGGAGATGTCGGGGAGATAGCCGTGTACATTGAAACATAAGTCTTAAAGATATTGGTAGAGCGCTAAGATCGTTTAGTAATCTTCTTATGAGATCAATGATACTCTAGCGGAAGATCGAGGGAGCTCGAAATGTAAGAATTGAACACACGAAGGAAGGGCAAACCACCGCTGAGGAGTCCGCAATCCTACTAAAAGCGCAGCATTACAGGCTTGTTGCAATTCAAATTCTGCTAGGACGGATATTGCTAGTACATGGAGGCGGTTTTTGTTGAGGCCGACTGTTATCTGTGGGAGACCAAGACAGTAAGTGAAAGAGGGTAGGAGCAAGACTTCGAGTTACTTCACTATTGGTGAAAGGAAAGAAAAGGGGAGATATTGGTCGATCTAACTACCCTTTGTTAGTCGGATCCAGATTCTTTTTTTAAATTTATGCCATTATAAAAAAAATTTGGTGCCCTGTGGATTAGAAACGTTATCGTTACTATTGTTATTGTCGTTGTTTATGTTGTTAGGATGTGTGGGTGATTACATAATATATCAATACATTATTCGCTAAAATGTTTTGTATCAAGGGAAATGCGGAGAAAGAAAGGACACACTCAAGTGTACTTTAAAGTAAATTATTATGTAAATAAAATTGCGCACAAAAATAAATAAATTGCTTAATGTAAACTTTGGCCACAATTGAATGGTGGTTACTATTTTTTTTTTGCCCTTTTTTTCTTACTTGACATTTGCTTACTTACATACATATATTTACCTTTCTCTCATCCTAACACTCCGTGCCCTTTGGAATGCATATTTTGTGTGGTTTATTTATTATTGCTCTTCATTTCTTCTAAACTTTTTAAATACTTGCTTATTCAGCTCACTTAGATTGCTCCTTCATCAACTTGCTTTTTGGATATTCAAATTTCTCGAAAAAGAATTTGAGTTTTGATTTGTTTGCTGATTTGTTTTATATTGGTTTTGTTGGTATATTGCGGGCGACGACATTATTGACTTTGATTGTTTGTGTTAGTATGTGTTGGGCGTTCTACTTAATACTGTCATTTGCAGCAAAAGTCCACAGTTTTCGGCAAACTAAGGTAAATGAAAAAAATAAATTAAGAAATAAATATCTAACATACATAGTATGTATGTATTGTATGTATGTATGTACATCGCATTTGCCAAGTTTTCTGCAAGTTTTTCATTATTTAAAATCAATTCAATACTTTCATCTAACTGTGGTTTGTAATTCTCGGTGAGTTTTGATAATTCAATGGTATAACATATCTCTGTATGTATATATGTAAATATGTTTGTACAATGCATTTGGCGAGCAACTACTTTTTAAACAATTTTTTAGACTGTCAACTGAAAAAATGTGTGTCGAAACTTTTTCAATTTAAATTTTATTAGATTTCAATAGAATAATATGTGCCTTGCCCATTAAACTAATTTTATTGCTAGGAGCAGATCTTTCACTCCATATTGAAAAAAAACACAGCTAGGTTAGGTTAGGTTTAACTGTTTGCTTCTTTAGGAAACCTCACATAGCCGCTGATATGTCCAGAGTTTTACCAGACGAACCGCGTGCGACTATATCATATTCTACTACATTTACTGATATGCCACTAATTTGAAAAACATTGCAGTTCTTTTAGCAAATTGGAGCAAGCACTTCAGGCCTTTAATCGCTGCAGACTGAAGGTACCCTGCAATATATCCTCGCCTAGTGAGATCATCCTCTGTCTGTAGAATGAGAGGCACTCAGAAATTACGTGCTGCACTGTTTCTACCCCTTCTTGCATTTCCTGCAATCATTGTCTTCATGCAGATCCATAGGAAACTAACAGCCAATGGCCTGTTAAAGAACTTATTAGCAGCCTGAAGTCTGTCCTCTTTATCTTACATAGACTGAGTTTACACACGAATACTTTTGTTGTCGAAACTCTTACCTGTGCCCGGAGAGGGCGACGGCAGACGGTATGCAACTCTCTTTCCGTCGTCCTTTCCCCTAAGAACTAGGAGTTTCGGTAACAAAAGTATTCTTGTGTAAACTCAGTCTTAGTGAACTTTGCGTCTTATGTTTTGCACCTAAGTTTCGCTATATTACAACCTTTTGCTCTTTAGAAGAGCCTGTTCGCCTGACTAAACAAAAGTATTCTCTTTTTTATTTTTCTTCCATTCATTGGACTGTTAGTCCATGGCTACTTCCTGTTCCGGTAGTACCCTCTCTTTTTAGCGAGTTCGCCATCTATCCCACTGATCTCGAATTCCATGTGCCTGGTACCTAGTAAATGTGGATTTTCCTTTGCTCTGCCCATCTTTTGATTGCCTTTTTGAAGAGTGCAACCACTGCCAACTTCATGTTCATGCATGAAAATAAGGCACTTTGGGATGGTTTGCTGTCTAAATATGTATCTTCTCCTTTTGAGGGACTACTCCCTCCAGTATCGCTGTCGTAATGGTTAGGTGGTTCGAATGATCACTTTATTTCTGGTTGGGCGCAAAAACTGCAACTCCCACTCCCGCGCTCATTTTAGAACCGTATGTAAAGAACTCTTTCTGCAAACTTAAGTCCTTTTTTCCGTCCATCTATCTCTATTATAGCCGTCATAGGTCTCGAAAGTCAAGCGCGGTATATTATTCGTCTTTTCAGAGTAACGCTATTCTGCTGTGCCCATATGTCCTGCCTTTCAACTGATTTGAGGCATGTAGCCATGCTTTAAGCTGCTAAGCTTGCGGGTGGTATACGAGTATTCAAAATAGCATAAATAGCTGCGGATTGTGTTGTTTTAAGTACTACGGTGCTGGTGATCATTGATAGACTGAGGACTCTTTCCAGCCTTCCCACCATACTATAACTCCGTCGTACAGCCAATTTCAAGCAAAATTTTACGTTCGAAAAATTTGAACCTACCGAAGATAGTTAAAAAAACACATAACCGCAGAAGGACGTGAATGATTTCAGGAGTTCCAATATATTTCGTCTGTGTTTCGTCTGTACTTTTCAAAATAGACACTTAATTTATTCTCTCTACAAAGTCTCATCAAGAGGAATTAGTTAAGTGGAGATGTTTTGCGGTGTAATTAATGTACATCAGTTTTGTTTGATGAGAACATATTTGAACCTACCGAGGGAGAATTGCTGTTAAGGGAACAGTGTATACCATCAGAGTGCTGAAGACGTAAACTTCAGTCTAATACCTATCTATTGACGAAGAGTCATATAGATACTAATGGAAAGCGTACGCCCTGAAATGAAAATCTAGTTACTCTGAGACAGATAAAACCCTATTCCGTTGTCTAGCGCCGAAGCAGAAATAATGGTTCGTTCCAGAGTTTATAGAGTGCACTGACCTAAAACAAAATTTGTGATGACTCGAGGTGAAAGAAGAGCGACGCTTGGATGTAAATAATTTCCGAATCATTCGGATGAATTTGGTATATGTGTAAGTACATAGAAACTGTTTCTTCTAGCTTTATATCAGAAATCAAGAGATGAAGAGCGCAGATTACTGGCCTGAGCTTAATGAAGAGACGTTGTGCTTACTTGGTACGTAATATTTTGACTTCGTAGTTACTGAAGGCCCATAAAAAGAACTTTATCAACCATTAGTATAACGATTTATAAGAAAAAGTGTAGAGCAGTTCTACTTTTGTGTCGGCGGGCAAATGCGCTTAAGCCATTGAGTAGGCGCAGTAGGTCATTGTGCTCCACGACTTAACCCAGCTATTTATGTTTTATTTAAGATATCGCTCGATTTGATAAAGTTTTTATTTACTTTCACTTCGTGGAATATATGAAGCCTCGATTAGCCAAAGGTCGCACACTTGCAAAGGTAGTTCTCCAGGGTTTCGACCTCTTCTACACTCGGCAGATGAAGATGATATCTCAAGGGTAGATGCCCCGTCAATACACCCTATTTTCCTTAGTTTGATCCAGCTGCTCCGAGAGAGACGAAATTATCTACAACTCCAATGTTATGACTGTCAAGAATGACGTGGCAGCCAAGACACGAATGCGCTGACTGTTTATTTGATGATAGGAAATATTTCTCTCATCCTCGTTCACTCAATCGTTTCACTTCTTTGTCTAACCTGTCAACATCATCGGCGTACGCCAGGCATCAGATGTCTTCTCCAAGATTTGGCGCATGCCGCACTTTTAATGCCCAGTTCGTTAACGATGGGTTTTATTCTCCCACACAATACGCCCGATACAACCATGTATGCGATGCTGTGGTGGCTTATCCCACGATAATTGGCGCAGACTGTAGGGTACTCCTTTCTTTGATTTGGCAGAGCACACTGAGGATGAAATCGTTTAGAAAGCGTTTGTACGACCATATTATGCAAAGAAGCTGATGCCGTCGCCGCAATTGAATAGCCGGAAAGCCATCGGCTCGCGCCTCTTTATTATTTTTTAAACGGATGATTGGTATTTGTACTTCATCATAATTGGGTATTGTAACGTCTATTTCATCATCTTCAGATGGTGTTTTCGAGTTCAACACCTTCGGGTGTCGCACTCTCACTGCCATTGGAAAAATGTTCCATCCATAAACTCAGTATGCACGTCGGTGACCAGCATATCTCTTTCAGTAAAAAAGACGGGTCGTACCTTCGCTGCTACAAGATAATGATCCGAGTCGATATTTAGCCCTCGATTTGGTGCGCGTTTTTCGATCCGGAAGCAACCATATAGCTTGCTGTATTTTCTTGTGCCGGAATCTTATACTACAGGCAAGCATATTTCCTGCACCGTCGAAGTCGATCAGCCTCAGCCCGTTTAGGAATGTTTCGTCATGAAGGCTGAATTTTCCGACTGTTGTGCAAATATACCTTCTTTATTAACCTTGGTGTTGAAATCCCCAAGCGCGGTTTTGACATCGTGGCGGGTACAGAGAATCTTTGGTCGCATTGTTCTTCTCTTCGCTCGGGACGTGAGCTCAAATCAGCGTTATGTTGAAGAACTTTCGCCTTCTCACTTTATCTCGCCTCCAAATGGATGTTTGTTGAGTACCAAGATAACACTTGGTGAGCTTCTTGAACCAAATGTAAAAGAATCGTTGCTGGCCACTTTCAGGTGAATGATATCAATATCATCAATCAATAATGTTCCTCACTTGCGTGAACTTCTACACATGGCTTCATCCTCTTGAACTTCTGCACATGGCTTTAAACCTTACTTTATCGTTATAGAAGGACAGTGTTTTTCATAAACACGACAGTACTGCAGACATTTGAACAGTATTATCAGATAGACACGATGTCATTAAATGTCTCTTTATATTATTTACTTCTAAAAAAAGCGATAAAGAGTGTGATTTAACATACAATGAGCTCGCGATTTTCCATTTAAAGCAATGTCTTTTGAACTTTATGTGATTGTAGCGACGAATTTAATAAAATTTCAATTTCATTAATGTGTATCGACATTTTGCAATTTGCCAAATCAAAGCTACTGTTTTTAAAAGATTCTTTGAAGTGCAGTAACGAACCGCCTTTGCCCCAACCACTATTAAGTCTATGGTAAATTACAAACACACATACATATACATATAACATAGCTTTGGCATTACTTCATTTAAAATCAATCGACTAGAAACCGCAAAACATCAACATTTTTTTACCTTCTCTGTTAGTCTTGTTTCTTCTTTGCAGTTGCTATACGAGTATAACATTGGGACAAAATCATTTGGAAAATGAAAATTAATTACTCGAAGAAAGGAAAAGGTAAAGCCAAACAACTCAAAGGCCAAGATTTGTCAAAAAGAATATTTCAAAGAATTGAGTGTACTTCAGATGGGGAAAGCATACAGCAAAACATATAAATAATAATGAGGTTCATGGAAAGGGGATACATGAAAGGTAAAAGGATTCGAAATAACTGAAATTTCAATTGAATGTAAGTAACCAGTAAAAGGCGAAATAATTACTAAAAATAATTACACGTGGCTTTCAATCAAAAACTTTTTATTGTTTGTGAGTATGTAACGTAAATACATACATACAATCAATAAAATATGTAAGATATACACTGAGGGGTAGTCCTGCTTCTGGGTATGCAGTTACAGTCGAAGATCGGTCGGTCATGTCGCCCATCCTAGAAAATGGGTATTAAAGATGCAGTATCCAAGACGTGAAGTAAAATTGCCTCCTCTGTTCAACAGGCAGGCGTGCAGGCATCTGTATTAGCGCGTCCCAACTAATACCTACCTTCGCCCGAACTTGTATGCTAATTTTTGTACCCGAAACTTTTAAAACAGCTCCAGCGAAAACAAAAAGAATGAGAACTTCCTATTTCGGTGATGAGAACTACGAAACTATTGAGGATTATAATTTACATCTGGAATGTGTACTCCCTTAATTGAGAAGGTGCTCTTGCCCAGCTGCTTGATGTATTTAAAAAAGTAAGGCTGCCATCTTCTTGTGACTTTTATTCTACTTCGTCTTTATTAGACTAGGAACCAGTTAGATGATTATAGTTGAATCCACAAGTGCACGCCTGTTAGTCTTATTGCGTGCCATTCTCAACCTGATCTTCACAACTTCTTCCACAACTTCCACCATGACATTTAATTCGTGGAATTATGTCAATTTCGGCGTATATCTCCACCGACTAAATGTTGCAAAGAACCTAAAATTGCCGGTAAGCCATCGGCCCGCGGCAGAGAATGTCAAAACCTTCGAGTGTATTTGTGACATCAAATAAAAGCTCCTCATAAAAATCCATCAGCCGTTTGCAGACGGCTTAAAATAAACTATAGGCAATGTTTTTTTCTTCACTGCAGCTCGATATTCCTCATACTGCTGACTCTTATCAGTATTTACGAGTTTGATGGATCATTCTATGGAGTTTTCGACGTTTAGCTCTCAATGAGCATGAGTACAAATCGACTAAAAACTGACTGGTTGTCTGCTTTGATTGAAGCTTTTCGTCAAACCTTTCTTGTGTTGTTTAAGGTCATTTCTTAGTTCACAGTTGATCAGCCTCAGCCCATTTGTAAATGTTTCGTCATGCAGTTGTAATTTTCTGACCATTGTGCTAAATATGTATATCTTCTTTGCTCAGCTTGGATTAATAGCATTTTGGTCATTTCGTCTCTTCCATCGGGGTGTAGGCGCAAATTGAAGAATTTCGTTTTGTCAATAGGCGGTAGCACGTCCTCAAATAAAAGACCGGACATTCCATGTTATGAAATTTGAAGTTCTTTTCTAAAGTTCCCGCTCTTTTAGCCCTAATCCAAGACTTCAGACATCCAGACATTGGTAACCGCAACTTGAACAAGACTTGCCCATGTTTACCGACTGTGTAACGAGGACGCAAGAGTAACATGGGAATGTAGTATGGTCTACCAAATGTAACTGCATTATCAGATGTAGAACTACCCACCTTTATATACCGAAGAGGCGTAATTAATAAATATTTCAAAATTTGAAGAAAACATAACTGGAACCTAGAAAAATTATTTCGCTTTTGTTTAATAAACGAAGCTAGATGAATAAAGATGTATAAAGCTATCATAATCAACGCCACTTAGACTATATGAGTTAAGTTGCATTAAGTGGCGCAAATGCCCATATGCGCATTTATTTAACAGCTGTTTTAATAAAAATCTTGAGCACCAAATGGAAAGGAGAAATTAAAAATGACTAACAGCTATTTTATGAGGAAAAAATAATTATTTCTTTAAAAGAAAACATAACATTCGTCTCCTAAAATTATTATTTGCAAGCATGAGCCTTAAGGTCGGTATGCAGCTCTAATGAAAACCAAAAACTCCTTATAAAAAAAAGTGCAAAAAATCGATGCACACCTCGAACGAAAAAAACTCCATTTTCTACTGCCTAAATAGTCTCATATATATTTCGCTAGAAACAAGAGGAAGACTAATTTTTAAACGTATTAAAGCAAGCTTATAAAGCAATTTATGTAATATTTTTAGTTTTTTCACCAATTCCTACACCTTTTATTTATTTTTAGCCATGACAAATATTTAACGCGCTCTATTCATGTTTTCCGTTTTGTTTATTTATGTTTGCATATCTTCTTTCTATGTAAAGAGCTGTTCACAATAGAAAATCATCTGTCCGATTTCCTTGCCTACTACATTTTTCCATCCACGAAATATATGAGTTTTTTTTCGGTATAGCTGCATACCGACCTTTAACGTGATATTTTACGCTGGGACCGTTACACAACCTGATATAAGAGAATGTCAGCTGTGGGAATTGGTAAGCATAAATTTAATTTTCAAGAATGCAATAAACATAAACTATTTTTTTTTTCGCAAAGGTATCTCTTTTTGACATAGTGAGCCTAATATCTCCCATTTACAATAGTAAAAAGCTGTCAAATAAGGCAGCATTGCCATATCGAATTTCGCAAATGCAGTTCAAATACACGAAATTTTATTTGTCTGCATTTAGATGTGGATAATTCACGAGTTAATGCAAATAAAGTCGTTTCATGCAGATAATACTTATAGTCTGTCTCCCCTATGGTCTTAATATCATAATTTTAAACAACAATATTGAAATGCAAACTGAATAACAAATGAATATTGAAATACTCAATGGAATCACTTACCACAAACTTTTAATCGAATTTTACTGTTAGAAATAATGCTGGATTTGTTGATTAAATATGCACAAGTGATGAATACAAATACAAATACAATCAGTTTCACCTGCTTTATCCAAAAGCATTATTTTCTGGAATTTCCTCTCCCACTCAGGACGACTTCCTTAACTCCCAATGCGAATTTATTGCCTTATAGAGCTAAAGACGCTGATTTGCAATGTATATATTTATGTATGTATGTATGTACGAGTATGTATATTTGTTATGTAAATAAAGAAGATCTAAACACTCAAGAATAAATCGTTGTGACAAGTAAAGTAAATTTTGAAAAATTCGCGCTTACTATTTACTTTAACTGAAGTGGAGGAAAATTCGCATTTCTTTTGTGGGAGACTTGGACTAATGCAGAATATATGCTGTAGTCGCAGTGGCGTGAGAATAACTTTGGGAAGATATACTATTCGAATTCCCAAAAGGCTATTTGAGTTCTGGTGTTTGTCATCAAAAGGTTGTTGCTTTTCGCGTAAACATACAAACATTCCTATTGTTGATTGTTCAAATTTGTAAGTGAACAAAAAAAAATTAGGAACATTTTTTTGAACTTGTTTATATAAATTTTTTTTAGTTTGATCCATGTAGATCTTATTATTCCCGTCTTGCTATATGAAGAAGCAGAAAGAGATAAAGGTTTTGCCAGCGAATGGCTACAGCAAAAACCGACTGGCCAACCAATAAGGAATAATGATAATAATTGAATAACGTCCATAACACAGATTCACAAAAAAATAACGCATTTTGAGCACATAACCCCAAACTAGTGACATATGTATGATGGCGCAATGCTTTATTTTTTATTTTATTTTTTGAGGTTATGTGGAGACTTGACGCGATGACACTAAACTGACCCGTTGAATTCAGCGGCCACAAAAACATACTAGTCTGCTGAAAAACCCATTTTTTGTGATATGATACCATTTTTTGCGACCTTTACTCTTGACCTAATAAAGAGTGATCCATTTCATCCCAAATGTTGCTTGTTTACATACCCATTTAACCAGAAATGGGCCTCATCGATGAACAAAATTTGACTCGAAAACATCGGATCTTCTTAAAACTTTTCAAGAGCCCATAGAGCGAAGTGATGTCGCTTGGAAGATCGAGCCGCTTCAGATCTTGCACAAGCTGTATTTTGTACGCTTTCAATTTAAAATCTCGACGTGAATGCGACAAGCCATTCCATATGTCGTTCCGAGTTGCTGCGAACGGCGCCGAATTGACTATCCTGCTATTGGTATTAAGATGGGTAATGTTGTAGGAATAGTACGCTCAGTAGGCCGTTTATGTTGACCATAAGTCCGCTGGAAACACATTCTTTACAGAACGTGAATTTTCGTAATAAAGTTGAATGATTTGTAAAAGTTGTTCAGTCATAAGTCTTCCCATGATGAGGTGCCAAACAATACTGAACAAAAATAACATGACAGCTTGACACAACTCACGCGTGATCTATCAAAAAAAGGATATTGAAAAATGTACCTACTTGGATCATCCTTTATAAGAATATACTTGTACTGTAATTCGAGAAATATCAAAAGCTTTTAATGTAAGTCTCAGATAAAAGCGATAATTTGCGAAGAGACTTATCAAATCAATACGCAAATAACGCACAGTTCCATCAATAAATTGCTGTCGCCCATAAAACTCTTAAACAATGTCAAGATCATTGCTTTAGCGAGTATTGATTACAACTCTGCAAGGCTTAGATCTATTAAATCTAAATATTGCATATCGTTTCAGTTCGATTAATTTAAGACTGTCTAAAATGTGATTATTTTCTCCCAGAAAGTATACCTTTTTCTATCATAAGTCATTAAGTTATTTGCCAGATTGAAGAAACTAAACAGAAATATGGTGCCAAGTCCTTCCCTAAATAATCTTCGGATACCATGGAACTTTTAAAAGCAAACATATTTCGTTAATTAAGGATTTTCGCTATGTACATTTCGTTCTCTTTGCTGTTTTTCATGTGATAAAAATGGATGAACATTTATTCGAAACTACATATTTAAAAATTCGAATTCTGAATTCCTGAAAGTAAAATTCAAAATCTTTTTCCTAAAACCAAATAATCCACGAACATTCGAATGAAGATGTTTACAATAGGGACAATTGATCTATTAAGGCGTGACGAGAAATGGGAAATTTCGCTGCTTCTTGGAATTTCGCGAAATGGATATTTTAAATAAAAACACAAAAACTTCAATGTTCTTTTAAATATTAACGAAATTACCTATAGTCTTCGTTGCAAACGTAACGCCCATCGGTAGAACCAGACAAAAAAACCGAACAAAACTCAAATACACAAAAAGGCTAACAAATAGTCAAACACTTGGATATTAGGATTTAAGTGTTAAAACAATGCAGAAAGGTGAGTCTAGTGAACCGTGAAATCGAAGACAAAAAAATATGTAAAATTTTCCACCTCTTGGTATATCAAGGTCAAACTTCCACTAAATTCCACAAATTTGTTACAAATATTTCCAATGGCCTTCTGTAAATGCGTATGCAAACTCAATTCACATCAAACCCTTACTTTTATTTGGCATTGAAGTCCTTGAACAAGCTTACATCCCTAATAACAAACAAATCCAAAGTACAGCCGAATACCTCACCGCCATCAACTCTTAACGTAATTTTGTTATGATATGAAATGGATCAGAAAAAGATGGAAAAAATTTTTTAATTAAGTCCTATGGTGTGTCTGCTCTAAGTAGAGCAAGAGTTTACGAATTTTATAAGCGTTTCTAAGAAGACCGTTGGAGAAGACGAAGACCATGAACGCCCTAGCACATCGAAACCGTGAAAAAATAGTGATTAAATGGCCACGAACGATCATCGAATAACAGTTAGAGAAGTCACATTGTTTCAAATATTTGGGCTATGAAACGCGTGGTGGAAAAATTTCGAATAGAAACGGTTCCGAAATTGATGATGAGTAGCTAAATGATTGCAACGACGATACAGAATTATTGAATCTTTGCTCGCCAAGATCAAAAAAGGCTCGTTCTCAATACACTTATACCCGAAAATTTCATTATTTCAATACGCATTACCTTATCTTCGGTTTCTGAAATTAAGGATAAACACTTAGTATCACGATACTACATAAATTATATTGTTTCAAAATTTTTTGAAATGATAGCCTTTAATCGTTATAATAAAAGGTGATCCATTTCGAGGTTACCTACTTTTTTAAAGAAAACCCACAGAAGATTCAAATTTATTGGGAAATGTTTATTATCATTCGAAAGAACTGGTAACTGGCGAATGACATGCGTGATGTGTTGCTCCAAGGCCTGAATCGAAGCGGGACTTAACATATCCTCACAGGAAAAAGTCTAGCGGTGTGATATCACACGATCTTGGTGGCCAATCGTCCGGCCCAAAATGTGAAATTATCTGCTCACTGAAGTGTTCTATCAATAAATCCATTGATTGATGCAATGTGTGGGAAATGGCGCCGTCTTGTTGAAACCAAATGTCGCGAAGATCACGAGCTTCAATTTCAGGCATCAAATAGTCGATTATAATGACGCGATAACGGTCTCCTTTGACGGTTACGTTCGCACTGGCATCATTTTTGAAGAAATATGGACCGATGATTCCACCGTACCACAAACCACACCAAACCGTTGTTTTTTCTAGATTAAATGGCAGCGCTTGAACCTCATAAGGTTGCTCTTCGTCTCAAATGTGGCAATTTTGCTTGTTTATATACCCATTGAACCAGAAATGGGCATCATCGTTGAAGAAAATTTGTCTCGAAAAGGTCGGATCTTCTTGGAACTTTTCGAGGGCCCATAGAGAGAAGCGATAGGAAGGTCGACCGGCTTCAGTTCTTGCACAAGCTGTATTTTGTACGCTTTCAATTTAAGATCTCGACGTAAAATGCTCCAAGTCGTTCCATACGTCAGTCCGAGTTGCTGCGAACGGTGCCGAATCGACTCTCCACAGTCTTCGTGTACACTCACAGCCGCCGCTATATTTTCTTCACTGCGTGTTGGACGTGGTCTATTCGGTCGAATATTATCCAATAATGAATGCTGTGCCTCAAGATGGGTAATGTTGTTGCGAATAGTACGCTCAGTAGGCCGATTATGTTGACCATAAGTGGAGCGAAGCGCGCGAAACGCATTATTTACAGAACGTGAGTTTTCGTAATTAAGTTGAATGATTTGTAAACGTGGTTCAGGCGTAAATCTTTTCATGATGAAATGCCAAACAATATTGAACAAAAATAAAATGACAACTTGACACGACTCACGCGTGATCTGTCAAAAAAAGCTTACTTTGGTCACCCTTTAGTACTCCATTCTCAGGTCTTTATACACTGTAGATTTTTAATGTTTCTCTGTTAAAAAAAAACTAGGCTAGGCTATGATTCCCTTATCTGAAAACCATACCATTCTTAGTATATAAGCCGCATAGAACAATTCCAGAAAACTTTCACAAAAATGACCTTACGCTCCTTAAATTTTTCTGAACCTGCTCACTCGTATAAATCGCATTGTCTGCTGTTGGGTTATAAATCTCTGAGTAGTCAAATATTATAAAGGGATCAGTTCTTTACCCTTTCAGAGATGTGAAGAATAAACAAGAAACTCTTTAAGCAAGTCTCCCATATGTCACCGTGGGAACATAACCTACCTTAATCTAAACGGATGAAAATTCGTATGAAACTTATTAAAAACTATAACTTTGGAAGAATAACCTGCAAGCATTTACGTAGGTAAATATATTTAACATTTTCTATTCGTAAATGTAAAAACTCGCTATTTCTTGGTATTCCGCGAGCTAAGTATGCCAAATCAAAACATCAACAAACACATTGTCTTTTAGAATAATAACCAAATTACCTATAGTTTTTGAGGCTAACGTTGCGCCCATCGGTAAAAGGACACAAAGAGACGAACAATTATACAAATATTCGCACATTAGAATTTGAAAACTGAAACTGTGAAATTGTAGACAAAAGCATGTAAACATTCCCGACTATTTTAATATTAAGTACAATGAATGTCGCCAACGACTTTTAACATCCTTCGGCCTTTCCTGTAACTTACAGAATATTATCATCTGTGAACTTAAGAAATCACATACATACATACATACATACATATATACCTTGCAAACATAATGGCAAACCAATGGTCATAAACGAATACATATACTATTAAACATTGCATGTAAATATGTATTGACGAAGGCAAGTTGCTGACAAGAGGTGAAAATTCCAAACAATTCACAAGAAAATTCATTTTCCGAGGGTAAGTGTTTCTAAATAGATATGCGTAAGTGTACGCAGATAAAAAATATTAAGGTGTGCCAAAAAACATACTTTCATAACATTTATAAGTTAAAATTAACTTACATATTTACATACCAAGTGGATGCTCTGTTTCGCCTCTCACTGTTCGCCGCCACCTCTTAAAGTTGAGCAAAAAAACTTGTCTTTCTTCTGAATAAATACGTTCATAACAACCCATTAATACGACAGGTTAGATTCTTTTTTGGCTCACCCTACCATGTACATACATAAAGAGCATACATATACATATATGTTAAGTATACATATGCATTTAGCCGGGGCGTGTGCTAATGACTTCCAAATAACTGCCCATTAATATGCACGAGTTTTATTATCTTCTAAAAACCAGTCATATACTTCAACGTCTAGTCGCAATAGATTCTCATACCTGTGCGCTAACAGTCATACATACACACACATACATGTGTGCGTACTTACTTATACATCGGAAGTGATGCTAATTCCAAAAGAGAATATCCGCAAAAAAATGTCTGCACTGAAATATTTCACTTCGGTGTAGCCAGCTTGTTTTTATATGCTTGCATTTCCCATGCACACTTCCATACTTGCATACATCACTACTAACCTCAAACAACTTCGCCTGTATTAAGCGCAACTGGAGGCAGGCTCCCTATTGATAGGCACAATGCATCGAATTTTCTGGCTCAGTATTTTCGAATATTCTCTATATCGAAATAATAAGAAAGTAAGTGCGAGTATTTTTTGAAATTCCATCCACATAAGCACTTTGCGGTTGTCTACTGTGGGATGAGGTTTTTGTGTTAATTATAAAAAAATTATATTGGCACTTTGAGGAGTTATAATGCGTGTAACGAGGCATGAAGACTTATTTTATAAGATAATAGTTGTATTGAACCCTTTACTAAACCACGTAAGTACAGTTAAAGGAAGTGATAAAGAGTCTTCTTTCAGGGAGCCTTAATTGCTGCCCAATTATTCGACGGAGTTTTAATTTAGTTCACCAGAGTTCAGTTTCCCTTAAAATAATTACTAATTCCTACTTGAAGCTTTATGAGGGTTTAAGGAACTTTCGATCGAGCTTTTCTTCGCATTCGAGGTGTGTCTTGATACTTTTCCTACAAATCTACAATTTGAAGTATAAGCAGAGAATGTATAACAACATATACGTTCTCTGGTATCCATGGTGATTGACATAGGCTTCTTCATGATTTCTGGAGCTCATGATTGATACATGAATTCAATCGATAGTACCAGTAGTGTCCCCAACAAATAATGAGGTTGATGAAGTGAAAATTTCGCTTGCGGCTTGCCGCTCTATTTGGGTCACAGAAAATCTAACCTAAAAAAACATCACGATGGACACAACGGCTTCAGAACTTTAAGCATTTTAACTATGTTAACAATAGCAAAACACTTGAAAGTTTTTCTGTAGTTATCACCGTTCTTCTGCACCCTTTTAGTTGGTTATCAAGTTGAAAAAAGATCTACTATATCTAAGGTTAATATCGATTATAAATAATTATATAAATTTCGAAACTCATCTGCATTCAAGTTGAAACGATTTTCCACTTCTCGATGCAAACTTCTATCCACTGATGAAGGGTACATTATCTCCTCCAAGTACTCAAAAGCCATTTTTGACAATTTTTTTTTGCTTTGTGCAAAACTACAATTGCCCAGATATTCACTATGCGCCTTTACCTCGACAGTTGCTCATTTTAAACTGTTTAGGTTATTTAGCGGTATTAAGACCACGGGGTGGTTCAGAGAAGGCATGGCAGTGTGAGAGTATCACAAAGGACCTCCTAAACGCCTAATTTCCTCGCAAGACATCCACTCTACCTCCATACGCTGACTACTGACGCTGATCAACCCCAAAAGCTCAGTCACCATCGGGAGCGGACCCTGTGAACTACCTGGGAGGTGACTCCTTATCGTGTGACTTCTTAAACCTATTGCTGCAAGAAATTATTGGCTAAATAAAGAAGGTACAATCTTCTATAACAGTGTACAGTTGCTGGCGCGCGCCGATGTCATTTCCATCATTGGGCTAAAGAACCTCAGGGTTGGTTCTCCTTTTTCTACACTGAATTTGGAAGTGAGGAGATTGGATCTGGTAGTGAACGAGGGCAAGACGAAATATCTCCTGTCATCAAACAAACATTCTTGGCTCCCAAGTCACTGTTGACAGTCATAACATAGGAGTCGTAGATAATTTCATGCGACATTAACCAACAATAATACCAACAACAATGTCTGCTTTGAGATCCAACGAGGAATCACTATTGACAACAACAACATTGACAAGAGGGGCTACTTTGGACTGAGTAGGCAATCGAGAAGTAAAGTCCTCTTTGGGATAACTTGTGACAACACATCGCTCTTACAGTCAAGTGGTATGGCTGGGAGGTTTTGTAAAATGGCTAGTTCGGCTATATAATCACTTAAGCGATGCCTGTGTCAATAAAGAAGAAGAAATATGGGTTGCTTTGAGTTTAACGATCGTTTCCATTGAAACTTATACTAATAAGTCCAACCACATTGTGCATATGAGCAGTTTTATGGATTTTATGAATATAGTAAAAGCGTCTCACTACATATATCTTTTAAGGTCTGCCTTACTGAATATCAGGATCAGCGTTGGTTCACTTACAACAACTAGGTTACGTAAAAGAAAGAGAATGTTTGGGAAAAGGAAATCTGTCTTCCAAATGCATTAACATATATTTTACGATATTTGCTGAATGGGTACCAAACGACCCAATACTATCTATAAATATCTACAAATATCGAGACTGAAGAAAAAAAAATTAAGAAAAATCGAGCTGAATTGACCAATAATTAGAGAGTGATTTTCTATTATGACGTCAAATCTACATCCCTTTAATACCAGTTTAGTTGGGATCTGTACCACATGTACCACATCCATCCTATAGCGGTGACTGGGCTCTGACAGATAGTTATTTCCTTCCCTTCCTTCAAAGCTATTGGATTGGTTAGCTATTGATTGAATTGAGTTTTCGCTTTTAAAAACTAACGCTTATTCGAACGTAGATCATCCTAAGATCATCCAAAAAATTATCAATATATCATTGTAAAGTTTTTGTTATTAATGAAAAAAGAATTGGTTAAGAAAAATTTGAAATTACGAATGGATTTTCTACTTTACACCCACTCTAAAATCTTTCTTTCATAAAACTTCAAACACTTGATTAGAACAATTTAACAAAGGAGCGAAATTTAACCAAGAAATGATCGTTCTATGAAAAGGAAACTACTTATATATAAAATATCAAAAAAGAATAAAAAAAAAACAATTCAAGTATGAAACTCGTATGGCACACCTTTTGTTCCATTAAAAGATAAATACAATTAAAAAATTGTGTATACGAAGTATGTGCCAAAGTGTTAAATCAACCTTAGATATGAGAAAACTGAATGAAATTACAGACAAAAGAATAAAACAAAAATTCATTAATTTGAAACAATTACGAAATTCCCTGTGATGCAACATAACATTGTTGAGTCCTTTTAAAGAACAAATGCATTTGCACAATAGACAAAAGATGAAAATCGTAAATAAGACGATAAGACAACATCCGGGTTGATCGTCAGGTGCTTCGGGCGGCGAGTGTTAACGAAGTATAACTATTACTCAAAGGATATGCCGATTAGTAGCGGAAGATCCACTCTTTGACAATCTGAATGAAAAATTGCGAAAAATCCTTAGCAAAATAATATCAGATGTTCATTGCGAAATCTTTAGTTACGCTGTTTTTTCAATACACATTAGATTAGAAAGATATAAAAGAATTGTGCACATTTATGAAACTATAGTACATATGTATATCGATTGCATTTGTGGTATTCATTCGTGCTCGAATTGCGGAAATATCCAAGACATTTTAAGGCAAATTTTGGCTATGAGAATGTTTGAAGACAATGTGAAAGATCTTGTTCTATTTCAAATACAATGGCTATGAATGGAAAATATGTGCCGATTTAAAGGTTTGAACATTTATTATAATTAAATCAAAACCAAATATTGATTTACGTATTATTTTTAAGGATAAATTTTGCATTTTTAACGTTTGAACATTATTAGTGAGAAAATAATATCTTCGCTCCACCTTCTCAAGAACTTCTTCAAAGCATTCAACCATGAAGAAACGGCTTTTGAGTAATTATTTAAGTTGTGTCCCAAATTGTCATACTTAAAAACCAAAGAAGGAACATTTTTCAGGAAAATTAATAGCCGACAGCTATTGGCAATTTGTTGGAACGATGTTGAAAGATTGGAGCAACATTTCCTGCATTCCTAGCGATAGACAAGAACAGCGGCTACACCAATATCGAAGGACGATAACAAGGGCATTCGAATGTAGAAGTGATGAGCGACTATTGTTGGACTCTAATACCTGAAACAGATGCCAAGCAATACAAAAACCTCAGTTCCACCTCCCACTATCTCTTATTTGTTACTTTTAACTTAATAAAACTATATAACTTAATTAATTGCTAGAAAAATTAAAAATAAGTTATTGGCTATATCAAAAACTAGAATCAATCTTAAAGAACGGAGTGAAGATTCAGATTTATTGCATTTGGTTGCCTAGGTCCAAAACCGTGACTATTGCTGGCAAGCACATGTGAAGCTGAACACACATCCTCACGCCATTTCATTGATGGTGTTCACATTTAGCCGTTCGGCGTTGGTGCTGTAGCATGAGGCGTTCGTCATACGGCGAAAGATTCTATCACACATTATTTCTGTTAAAAGAAGTAGGAATATCTGTTTACATAAAGGGCGTTTTTTATAGAGGTATAGAACTTTAAATTGCAATAAAACAACGATGGATTATTCGATTCACATGGATTTTATTTATCCGAAAGATAATCTTGTGGCATTACATTTTAAATATGATTTCTGGCATATGACCGCCACGGCTGGCGCGGATGTAGTCCAATCTGGACGTCCAATTTTCGATGACTTTTTCCAACATTTGTGGCCGTATATCGGCAATAACACGGCGAATGTTGTCTTCCAAATGGTCAAGCGTTTGTGTCTTATCCGCATAGACCAATGACTTTACATAGCCCCACAGAAAGTAGTCTAGCGGTGTTAAATCACAAGATCTTGGAGGCCAATTCACAGGTCCAAAATGTGTCTTTCAATAAATCTATTGTGGCACGAGCTGTGTGACATGTTGCGCCGTCTTGTTGAAACCACCACACCACATCTCCTGGACATCATGGTTATTCAATTCAGGAATGAAAAAGTTAGTAATCATGGCTCTATACCGATCACCATTTACTGTAACGTTCTGGCCACCATCGTTTTTGAAAAAGTACGGACCAATGATTCCACCAGCCCATAAAGCGCACCAAACAGTCAGTTTTTCTGGATGTAACGGTGTTTCAACATACACATGAGGATTACCTTCACTCCAAATGCGGCAGTTTTGTTTGTTGGCGTAGCCATTCAACCAGAAGTGCGCTTCATCGCTAATGGACGTAGTGCGCGATACGTTTTCCGCACGGAACCATTATTTTCGAAATAAAATTGCACTATTTGCAAGCGTTGTTCAGGCGTGAGTCTATTCATGATGAATTGCCAAACCAAACTGAGAATAAATCACTTGACAGCTGTTAAATCGGTCGCCATCTTGAAAAGTAATGCCAACTTAAAGTTCTATATCTCTATAAAAACACCCTTTATAACGGGTGATCCATTTCGAGGTTCCCTACTTTTTTAAAGAAAAAAAGACAGAGAATTTAATTTTAATGGTTAATGTTTATTATCATTCAAAACAACATTATTTGGCATTTATTTTTTGAAGATTATATCTTTCAAATGTTGGCCGCCCCTACGTATCAGATGGTCCATCCGTTGAGTCCAATTTTCGATGACTCGTTCGAGAATTTCGACTGGTAACTGGCGAATGACACGCATGATCTTTTGCTCCAAGGCCTGAATCGAAGCGAGATTGTCCGCACATTCCTTAGACTTTACATATCCCCACAGGAAAAAGTCTAACAATGTGATATCACACGATCTGAGTGGCCAATCGACCAGCCCAGAACGTGAAATTATCTGCTCACCGAAGTGTTCTATCAATTAATCCATTGATTGATGCGATGTGTGAGAAGTGGCAGCGTCTTGTTGAAACCAAATGTCGCGGAGATCTCGAGCTCCAATTTCAGACATCAAATAGTCGGTTATCATGGCGCAACAACGGTCGCCATTGACGCTTACGTTCTCACCGGTATCATTTTTGAAGAAATATAGACCAATGATTCCACCGGCCCACAAACCACACAAACCGTAGTTTTTCTGGATTAAATGGCAGCCTGAATCTCTTAAGGTTGCTCTTCGTCCTAAAAACAGCAATTTTGCTTGTTTACACACCCATTGAACCAGAAATGAGCATCATCGCTGAACAAAATTTGACTCGAAAACGTCGGATCTTCTTGGAAGTTTTCAAAAGCCTATAGAGCGAGGCGATGTCGCTTGGTAAGGTCGAGCGGCTTCAGTTCTTGCATAAGCTGTATTTTGTATGCTTTCAATTTAAAATCTCGACGTAAAATGCTCCAAGTCGTTCCATACCTCAGCGCCGAATCGACTCTCCACGGTCTTCGTGTACACTCTCAGCTACGGCCGCTATATTTTCGTCACTGCGTGCTGGACGTGGTCTATTTGGTCGAATGTTATCCAATAATGAATACTGAGTCTCAAGATGGGTAATGGTGTTGCGAGTTAGCCGATTATGTAAATTTTCGTAATAAAGTTGAATGATTTATAAACGTTGTTCAGGCGTAAGTCTTTCCAAGATGAAATACCAAACAATACTGAACAAAAATAAAATGAAAGCTTGACACGACTCATGCGTGATTTGTCAAAAAATGGCTATTGAAAAAACTACATCTACTTGGATCACCGTTTATAATAGATTAGGTTAGATTATACTGGCGGCAGACCTGCCGGTCCTTTGTAGTAATGCCAGATGGTGGTTCAGTTTAATTCAAGGTGGAGTGGTAGTCGTCAGGGTGTCTGATCCACAGAAACTGATATAAATTGAAGGTCTTTGTTTGTCTATGTATGTAAAGGGTTATCCATTTAGTGGTTTCGAAAGTGCAGGGCTGTATTTTGACATCTTTCAAACTTAACTGTCAGAACAGAAATGTTTTGGTTTAGTTAAAAGTCAGGCATTTATGGAAATGGATCGCTTAACACCCGCACAATGTGTTAAAATTGTTGAAACCTACTACAAGAATGGTAGTGGGCCGTGATTTTTCCAACAAAATTTTCTTCAGCGACGAGCCACATTTCTTTCTCGGTTTATACGTAAGCAAAACTTACGCATTTGAAGCTCCGAGAATCCTCAGATCTGAGGCAAATTTCTCATTCGATGGATAGACAAATAGCTAAACTGTCGCATTTGGGGCTCCGAGAATCCTCAAATCTGAGGCAAATTTCTCATTCGGTGGATGGATAAATAGCAAAACTGTCGCATTTAGGGCTCCGAGAATCCTCAAATAATTGAAGAGAGATTCCCCGGTCACGTAATCTCTCGTCTTGGTGATGTGAATTCGCCACCGAGATCGTGCGATTTGACATCGTTGGACTCTTTTTGTGGGACTACGCGAAAAACCGTGTTTATGCGGATAAGCCTTTAACACTTGAGCACTTAAAAACCAACATTCGTCAAATTATGGCTCAGATACCACCCAATATGTCCCAAAAAGTGATCGAAAATTTCCTCAAGTGGATGATTGAAGTTTGCAAAAATTCACGAGGCGATCATTTGAATCATGTCCCACAGGTCCCACAAAATTTTCTTCAGCGACGAAGAAAAAAATTAATTTCATGGAAAAAAATATTTTAAGAGCATTTTATTCCCGTTTATTTTGGAAACCGCAAAGTAAATAGAATGGTACAAATGTGAAAATTTCGACAATATTCGCCGTTTTACTTATTAAACAAAAATTTTAAGTCCAACGTTAATCTACAGCGAGAAATACTAGACTGCTACTAGTTTGCTTTTTTACCACAAGTGTTTCATGTTTTACTCTTATCAGTTTTAGGGACTGGAATTTTTGGTACGTAATATCAATTGTCCAATTAAATACCACTACATTTGTTTACATATTGAATTTTTAGTTCGGTGAAGCACTAAAAATGATACAAAGCTAATTTTTTGAATGCAAATAAACAAATAAAATTCTGTTTTACGTTCTGTTATGCTGCCTGGACGTTGTAATATTTTGGCTTATTGCTTTGATGGCGGATTAGTTGGACTCCATTTTGGTCAGATCTGCAGATACTTCTATATTTCTATGAATATACGAGGTATGTTCAAAGAAAGAGGTGAAGGTTTTACTCACTGTTTTCATTGATTACAATGGTGTGGTCATCATGAGTTCCTGCCAAAAGGTCGTACAGTTAAGGGGTTCCTCTTATATAATTGTGCAAAAATTACCTAATGTTTGATAATTTATTTTGAACAAGTAAAATAACTTATACATGTGCGCTGTTCTACAAAATGTTTTTACATTTTTATACAACTGAAAATTTTGAGTGTCAGGTGTCAAAAATGGCGTCCAAAATAGCGGCTCCAGCAAAAGGTGTTTTGAAATCCGACCTCATCTGCGGGCACGATACAGTTTCCGCGATGCAGCAATTCGTCGTCTACAAGCAGAAAACCAAAACGATCTTCAATATTACATTCCATAGAGGCACCGCAACCTAAAAGACGTAAAAAAATCGTTATAGAAAAAAAATGGCTACTACTTGAAAATTAAGTATCGTTTTTCGCATGATTTTTCCACTTTGGCCAGCTGTAAAAAATCATTACTGATCAAAATATTGCGATTTTGTAGGTTACAGCGCCGGAGAATTTTGTCTTCTCTTAGACGGACAAAACGCGAAGTTGATTGGTTAAGTGGTTCAAAAACGAGATAGCCCGCAGATTCAAAAATCTTGCTTCGAGAAAAAGCGTGTCAAAGTTTGAAAACAGGTTTTCGCGTACAATTTAGTTACATCATCTATTTATCTATGAGTAACTTATAGGTTTCTACTGTCACTAAATACGAATTTGAGGTTAGATTTCGAAAATTCAAAATGGCGGATCCAATATGGCGAACTTAAAAAGTAAAATATTTATCAGTTTGAATAAAACTTCGTTTATATTGGTTTTTCGGGTCGCTGAACACAAATTTGAGGACAAATTTAACAAATTCAGAATGATGGATCCAATATGGCGGACTAAAAAAGTGAAATATTCATTAATATCAATGAAACTTTGAATATACGGATATTTTGGGTCGCTGAACACGAATTTAAGGTGAAATTTGAAAAATTGAAAATGTCCGATCCAATATGACGGCCAAAAAGTAATCTTGAATAATGTATATGAAATTTGATCAAAACAAATGTTTTCTTGTAACTTGTTTTGGAGCGCGCGGCAAACTTGTTTCTGAGCGTCCGCCAATGCCCAGGACATAGGTCCGTTCAAAGCCGTGTAGCGACGGAACTAATTCACGGATCGAAAAACCATTTTACTAACATATTCTAGACACTTTCAGCCTTCGATTTGTAAAATAAAATAAAAATCGATTTTTCAAAAAAAATTTAGAAGAAGACCCCTTAATAAGGAATACTACAAGGAAGTTATACAACGTTTGCGAGAATCAATACGGCTCAAACGATCGGAATTGTGGAAAAACAAATTGTGGATTCTGCTTCACGATAATGCAGCAGATTACACATCAATGCTTATTCTTGATTTCTGGGCCAAAAAAAAAATCGTTATCCTGCCTCAACCACCGTATTCACCAGATTTGGCTCCCTGCGACTTTTTCCTATTTCCAAAACTTAAGAAACCAATGAAAGGAAAGTGTTTTGCCACAATTGATGAGATCAAATCAGAATCGAAGAAAGAACTGATGGCCATACCGAAAAGCGCATTTCAGAAGTGCTTCGAGGATTGGAAAAAGTGTTGGCACAAGTGTATTATATCCGAGGGGAATTACTTTGAATAAATTTGTATTAATTAGACTTGGTTTACACACGAATATGTTTGTCGCTTTTTATCGTCAATTTCTCTTTTGCTGTCGCCAGCCATGTTCACACGGAGAGACTCTGTCTGAGCAATTCATTCTTAAAAAAAAAATTCAATTTCCATAGTTACCACATTCATTCGTATAAAATTTGAAACAGCTACAATGACTGTGAAATAAAAATGAAAGGGAATGTCAAAATCTACACAAACGAATAAGATAACAAAGCGTAACAACCGAGCACAACAGTGTCGGTACACTGCTCTCTTCGTCGTCGCCCTCTCCCCTACAAACTAAGTGTCGCTTCGACAGAAATATTCGTGTGTAAACTCAGTCTTAGTAATAATTACTTTTAAAAAAAATTCGAAATTCTCCTTTTCCTTTGAGCACACCTCGTATCTAGTAATATTTACTAACATAAGCATGTGTATGACACAATCAAAGATATTTTATTTAAAAAGTTAATTAAGAATTAATATATACATATACACATACATACATGTACAGAACATGTAAGGGCCACCCACTCAGTATGTACTGTATTAGATATCGTACATATGTTTGTTCGCACAAGTCTTCACCCTGTATAAAGCCAAGAACAGCCCAAAACAACCAGTAAATTTAAATGGATCGTTTCAACGCCATAATGTGGCCGCCTTAACGTCTTCATCAAAACAAACAATGAGTTTGTCATAAAACCCAACGAACAATACTGAAAGGAGCGTTGACTACCATGCAAGCGGAATATTACCTCGCACCCATCTTCTAACGAATGTTTAAATGTGAGTGGGAAGCGAAGAGCAGGGAGTATTTGCAATGCTATGTGTGGTCTAAAACTCCCCCCAATAATTTATTGTATTTGCTCATGCATACATACATCTGTGCATTCATACTTAAGTGTCACCACAACGACCATCTAAAGAGCAACAACACTATGTAATCTTAGATATGTTAGTGGATAATAAAAAAGACATAAGAACTCAAACAAACCAAAACCAAACTAAAATGAAACGAAACGAATTATGATAATTTCAATTGGCCATTATTGTCACATTCTGCATGATAGTAAAATGGATAATGGCGACATATTGCGTGAAATATGTGTCTAGTCATCGCAGACGCTTGAGG
Source organism: Neoceratitis asiatica (assembly GCA_030068015.2). NCBI lineage: Eukaryota > Metazoa > Arthropoda > Insecta > Diptera > Tephritidae > Neoceratitis > Neoceratitis asiatica. Next base: position 30,575,170 of record CM061526.1, read on the forward strand.
AGGGTATATTTACATGTATAAGTAGTAAATATGTTTGTAAGGATATACATGGTATATATGTATGATAAATATGTGTATACCGTTAATAAAGCCTAGAAAGTACGCTACTCCTATTTTTTTTTGTTTTAAATGTATTTTAACACACCTCAATAAATGAAAAAAATGTTTGGTGCCGAGATCTAGTTAGTGGTTTTGTGTATCCATGGTTAAGGTATTCATTATCAACACAAAATATATATTTTTTTTTTAGTTTTTTCCTTCTTGTAGTAGTTAGTATTTATTAATATTTATTGGTGTCTTTCTACAAATAAATCGATTTTTGTATCACATCTTCATCGCGGGGAAGTTATCTCAATGCTCCAAAAGTATTCTGATACATTTGTGAGGAATACACATCTAAAAAGTTCAGGAAACCTATAACTGATTTTATAAAAAGTGCATATTTTTCGTAATTTAACTTGTAAATTCTAAGCGAAAACAAACCGTAGCTACCTTAAATTGTTTACAAAATATGCTATGAACACTGGAGACAGTAGATCAATGGCAAAATAAGTCGTGTGAAGCCCATGCAATGGAGGGTACAAAAAATCACTGCGATGTCTGTTAATTTTGCTGTGTCGATTTTCGTGGTGTTAATGTTAAAAAATGATTTACAAATCAGTTAGAAGACTTTTGCCACGTTGATGAAGTAACTTATCCATCATTTTGTTCTTCACGAGCGTTCGGATATACACTCAATTGAATCCGGTGTGCCTCAAGGTAGTGTACTTTGACCTGTCCTATATAACATTTTTACTTCTGACTTTGATGACCAACAACTGACGAGGTCTTGATTGCAATGTATGCATATGATACTGCTTTATTATCACTGGATGAAACCCCAACTAATACTTACATCACATATTCAATCCCACCTAGAGCAAATACAAACATGGATGAAAAAATGGAATGTTAAAGTTAATACCGACAAATCCGTTCATGTAACATTTACTACTCGAAGAGGAGATTTTCCTCACGTATATATAAATGGTGCTCCTATACCTCAAAAAACTTCAGTCAAATACCTTAGAATGCACCTAGATCGACGACTTACGTGGAAAGGCCACATCAAAGCAAAGCGGGAACAACTTAGGATTAAGACAAACAAAATGTATTGGCTCCTGGTGCGAAGTCTGAACTCAGTCTTGAGAACAAAATTCGAATATATAAAGCAATTTTAAAACCAGTATGTACTTACGGCATACAACTTTGGGGCACGGCTTCAAAATCAAGTATTGATATATATATTACAACGCTACCAGTCTAAAACACTACGAATGATACTAAACGCACCATGGTTCGTAACAAATGAAATCATGCATAATGATCTTAAAATTCACTTTGTAAAAGAAGAATCAAGAATGTTGTCTAATAGATATCTTAACCATAAACTTAGCGAACACAATAATACCTTAGCAATTTGCCTAATAAATGATAGCCAAGAAACGAAACGACTTAAGAGGCATCACGTTTTAGATTTGCCCTTTAGAAATTAAGCATGCATTATAGCACCTTAGTTATATAGATACACTGTTAAAATTAATTGATTACAATGAAATATGTTATAATATTTTCTACACTGTTATTTATACTTAGTTACTCACATTTGCTGAATGTTAATAAGACAGATTGCAAATAAAAGATAATTACACAAAAAAAATCATTTTGTTCTATTCTTGAACCATTATTTGAAGAAACTTATAGTGAAGGGTCTAGCGATATCGAAGAAATAGCGTCTACAAAGTCAAAATCTTTCACCCAAGTAGAATTAAACCAATTAATAAGAGATATTTAACTACCCTAGGAATTTGCAGAAGAACTTTTGGGAAGATCTATAGATGTTTATCTTCCTTTTAGGACAAAAAATTGGATAAGCCAAATATCTATGTTTTTATTGTCTGTGGAATAGTCGTGTCAAGCATCAACACTGGACAAAAAAAGATTGGCTTGCCCGTGAGATGTTGGAAATATGAAAGCAGAATGTAATAAATTCACCTATGGTTCCAAGAGATAAAATAATATTGCCCTCTTTGTGCATTAAACTAGGTTAAATGAAATTATTTGTTAAGGTGTTGGATATTTTGGACAATATATATAGTGGCGGACAAAAGTCTATATACATCGCCTATATTTATGGTGTAGAAAATACTATCAGTTTGCTGAAAAATGTAGGTATACAGTTTTATTTTAAATCCTTTTGTAATGATGTATTAAAAAATCAAATCCATTCGCTTACATAAAATAAAACAATTATGATGAAAAAACGCAAAAATATCCTTGACAAAACTCTACATACACCAAGGGTTTACTAGCAGGTACGTCGATATGCTGTGTTGTTATGGTACCTTTTTTTTAGAAATATTCAATTGAGGTATGGTGCTTGGTTATTCAGCACAGAAAAGTGAAGAAATCGTATGGTGAAATTTACATATTTTTAATCTTATGTCCACCAAAGGTGCAGACCATTGTAAAAAACTTTGAAAACAAATGGATCCACCGAAAATAAGCCTCGCGATGGCCGCCCGAAAAAACTAACTCGAGAGACATCAGCTTTATTCTGAAGGAAGTGAATTATGATCTTAAAGTTACTGCTCCAAAATTTGTCGAAAACATCGCAATCTCATCAAGAAAGTGTGTCCATCCAAGAACAATTCGATAACGGCTACAACAGTAGATCGCTACGTAAAAAATTTCTTATTTCTAAAAAAATCGTCATGGATTTTTGGCAAAAATTCTTGTTTACAGACGAATCATAGTTCAATATATTTTCGGCAGTGATGGAAGAACAAAAATTTGGAGAAAAAAAAACGCTGCAATTTTCTAAAAATATAGTACCAACAGAGAAGCATGGAGGCGGCAACGTAATAGTTTGGGGAGCGGTTGCGGCATCTGGTGTTGGAAAGCTTGTTTTTATTGAGGGTAATATGGATCGATTGAAATATAAGTCATTGTTGGAAGCTATTCTGAAGTTTTCGGTGGACAGTAAGGAGCTTGTCGTAGGCTGGATCTTTGGACAGGATAACCATCCAAAGCATACGTTCCATACTGTTAAGGATTTGTTGCTTCATCATGCTCCAAGGCATGCACACACCACCTGAAAGCCCAGATTTGAATGTTATTGAATATCAAATTTCCGGCCCAGCGTTACTCAGAGAAAGTCTTATTGAAGTATTACTCCCTCAGAATTGATAAATTTACGGCTTCAAGATGTTATTGATGCAAATGGTGAACCAACTAAATACTAAAAAGATCAGGTTACCTGATATTAACCAAAGTTTTTTGCGCTAAGGTAAGTTATGTATGTACATATCTACTGTATGTAGCCTTTTGTCAATGTTGGATTAACGCTTTTTTGTCATAGCTTTACTATTTTATGTTAAAAAATTATTTTTGTTGGTATTTTATGATAAGGGAAAATTATTTAAATAAACTGTATCAGATGTATGAGATTAAAACGGATTTTTACAATGGCGCACAGATAAGAATATTGAGATAAGAGATACTGACTACTACTCCATGACCAGTTTGGAACTGCTTGCGTGGAATTCATTTGTGGAAGTTACCAAAAACTTTCTGGGAAGTAACTACTCTGGAATTTTTAAAAACATGCTGGATAATTTAAAAAACTTAGGATGTAATATGATCATCAAAGTGTATTATCTCCCCAGTCCACAAATATAGTACTTTTCTTTCCTAGAAGTGGATAAGCGACTAATGTCCATCTGCTAACATCGTATTTTTGGGTATATTTATTTTAAGCTCCATACGCAAAAAACTGCATTAACATGCCGAACATTTTTTGCGAAAGTGGACCTGTAATCGGCAGACGGCAGTTGCAAACAATCGATAGAGTATATAAGGGCGAAACACAACTGCAAAGAATCAGACTTAAAGTGAGCGCGTTGTGATTAAACTACTGTGATGTAAAAATAGTACATTGTGGAAGTTGAAATATAAGTGATTGTAAGTAGTGAAGTGAATTGTTAGTTAGTGAATAATAAATTAACGTTGAGTGAATTCTTTATAAACAAGAAACTGCAATCATAGTTGGTGACTTTTATTTAACAAACCAGTAATCGGACTCGAAGGATTTGGAAAATTATCGAGGTTAACTTAGCAAAATCGTAACAATATAAACATATATAATTAGATCTGAAACGATTTTCCTTCTCCAATTTGTTGCGTGCGTCCTGATGATGTTTTTCCAACAAATTGTACAAATTTCTTCCCTCTTCGTCTTATTGCGAACCAGCTTTATACGTTCAAACTTGCTACACTATTTTATAATTACCCTAATTTGCGTTCAACTGCAACACTAGAGTATCTACGATTTGGATTTCATCCGAAGTTTGGCATTTTTGAAATTGAAAAATAAAAGATACATGAAGTTCTCCAAATGATAATATAAACTTTTTTATGTAGATTGTTGATATTTCTCTTAACTTTTTTATATTTAAATTAAAAAAACCTGTAAACTGTAATTATTTATTACAATAAGCTATGCTAAAAATATTTTTGATATTTAATTTTTGTTGAAAATAAAAAAAAAAATTTGTTTTGATAAAACCAATTTATAAATTTAATTTATTTATAATCATATTTTTAATGATTATTAAATAACAAAAGCAGATAATGTTGATATGATGAGAGGGCGGAAATGTTAACCGCAAATTGTGCGAGAGTTTTCTCAACATATTTCGGAGGAATTGAATTATTTCTCACCACATCTCGAAGGAACTCGTCTACGAATCATATCATTTCTGTGTTAACCTCCTAACTAAATTTTTCACGAAAATGTGGTTTTCACTAAAAAAAAATACTTTTTCGCACTAACCTAAATTTAAACCTAACCTAAATTTAAATTTCTATAGGGTTTTGACTTTTCTCGTATCTACACGTTCGTATTTAACAACCTCGTATCTGCCGTAAGTATCGTCGGAAACATTACGAAGGGGTTGCTGTTTTATGACTGATAGTTAAAAATGAAAACATAATTATAATAAAAGTAATAATAAAAATATTATTACTCTGCTGGACAAAAGACCGACTTATATCACATAAAGAAATTTAACGATTTACATATGTAGTTCGAAAAGATTATTCAACGCGAACACATTTTTATAATCATGAAAGTCGAATTTAGTGTAGAAGAATGCCCTTAGTTATTTACGAGATTGTTCAGCTGTTAATTTAGACATATTTTAATAAATTGTAAACATATTTTTAAATAATTAAATGTTTTACAATATGTTAAGTTAAAATCCAAGGAAATTATTTTAATTAACAAATGCAAAGTAATAATTTATTGAGAACTTTGCAGAACAAGATTTTTCTACAATGATGTTATAAAAATCATTTTTTCTGGTTCAAAACCTCGTATCTACAAAAAATTAGCGGGGTATTTAAGGGAAAACTTGTATCTACATAAAATTTGTAATAACAAACAAATATCGATGCATATAGTAAAAATCATGTTTAAGTCTTTTAAGGTGATAAATAGTATAATTTTCGTATTAATAATAATTTTTACAGAAATTAAGAAGCTCTAAACGTTTTATCAACTTTCTGAAAATTACAATTTTGTAAATACGAGATTTGGGCACTCGTAAAAATATTCTAATCGCATTTGAAAAAAGTAAAATTACTTTTACACGCTTCTTATCAGAGAACGTTTAGAAGGTCCAATTTTTGCTATACGTTCTCTGACTCGTACGGTCTCATTTGTTTTACGGCGACATCTTGCGGAAAAATAATGTCGAGCTTATACTTCTACTAATGGCCGGTAGAGTAAGTATTTGCCGAAATAGCCCTGCACAGCAACATCTACTGATGGAGAGTAAAATGAGAGAAATTCTTCATTGCTAAAAGCACATAAGTCAGCAAAATATGTACTGTTGTAAAGAACGGATACTATCAATTAATTATTGTGTTATGGAAAATAAAACGATAGATTGAAAAGAGGATAAGTTGTAACTGAAATGTTCACTGTATACCAAAAATTATTTAATAATGACAAAACCTCCCACTCGTCTAAAGGTGCTTTTGAAGTTTAAAGTACAGAAAATCGATAAAATTCAGCATTAAAAATTGCAATCAAAATTTTTTTCTTAATTAATTTTCCATAATTTCGGATGTTGACAGTACGCACTGCTAAAGAATCAGCTATTTGCGAACGCCACCGAAAGATTAGACCATGAAATTTTGAGTTTTTCAAAACATCGGTTTTCCCCTTTTGAATTGTTTCACCATCTGTTTCACCATCAACATATTAGGTTGCCCTTTTACGGCCAATATACAATATTTCTAAACAAATAGAAATCAGGTAAGTAGAATGAGTGGTAGCTTGGGCTGTTTAAGTCATTTATGTACTGTGACACGGCATAAAAAACATTAGAATACATTAATTTCATCTCCTAAACAGCCTAGTCAGTGGATCGTATAGCGGTTTGTCAGCGAAATTGGCTTCTGTCATTTGAAAATCCTTTGTATGTCGCTGGAGTTTATAAGATTTTACAAGCATCCTTACAGATGTGTACACGGACGCGAGAACGGAGTATCTAGCAGGACGTGCTACCATACGGAAGGTCATTGGGCTCGAGTCTTAAACGGAGCAAATTCCAAAATTATAGAAAAATATATTTCTAATTTCAGTCGCTCCTCAGCGGGTTCTGAAATGAAACAAAAAGAGCCTCATAAAAACCCATCAACCGTTTGTAGGAGGAGCTCAGCCGAAAATCGTCTCAGCGGTTACAACGCTTCTATTATAATAACAATAAACTGATGATGATGAAGTAAGACAAAATGCAATATATGAGCTGGTACTATTCAATTAAAATTACGTACATGAGGTAGTAATAAAAAAGTATATTTTGAAATAGCTAATTCGAAACTATATTGAACTTATTTTGAATCTCTTCATTTCGTAATGATGATGAACTTAAATCTCCGATCGACATACTTTGTTTAAAGCTATACATACGTACATATTAACATTGCATATATATACATACATATGTATAAGAATAAAAATATATTCAATACACCCGATAGAGTGATAACCCCAAGCGAAAGTGCGTTGCTGCTATTCAACATTGCAACATCGGAGAATACTCCTGGTTTTGTTATATTTATATATGTACAAGTGTACACATATATATACTACATACATATTATATGTAGCTTTTGTTATCAATGTATTTTAGCATAACTTTACACACATACCCAGTGGTAACTTTTCAAGCAGGCTGAGTGAAATATAGTCTAAAGAAAGGGATTTTAAGGTTTACTAAAGGCCGTAGTAATTAGCATATCGTTCTAGTGAATCGGCCCCAGAGTTAAGCACCAATACGAGACTTCGATGCTGTAAAGCTCTATCTTTTGTAGTTTCTGAACAAATCAATATTATTTCAACATCAAGTACAATTTTTCTCACCACCTTGTGAAATTAATCTAAGCGCTGTATGTATATGGTTTAGACGATACCCATATTATGGGCATTTTTAAGTTCTAGATGCACTCTTTCCGGGTTGGGTTGAGAATTTGTTTCTATCTTTCAATATACAAGTACATATATACAACTTTGCTAAATACACCAAAACATTAATCATTACGGTCGTGTGAAAATACAGACAAATTGCGGAAAATCGACTTTCAGCCAACAAATGAATGAGTTCATAAAATCCAAATGGGAGCTAAACAGACAAGAATAATGATGCAGAACTTCCAACACAATAGACTGTGTTAATGAAAAGAACAAAATAACATTAGAACCACTCCTATAAAGTAGAAACCAAGAAGGCAATCTGGTCAACGATGTCCAGAGCATACTGAATTCATGAAAGAACACTTCTCCAACCTGCTGAATTTCAATGAAAGTGCGACATACGGAGATGGTGAACACGAATCCACAAATGAAGTAGATGGGATAGACATTCCAACACCCCATTAAGACGAAGTACGAATAGCGATTGCCTGTTTAAGGGACTGTCCATAAACTACGTAAACTAGTTTCGGCCACTTTCGGACCCCCCCCCTCCCCCCACGTGGTCTTACGTGGCTTTTAACCGAATCCCCCCTCCCCCCTATAAAGGCACGTGTTTTTTTATGATAAAATTTTTGGAAAGAAATTTTTATTAAAAAAAGTTAGGACATTTTTGTTTCAATCCAAGCTTGGAATGAAACATGAAACTAGCCATTGATGTAAATCATCTACTACAGGCACACACGTTTCTTCAGTAATACTTTGACGGTCGAGTTGATTAGTGGATTCGTCAACCGCGGCAAAAATATATTGATATAGAAAGCAACGTAGCTTAGGCCAAGAACCCGCCTCCCCCACGTGGCTCACCGTGGTCTTTTAGTGGACCCCTCCCCCACTAAGCAGGCTACGTAGTTTATGGACAGCCCCTAAGCTATAACAAAGCGGCAAGAATCGATAAGCTGGTAAGCCGGCCGAGCTATTGAAACACGGCGGCGACGTGCTTGCATCAGCTTCCCTGCAGAAAATGGTCGGACGAACGCATATAGCCTCAATGTACTCTGATCAATCCATAAAAAGGCCCAGTTCTGTGCCAATTATCATGGGATAAGCCTTTTCAATATCGCATAAGGTCCTATATAGCTTATCGAGTGACAGTTTAAATTAAAGCGTCAACGAACTGATTGACCAGATATTCAAATCCCAAATCTTGGAAAATACCTAAGCCCATATATCTGAATTCGATATTCCTGAAAAACTTATACTGCTATGTAAACTGACACTGGACAATATCATAAGCGTAGTCAGAATTGGGAAGAACCTTTCCGAGCCGTTCGATACCAAACGATATTTTAAACAGGGTGACTCTTTCTCGTGTGAACTTTTCATCCTGATGCTGGAATAAATAATTAGAGACGCAAAGCTAAATAGACAAGGTACAATATTTTACAAAAATGTATAAAATAATTGCTGGCGTATGCCGTTGATATTGATATCATTGGCCATAACAACCTCATCGTTAATTAGCTTTCTCCTGGTTAGATAAAGAAACGAAGCGAATGGGTCTCGTGGTGAAGAGGAGACAAGACGAAATATCTCTTGTCATCAAACAAATAGTCAGCGCATTCGCGTCTTAACTCCCACGTTACTGTTGACAGTCATAAAATTCACATTGTAGATAATATCGTCTATCTTGGAACCAGCATCAACACTAACAACAATGTCAGCCTTGAAATCGAACGCAGAATCACTCTTACCAACAGGTGCTACTTTGGACTGAGTAGGTAATTGAAAAGTTAAGTCCTATCTCCACGAACAAAATTTGCCTTACCATTTCCTACTACATGGTGTGGAGGCCCGAACTATGACAACATTGGTATTAAGAGTTTTTGAAAAAAATGTTGGCGCCAAAACCAGTTTAGTAGTATAAGTAGTAGTCCTCTGTTTAAGTAGGTAAGAATATTGACAATGAAAATCATCGAAATCGAATGACTATATATAATATACACAGATCCAATACAACCATACTTTTAATATGGTAAAGAATTTCCTTCTATCTAATTATGTGCATATGTAATTCGCGGCATTAATAGGTTTGTACGTATGTATGTACATATGTATATTTATATAAACTTATGATTATCTATATAATATATATGTACGGGTATGGATTCTCTCAATCATCAAGTAATAATCTTCACGTATATGAACAACTATTATTTCTATATGTACATACATGCAAACGAGTATGTAGCTCGATTCATTTAAGAAAGGAGATATTAGTTCAGTGGAAGTTGTGCGGTCAAATCATTCAGTCGTGAACGGTTCGGTTTTTAAAATAAAATAAAAAAATGTTTATACTCTTGAAGAGCTTCTCAACACTCTTCAAAGTGATTATAGTTTTAATCCTATCATTATCCTTGTGTAGTACACAGCGTTGGCCATATGACGATTACGATATACAAGGCGGTGAAGTTGAGACCGAGAACGAAGCACCAAATAATAATAATCGTGTGCATAATGTTCCCACAGCTACAGTGATTCACCAAGTTCCCAGATCTGGGTTTCAACAAGTACGCCCAGATGAATTGATTGTACCAGGCTTGGGCGTAGTTCGCGGGAAAGTAGGATATAAGAGCATAAAAGGAAGACCGATTAATTCATATTTAGGCTTAAAATATGGAGTTGTGCGACCGGGCTTAGGTCGTTTTCAAGTAAGATATTCTTAGATATTTATATATGTACTTTTGTATAAGATGCCGTTAATTAGTTTCTTTTAAATGTATTTAAACTTGTATTGCGGGTAAATAGAAAGTAACTAAATATGTCCTTTGCTTTATTCCACCTCAAGCGGTTATAAGATTTCAAATAAATCGACTTAGTGACTGACCAAAAACCAATTTTAGATAAAATCTAAATCTGTATTGAATTTGCTAAAAATAAATGGTATCGGATTAGCTAATTCTTGTAATATGAATTTAAAACCTCATCCTACTCATAGCTTTGTGGGTTGCATGTGTATTTTGAGTTTAAAAACAAACTCTCCAAGTATAGGGAAAAATCAATATACACACCAAAAATTTGAGCAAAAAGAACTCGACTGAAAATCGCTTTAACGGTTATAAAACGACAATTATATGCGATGTCCTGTGCAACTGAAGGAGCAATTGGTACGACGAGTAGCGTCGTATCACAGCAAAAAAAAACATGAAAGAAGGAACAAGTATTGTCTTCGGCCCTATCGAAGTCTTTATTGCTTTCATGAACATATACAATTTATTACAAAATGCAAAATTCGATTTCGATGATTTTCTGTGTCAATATTTATTTGAATTTAGCATATAAAACTTCACCCGATTTGAGCCTTCTTTTGTGTCAGAACCACATAACTGAACGAATCGATTATATGGCGACTGTATGATATAGTCTTCCGATTTCTATTATTTTTAATATTTCACGATGTTAGATATTTTTTGATGGAGTTTTGAGCATGATTCAATAAAGAGAGGTGAAGTACGTAGACAGCTTCTCGCTATATTGGCTGCCTTAGAAAAACAATGCCATTTCTTGTACAATTTTGAGGGAGATTTGATTTCAATTTTGATAAACGAAATTCTGCAGATCGAACTGTTCAATAGCCAGAAAATTTTACACAAACCTTAGAGTAGTTGAGTAATGAACATTGCTTGACATTTTAATGTCACAAGTTGCTTTTTCTGAGAAGAAGAAAATGATGCCATAAAAAGAAATAAAGCTTTTACGAAAAATTTCTTTGAGATGGAACATTAGAGAACAGAATTAATGATATTTCAAAATATACATATATAATTGACGCTTGCTAACCGCTAAAGCTTTTTTTTGCTTTGCTTCTGCTCCAATTTGTGGTCTTCGTCTTGAAGTTTTTCCAATAAATGGAGTAACCTTTGCTTTTTTAATTCGTCTTCGAGTGAGTCGACCACAATTAAAAAAATTAAGTTTTTAAATTAAATAATTTTTTAAACCGTTCATGAACATGAAATGGTATATTGACTTTGGTCAGAAGTAAGAAAGTACCAGAAGAAGAAGAAATGTCCCTGGTATCTCAGGTTTTTTTTAGTTATTTTAGGTTGATTTTTGGTTATAAACATTTCATAAAAGGATCTGAGATCATGCTATTCTAGTGATACTCTACACACTTATAATGAATTGCATATTGGTACTGAAAATCATCCAAATCCGTCCATTATAACATATATTCCACATATCACCGATTTTGTTTACATATGAGGTTTGGGCTCAAAAATCTGTCAGAAAAGCATCTAAGCGCAGAAAATTTTATATTCTACATACGTAGATTCGAATAACTATTGACACTAAAAATCTGTAACCGAATTCTCCGTTAATTTAGTTCAAATCGTGAAAAAAAACTTACACAAACAAAAATTTGGCTTGATGACAAGTTTCCGGCCACTGTGCCAGGAAAATCTACTATCAAGGTTTGATTTTTAGAGATGTTCAAGTGTAATAAACCCGAGTTTTTGCGTCGATATGTGACAATAGATGAAACATGCCTCTATCATTTCACATCGAAGCCTAATCGACAGTCATACGAGTGGACGGCACACGATGAATCCGCTCCAAAGCATGGATAAATGCAACAGTCGAGTGGCAAGGTTATGGCGTATGTATTTTGGGATGCGCATGGAATAATTTTCATTGATTACCTTGAAAAAGGAAGGACCACCAACAGCGACTATTACATAGCGATATTGGGCCGTTTGAAGGACGAAATCACCAAAAAAACGGCCGCATTTGACGAATAATAAAGTGATGTTTCTCCAAAGCAATGCACCGAGTCAAAAGTCAGTGAAATCGGTGGTAAAAATTTATGAATTGGGCTTCGAGGTGATCGACGAAACTCAGGCCTATTTTGAAACAAATGACAAATCATACTACAAAAATGGTATCGAGGGTTTAAGGGTCGCTATAATCAATGTATCACCCTTAAAGGAAACTACGAATTTTGCCAAAAAAATGTGTTTTGCTCATTACTCAAAATTTCTTCTTTATACTGGATATATTTTTGTTGCGTCTAATTATAAACGCTAACTCTGCCTTATTTCATTTAATTGTGACTAGATAATATTAGAACTGAAAATGCAAACTTTTTCCTAAAAGCGGCCGTAATTTATTCTCGTTTTTTACTACGTACTATATTACTTTTACTTTTTGTATCATGGTTTTGACCAACCAAATCGGTGTAGAATTAATGTTCGTATTTTTATGGATTTATGATCCAAAATCGAAAATGAAAAATCGGCCATATATACATAACTATATATATATATATATATATTTGGCGTTTTATAACCACTGAAGCGATTTTCGGCCGAGCTCCTCCTCAAATTTGTTGTTTTCGCGTCTTTTTGTTTATATCAACAAATGGAGGGACCAACAGTTTATTCTAAGCCGCCTCCCAACGGTCGATAGATTTTTATGAGGAGCTTTTATTTCATGTCAGAAATACACTCGGAGGGCTTGCCATTCCCTGCCGAGGGGCGACCGCAATTAGAAAAGTTAATTTTCTATATTTTTGGATGTTGCTCGAACCTGGGCTCGAACCCAGGACTTCCGAATGGCAGTACGCAATGCTAACCACTTGGCTATCGCGGCCGCAATATACTTATACATAACTATAGTCCGTATAAATGTAACAATGTATGATCTACCAAGTATGGTTCGAATATCTCTAAAACTGAGGGACTAGTTCGCATTCAAACAGATGAAAGAACAGACTGACAAACGGCAGACGGATAAGGCTAAATCAACTCAGCTTGTCATTCTGAAACGATCGGAATAAATTTTGGTGAGCATATCTCTTCTTCTTGTGGTACTTACATGCTTAGTCCGTGCGCAAAGTTTAGAAAAAGGCAAAATTAAAAAAATTAAATCTTAAACGTTTTTATCAAGGTTTCAATAAATAAATATTTCTGAGACGAGAGGAACGGCCTGGACACTGGCCTTCCGAATATATAAATTTATTCAATTTCGTTTTGTCATTAAAATGTACAGAAACGAATTACTTGGCGGCTGAGCTACTTAAATTCAGGGCGACAAACTGAGAACGCACTGAAGATCTTATCAAATATATACGCATGTATAATGTATTACGATTTCGTTCCAAGTAAACCAAGTTTTAGACAAAAATATAATCAACTTGAATGACCTACATACATATTACATCATTATCAGTTTTCCGAGATTAGTTTATAATTAAATTTAAATATAAATACTTTCATTTATTTTTAGCAAGGCATTATTTATAAGCACAACAACAACGATCCAATCGATGCGACACAAGTGGCATCAAATTGTCCACAGTTTCCCGATTTGCAACAAATCACTATCTCCGAAGCTCGTCGCGAAAATGTTGATGACTGTCTCACACTGAATATTCACGTGCCATCTCATGTAATCAGACCACAACAGAGAACACGCCTCCTACCTGTGATGGTATTCGTACACGGCGAGATGCTCTTCGATGGTAGTGCAGAGGAAGCGCAACCTGATTACTTCATGGAGCAAGATGTTGTATTGATATCGATTAATTATCGCCTTGCTCCGTTCGGTTTCCTCACCACATTGACAAGCGAAATGCCCGGCAATGTAGCACTGGCCGATATCCAATTGGCTTTGGAATGGATTCAACAATACATACGCGCCTTCGGTGGTGATCCGCTGCAGGTTACACTATTCGGTCAAGCAGGTGGCGCAACTTTAGTGCATGCACTGAGTTTAAGTAACAAAGTGAGTAGATTGCCATATGATGATATAAGAAACCAACTAATTATGTATATCGGTATACTCCATAATAGGCTCAAGGTCTGTTCCACAAGTTAATTCTACAGTCAGGCACTGCTCTCAATCCATTTTTCTTGGAACAAGACGCTCTGTCAACAGCACGTAGTTTTGCGCGGTTAGCACGTTGTCCGCGTACGAGCACACAGGAAGTGCAGAATCTTCATAGCTGTTTCGAGCGTCTGAGCACTACGGAACTTCTTGAAACGATGAAGCGTCATTATGTAAGTAGTTTGTTCACACATATATATTGTAATGAGTAAATTCTAATTTCAAATAAATTTTTAGGAGGAAAATGAGTCCCGTGGTCTACATTTTATGGGAGGTTTCAAGCTAACCGTAGGTGATGCTCTTGGTTATTTACCTGTTCACCCTGCTGCATTGGTGTCTAATCGCACAATTCCAATGATAATCGGTGTTGCTAAGGATGCGGGTTCTTTCATTTTAACGAGTACTTGAAAAGACATTGTTTTAAGATTTATATTCACAAACTAACATGTATTTCTGATCATCCTTAAGGCTTTTACGACGAATTGTCACGTTTGCGTTCAGCTAACATATCCGACTATATAAATGTTGTCTTGAGACACACGGCACAACCTCGTGATTACTTGTTGTGGAAGAACTTGGCGCTGCGAGAAATTTTCGATGCGGAAGAAACTCGAAATCCAACACTATACAATTTAATTCAGGGCTTATTGGAGGTAAGCATTCCCAACTTATTTGCTACTACACCAACTTGCAAACATTACTTTTGCTTTTCTACTTTATAGCTCACAAATTTAATATTATACCGTGGTCCGGTGATCGATACCATTCGTACGACGTATAAGAAAGCGCCAACTTATTTGTATTGTTTTGATTATCGTGGCGAGTTCCATCGATTCGGTCATTTAAAGAATCCATTGCCATTTGAAACCGATGCTACGCTTAGTGATGACAATATTTACCTCTTTCCATACCCTGAGGAGGTGAGCAATTTAAATTTAGAAGATCGCGCTTTATCACGCCAACTGGTGAGCATGTGGACCGATTTCGCTACAAACGATGTACCAAACAGAAATCGTAGCATCTGGCCAAATGTCAGCAACGAAGTGGGTCCATTTTTGAGATTTGTCAGTTTTAAACCTACAACATTGGAGTTGGATTATCACTTCGGAGATGGTATTGCTGTACCGAATTTATATCCTGAGTACTTTGCTAGCACTACAACTTCGAGTACAACAACAACAACTACTACCACACAAAGACCATACTACAATTATCCTCGTTATACAAACTATTATCCTCAAAATAACCCCAATTATAGGCAAAACTATCCGCAGGCAGATAATTATCACTACACACCACGGTCAACAGTGCTGAATAGAGGGAATTAATCATATGATTTATCAAAGATATTCTTAAAATTTAAATTTACTTTATGTATGTATAGATTTCCTCAATAAAATGAGTTTCATTACAAGCGAATTTTAAATAAAAGAATTTTTTGAACGCATAAAAAAGAGTGTGTTTAAGATATCCCTATCACTGCTTGAGTGTATTATTTCATCTTCCGGCGAGGTTAAGTCTATTAATCTCTGACAACACAAATTCGTTCTGTTTTAGTTTATCACTTTAGTCACTTTAATTTTAATACCACACTCATATGGTGTATCTAATATTCGTTAAAATTGAAATGAACTAATTAATTATGTTACTTATGTACATATAGCGTTTTTCCAATATGAGTGATATTATTTATTTTAAAAAAAAGCACACACTAATTGTTAAGGAAATTCAAATTTTTTTTATTTAAGGTGAAGTACAATCGATATAATTAAGTTCTGAATATAACATCATTCAAATTGCCTCCACGACTTCTTTTGCAGGAACGAATTCGATAAACCCTATTTTTGAGCACTTTTTCCACTAAATCAAGTCGTATGTCATGAATAGCACATTCAATATTGACTTTTAAAGCTTGAAGAGAGTCTGGTTTATTGCTAAAGACCAATGACTTTAACTAATCCCACAAGAAATAGTCTAATGGTGTTAAATCAAAACTTTTTGGCCATTCAATGTCACAATTTCTTCAAATAATCGAATCTCCACATCTTTCTAGCAACAATTCCGTTGTTGCACATGCTGTATGACACGTAGCCCTGTCTTGTTAGAACCAGATATTGTTAAGATCAACTTCTTCCAATTGTGGCTATAAAAAGTTGGTTATCATCAATCTATACCGCTCTCCATTGACAGTAACGGTGCTACCAGCTTCATTTCGAAAGAAGTACGGACCGATGATTCTATCAGACCAAAAACCACACCAAACTGTAAATTTAGGTGAATGTAATGGTTGTTCATGAATAATTTGTTTTTGAATTTCTTCGCACCAGAATCGGCAGTTTTGTTTATTTACCGCACCACTCAGATGAAAGTGAGCCTCATCGGAGAAGATGATTTTCTTAAAAAAAATCGTTATCGCTTTCAAGTTGTTCCAAGGCAAAATCAGCAAATTCACGACGTTTATGGTGGTCCAATGATGAAATTGTAAACACTGCTGAATACAATGAAAAAAAATGACAGATCAAATGTCCAAAACGACACTTAGAAATCATATCATCCCTATTAGAAACCCTCTTTAGAATAACAATCAATGTAATATAAAGGAAAAAAAAATACAAAATAAATAAAACTTTAAATTTAAAGGTTTGGATGTTTTTTCGTTTTTATATTTGTCAAATATAATGAATAATACACTTAAAGCTTTTTGTGAAATTGTTGGATAATCGAACTTAAGATTAATCCAGAAATTCGGAATATATTATTATTAAGTGACCAAAAACTGTTTTTGAATTATTTTATAAAACTCTTTTTGAGTTTAAAACTTCTCTACCTTCTTTTGCTTTATTCTTCGAAAAGATTTTTTTTAGATCCAAATAATTTATCCGTAGAAATTAAAATATTACTCTTCGATCCTTGCATACTTGTATCAAAATCATTAATATCTTCTTTTAAAATAATACCTTTATCTCGTTTTTTAATTCAAGCACGAGAGATAAAACTTTCCTCTGGACAATTACCTAATTTTCTTCTGCACGATTAATATTTGGTACTGATATAATTGATTAAATAAAAGACTTTTTAATAGTTTTGATTTTAAATAATTAATTTTTTCACACTTTCCCAGCACTATTTTTAATTCTAATGCTAATTGTTTTGCTCGTTCCACCTCAAATATCGCTGCTGTTAGTGAAAGTGTAGCCGAAGATGCGAATGTGTCTATTTCCCGACGTTCTCAAGAGCTGCGACTTTCTTACGATACATACATACATACACCTACATCCATATATAGTCCACATAACGCCGTAGTTACGTCGATTTGGTGCTTGAACAACAAGCAGTGGACCGCGATTTTTCCAACCAAATTTTCTTCGGCAGCGAGGCACATTTCTCACTCGATGAATACGTAAGTAAGCAAAATTATAAAGAACAGTATATTTGCATTATGTTCTCTTACATATACCACAAATACTTTTATAGATCCGTTAATAGCTGAAGCATCGCCAATACATAAACTTGTGGATTTGTAGGGCGAAATTTTAATACGCAAAAATTTTATTGGTTTTTCTTCAATATTTCATTAGATCTACAATGAATTATGTAAATTTAACGGCAAGCAGGTATGAAGAATTTTGATATTTTTTCGTTTTGAGATCAATTAGTTCAACCATTTCATAAGAAAACAGCTTCAATCACACTAAATTCCTTTTAAAAAATCCTTACTTGTTTGAATCATGCATATAATCATTTTTAAAAGGAACTTTCGTGCTTTAATGACAGGGAAAAGTGGTTAGTCAATATGATGAACATCCTCATTTGCAAGATATGGCGGCACACTTCAAGAATTTCGGAGCACAAAAAACTGCGACGGCACAGTGGCTGTGAATAATGGATTTAGACATTTATATTGGAGGGGAAGTTGCAAATTCTTGCTGCGAAAATTTCAGTCAAAAAGAATAAGCAATCAAGAAAAAACACATAATTTGTGATTTTGCGGTGCATTTTTGTCAACAAACAAAATTACTTAAATGAAAATAATTTTGGTGCTTTGATATGAAAGCAAATGCAGTTTTTTATAGTTTTAATTTAATGATATCAACGATTCAATTAAATAGTAAAGGCACCTGTTAAACGAAAATGCGGTGCCAATGGAGTGGAATCATCGCCCACACATAACACAGTCTGTGTTGAGGAATGGGAAGTTAGGAATGTTGAAGACTTATAATTATAAGAATTCTAATTTTAACAAAGCAAGCTGAGTTCATAAAAAACCATTAGCCGTTCGGAGGCGGCTTAGAATATCATTCTATTGTTGGTAAAAAAAAAAACATCAAGACACAATACTACAAATCGGAGGAAATAATTGCGATAATTTAGATTTAATAATTTTTATCTCATTTTGAAAACGTAATTATCATCCACATGCGACTTTTAAAGATTGATTTTTTTTTCAAAATTGTGCTCTAACAAAAAACACTACAAACAGCTAAAAATGTTACATCCGTTCAAAGTTGATTAAACCATTCTCTGCTATTATTGTAATTACAATTGGTTTGTGACCATGCTAATTCCAATGCCTGTCAAACTGTATACTTAAAATTGCAATTGTATTAGCAATAAATATTATTTGTTTCAACGAGCGGGTAGTAAGTAAAAATGACAAAAAGAAAAAAATTTATGATCTTGTTTTGTTATATTTATTAAAATATATAAAAAAAAATTGTACAACTGTAAACCGATGAGTAACAGTGAGTGCTACTATATTGTACAATAGAAAACTACGCAAGTGCAATATATTTTTAAAAATCTTTAAAAAAAAATGATAATGATAAATGTTTTTATTTCAGCCTTCTTTACTTTAATTTTTTTAATCTTTCAAATGTAAGGGGGCAAAAAGATTTTTCCGATTATTTGCTTATCAAATAAATGCAAAATATTAAACAAATCGAATCATAAATTCAATTTTTTCGAATAGATTGCGGGCAGCTCCACTTCCAGCAAAGAAATGTTCTTTTTATATTAACCTAGCTATCTATATTCCAAATATATGTATAGCAAATCGAACTATAATTACGATTTTTTCGAACAGATTGGGCCTAGGTTCACTTCCCGGAAAATCTTTTCTTATCGGATGCCTACCTTAGACACAGAACACACTCTCCAAATTTCACACGTCTACTATCAGGGATTTAGGTTGTGGGTTGAACCGTCAATCATTCAGGGCAAAGCTTTTTACGCATGTATTTTTTTGTTGTTGCTTTTCTTGTATTTATATGCTTTATTTAAACAGTCCAGTTGCTTTGTTATGCTACTTATTGGTTTACTTATTATTTTTTTGTCTGCTGTTTGAATATTTTTTTAATGTTTTTTTTGCCTTCACTACCGCTTACTTGTTAAAAAAAAGTTAAAGCGTTCACTGGCTTATTGTTGTTGTTTTTGTTGTTGTTGTAATGTAATTGCCTTGATGTACTTGTTGCGTTAAAACTTGGCACGATTTTTTTTGTTGTGGCAAATTTTTTTGGTATGATTTTCAAAAAACCATACTTTGAACGCCTTGCATTAAGCGGTAGCACCACAGCGTATACAAATTGAAACATACAATATTAGTAAAATTACATTTTAAGTATATATGTAGATAATAACTCCATGGAACCCCTAGCATCTGAAACTTTAACACAATTAAAAACTGAAGTAAGTTAAATTAAATTAAAATTATGTAACTCTTTCATTGCTATTTTGAACTCGTTTCTATACAAAACTTGTTTCAATCAAATGGAGCAGATAATCCCTTAAGGATAAAAAAACTACGTTCTTCCTTTTATGTGTGGAAATTTAAGTTTATAATCAAATTTTGTAAAATATTGCATTCAATTCAATTTTTCAATATAATATTTTTATTTATTTATTTTTTTATTTTTCTTTTTTTGGCAAAGAAAAAGTGCCAGCAAGTGGGATGTATAATTAAGGACCTCTTCACATAATTTCACCACGTTTAATAACCGCACTGGCATTAACAATTTTTAGTCATTTCAATGGAGATAGTTCAATATACAAATAATATTTTGCGATAAGTCGAAAAGTTAGCGTTTATTATTTTCTTTTATGATCTTAATGTTTTTGTCTTGATTTGTCAGCTGATTTCGATAAACTTAGGATAAAAATTAGGGTAGACCATGATTTCATTGTAATTCCCATGGTACTCGTAATTGAAAATTAATTAAAAAATTTGTATGGCGAACTAAGTGATTCTGCATCTATTTGGAGTGCAAATTGGTGTGCCCTGGAAAATCCGTATTAGTCTTCCTTACTTTTTTATGATTAGGTTAGATAAATGTAATTTATTGTTTCAGTTCATATCGTTTTATATAAATTAAAGTTAGTGCATACTTACTATTTATGTAAATGTTAAATGAGAAAATTACTTAAATTAAATTTTTTTAAATCAATATCACGAATTAAGCACGTATTTTGGAAGGATATGTTCGCTTTATCAAGGACTTTCTGCCATTTGCTTTCCTTCTTCTATTTCGTTTAATTAGTTTTCTTCTCTTGGCGCGATTATTACGCAGATAATAAACTTCACGGATTAAGCTGTGGCCATTTTCTTCATCTAATAACGTTGCAGAGAATTCTTTGAAATAATTCCCGCCCACAGTTAAAGTTTCATCAATTTTCATATATGGACCATACAAAGTGGTCATAGGAGGCCAATATCCGGCACGCAAATCACTATAGGGATTGCCATTGATAACAAACGAGGTCCATAATTCCACCATACGCTTGGCCATTGTCATATCCGGCATGCTCAAGTTGGCAACATGTTGCGGGTATGGAAAGAGATATAGAGCTTCATCTGTTAGAGAGACGCCTGCCTTAAATGGACTCTGCAGATTTGTCTCTTCATCCAAGTCGCGATATCGATTGAACTCGCCCATATAGTCAAAGGAATAAAGATATGTATTTTCTGGAACGTGTTTATTATTCATGTTGAGTGCTAATAGCACCGGAAGTTTGTGCATTAGGGTGCCACCGACCTTAAAAACAAACAGAAATTTGAGTAAGCAGATATAATTATATGACTTATAGTGACTTACATCGATTAGACGCGGTATCAGCGTGCCGAAAGTTCCATTTTCCATTAATTTTCTATTGAAAAAGTCGTGTGTTACGAAGCTCGTCAGCAACATAGTTTTATCCGTACCGACCACTTGACGTATTACATGATCAATATAATCATAAGCTTTGTAACTATCATCGGGTATAGTACCCTCAAAGTCGTTTTCAACTATTTCTAAAATTTTACTTTTTGAATTGAAAGAATTCAAAGAATACGTACTCTCAAGACTTACCATTCAAAACTCTTGAGCCAACATTTTTTGGACAACCACCCATAGCTGGGTAAGAAAAGTTTGCATTCAGTATGAGATCATAAGGATGTTCCGGCAAAACACCGCTTGGACCGCCAATTGTGAATTGAATGCCCCCAGTGTGGCCCACTCCCAAATCGGACTTTCCTAGCTGAAATTTTACGAAAGCTTTATATTATATTCAATTATAAAAATAATACAACTCGAAAATACTTACTGCATGCGTCATGAATGCCGTTAGCAATTCCAGCGGCGACAAATCCATTAGACATTCATTTAAATCTCGCACTGTCTTCATTTTGCATTCAGCTTTCTCGGCGATCTCTTGTGCCAGCTGCCGTGGATTCCCCTCCAGAAAAATGGGCATCAATGCGGAACCGGAGTGATAAATAACCTGATGGAAAAGTCCTTTTTGTACCTAAAATTATTTTTAACACTTTTATTTCCTGTTTATTCCATTATGGGGGGCCTTAAGCGTAGATTCCTTACCATTGGTGAAATTGACAGTAAATGCGTAATGGCCGCTCCTCCTACTTGACCCGCTAGTGTGACACGATTCTCATCGCCACCAAAATATTTAATAAAATGCTTAACGAATTGCAAAGCCAAATAAATGTCCAGTACTCCAGCATTTCCGGGTATTTCATCGGTTTTTGTTGAGAGAAAACCAAATGGACCTAATCGATATTGTGGTGTCACCAGTACTATGTCTTTTTCCAGCAAATAATCGGGTGGTGCCTCGGAATTGCTGCCCTCATATAAATATTCGCCATGTACGTACACCAAAACGGGATAACGGCCAGTGGTATTAGGAGTGGTTATGGTCATTGTGAGACAATCTTCAATATCTAGCACATCGTCCAACTTTTTCAGAGATTCCATAGAAACAACCGACGGGCAACCGATTTTCTCTGCTGTGCCGTCCATGACATCGTCCCATGGTTCCACGGGACGTGGAGGCTGTCAAGGGAGGTGAATTAAAATTTAAATTAAAACAACAGTAGTTTTTAATAAGAACGAAGCTTAATTTGTAACCCAATTATTCTTCGAATTTGTGATACCAAGATGCCTATCACGAATCTGCATAGATGAAGGGTCAAAGCTTAGCAGAAAAAATCCTGGATCAATTCCTAATCTATGCCTAAAACACCAATTTAATGGCAAGAGGAGTATAACATACTCTCGGACAGAGGCAGTAACAACATGATTCATTTTGCTAGGTATCAGAAATACACACTGAATGATGCAAAATAATTGAGGTAGATGGATGGACACTTATATGTATATTCAACTTAATGAAATGTAGGTCCGGCCGGACGCTATACCTCAAGTAAGGCTTGTGATATTTTGCTGAAACTAGATTAGCACATTCCTTGGATCGCAAGTAAGGGCGTTACTGCAAACGAGTGAAATCGGATCAAGTTCACATCCATCTCCCATATAACAGTAAGTTTGAAAAGTAAAATAGCTATATTTCAATAAATCAATGTGCAATTAAAGTCATATTTGCTAGGAAAATATAAGGGAATTTTTATTGGTTTTGTTCAATTTTGGAATTTTTATTTTACACCCTCGCTCGACTAAATATCGAGAATTTAGGGCATTAATCGGCAGAAAACCGCTTATAGTTGTATAGTTAAGTGGATTTTGAAAGTAACGCATATATTTATTTATCAAATTGGAAGAAAAGCTCAAAGCAATATACATAAGTGAAAATTTTTATGTTAATATTTGGTGTGATCACCTGCAGCGTCTATTACACATTGCAAACGCGTGCGCATTGTTGAAATTAATATTTCCATATTCGAGTGGAATCTCCTCCCACTCCTCTTTGATGCACTGTATTAGAATGTTTTTGTGGGTAGAACACCTTTTTGCAACTTTCTTTTATGAATGTGCCCATAAGTTTTCGATAGGGTTGATGTCTGGGCTTTGGGCAGGAGTATATATCACTTTTGAGCAATTATATAGCAACCAAGACCTGCATATGTAAGACTTGTGCTTGGGATAATTATTTTGATATAATTTGTATTTGAATTTATTTATATTTTCTGGATCGGTTAGCCCAAATTTTTGTACACTTCTTTTCAAATTGTTACGTAAAATGTAAAATGTCTAAATACATTTCTTTTGTCATATTATCTGTAATGACTCTTATTTCACCAATACCTTTGCTACAAATACAACCCCATACCATTACACTAAGCTTTCCAAATTTTACTGTGGGAATAATGTTCTTGCTTTGTAGGGCTATTAGCGGCTTTCTCCAAAGTATTCGACGTCCAGCGTGGTAGTATAGCATTATTTTTGTCTCATCACAAAAAAAAATATTCTACTGGATGTGAAATGCGAATTAGAGCAAAAGAAAGTCGTTTCTCAAATTTTATTTGCGATAGCAATTGCTTTTTTTTTTGCGCTTCTTGATGAATATTTGTGTGTGAACTCTTCGGACTGTTTCATGGCCTACTTGCACTATATTGCGTTCCTTCAGATCTGCGACTAACATTCTAAGGCTGCACTGTGGTTTTTAGTCAATTTGTTTTATTATTGACCTTTCCATCCTTGATGTAAGTTTTTTGGCCTGCCACTGGATTGTTTTTACTCTAACTGATTTTCTTGTTCTGCACGCTTTATGATATTGTACGCTGTTTACATTTAGAGAAAACAGTTCAGGCAATTCTTTTGATGATTTACCTTTATGATAATTATAATAATTGCAATAATTGCAATATGCTTTCACTCGTACGATAACTCGGCATTATTGCTGAAACGTTTTCTTATGGATGTGATGTTGTCAACTACGTGAATCAATTTTAAATATATTCTTCATCAACTCTAAGGGCAGCAACAACCAAAAAATTTTAAAAACTTTGTGTACCGTTAAGTGTCTGGTATTTTTGTTTGTTATTCTTCGAATTGTGAAAACAATTTTGAGACAACGCAAAACATGTCGCATTTTGCTTTTTGTTGTTGTTTTTGCATATGGCGGCCGCGATAGCCGAGTGGTTAGCATTGCGTACTCACATTCGGAAGGCCTGGGCTCGAGCAACAACCAAAATTATAGAAAAAAAATTTTTCTAATTACGGTCGCCCCTCGGCAGGGAACGTCAAGCCCTCCGAGTGTATTTCTGGCATGATATAAAGCTCCTCATAAAAATCCATCAGCCGTTCGGAGGCGGCTTAGAATAAACTGTAGGTCCCTCCATTTGTTGGTAAAAACATCAAGACTCAAAACCACAAATTGGAGGAGGAGCTGCGCCGAAAATCGCTTCAGCGGTTACAAAGCGCCAAATATATATATATATATATATATGTTCAATTAACTATTTGTTTTCACACCAAGAAATAGAAGACGCCAAAAAAGGAATTCAAACTAATACACAGTAATCTAATCTACTAATAAAACAAGAAAACTCATCAATATTACATTGTGAAAAGAATTATGAGACATACTGTATATATATTTGTCGCTTTGTTGCTTAAGCGATTTTCAGACGAGTTCCTTCTCCAATTTGTGGTTTTGCGTCTTGAGGTTTTTACCAACAAATGCAGAGATCTACAGTGTCTTCTAAGCCGCCTCAGAACGGCTGATCGACTTTTCTGAGGAATATTCTAATTCTTGTTGGCGTGACATTCCCTGCCGCGGGTCGACCGCAATTAGAAAAAAATATTTTCTATAGTTTTGGATGTTTTACAAATACTCGTATATATATACTAGCAGTCCTTGTAACAATACCCTACCTACTCACAATCAATGCTTATATCCGAATCATACTAATTTTTTACGATTTGTCCCTTTTCCGATCCCTGGTCCAATTCCGGGAAAAAAACTTATTGCATTTAGGCATATCATCTAAATATTTAACCAAATCGAACCATATATACATATATATATTTAAAAAAAAAAGTTAAAGTAAAAATAAATGTAAATACGATTCTCCAGCCTGGTCCACTTTCCGGAAAAAAGTAGTGCCTAAGTCCAAGCAAAAGGCTATCTAATATCAAATAACTCTAACTACACGTTTTTCAAATAGATCAGTCCTTGGTCCACTTTCAGGTGTCCCATTCTCAGACCTGCTGAATAGTTACATACAAAATTTCATTAAAATCGGACAAAAGTTTTCTCTGTGGCACGATAATTTTATACGAGTATATAGAGATATAATCAACAGAGCTCAACCAAACTTGGTAAGTATGTTACTTTAATGGTACTAAAGTCCTTCCAAAAATAGCTAACATAGCTCCTGAAATAGACCTACCTGCAAACCTCCTCCAAAAGATATGTTAACGCAGGGACGAAAGAAGGTAGATATTTTTGAAATATACCACAAATTTGCTGGTGAACCAGAGCATCCCGCCACTATCCTCATCAAAGCGATACTCTTTTCAACATACCATACTAAAGAAGCTAAAAAGTTTTGAGTGCCGTCTATCCAATTAATAGATACTTCTACCCGAAGTTGGCCTTTGTTATCTAATACATATTTTTAAATAATTTTACAATAACTTAAAAAGTCCTTAAATTGTTTAGTTATAGCATACTTTGAGCATTCACTTTTCAATAATAGGATGTTTGCTGAATCCGTCTTGACATTACAACGCCTTTGATAAACTTTCTTTGATAAAATTCCTTCTATCTTTCGAAGCACACATGGATTACCTTTTTTCCGTTATGGCTGTACATTTAAAAGCTTAACTTTTGTTATTTTAGAATGCAATGTTTAGAAAGCGTAATTTAATTATTTTTTTGTTTTTGTTTTACATAAAGCATACCTTAAATCTATACTTTCCGGTGGGAGGCTCGGCGTATCTGATATCCACAAACTGTAACACTTCACGCTTTGACCAAGCGGTTTCGATAACTTTTCCTTGAATTGTACCCAATTCCGGTAAATTAATAACGGTATCAGTATCATCATCGAACTGAGAACAACATATGCCGAATAATAAAAGCAATGTGATTGTAAATATAAAAAAACGACGATATTTCAAATCGAGGTCAAGAGAATTGGAAATCCTTTTAAACCACATTTTGCAAAGGGCGAATTTAACTAATTTTAACACAAAACAATATTTAAAAAAAATGGAATATTAATTTATTCATTTACATTAGACGTTGTGAACCATTTTTTTTAGTTTCTCGAAACGCGTTTCAAATATAATTCAAAAACTTAGATTCTAAAGAATATACCGCGTTGCTCTGAGCCTTTCTACCGACTGGTTGCAGAAAACAGAAAAGAAACCGCATATACTTGGCCACCAAATCACGAGAAAGTGTTATTCAAATTAAGAACAAACAAAAAATGCGAAATTTGCATTTTGACACAAAAAATAGTAGTAACTATGAGATTTCACTTTAGCTAAATACGTCTGCTAGCGATTAAGAAACAAAAAAAAAACAAAAGATTTGCGTAGATCATTAGTGAAATTTAATTACGATGCATACAAGGAACATCATTAGTTATATTTCTGTAACTTTAATACGTTGATATGCGATTAGGTATGTACATATTTACCGTTGGCAGACAAATCCGTCCATGTCCATATATTATATTTAATTGCGTATTTTTTGACATTTCCTTTCTCCTAACTGTTTGTTTCACTATTTCTTATTTAGAATACTACATATACCCATATATACATATGTATGTATATTTGTGAAGATAATATTATTATAAGCGGCGCTTTTGCTTTTATTTTTGTTATTTTTGCACATTTTAAGCCAGATGGTAAATATTTTATATATATGTTTGTAATTATGTATGTATGTTAATGGCGCTGGCATTTACGGTTCAGCTCTATTTTAGCTTATATTATATTTTTGTTTTCTATATTAACTGAGTTCCTCTTTAATTTTTTTATTTTTTTATCATACACTGAGATTTGGCAATCTTTGCAAATTTCTTACAGTTCATCAGTCATCAGAAAAAGCCAATCAAATATACATTTATGATACTCGTCATAAATATATGTATGTATAAAAGCGTTATATTTTAAATGATCAATAAAAGTTCCAACAACTTAATCATATTGTTCACATAAATATAAATTTATATGGGTATGAATGAAAGTAGATATATATGTATGTCCTCGTAAGTTTACTTATGCGTACCATTTAATATGTCATTTATCTTCCCTAAATCTATACATGCTTCAATTATGTTAGTTTTTAGGTTCGGCTTCTTTACCTTAATTAAGGTTAAACATGCCAAATCCATTAAAAATTAAAATTGAGCCGGTATTTTTGGAGAAAGAGTTAAGTGGTGGAAGATTTTAACTGAATACTTTTTTCCTCCTCATTTGTTTGTGTATTGTATATAGTGTTCGTTAGTTTATATGGGTATTTATATAAAAAAAATAAAAATAAACGAAATAGTAATGAATGAGTTATGCCTGAAAATCAATTACGATGGTCAACAAAACAAAAGTTGCTTGTTACGGGGGGCGATGTGTCCGGTCACACAAACATATGTAATGAAAAAAAAAATTCTAATTGAGATCGCATCTAGGCAGGAAATGTAAAGCACTTCGGTGGTAGCTTAGACAATTACAAAAGGTCTGTCAATTTGTTGGAAAGAACTTAAAGGGACTGAGCCGAAAATCTCTTCGGCGGTTATAAAACTATAGATATCGATTACTAAATTCCATAGCTGAAAAGACCGATTTTTGAGTTTTTAAAATAATAAACGAGATATGCAGTATATGTATTTATGTATAAGTTTCTGGGTGATGGTATTCATTTTGGTTGCAATCCAATTGCAAAAACTGAGAAATCATAGGAGCAAACAGGGATGTGGCAATAAAATTCTTCATAAATTAGCTAATACATAGTACGTTCATTTAAAAAAATTTAGTGTAAGTAAAAAGCAACGTGCCGGGCTACATTTTTGTACTGAGAGGCTCAAAAGATGAAAAGAGAAAAATTTTTTAAATTAATATTGTTTATTAATTAAAAAAATTCTTTAAAGTTCAAAAAGTTACAAATACTTGAAATTACACAAAAAACTCCTTAAAAACTTTTTACGAATCATAACGACCTTCCAAAATGATTTATACATTTTTTTTTTATAACAACAAATTTATTTATTTAATCTACTTAACTTCAGTCTAACAATAAGCTTTAGAATCTTAATAACTAACGAAATTCTAAATTTAGTCCTTTAGTAGTAAGGTACGACAGGTAAAACGTCGCTCTTTAAAAGATAGCCAGATTCCTTCTATGAAGGCTTGCTGGGTAGAATAAAATGTTCACTAGGGCATTCGGATGATTTTGCAGTTTCGTCAGGTATTTATTTTTACAGGTATTTGTAAAACTTCTGTGTTTCCTACTTGTATCTCAAGGCCGTTACGTTTTAGAGCTCAGGAAGTTGTTCGAACATTTTCGAGCATCTTAATCATTGGAGCAACGAGCAGTCGCACACTTGCATTTCGAGCATTTTGACAGAATTTATTCTGTTTTTTTCTCAGAATTTGTTTTCGTCTAAACATGGACAAACACTGATCATAATTATCAACACGTGAGCAAACGCTGAACTCATTTTGAAGAGATTAAAATGATCATGCAACATGTACCTAACTCGTTCTTTGATCATTTTTCCATCATAACAGGTCAGCAGCAAAGTCCCGGACTGACACATAGATGGCGCTACTAGAATTCAATTCGTATGGACAGCTGTCGGATAATTAGTTTATGAATTATAGCATTTTGATATATAGTTATTGTGAAAAAATGGAAAAACAGTAATTTCGCGTGTTGATAAAATATTGCTTTTTGAAAGGAAAAAATACCGCTGAAGCAAAAACTTGCCATGCTGAGGAGTTTCCGGACACTACCTAAGGAAAATCAACAATCAGGGATTGGTTTGATGCTAAGTTCAGTGAAATGAGCACCGAAGCCGTTGAACGCAGTAGACACCCAAAAGAGGTTGTTATCGACGAAACAATCAAAAAATCTACAAAATGATTTTAATTTACCGTAAATTGAAATTAAATTAAATAGCAGGCACTCTAAAGATATCAAATGAACGTGTACATTACATCATTCACGAGTCCTTGGGTTTCTCATACCCTCTGTGCATTGTGCATGCCGGGCGAGCCCACTTTTGACCAAAAACAACGACGAGTTGATGATTTAGAACAGTGTTTGGAGATATTCAAACAAAATAAACCCGAGTTTTTGCGTCGATATGTGACATCATCATTTCACTCCGAAGCCCGATCGCCAGTCATTCGAGTGGAAAAAGCTGGAGGTTATCACGCTTGAAGAGTTGAAAGAAAAGAAAGAATTTTGCCAAAAAAATTTGTTTTACTATGGTAGGCCGGGGACTTTGCAATTGATCTGTTACAAAACGAATTTGTGGATTTTTTTATGTTTTCTGTTATCTGGCGTCATCTATGTCCTTGGCCTGGGACTTTTCAGTCCATCTGTCACAATGGACTACAACAAGTAAAGTCAACCAGTCGTCAATCGAGCTCCTACCTCAACTATATGTACATATTTACCATTTTAGTTCAACGCAAGTAGTAAAATATTTACTTTTTAATATTTATAAAAAAAATTATTTAAAAAATAAATAATTTCTTAAATTAAATATTTTGTATGTAAAACATTCAAATGTATCTTTCACAACTATACAAGAATGTTTTAATTCTCTAAATGCTTAAATAGGCCCAAATTAAGTTTGTATTAATGCCTAGAGTTCTCTATGTGGTTTATAAAAGAGCGAGAACCTTTCCGTGCAACAAATACAAAATCAATATTTCTGCCATTATCCTCGTCGATTTCATCGTCTTCGCCTTCTTTGTTGTTCTCAGTATCCTCTGCTTCTTTCTCAGCTTCATTTATCTCCACCAAACTGTTGAAAAATTCTTCATTAACCAAATTGTATCCCTGATGCATTTCCTTTACAGCGATACTATATTCATCGATATAATTATTCCCAATTGTAACGGTACGGCCGATTTTCAAATACGGTCCGGTTTCTTCTGTCATAGCAGGCCAAGCAGGTGAATTCGGTGCCGTTGGTACACCGTTAGCGGCAAATGATGTCCAAAAGGCTACCATACGTTTAGCAATTTTAATATCACGATTCAAATTTAAAGAATTGTGCCGAGGCCAAGGGAAAAGATACAAGTTGTCGTCGGTTAATGAGACACCAAGTTCGAAAGGCGCTGAACCATCGACATCCTCACGTAGGGAGTACCGGTTGAGTTCACCTTCATAGTCGAATGTATATAGGTATGTGCTATTTGCAAGTTTCTTTGCGTTAGCTTGTAAGGTCAATAAAATAGGATTCTTAAAAGAAATGGTACTGCACATCTGCAAATATTAAAGAATTTTTTTATTACCATACTTTTATCATTTTTCAACAATTTTCAACAATTTAATAACTTACATCAATCAGTCCCGGTACGAGTTTGTAGAAGGAGCCATTTTTAATTTCCTCAGCTGTAAAAATCATATCCAATGCGAACTTTTTCCAAGCACCGGTAGGATCCACACCATTAGTCTGCGAAATTATATGCTCAATATAGCCCAAGCCATTCAATTGGTCATCAATAATGGTCTCATTGAAATTATCAACATAGATATCTGAGACAAACGTATTTATGTAAGATAATTTTGAATGTTTGTTTGTTTCTCCAACACCTACCTTTTAGTATAAATGTGCCAGCATTTTTAACGCTGCCACCGAGCGTAGGATAGGCTTTGTAATCCTCGGAAGCCAACAATTTCCCTGGATGCTTTGGTAGAATACCTGAAGGACCGCCAATTACGAACTGAACACCTCCATAATTTCCAATACCCAAATGTGCCTTAGAGTCACCATGGGCACTGAATGCCGTTAATAATGCAGTGGTATTGAGTTTTCGAAAACACTTGTTTAGTGCATCTATTTTGTTGACATTCTTGCAGCCGGCAAGTTTAGCTATATCTTTAGATGCCGGTAGTGGATTGTCTGTGATGAATGCCGGTGACAAAGCTGTGCCAGATTGATAAATAACGCGATGAAAGAGACCATCTGGCACCTAAAACAAAATATTTCAAGATTAGCTTTAAGCTATACTCAATGCGTATATGCATATATACTAACTCACCGCTGGACTCATAGTTAAAAGATTGATCAAAGCTGCACCGCCGACTTGACCAAACAATGTGACGCGTTTGGGATCACCTCCGAAAGTTGAAATATGCTGCTGAATCCATTCCAATGCCAAAATAACGTCGTGTACTGCGGCATTTCCGGGTATTTCATCGGTCATAGTTGACAGAAAACCGAAAGGACCTAAACGGTAACGCACCGAGACTAATACGATATCTTCCTCCAGTAAATATCCCGGAGCTGCCTCGCTACTGCTGCCTTCATAGAGGAAGTCGCCATGAATGTAAACCATTACGGGTGCATTGCCAGTGAACTAGTAAATATATTGTTTATTAATAATAGCCAAATTCTTTATTAATCTAAGGCATTATTAGGGATGGTTATTTGAATCTTCTAATTTGAATTCTCAACTTGGCTCCAAAACATTTCTATAAGTTCACCATAATTTATTAGAAAAAGCAGTACTTACGGATGTCGAACTGACGCTCAAGCGCAGGCAATCTTCAAAATCAATTCCCTTCTTACGCCAATGGTCGTAATTATTCAAATCCTGCAGAGAGGGGCAGCCGACATGTGACTTGTGTGCCTTTAAAACATCCTTCCATGGCGCCACTGGCACTGGCGGCTAAAAATAATTTAAAAAATATTTAAATGAAGTTTATAAATATTCCTCAAATTATGGTTGTAAAATTGTATAGTGACTGACCTTGAAACGTAATGGACCAACTGGTGACTTCGCATAGGGGATATCAAGAAATTGAACTAAGGCTTTCCCAGACCATTCCGTTTTAAGTACACGTCCCCGTACTCGTCCCAAATTCGGAATATCTTTTGTAATATAACGATGCCTCTGTTGCTTTACTGGCCTCTCCTGATTTGTTGATTCTCTTTGCTTGTGCTTCACGATCTGTGTCGGCCTTGGACGCTGCTCATGTCCTTGTTGTCCTTTTTGGCGTTTGTTACCGGACTGCTGTTGTTGTTGCCCCTGAACAGTAACAGCTAAAACAATTATGAATACTATTGTAGTAGAGAGAATACGCTGCAGATTAGCCATGTTAACTCGTCGACTCCGTCAAAACAACTGAAGTGATGATGCTAAAAGAATTTAAGTAAAGTGATATTCATAATTTATTCTTCTACAATAACCTAATTTGATTCGATTTCTTCGCAGAGCTGTACTATGTGGAAGAGTATATCAAGTTTGTTCAACTAACTTTTGTTTATAACAGCATAAAGAATGGAGAAATGGTGAAATTAATGAGCTTGTTTGGCCAGCCGTTTATCATTCCAAGACAAGGGTTGGCAGGTTTTACAATTGATAAAAGAAAACCGACTTATGGGAGACATTTTTTTTCTTCGTCAAATTCAAGCAAGTCCTCAATTCATTTTTTTTCATAACTAAAAGAACTATTTGGCGCATATTTTATGCTCGGTACCGAACGATTTTTGCATTTCCTTACAGATTATATATTTGGCCTATACATACAAGAAATTCAAAATATTCATTTTCGTTACATGTAAATTTTTCAAATCTTGCTTAAATACTGATTCATATTAGCACACCAGCAATATACACAGACATACATGCTCACTTGATTAGAAATATGCAAATAAATATTGGAAAGCTTCAGAAGTTGGCAATAAATATTAAAGGTACATGTATCTACATATATTTGAATATATGTGTATGTGTGTATATAATACCGTGTTTAAAAAATAGTATTTTTTCTCCGAACCACGAATAAAAGTTTCATTTAGATTTTTTTAAAAATAGGACTCGGAAGATATAATAATATTAAAGTGCCGTCAATGGTGTAGCAATTTTCACGAAAGCTGCCAATGATTTCAGAGAAATTTAACTTCCCAAATTGGCCTTTAGAGTGAATTTTAAATACAAGAAATTTTTTTATGCTAATTGCGACTGCTTTTGAAATTAAATTTCGAAATTTCTGATTTTGATAGGCCATTTGTAATTAAATAATTGCTAAGTCTGATTAATGATTATCCACATCACACATTTCAATTTCTATTATCTCAAAGGGGTGGACATTTCCTGCCGAGGGCGACCACAATTAGAAAAATATTAATTTTAATGACAAAACAGGAAAAATCGGAGTTGGAATTTCACTATATTGCAGTGATTACTACTCCATGAAAAAATAATAATAGTAATATAGAATATTTAATTGTAAAAATATGTTTTCTCTTCTTTCTTGTGAGTAGCACTCCTAGTATACTTCTTTATATTATTATTTCTGATCTAACTACTATCTTAAAATTTGACCAATTAACTTTCGAATATGTTCCTGATATCATTTTTTGCTCCTTTAACACTACTGTTAATCGTGGTTGTTTAAACGAAACCATCTAATTTAGAAATTTCCAAGTTGTTAATGCTAATTTACTTATTTCTGAAATACAGGGTGTAGACTGTAGTTAGTGTTGGTTATATCCATCAAAGCGATGAAGAACTAGACTTATTAACCAAAATTTCAAAATCCGCCTTTGTGAAGCTATACCCAGTCGTACTATTTCTGACAAGTCACGATCTTGTCCTTGGTTAACTTCGAAGTCCCTGAAATCTGTTAAATTACGAAAAAAATTGCACTTCATATGGGCAAGGAAACCCTGAATGGCACGCTTTTAAATTGACTTGTAAGAGAGCGATATTTATTATCAGTTGATCAATTTAGCAACAATTTCCTTGGACTGTGGACTCTTTCTGTTTCCCAAAAAGTTTTGTGAGACTGCTTGGAAACTCAGCCAAGCCAATTTTTTTTTTATTCATTTTGGAGATTAAACATTCATCCTTAAATAATGATCGAATTTATCTTTTATTTTGGTCTCAAAAAATTTCGGAAATATCCCTAATTGTTTCATCATGCAAGCATTGTTAACCACGAGTTATTATGCTATAAGTTGAAAGCGGACTTTTGCTTCAGTTTTAGTGCCTTAGGTCTTGTGAAAAGCTAGCTATCTAGTCGAACATTGCTTTATATAATTGTCCATTAAAATTGTTAATAAGATTAAAAACTTGAGATACATTATTAACTGTAACCGCACATGTAGATATGTAAATTCAGTCGTAAATAAGTTCTACGTTACTCCGAGGAATCTAAGGCTATCAGCAATTTATTCTTCCGTCCACTTTACGACTATAATAAGGACAGAAATTGTATTTTTCTATATAAACTAATTATGACTGAGTCCCCAGCTGCTTTTATTCCAAACTATCTTTTACTATACCCGTCAGAGTAGGTTATATTGGAATACCTATTTATAAATCGCATTATTAATTGGACCGTTCTTTGTCAATGTTAGTCGTTTAAGGACCTCTCTGCCTGCGAATTTAAGAAGAGAATTAATTATTTTTTATACACTATTTCAGTTGAACTAGAAAATATATTGTAACATTATTCGAACCGAGAATGCAGGGTTAATATTATTATAATATTAAGAACTGTATTTGGCAAAAAAAATCTTATTCATTTGAAACCTATTTAAAGTTATGAGATGTGTTTTAATCAATTTCATAATAATTTTTAAATATGAATCAGGTTTTCATCATAGCCAACAACACTCGAGTCGGAAATGGATCTACAGTTCAAATTTTTCTTTCGAGCTAACATGTCGTAACTTGTGCGCGCATCGAGACGATTTTTACTTTGGAAACATTTCCTAGAGGTCTTCTTTATTTATCTTAGGTCACGAGTTGGATCCATTGGATTGTGATTATCCTTCCATTGGATTGTGATTTTCCATGTTGCTACCATATGGCGTTGGTTCTGCTTCTATTATACTTTTCTTTAACTATAATGTAATGTGAGAAAATAATATTTTGTAAAATGGGAAAATATCACAATTTTTTTAAAAATACAAAAAGAGATTATGAATATTTATTTTATAGTGAAGCAGACTCCATATGAACGTAATATTTATTTGCATTATTCAACCCTTCACTACAACTCAAACAAATATTTGTTCGAATGGATTTCTACTAATTATATTATTAGATATTTTATGTTATCTCAACTGTTTATTTACAATAGAAATACTTCTTATGCGCAGAGAAGTTTTATCTATGACAACTCGACTACATCAAACACTACACGAGTTAACAAATACCGTATTATATTCACATTAGCATATTTTTTTATATAAATTGTTTTCAGCTTGCAAATCGTTTTGCATGTATTCAAAATAATGATAAATATTTTTATTAATTTTGATCAATTTATAAGAAATTAGAAATAAAAAATTTATTGTGAACGACCGTGACAGGACTCGAACCTGCAATCTTCGGATCCGAAGTCCGACGCCTTATCCATTAGGCCACACGGTCGATAATATGATGAATGCACAATGCTGTATATCAATTTAAGATTAATGAGTGTTAAAGCACTGTTATCGATAGTTTTATAATCGATGGTTGCCACATACAATTTAAATATTAAGCAATTAGATTTAGTTTGTTTAAATTTTAGTAAAAAAATATTAACTATTTTATGATCTTTGGTTATTTAAAATGGTTTCTTATTAAATTCACTTTTTGATTGCAAAATTTTTATCATGATTAAGGAAAATATCCATTAAGAGCAAGTAAATTTAATGCACAACAATTGAAGCAAACGGTACTCGTGCAAAATTCAAATAGAGTAATATTCCTTTATCTGAACTTAACACATATTTTATTGTATGATAATTACATGTATGAATTTGTGCAAAAACGCAGAAATGTGATACCATTTTCTCGATTACCTACTCCAACTCTTTATGTGGGCCACCATACCTGAGGAGTAGGCTTCTTATTAATTACACGTCAATTAAACTAATTTATTAATTGTTTATTGCGTCCTGTAATTGTTTGTGATTATAAGTGAAATGAGCTTCATTCGAAAGGCCTATTTGTTGGTATTTTAAATTAAATATTTTGTTATACAACAAAGATTTATGTACAAAATCTAGTGATCTAATGTTCCCTAATTTTCAGAGTAGAGTAAATAAAGTTCAATTGACGTAACTGACAAATTTTAAATTTAATGGCAGACTTCCAAAATTATGCATATTTTCTAGGTGTAGAAAGTGGGTATGGCATTTTGTAATACTCGAAAGATAATCTTTCACTATTTAAAGTTTTTTAATGTTTCTTATCTTATACCGATAATAAACATTAATATTTGGATATGACACACACTGATTTTGACAACAAAAATTTAACCAAGCACACAAAGCGGTTATTGCGCCTTTACACTTTATCATGTCAGTGTTGTGAACTGCTGATGTAAAGAAACAAATCGATTTTGAAGAAGCTGCGAAAAATATTATGCCCATATATTCTTCTGAGTTTAATCTTCAGACCTCAGATTTAATTTAAAAGCAGTTAGTTATCCCATTCGGATTTTTTGTTTATTTAACACTCACCTTTACAACAATATGTTCTTAGACTCAAATAAAACTATAACATCTGGTGTTGTGTATTTGTTTTTTAGTTTATTATTAGATTAAGTTTATTTTCCTTTACAAATTCAATTTAGTCCATCTTTATAGTTACTATTACTTGAAAAATCTGCTAAATTCTAAGAATTAATACCGAAGCAACTATTTCCGATAAGACAAATTTGTTAAATTAATGAGCTTGACAATTCAATAATATGCATGTACTACATATGTGCTGATTCATCGCACCGTCATTTACAAAGAAAATACAAAACAATAAAAAATAATAATAATAAAAGAACTGTCAGAAGTGAAAAAAGAAAATATAAATCATTACATTCTAAAAATGCAAATAAAATTACAAAATTTCCGAGCTTCGCAGAAACTTGAGGTGATTCGAAAAAAAAAATTTATTCAGGGCGTCAGTTTCCTTTATATAAATTAAGATAAATTAGCACAAATATATTTAATATTTATGCTAATTATGATAGAAAATAGCCCTCTTCTAGGCAAAATAATAAATTAGAATTTTTTTTTTTTTTTTGAAAGCCAATGTTGTTTAAAGTTGACATATTTTTCACATAAGCAATGGTCATAATATTGTTTTGTATCTAGCATTGAATGGATTGGTCTCATCATTTTGAAATACATTATATATTCGTTATTGTAGCATTTTTATTTAGGCATTAGTAAAATTAAAATTATTAATATTTTATTGTAAATATTGAATATTTTTCATTCGAATTTGCATGTAAAGAACAGTAGAATCCACACGTCGTTTTCTTGGTTGTTAATTTATTTCAATATTTTCTGATTCTCTCATTAATTATACGTATTATAGATACCTAAAATCGCCCACAAAGCAAGATCTGCGTTATCATTATTTTTCATATCTACTTTGATCTCGAAGTCCACCTAAATTCCCATAATCATATCTATTATATATCAGCTTATGTGTAAAGAAAAGCTAGAAACTCCGTTTCGGCTCCTAGTTTTCTAATACACTGGTTATGGGTGCGATAGGACGACTTACTTTCTATAAACACCCCCACCATAATAGCAACTATTTCTTGTTTTTTTTTTTACTCCACATCCATTGAAGCATCATCCATTGGATTATGTGCCGCTTTGTCGTTTTCTTTTTCAGTATTCTCTCCATTTTGTTCACCCGATCCAGCGGCATTTGCATCTTTCGCAGGCGCTGGTTTCGCAGCAGGTTTTGGTTTTGGACGATTTATAACCGAATTGACGCAGTTATTCAGCGCCTGTATTTCATGACGTATGTCGGCTACTTTTACGGGGCTATCATGCATACGCGGTGTTTGTGTAAACTTTGACATATTAACATCAAGCCATTTCTGCGCTTTATCAGCTGCCTCAGAGATATTCAAGAATTCAGCTTCAGTGAGGTGATCATATTTAGCGGCGCCTTTTTTAAATTCATTGATAGCACCGCGCGCTACATGGATGCTATGGTTAAGCTCATCGAAAGCAGCTGGTGCATTCTCGTAATCATTGGCGCGTTCCTTGATAGGGTCTGTTTGTAAATGGAGTCCTTTTAATTTACTTATATAAGTATCACGGTCGCAATCTTCTCCCTCTTCGTACAACCAATTTTCCAGATCGTTAAGTTGGGAGCAGATATTTTCACGTTCAGCTTCCAAAACGTAGCGTTCAAGTGGACCTCCCTAAAAATAATGAAGATTCCAATACAATTACTTTAATCATTATCAATTAAATGAGGTTAAGAATTTTAAATTAAAAATAATTTAGATTTTATTTGCGCTTTTCAACCGATGAAGCGATTTCCATAGATTTTTTTGTTTTTACCAACAGGGATGTACAGTTTATTCGAAGCCGCCTCCGAACGACCGATGGATTTTTATGAGAAGCTTTTACTTCATGCCAGAAATACACTCAAGAGTGCTTGACATTCCCTACCGAGGGGCGACCGCAATTAGAAACATTTATTATTACCTGATGACCTAAACGGGGTTAGGTCGCCGAAAGGGTGACAGCCCTTGACCGGATAAAATCCGGGTCAAATCCGGGTCAACTCCGGTGCGTAGAACCGGCTGTCGTGGGAGTCGTTAAGCTACAGACCTGTCAAAACACCGCCCTAAAAATCTTGTTGATTGAATAATTGAGAAGTCATAGATTATTACGATTTGTTGGCTTTCTTAATCTTATAAATGGAATTAATCTCTCTCTTTCTTTATTTCTTACTTGTTTTCTTTCTTTTTCTCTTTCTCTCTTTCTCTCTTTCTCTATTTCTCTCTTTCCCTATTTCTCTATTTCTCTCTTTCTCTCTTTCTATTGTGTATTCTTGAAGGGCCAGAGCCAATTACCACAATTTTGAAGATTTTCGTATTTACAAATAAAGGGTGTTTTTTTATAGAGGTAGAAGTTGGCATTACTTTTCAAGATGGCGACCGATTTAACAGCTGTCAAGTGATTTATTCTCAGTTTGGTTTGGCAATTCATCATGAATAGACTCACGCCTGAACAACGCTTGCAAATAGTGCAACTTTATTTCGAAAATAATGGTTCTGTGCGGAAAACGTATCGCGCACTACGTCCATTTTAGCGATGTTTATAGTAACTCAACCCTTTTTAAATTCGCCTTAGCAAATTAATTAAAATCACGACAGCAACGATCGAAGTAAAGCAAAAGTACCCCCAAAACTTTATTCTCCCACCCCCCAGCTTAGCCTACTTTTTTTGAGTAATTGGTAGCTTTATCACCAATACACTCATATAAAGACAGCGCAAATTGTGAATGAAAAATATAAAAATTAATTAATTAAAACTTAAAAAATAAAACAAATACGGTAAATAAGAAATTTATTCTTACCTGTAGCTTATTACGCATATCATAGACGAATTCCTCGAGAGCATTTCTAGCGTCAACGCGTTCAGTCTCCCGTGCATCGTTTGTAATCATTTTTGTCTCCTGTTGGACCAAGTTTTGCAAGTCAGGCGATGAGAAGCCATGAGTCTTCACTTCCATCGGAAGTTCAATTAATTTAGTTGCCTTCTTTTTCTTTTCGGTACCCTGCAAATATAACAATATAAATTAATTAATACTCTTAATACACGCCCACCATTGTATTAACTTAATTTTACAGTAATAATTTTTGGTAATAAACACTTCTTGTCCTGCATATTGCAAGACAATAGTGTGCACGTGAATGTAAAGGAAGGAAACAGCTCAAACAGCAACAGCCTATGAAAGTTCGAAAAACTAATAAGCAAAACCCGTCAGTTTATTCGAATTTAATCGCTGGTGTGCAGTTGTTTTTTTCTACATATAGATTTAAAACAGCAAAAAAATAACATAGATAAAAATAGCTGGAATATGAACAACGATTCTAATTCATATTTCGAGGATAATAAGCATATAAAGTAAACATATTTATGCATGTAGGAATTTTATTTATTTTATTTTGAGTTATACATATAATAACACGATATTAAAAAAGAAACTTGTAAGCATTCTGTATGGATTAAATAAATATTGTGGTACATATATGGTGTAGCATTATGTTTATTATTCAACCTCATTTTAAAAAATCATCAAAACTTGCACTGTAAAGCAATTTTGTTAAAAGGTGGAGCACACAGGGTGTAGGCATGGCTTGTGAGCGGTCTTCTTTCTCATTTTATTGTTTATAGTTATAAAGATAATCATTTTAAATGTTATTATAAACGAAAAAAACTCAGGTGTTTTCTGTTTTGCAATGTTGTTTTTTGGATACAACATTGGTATTATATTAAAAAATAGAAGACTCATGAGCTTTTATTTCGTTATTTTAATATTTACTTTTGTACTTGCTAGAAAACGTACCGAACTAAACCAGCCCTTGACCCGCTGAGCCCACCCTTGTCCTCCAGGTGATGAGGCTGTTGATGTATTATTATCTTCCTCATTTTCATTACATGCCTACGCAATTATATAAAACAACAAACAAATCAATCAAATTGAAAGAGTCAATTGTAATATTCTTGTAACAACTTTACCAACTCACTAGGACTTGAGTAACATTATTTTAGGGACCAGACGAAAACTTTTCAGGCGAGAGGAACATAAAATGAATAGGAACATAAAATAAATAGGAACAGTGAAAAGGGCAGTTGCAATAGTTTATGAATTTGTGCAGGAGAAAGATGAATAAAAAAAAACACCAATGCTAAAATATAAGATATAATTGTATATAAATTGTCAAGCATCCAAATGCATAAACGATTTCTGCATAAGAAATAATAGTACATTTAACGAATCAACACAAATGAACGTGCATAAAGTGAAATGTCATGTGCAAACTTACTACATATACATAATTTTTTTTTTTTTTTGTTATTAAAAGCTTTTAAGTAATCCTTGTATGATTTATGAAATATGATATTTGTTAAGTCACGACTTTCTTCATATAAACAAAAGTATCCTCAAGAAGTACCCTTTGAGAAGTGTTTGTATTTTATTCAAACTAAAACATTACTTTTTTAAATCGTACTAAGCTGTCATCATATTATCAATACGAGCAATGAAGATTTAATATCACCTAAACTTATAATGTATCTTGTAATTTATATATATATATATATATATATATATATATATATATATATATATATATATATATATATATATATATATATATGGCTGATATTTCTTTTAAATATGTCAAAAATGTATTTACATACTTTATGGAATTATAAAGCTGTTCATTAACAAACTAAAAACAAAACCAAAGATTATATGTTTAGTATGGACGCATACAAAATAAAGCATTGTTATCTCCATTTCTTTTTGTACTACTAAATGATGTATTTTGAATAATCCCAGCGATAACCATTACTCAAAACAACAAGAATTATTTATGATGTAACCAAATTTCTGGGAAACTATAACTGCTACTGAACTTACCTCTTGTTGAACATCCATTGGTTCGCCGCCATTTCCAGCTTGTTGTTGTTGATCACCAGCATTGCCTTTTTCTTCGTTACCCGGTGCTGAGCCATGTTCGCCAGCGTTAGCTGCAGCATTGGCAGTTTCCTCTTCCTTCTTGTCAACAAGTGAAGCACTTGAAATTAAAACAATGCCATGGTGATTGATGCGAACTTTCACTTTCACTTCTTGATGTTCTCCACGCTCATTTGGTTTAACATCTTTAATAAACCATTTACCGATAACTGGGTCTGGGAACGGTATAGCCTGTGCATATTGCACAGTCATTGAAAATGGTTCTTTTCGATTCAGCGTTAGCAAGCGGCTGAATGGAGCCGAGTGGAATGCGGGGAATACTTCTATTTCACCGCCTGCCTGAGATCCCTCACCGTCCCAACTCACTTTTACAGCATAATTTTGAATATCAGTTACTCCAAATTCGCGAACACGAACTGCAGGCGACATAATTGCACACTGCAATGCTGCTCCACGTGAAACCGACTCATCTTGATTCAAAGTTGTGCTCGCAGGTTTACCAAATACCTGTATAATTTCGTAAGTTAATTGATTGTTTACATATTTTTTATAGAGTCGCATAAGGATTTCTTACCTGTTCGATTAGAAGCTTTATCGCCGGTATACGAGTTGAGCCACCAACAACTTCCACCGAGTGTATGTCATCCAGTGACAACTTGGAGTCTTGCAATAACTTAATGAATGTCATCTCTACACGTTTAAACAGATGAGCGCACAATTCTTCCATCTGAACTCGTTGCATTGACGAGGACACATCAACATCATCCATAAAGCATTCTATATTAATCGGCAGCTTTGTACTGTTTGCAGACATTTGCTTTTTCAATTTCTCAATTTCTGTAAGCAAACGCAGATAAGCACGTGCATTTGTTTTGGCGTTCAACTTATAACGATCATAAAATTCCTTAGCGAAATGCTCGGCCAAAACATTGTCAAAGTCACGTCCACCAATCTGATCCCAAGCGCTTGCAAGCATCTTCAATTTACCCTTGGTAAAGGCGCATACGCTAACTTGAAGAGATGAGTTGCCGCAATCGACGAAAACGACATTTCGTGGCTTGCTTTCTTCAGGCAAATCTTGTTTATAAAAACCATATGAAAGCGCTGTTGCTGTTGTTTCGTTCAAGAGGCGTAACACGTTAAGGCCTGCAATTTGAGCAGCATCCAATAATGCTTTACGTTCGGCGTTCGTATAATACGCTGGACAAGTGATGACACAGTCATTAACCTAAAGTAAAATTTAATTAACACTTATTTTCATATATTGGCAATAAAATAAAGTATGGTACAAACCTGAGCTTGCAAAGCAGCTGTTGATGTTTCTTTTAGCTTAGTAAAAAGCATTGCTGTTAATTGTTCTGGGGAAAAGTACTGTTCTTGATCCAAATAGTTGACTTTGTAGCCAATACTACCATCGGGACGTTGATCAACTTTAGTTGGAATGCTGCTAAGTTCACGTTGAACATGTGGATCGTTGTATTTACGTCCTAACAAACGCTTGAATCCACTCACTGTATTTTTCATGTTTGTGACTTGCTGATTTTTTGCAGCCACGCCAATAATACGCTTTCTTCCATCAAAAGCTACAAAGGAACTGAACAAAGAAAAATAAAAACAAATTAAAATAAGTGATTTCTAAAAAAAAAAGTTAAGATGTTTTGTAAATATTTCATGCAGTTAGTCGGTTATCAAAGTTTTTAATTCTATTTTTTTTTTTTTGTAAGATAATTATTTAAACATCTGGCCTGGATTCACATGACACCAACAATATCATAATTAGGGTTCCTCTGCTGTAAAATATAAATATAATACAATTTTCTAGACTAAATGCAAGCAAAAAATTAATACGAATTATGTATACATAAATATGTAGATATGCACGTAAATGACATTCTAAGTTTATTCTTTCGTATACTTTTTCGTTGCTTATGGAAAAAGCCGGCTCAAGGTGACGCCTGTTCGTTGTCTATTTTCGTTCAATATATTTTGATCTGTACACGAAAAAGCCTAAAATCTAAAAACTTAGAGAAATGACAACATAGAATTTATCTATATTTTTACTTCAACACACGAATAAACGATGACGTAGTCGTAGCAAACAATTTTGGCAATATTGTAGGTTG
The DNA here is from genome assembly GCA_030068015.2 of Neoceratitis asiatica. Classification (NCBI taxonomy): domain Eukaryota; kingdom Metazoa; phylum Arthropoda; class Insecta; order Diptera; family Tephritidae; genus Neoceratitis; species Neoceratitis asiatica. The sequence goes on from CM061526.1 coordinate 30,619,581, forward strand.
GTATATATGTACAAAAAATATTTATAAAAATTTTAATGTCTGTATTATCTTCAAAAAAAAATCCAATTTTTTTTGTTAAATTGTACGAGTATATATGAATATACTTATGTACATTTTACAATGCAAACTCAAATTTTAGTTTTTACCGTTCCAAAAAAATAAAGAAATTACACGTTGGGGTAAGATTAAAAATGGGCGCTGATGTTTAGAATCCAAGTAAAATCGATGAAGTTACTACTGCTGTTGTTACTGCTACTTTACCGTGCAGCCCTGATAATAATCATAATAATTAATATTGTTAATATGAGTAAATTTCCCTGAAAATTCAAAATTTCTAGTTACCAGTGCATAAAAATTAAAGTTACGACTGCAATATATCCTCTATGAGTGTTATATTTAACTTAGTTCCATATGGGAAAATGAATATGTCAAATCAGTTTTATAAAATTAATTTAACATTATTAAACATTAGTCAATTACAAATAATCTTGTGGGTGTGTTTTATTGTATTAAATGTGTTGCATGTGAACTCGATTTTACAATAGATGATTGACTTTTAAATAACTAATAATATAGGGCGTTCTATATTAACATACATACATTATGTATTCAACAATATCGATAAGAAACTCAAACCTAACCTTAAAATTAAGCATTTGACAACATGCATTATATTTTGCAATATGCGATAATTAAATACTGAAAACCCTTTTTCTTCTTGTATACTTACGGAGTTGCACGCAAGCTGTAGTCATTTGCGAGTGTCTCAATCCCACCAGCTTTGGCGGCAGCAACATAGCAGGACTCATTGCCAAAATCGATTCCGATCACAGACATTTTTCTACTGTCTTATTTTCACTGATAGTTCAAATAAAAACTCTAATGGCTTATGTAAATTCCAGCGTTAGCAATCAGCTCCTTCGTATAATTTGTTTTAATAGTTCTCTTTGAAAAACTGCTGTTAATTTTCCTTTTCGCACAATGAGTCACAAATTCTCGAAATTTACTGACAACTGAAAAAATAACAATTGATCACTAAGAAATTTTCGTTCAATCTGCTTTATTTTCTAATCAAGAAAGTTACAGTAATCATCGAGGAAATTCAGTATACATAGGGGACTGAAAATATTTACGCTTTTTTCTTTTCTAGAAATTTCAAATCAACTCTTCTCAAACCAATTTTTATCTACCACCACGCGACTCAACCACTCTTTACTGAGCTCGCCAAACCGAACATGTGGATACCAAAACGAAAAGTTTGCGCCGGACAGACACCCTTCCCTCCATATACCCTTCAACGATTTTTTATACAAATTTTACCATAGCTACTGACCAAGTAAAAATTTACAATATGTACCTACACCAAATTGTATACCTATTTTTTCAACCTCTTTTCTAACAATTTCCTCAATGATTTTAACTTTTATTTAATGTTCGCGACACAGATAGGAGCGATTTTACTGTTTAATTTTCTCAATGCATTTGATCGAGTATTTTTTATGATCTCTTTAAGTACATATGTATGTACATAGACTTTAATCTTTCTCGCTACGGTTAATTATTTGCACATTTTCGCACAGCTTTAAACAATTTCCTTAATATTTATAATTGGAATTATTATTTTAAATACCTTTTTATAAAAAATGATGTTTCACTTTTCTGAAAAATTGTACGTGTTCTCGACGAAAATTAATTCTACCACGATATTTCTTTTCTTCAGCGTGTTTTAATGAGTACTAAATTAATGCTTGTTTTCACCTTTTCTTTTGATTGTCGCTGATTGTCGTTTGGTAATTTCCAATAGGAAATTTTTGTTCTAGAAGTTTATGGAAGCACTATAGATGGCGCGCTTCCACGGTTGCAACAAACTACCAAAAAAATCCAGAACACTTAATATAATTTATTTCAGTTGTTAACGCATTTAATGTGCATTGGCAGGAACAATCAGGAAGTAATCCTGCAAGACGGATAACTTTTACCTAAGATGTTAAGCCCATGTTATTCTTCATTTATGCATTTGCTATCCCATTTGTTACTTTTGTTCTTTCTAGACGTGGTAAAAAGTAACCAATTTTCTCGACTTGTTTCATATACGTGTGACTCTCTTTTTCACTTTCGCACATTATATTCATAAGTATACGAGATATATTCGACCTTTTCAATTTTTGGATATTTTTGTTACCCGAAAACAAACGCATATGTTATCTTGTCTTATAGCTAATGGTTATTGAAAATAAATGTATTTCTTACACCAAAGAGCATTAAATAATAAGAAGGGTAAAGAACTGTTAACTAATTTGAAATCTTTTGTTGAGGTGAGTACTGTTATTTGGCAGTGGCTTTGACTCCAATAATTATTTTTACCAATTTTCCGCCAGTTGATTTAGGAACTTTGAGCCGGAACTTGTATTCACATGACCAAGGGATTGTAAGGGCACCTAAGTTGAAATCTGTAAACTAAAAATACAATTTATATATAAATATAAACAAATAATGAAAGATTTACTTTATAAATAGTTTTAATTATTTTTAAATTTTAAGGATTGTCAGTTTACTGGCGAATACAAAAAGCCGTAAATAAGTAAAAAAAAAATTCCCAGAATTTAAATTTATCTCAAATAAATTATTTCAAATATATTTAAAAGAACTAAAAGATAATTAAATGAACTTTTTTCTTGAAATGGATTTATTTAATAAAAGTTAAACAATTAATAAAAACCAAAAACTTTGCAAACAACATTGTCATTCGGCACATATGTGTCCGGTATACTTCACAAAAGTATCAATTTTTATGGAAATTACCAATTTTATTCAAATAATATTAAATGAACTAAAACATAATTGAACGTGATTTGCTTTAAATAGTATTGTGGCGAAAATGCGAAGCGAATGACAGATGAAAGAGATGAGCCGACAACTGGCATGTTCTAGAGCGTAAACGAGGCGATTATCATAAACGACGATTATCGTAAACGAGGCGATTATCGTAAACGACGCGATTATTCCAGGGGTTTCGTTTTCAAGCAGCAAACAAGTATATAAGGGCGACGTACGGCTGCAAAAGCAATCAGTTGTGAATTAAACTCGTGGAGATTACATTACAGTAAAGTAATACAAACAGTACATTGTGAAAGTTGTATACAAGTGATTTTAAATAATAACGTAAATTGTAATTGAATTGTGAATTACTGTGTTATCAAAAGGACATTAATTAAATTCTTTATAAATAAAGAAACTGCACATTAAGTTGGCTATTTTATTTAACAATCCAGAGATCGTACCCGAAGGATTTGGGAAATCATCGAGGTTAATCAGCAAAATCGTAACAATTGGTGTCAGAAGTGGGATTGTTAAATAAATCCATAAGAATAATAGTTGAAAGATGGTGAAGATTCAGGAATTGACGATACCTCCTCTCAAGAAGGAGTTGGCAAAGCGAGGATTGTCTACAACAGAAAATAAGGCAGAGCTGCAATCGAGACTGCGAGAAGTAATGGAAGTCGAAGGTATCGATTTGAACCAATACGAATTCCGCCGCGAGGATGAAGATGTATCCTTGAAGGATGTTGACAAGGAAGAGGCTATTGATTCTGCGAAGGAGTTGGAGCAGCCATCAAGTAAGATTCAAGAAGAGGCGACTAGCTCATCTGCGGGTATTGACATGAACATGTTATTGGCTGCAATTTCACAAAATATATCTGCAATTAATGCCAGCATATCAGAAAAGATGGATGCACAGGATGCCCGTAATTCACAAAATATGTATGTCATAATAAATGCGAGCATCTCACAAAAGATGGATGCACAGGATGCCAAGATATTACAAAAGATGGATGCACAGGATGCCCGTAGTTCACAAAAGTTGGCTGAAATTTCAGAGATTTCACAAAAAATGGATGCACAAATCGGAACAATCGCACAAATACAGCAAAACTTGGTGAAGGACAATGCAGAACTTAAAGAAAGGCAGGATCTAATTGAAAGCAAAGTCAACACATTGGAAGGTCGTTTCCGGGATTTGCAGTTAAATCGTCCAACCACTTCAGTGAACGCTCCCAAGGAAAAACACCATCCTTTGACGGTAAAAATCCATTCCAAGTCTTCAAGCTCCAGTTTGAGAAGGCGGCTGAAACAAATAGATGGAGCACGGAGGAAAAATCTGCTGCACTATTCGTTGCGTTGGAAGGATCTGCGGCAGAACTTTTGCAAACTATACCCGAACATGAGAGAAATGATTACGACGGATTGATGCGAGCGCTGGAAAGACGTTATGGTAGCGAACACAGAAGACAAATTTACCAGATGGAGCTAGAAAAGCGCGACCAAAAACCCAACGAATCTCTACAGGAATATGCTTCGGAAATGGAGAGATTGGCTCATTTAGACATTGGAGACGCATCGGGTGAGCATCTCGAAAGGGTGAAAATTCAAAAATTTCATCAGCGGCATAAAAGATGTTTACACCAAGCGAGAGACATATGCCAGTCCAAAGTTAACATTCGCTGAAACAGTGGCGTATGCTCAAACACGTGAAACGGCGGCACTCATAAGCAGACCAGCATACAAAGTCAATAAAGTGGAGGTTGAAACAGCAGATGTGATGACCGAAATATTGAGAACTCTGAAGTCGTTAGAAGGAATGAATCGTTCTGGTGTCAAGAATCAAGCTGGAAAATGCTTTAAATGTGGAAAGCCTGGTCACTTCGCACGCGAATGTAAAACGGGTTCCAGCATACAGGAAGGACAGCGCAAACGGAAGGCTGAGGAGGATAAACCATCAACTTCTCAGTCGTTAAACTAAAACTAGCCAGTCTAAAGGGGCGTATGCTGGTTTCTGCAATTGAATGCCCCATAATCTCCGTCTCGCAAATTGGCAGAAAAACGAGCAACATTACTATTGGTGGATATGTGGATGGTCGAGCGCGACTATTAACAATGGATACGGGCGCATCACACTCCATCATTCGAACTGACCTGATCGCTAAAGAAGTGAGACCATTACCTGGAGCAATATTGAAAACGGCGACTGGTGAGGATACCCAAGTGGTGGGAGAAGTAACATGTGAGGTAGCAATCGGGAATGTGACGGTGTTACACAATTTTATAGTCGCGCAGATTGTAGATGAGGTAATAATAGGAGTGGACTTCTTGATGGAGCAAGGTATCAAGATCGACTTGAATAACAAGATTATGGAGTATAAGACAATGGAAGTACCACTAAGCATTGGCTATGATTCCACATACAGCAGCAAACAAGTGGTCTTAGAAGGCAGTGAACTGATTCCACCAAAGTCAGAAGCAGTTGTTTGGGCGAAAATTAATGGAGATTGTGGGACAAACAAATTGTGGGTTGTCGAAGCAGCACAAAATTCTACACTGGACTTACTTATTGGAAAAACCCTGGCTAAGACGCAAAAGAATGGACACATCCCAGTGAGAGTATTAAATGACTTCAGATCACCAGTAAAAATTCCAATAGGAACTGTATTAGGGCAATGTCAAGAGGTAGAAGCCATCATCAAATGCAATGATTCATCTGGAATCGACTCTTTTGGCAGAACGGACATGGAGGAAGATATAAATGCGTGGACGCAAGGGTTGGAAGACAAGTACAAGCACAAGGCCAGCCAACTTAACCGCAAATACTCTAACGTAACGTACGGTAATGCCATTTGGGTTATGCAACACTCCTGCCACTTTTTAAAGATTAATGGACCATGTGCTCAAAGGACTACACTGGAAGACTTGTTTGGTATATCTGGATGACATCATCGTATTGGGGAAGAGCTTCGATGAACATCTGAGTAATTTGGAAGAAGTTATCCAGAGAATAGCTGGTGCTGGTCTTAAACTAAGTCCTAAGAATTGCTCTTTATTCGAGAAGGAGGTGAATTACTTAGGTCATCAAGTAACCACGAAGGGCGTTTGTACTGCGAAGGAAAAAATAGAAGCAGTGAAGGATTGACCGAGACCCAGAAATTTGCATGAATTAAGAAGTTTTCTTGGGCTGTGTACTTACTATCGTCGCTTTGTTCCGAATTTCGCCAGCGTAGCTCATGGTCTCCATGAGCTCACAAGGAAAAATAGACCTTTCGAGTGGAAAACTGAACAAGAGGAGGCTTTCCAAGCTTTAAAAGAACGACTATGCACTGCACCTATGCTAGCGTACCCGGTTCCAGCTGCAACATTTATTCTGGATACAGATGCTAGTGGTTATGGCATAGGAGGTGTACTTTCGCAAGTGATTGATGGTCAGGAGAAGATAATTGCCTACTATAGCCGGTCTATTGGGAAACCAGAGCGGAACTACTGCGTAACTCGGAGAGAACTATTAGCGTCGGCGGATTGCATTAAACACTTCCACAAATATTTGTATGGTCAACATTTCCGAGTTAGAACGGATCACGCAGCGCTGAAGTTGCTACTACAGTTCAAGAATCCCGAAGGGCAGCTAGCTCGATGGATTGAGAGACTGCAAAGTTATGACTTCAGCATCGATAACCGCAAGGGTAATACGCACGGAAATGCTGACGCTATGTCCCGTCAGTTTAGAATGTAAGCATTGCTCAAAAGCAGAGGGTAAGGAAGACATAATAGACGTCCGGCTAATGACAGTTACATCAGCAGAAGAGTGGGAGGCAAGTCACTTAAGGAAATGTCAGCAAGAAGATCCGGACTTGGTATTTGTAATGCACGGATTGGAGGTGAACAGACGGCCAAGTAAAGAACAAATGGCAGCGCAAAGTCCAATCGCTAAGGCATACTGGGCGCAATGGAACAGTTTAGAGTTGATATCTGGCTGTTTGCATAGAGTATGGGAAAGTGAAGATGGCCGGTGCTCTCGGAAGCTTATAGTAGTTCCGAGGTTAAGAATTCCGGATGTTCTTAAGGAATTCCATAATGGTCCTAGTGGAGGGCACCTAGGCATTACAAAAATGCTGGAGAATATCAAGCAGCGGTTCTATTGGGTTGGCTGTCGTCAATCGGTCGCTGAGTGGAATGCTAATTCTACGGAGTGCATAGCAGCTAAAGGGCCAAAGTCACGAAGTCATGAGCAGATGAAGCAGTATAACTCAGGTGCACCATCTGAGCGGGTTGCCATGGATGTAGCCGGTCCATTCCCTATGAGCAGACAAGGAAACAAATACGTTCTTGTGGTTAGGGACTACTTTAGTAAATGGCCTGAGGTCTACTCGATTCCAAACCAGGAAGCGAAAACAGTTGCGGATGCATTCACTCACAATTGGGTTACCAGATACGGTGCGCTTATAGAATAGCACTCAGACCAAGGAAGAAACTTTGAATCGGCGGTGTTCCAGGAGATGTGCCAGATACTTGGTATTCGAAAAACACGAACGACGGCCCTGCATCCTCAATCAGATGGCATGGTAGAGCGATTCAACCGGACCCTGGAAGAGCACTTACGGAAAGTAGTGGACAAGCATCAAGATGATTGGGATGTATACATACCGCTTTTCCTGGTGGGATATCGGTCCGCAGGGCTTGAAACAACAGGTCAAACACCTGCCAGGATACTGTTTGGTAGTGAACTTCGGTTGCCCAGCGATTTAAAATTTGGAATAACTGGTGATGCGAGAAGAATTGGAAAGGAAGCGTCTACTGTTCCCGAGGAAGAGTTAAGAGAGATACATGCTCTTGTGAGGCAACGAACTCAAATTATGAGTGACAAAATGAGGGCTAGGTATGACAAGGCGATGAACTCCGAAGGAATCGATACGTAAGACTTCTCTAGTTTTAGGAACTGCCCTTTGAGTGCAGTTGTGGCTGTGTTAGTGAACAGTTGCAAACGTTTGAGACGTATTTGTGTATCTGTTACCGCCGTTTTGCGGTGTGAAGAGTAACAAATAGAAAACATGTTAAATTGTATGGTTATTTTTAATGAAGAAACTTAATAAACAAGATAACTATTATTTCAGTAAAATAAAAAGCTCAGAGATTATCATTATTTTTGAGGTAAAATATAGAAATCGGAAAGTAAGAATTACATGTAATCGAAATTGTTATTTTCTTGGGATGAAAATTAATTTTAATTATAAAGTTAATAATAACAAATACAACATGGAATAATTAAGTTAGAGGTTTGCATATAATAATGCAGTGGATCTCTACATTTTACTACAATTTCTTTTATGTACTTTATTGAAATAAACGATGAAGGTGTCGTTATTCATTTATTAAAGTAGAACCCCAAAACTTGCTTCGACTTGCGCAGTATATTAACGTGACATCTTTTTGCATTGGCGAAAAGGAAAATAAAACGCGCTGATTCGGCATGTTCGGACGAAAGGGAAAGAGAAGTTAGATGAGTTGTAGGGGGTTGACGTCATACAGGACATATGCATATTGGGTATGTCGGCGTCGACTACATCCGTCTATCAAGCACCCCCTGCGGGTTAGGGGTTCAAGGACTTACCCGCAATAAGGCATGCCTGTCGTAAGAGGCGACTAAAATCCAATAGTTCTCGCAACAGTCGAATCTTTATACCGGAACGACACGGATTTTTATCCGGCCAAGGACTGTCACTCCCGCAATGTTCCCCGAAGCCCAATTCGAGGAATTTTCTGAGGTTACAACAACAACAACCGGATTTCAAACCAGCTCGAACGATTCTTTTGCAATACGTGGTAGTATTATTGAATATACCATATAGAAGTTGGACATCGATACTCTACCGGTGTGTCGGAGTAAGACTGGATAAGTAGGAATTAAGTCCATATCTTAATTGTGCCAGTATTACTCGGGACTCTCGAAAGTCGAAACCTTGGTCCACAATAGATAATGCTTGGATTTCAATAACGCAATTCATTGAAAGAGAGTTCACGAAGGTATTGAGGGATTCTCGGTGACTAGCTTTTAAAGTCTGTCGGTACACCGCCCTATCCAGCGGTTCTGTTTTAAATTGCTGCGTTATAGACAATCAAGTGCTCCCTTCTTGTGTACCTGGATGGAGGTCCGGCCTCAAGTAAGTATCTGTTTGGGATTATGTGAACGGGAGCATCCCAACAGATATTGCGTACACAGCATGACATTATGCTCCTTAACTAGGGTCATAGATATTTCGTTATGTAGGTGATGCGTCGGTGACATCAGGAGGTTTCCTGTAATGGTTCATCTTCAGTTCGGTGCAGCGTAATTGATGCCCGGCTGGCCAATTGCCTTGAATGTTGCTAGCAACGTTTCTTTGTGTTTTCCCCAGAAGCTGCCGTCTGGTGATTTGAGGATTTTGTTGCGGCTTAGTACTTTAATAGCAATTGTCGAATGTCGAATCTGACGCGCAGTAACTGGGTTATTTATTGGCGGAATTTTTATGTCACTGACTTTCGATATGAAGTTCGAGCCGGTACGCTTTCGTCCAGGGAGTAAAGACGATGACCGAGGGTTTCGCTGGTTGTAATTGTAGTTGTCTTGCAGTGAAGTAGGAAAGGACAGTTTTTGTTGTAGCGGCTGTACGCTATAGTTGTTTACGGTGATTCTGAGGTGTAAAACTGAAACAACATTGGAGTTTAGAATTTTCACCTCGAAAGCCAACAGATGACTGTCCACCATCCAGTAAATACATGGCCCATCTCTTGTTGTTGTAGCGGCATCGCCGAAAGGGTGACAGCCCTTGGCCGGATAAAATCCGGGCCAACTCCGGTGCGTAGAACCGGCTGTCGTGGGAGTTGGGTCCATCTCTTCCACCCCGGCGGTGGTGAGAATTTCTCAAAGTTCGATGGTAACACTGCGTCAAACGATCAACGGTTCTACGCACCCGAAATTTCTCCGGCCAAGGACTCCCACCCTCTTGACGACCTAAGCCCCGTTTAGATCATATGGTAATTCAAAAGCTCCTCTCATTCTTCGCTTGTGCTGATTCCACAGTATATTAATCTGCATGTTTCTCTGTTGCGAGGATATCCACGATTAACCTGAAGTAGACGTCTTCTCGACTCTTCGATCTTTTCTTGGATTCAGTAACAGTCGAGTCTATCAACTAAGATGGTGGTAATGCGATGAGCGTCGTTAGTTGCTAACATATATCAGCTTGATAACCCGAAAACCTCGGTTCTCCATGGCGCAATACCTTTCATAAATATACATTTGAAACTAACACCTAATTTAATACTTAGTACATGATGAGTACAATATAGAGAGCAAATAAGAAAAGAAAAGTTAATAATGTAACCAAACATCACAAAATATTTTTATATTATAATGAAACTATCACTTAGGTTTCTCATCAATCAATTAAACTCTATTAAATAAATAGTTGATATATAACAAAGGTATCAATAGGGTGCTGAGCAATTCTTTCTTGTTTTCCCATGTCCTAAGCTTTCCACCCTTTTATACGACGGTTAATAAATCCACTCACTGGAAAAATTACTTTCAGCTGGAAGAAACGCTATGCCTTTATTTTGCCCAAAGCAAAGGGAGCTGCAATAAGACATATTTTTGGAATTTAACTTTTATTTTCATAATAATTCTATGATAATTTTACTAACCAACTCGGATAGCTGCACATAACACCGCAAAGAAAACGAAATTGTTTCGCACATCTGCTTGAACACGCTTCTTCTCCTCAGCTGGATCAATTTGAGGTGGCATGCGAAACATTTTGCTTTAAATATATTAAATTTTTATCCCCAAAAAATAAAAAATATTTCTCAAAAACAAAAAAGGTAACTTCACGTGTTTGTTTTACTAAAAAATTATCTTTTTAGTGATGTATCGAAAACAGTTTGCTAATATTATCGATAAGGATCAATCCGATAATCGACTAAAGTAGATACAGAGGAGATTCATAAACCGCAAAACTTTACTTATAACATTTTTCAACAAATCACTTTGATGAAAAAGTTTTCCTTTTGGGATTTCTTTAGAAGGTTTGAGACATTTTTGGTAAACAAATGGTTGTTCAAATGAATATTTTTATACCTTTAGTGAATATTTAGTTTCAAAAAATATAAAAAATATTTGTTCTTAATATTGACATACGAATTACTGTGCTTAATGAATATTAATTGATAACCCAAATTGCTTTCCTGAGTTTCATTATTGAATTAGTAGTGATTTGGCTTTACTAAAATCACAAAGAAAAGAATCAGTGAACGTTGCTTTTGTTGTTGTTGTTGTAGCCGCAGAAAATTATCCAAATGGGACTTCGGGTAACATTGCGGGAGTGACAGTCCTTGGCCGGATAAAATTCGGGTCGTTCCGGTATAAGGACCCCAGTGTTGCGGGAACTATGGATTTTAGTCGGCACTTACGACAGGCATGCCTTACCGAGGGTAAATTCTTGAACCCCTAACCCGCAGGGGGTTAGGTTAACAACATCTACGTTTTGGAGGGAGTTTCGTATCTAGTTGTTGTTGTTATTTTTGCGGCTAGTAAACCCCACCTAGGGTCAGGTAGGTCTAGTCTTAATCATCCAGTTCATCTATCGGGAGGCCGGGGAAGTGAGCTGTTTCGACGGGTTTGGACCAGAGGGAGAGGTGTGTTAGATGAGTCTGGTTGAGTGGGCATGCAAAGAGGTGGCTAGTGTCGTGCGGGGATCTATTGCATGCGGGACATGTGTTGGGTATGTCAGGGTCGAGTCTAGATAAGTAGGAATTGAGCCTGCTACAATAGACCTTAATTGTGCATGGTTACGCGGGTCTCTCGATTAAGCTCAATCTCTTGTGCTGCGATAGGATTCCGAGAACAGCATTCACAGGAAGAGAGTTCACAAAGGTGTTAATGGACTCTCGGTAAATGGTGTTTAAAGCCTGTCGGTACGCCGTTCTGCCCAGCATTTCTTGTCTGTATTGATGTACGGAGTTGCGGTAGTCAAGTACTGCCTTCCTGATGTACCTAGGTGGTGCTTCAGCTTCTGGTAGGGGTCTGTTGGGGTGATCCCTACGGTAGTATCCCAACAGATATTACTTACACAGCATAACTATATGCTCCTTAACTGGGAGCATAAATGTTTCACTGTGTAAGTGATGCTCCAGCGCCATCAGGAGGTTTACTGAAGGGCGGTGTTCTGACATGCTTGTAGTTTCTTCAACTGCGTCCCGTTTGTCCCCGGGGTCCAAATCTGAGCATCATAGTTTATGACTGGCCGGCCAATTGCCTTGTATATTACCGACAAGGTTTCTTTGTCCTTACCCCAAGTGCGCCGGCTAGCAATTCGAAGATTTTATTGCGGCTCTGTATTTTAGTGGCAATTACAGTTGTATGCGGAGTGAGGAATCGCAGGCTGTCGAATGTAACTCCCAATAACTTTGGGTTATTTAAGGTCGGAATTTTAACATCGTTGACTCGTGCAGTGAAGAAGTGGGAATGATCGGCGAGATAGCATTTTATTTTCGAACAAAGGCTATCAATATTCTGGCCAGACGTCAATTTCGAACAGTCATCGGCGTATGTTATCAAGGAGACGTCCTCTGGTGGTGGAAGGAGCCTCGAAATATAAAAATTAAACAGCACCGGGGAGAGGACACCACCCTGCGGAAACCCCTTTTTAATTTTTTGCAGCTTTGAGGTTTGAACTCGAAAGTCAACCGATTACGGACCACTCTGGTAATTGCTGTAAAGGTTTGAGGCGCAGCCGGTCTCTGGGAACATGAGACCACGTAACGCGTGATCTCCTCCCTCATTTTTCCTGAATTTGGAAAAAAATAAAAAATACCCACCCTTACCTCTTCAGTCAAACAAAAATCTCACATTGAAATTGTCGCAAAAACCTTATTCGGAATAAAGGATGCATTTTTATCATTCTCAAACAATACGTTTGGATGGAGAATTGATGATTGCGCGAAAAATTTAGAAGAATAACTAGTTGTTCAAGTCAAAAAGATCAAGTTTTTCTAATACAAATAAATTAAAGCAAAGTTGAAGATACAAGCAGTAGAACTGCTTCTTTAGCTTTGTGTAAATTTCCTTTTTGCAGTTACAACAACAACAACCAAATTTCACGTTCAAGATGATTTCTTTTTCCCAAAACCTCATATCTAAACAAATCGGTATGTGGTACGATCTGGCTGGTTCCAACAAATGATCATACAGTAGAAAAATACATACATATGCGTAGCAGGTTGTGTGAAATATCTACAAAAAAAAACAGACTGGCAAGGATAAATCGACTTAGCTCGTCGATCTGGTCCCCTCTTCTGGAACCTATGTATATACTTCGGACCAAAGTTCATGTTCATGAAAGGTATACAAATTAAAGAAACTCGATTTTTCATCCATTGGACTCGTGTTTAAATGCTTAATTTTTAATTTATTTATCATATGAATCGAGTCTAACTTTGAATAAAACATAATTTTTATAAATATTACCTGTTATTAGAGGATTAAATAGCCTTGTCATTAAAACTTTATGGAATCATTTTGTCGAATTTTTATGTAGAATGAACAATATCATTGATATATGTATGTATATGTTACTTAAAATGTTATGTCATTTCGAAAATACATAAAAATCTAGATTCCTCATCCAGATTTTTTATTCAGACTTAACTTGTATGTCCTTTAAAATAGTATTAATTGTATTAAGACTATCTTTCTTTTTAAATCTTAAAATGTAGTTTAATGACGTAAGGAAAATTAATAAAAATTTATATGTAGTGAACTTTGTGATTCCTACATGAGTGATGAGAATACAAGTAACACTTCAAAGCATAAGTTTTGAATATATTACTTTTTGTTAAAGAATTTTATATAAACGCACACACTTAACCATTGTGATGAAAAATGCGTAAATAATTGAAACTAATTATAAATGGTCAGGTCCCTGTGGTTGCGCATCTTTAGCTATTTTCATCTACAGTAGTTAAGTGTGGCTTCAAAGCATTTTTAAGCTGCCGCCCTCGCAGACATCAATTTAGTGTGTGCATATGGTCCATTTAAAATGACTGTTTTGCTACAAACATTAATAGGATTACTCCTGTTAGGATAACAAAATATTAAAATATAACATAATGCAATTATTACAAATAATTGGATAAATAATAACATGTTGACTAATAGTTTTGCGAAAGCGTTCGAACTTTTCAAAGTCCTTGCTTATATGTATAAATATTTGTAATGGCAAGTCAAGAATATACATATGTACATATATATAGATAAATGCATAGATATACATGATTAATTGATTAAAGCCATTCATATCGTTTGAGTACTATTTCTCGGTCTTTGTGTATTAAAGTGCTGATCTACTTCGGGATCGCTGAATACTCCAGTTTCGTTATCTTCGCTATTATCATCGCCGTTCACATTTTGGTCTTCAATCTGATATACGGAATAATCATTTGGTAATGCTTTTAGTGTCGTATCTTGTCGTTCGGAAGGCATTTGGTTTATCGCATATTCATCGATATAAAAGGCTGTAAGAGAAGTATAAATGAAACTAAATATTTGAGAAAACGATGATGAAGAGAGTTGGATTAGTGAGAGTAATGCATGTTTCAAATTCTACAGAACAATCTACATTCTACAACTACATACATAGAAATTGAAATATGAAAATGCAAAGAGTAGAATACAGAAGAAGAAATAGAATTTATAAATATGTTATATGTAAACGAAAAAAGGACAATAAGTTCCGATGAATGAGTTGAACTTTTTATACTCAATGCGCATTCTTAAATTTTATTTGGTCTGCTAATGATTGTCTGTAACGGTACAAACTATTCCAGGTGGCTACTAAATGACATTAGTATCATCGATAGCTTTATACTTGATCAAGATGATAATGTGCGTGTGTCTCACAATAGGTTTGTTAGTTTACTTTCTTGACATTTCGCCTTCTGTGGTGGCTAATATATGTATTTTTGGTGGCTTATATGTATGTATGTATACATACATATTTATAAGCAATGCCTTTGATTCTGTTGTTATTTAAATAATTTATTTTTTTCTTTTAATTGACTTAATTTTAATGAGTCTACCAATGAAAGACATTTTATGCTTCTTTTAAAAAACTAAGAAAGGAATATGTAGGATGTTTTTTTCCTGCTTTGAGTTCCAGTGTAGCAAAGCCATTGGATTTTGTCTATTTTCAAAGCAGATGTAAAAATACATGAAGTAAAAAGTAAAGAATTAATATAATATAGATTTGCACATTGAGTATTAAAGACAAAAACTAAAATAATTGTAACTCTTAAATTTTAGCGTTAAAAAGCTCTTAGGCATGATTCAAGTTAATACAATCAATTAATATTTCTTATTGTGATAATAATATGATTGCATAACACTTGAATATGACCAGGCGAAACCAATTAACATTAATATTCAAGAGTTTAATGAAAAAGCTACTAAAATTATTAGGCGAATTTATGAAGGAAAAACAACGATGTAAGTGATAAAATAATGTTCACTGGAATATGGACGGTTCTAACTACCAACAAATACATATATACAAAACGAAAAAGCAACTTAAAAATTAAAAAATTTATAAGCGGTTTGAACTCTGTTGGAGTTTAATCTTCCGATAGCCAATTTACCTGTGTATCATTTGATATCATGTATTATGTAATACTTTAAAGAATATTATTGTTTTACAAATTATTTGAGTATTTTAAGATTTTTCAAATAATAATCATTTGTTTAAAAAACAAATCCACGAATTTCTGGTTTGCTGGGTATAACTAGTACTGTAAGAGAAAAAAATGCAACTAAAATTGGAGACATTGGTGTTTCAGCTAAAAAAAATATTTGTGTTGGTCTATGATGACGCATTTTTGCAATAAGATTACATGTTTCATTTTTCCAAAATCCATTCTGAAGTTCAATAAAAAGTTTTTCGAGATTTTAACATCAAAATATATCAAATACTTTCCAAAATCTCTGTCGTTTCTTAATTGCTGAACCTCAGATATGGTTGATATGCTTATTTGGTGAACATACCCGACTCTACACCATTCCATTCACTAACAACGCCGTGATGATGTTGAAGAGGATTCGGGTGATCTTCAATAACGCCTTCGTATAATTTCGGATCAGTAGCTAGCTTCTCGTCTTCGTCAATTTCAAATATTTCTGTCACTTTTACCTACACAAGAACAAGTTTAATTAAATTAATTATTTAATTATATAATTTGCTGTAATATTCTTACTTTGTTTGTTAAATCGTCTGTATAGTAATAAGCGTAAAGCGCATCGTTGTGTGTAGTTACTTTCAAAACATGTTCGTAATGGTCTACATCTCCGTCTACAGATGGTGCGCCGCTGAAATAAGTTATAATTGTTATAAATAAATAGTGATGCTAATAGAAAAGTGTGCAAATATTATCTACTGGAAATTTGAAAATACTAAAAACGCATTGGTGTTTAGCATTATGTATAAACTTACCACTCGTCAACTAATATCGATACCCTTGGTCCATAGAGACGGCTGGAGTGCAATAATCCAGTGGTATCAAAGTGTGGCGACTCACAGATCTACATATATATATATATAAATATAATTTATACGTTTGTTTATAAGAAGAAAATTTGTTTTAAAATTTCACTACTTGCGCTCACCGTCACTTTGCTTAAAACCTCAGACTGCAACAATTCAATTATCTGCTTGAGCGCAGTTAAAATCTTCTCGCGAATGTGTTTGGCCAATTTGGGTGTCAGTTCGGCAATCCTAGGAAGTGAAAATAAATGAGGAGTGCGCAAACAGAACGAAAGCAATAGTCATATTTAGGAAAGTCAATTTGGATAAGAGTTTGGAATTTTGAATTTGAGCAGTTGTTTCCAAGCCGATTTGGTCAGCCAATGCTGTTTATAAAATTTACTAATATGTAAGTGCAGAAAAAAAGCCATAAAATAAATGTTAGATTGAAGTATAATTTCATACACGTTTCTTTTCGTTTATTTTTTGTTTGTTTATTTTTGCATTTAAATAATAATAATTTTTTATTACTTAAAATAGCATGATTATTTATTGATATAATATATACATATGTGCGCATGTATAAAAAACAATGTTACCAAATGATTGGCGTGAATGAAATAAAAAAGTTAAAGAAAAATTGCAAATTTGCACGAAACAAGTTACATTTTCTACACTATTATTGTGTAAATATATTCAGATATTTTCATTTTTCGCATATTTAATATTTTAAATATATTCTAATGTAAATTTAACTATAGAGTAGTAAAGCTATTGCAATAAAAGTATACATATTGCTTTCGAACTACACTAACATTTACTAAAATATTTGAAATTTTTTACTATTCGTTAAGCGCTCGCAAATGTCTTCCCAAATGGCTTTGGAAGCTGCTTCACTGTTCTAGAATTAAATTATAAAATATAAAGTTTGAAAGAATAGATTTTTAGACAAAAAATATAGAATAACATACATTATAACAAATTAAGAACATAAATTTTAGTTATAATCAAGACATGTTTCGGAAGTTGAATCGAAATAAATACCAGTTCTACATTTCAATTTCTAGATATGGGCGTTTCTCCAATGTCAAATATAAAATTTGTACGCATCAAAGTGAAATAAAATATATGTCAAGACAATATTTTATTTTGACGTAAGGCGAAACTTTATAACTTCTGATTATCACTGTAATTCGTGTAAAGGTTGATTTTGACCAATACAAGACATTCGCATCCGACAAAATTAGAAGTCACTTTCAAACTCCTTTTGGTTAAGTTGAAGAAAATACCAGCGGCAAGGCATGCCTGTCGTAAGAGGCTACTAAAATCCAATAGTTCCGCGACAGTCGGGTCTTTATACCGGAATGAACCGGGATTTTTATCCGGCCAAGAACTGTCACCCAAAAGACCATTTTGGGGAATTTTTCTGTGGTTACAACAACAACAACAACAACAACAACAACAACAACAACAGCAGCAGCAGCAGCAGCAGCAGCAGCAGCAGCAGCAGCAGCAGCAGAAATCACTTTCAAAATGAAGAAATCAAAAAGTAATTTCAGCGAAAGTTGAAGGAATATTTCAATGTGTTTCATTTTAATTGAGTTATTATTCAAAAATAGTAATTAGTTTCTTTCTTATATAAATTTAATCACTGTCGAATGCGACAATTTGCTCCATCATAATTTTTATGTTTGTTTTCTACTTTTTATGTAATTAAACATGTATCAATTGATTATATATCAAATACATATTTTTAATGGAATATGCAAACCTAGCCGATTTTACCTTTCGGCTATAGCAACAAAATGAATGAATCGTTCTTTATACATTATTCTTATATTCTTTAAATATAAATCGAGATTTAAAGGTGCAAATTTCAATACATAATGTATCCCATTATGATAATTAATTTAAAAAAAAAAAATTACAATGGTTCGTACCATCCGTTAAGCCAGGGTTAGAGTACTGGTTCGACCGATATCTCAAAATTATAGAAAATTAATTTAAATAAAAAATTAAGTTAATTTTTCTAATTGCACTTGTCTCTCGGCAGACAAAGTCAAGCCCTCGAATTGTACTTCGGACATGAAATAAAAGCTCCTCATAAAAATCCATCAGCCGTTCGGAGTCGGTTTAGAATAAATTTTAGATCCCTGCATTTCTTGGAAAAACATTAAGAAGCACACTACGATTTGGAGTAGAAGCCCGGCTCAAACTTGCAATAGAAATTCTTAAAATCGAACCTTAGTACTTGTTCGACTTTTGATTCAAATATTTCGAAATAAGTTATGAGTAAATGCAAAATTTGTTCACATTACTTAAAGTTGAAAGAGTCGCTGTAAAAATATGTTAAAACAACATAGTTGTATAGACTTTCAATTTTTTTTTAGCTGCAGTTGACATTTCTATGGAAATACCCATATTTTAATTTGCTTTCGAAAGTACTGTTTTTATGTTATAACGGCTATGTATTTCGATTCATACAAAAACTTGATTGAAATGCAATTCAGAACATGCAATTGTCTAACGTTATGAATTATTACATTCTAATATTTTAATATTTATAGGCAGGAAAAAAACCAATTTATTTACTTACTTCGATACTGTTGCCATGAAGAAATCTAAGGGTACTGTTGCGGGTAATGAAAGCAATTTTACTCCACGATGTTTGAATAACCAATTAGCCAAACCCTTGTTAGCTTGTTCAATATAGTCCTGAATAACATCCAATACAGTCTGTGGCATGTTTGAGCTTAAAGCGTCCTAGAGTAATAAAGACATATTTATAAAAAAAGACAAATCAGCACTGTTTAACTGATTATTTCTGAATACATACATTTCTATGCTTTTTGCACTCTCTACATTCGGGATCAAAGTCCTGGGGTTGAGCCACAGTTTCAGACACTACAAATGTCGATTGAACAGCCACACAGCGATGACAGTTTATCAAGTTGTTACGTTGAAGGAATTGCATCGCATCGTCGAAACCTTGTTGACAGAATTTTGATAGAAATTCCGGGCGTGGAGGAAATAGTATACGCACAAAACGATTCACATTCTGTCGAGATATCTCTATACTAGTGTTGGCCCAATTCAAATGAAAGAGTTGAGAACTTATATCACGTGGACAAATATCACTTTCACCGCAGAACGGACTGACAGTTATTGTGTTCTCATCCAAAATTGGCAAATTGTTTGAAAAAGCACCATCCATATAACGCACACCGCGAAATCGTGGTGGTAATATTCCTGAAAATCCCGGTATGAAGCACGCACACAATAGTGCTTGTAAGACTTCATCTCGAGATTGGAATTCAGAAATTATCACATTTTCACCATCATGTACACGAGTCATCGAGATGTGTAGCCGTCCACTAACACGCAAGTGCGCATCCTCAGGCAAATGCCTTTGTAATCCTTCAAAGAGACATGTCTGTATATTGAATGAGGGGCTGAATGGACCTAGGGAATGGCGGCGGGCTTCATTGACTACACGGAAGAAATCAGATGTCATGCTACCTGTAAGAGTGAAGACAAAAAGTTAACATTGTTAAATAACTGCCGATTTGTTTTTGAGTTGTAAATAACACAAGGTGAATGAAGCGTACTATATTGTTACGATTTCGCTGATTAACCTCGATGATTTCCTTAATCTTTCGGGTACGACCTCTGGATTGTTAAATAAAATCGCCAACTTAATTTGCAGTCTCTTTATTTATAAAGACTTAATTAATGTGCTTTTAATTATTCGGTAATTCACAATTCAATTACAATTTACGTTACTATTTACAATCACTTGTATACAACTTTCACAATGTACTGTTTTTATTACTTTACTGTAATGTAATCTCCACGAGTTTAATTCACAACTGATTCACGACTGATTGCTGACTGACTGACTTGCAGTCGTATGTCGTCCTTATATACTTGTTTGCTACGTGAAAACGAAACCCCTGGAATTATTGCGTCATTTACGATAATCGTCGTTTACGATAATCGCCTCTTACGTTCTAGAACGTACCAGTTGTCGGCTCCTCTCTTTCATCTGTCATTCGCTTCGCATTGTCGCCACACTGCCCTCCACCTAAGTCTGATCGTCCCGATCAGACACATTCGCTGTTCCAAACGCAGCAAGCCTCTCTAGGTGGATCACTTTCATCTTGCTTCCTGGGCTCCCAACATTCTGGATTCGATACACTGCATCATTCAGCCGTTTGATTACCTTATATGGACCCTCCCAAACGCATTGAAGTTTTTGGGACAAACCTCTCTTCCGTTGTGGACTGCACAGCAACACCAAATCTCCACTTTGGAAGCCTTCAGAGTTCATCGCTTTGTCATACCTGGCCCTCAATTTGTAATGGTTTCGTGGTTTTGGCCCTTTAGTTGCTATGCACTTCTTGCAGTTAGCAACCCACTCAGCAATGGATTGACGACAACCAACCCAATAGAACCTCTGCTTGATCTTCTCCAGCATTTTCCTAATGCTTAGATGCTCTCCACTAGGACTATTGTGAAATTTCCTAAGAATATCCGGAATTCTTAACCTCGGAACTACTATAAGCTTCCGAGAGCACTGGCCATCTTCACTTTCCCATACTCTATGCAAACAGCCAGATATTAACTCTAAACTGTTCCATTGTGCCCAGTATGCCTTCGCGATGGAACTTCCCTTTGCCATTTGTTCCTTACTTGGCCGTCTATTCACCTCCAATCCGCGCATTACCAATTCCAAGTCTGGGTCTTCTTGCTGACATTTTCTTAAGTGGCTTGCCTCCCACTTTCCTGCTACTGTAATTGTTATTCGCTGGACGTCTATTATGCCCTCAGCTTTTGAGTATCGTTTGCGTCGTCTTTCCTCTTTGTTGGAGCCCGACTGGCATTCGCGTGCGAAGTGACCTGCTTCACCGCAACTGAAGCACTTTCCACCTTGATTCTTAACACCACAACGATTCATTCCTGCTATCGACTTCAGAGTTTTCAATATTTCAGTCCTCACATCTGGTGTTTCTACCTCCAAACGCTTCACTTTGTGGGCTGGCTTACATAGCAGTGCCGCTGCTTCACGTGTCTGAGCATACGCAACCGTCTCAGCGAATGTTAACTTTGGATTCGCATAAGTCTCTCGCTTGGTGTACACGTCTTTAATTCCGCTGATGAACCTCTGGATTTTTAATCTTTCGAGATATTCAGCCGACGCGTGCCCTGTGGCTAAATGAGCCAATCTCTCGATCTCAAAAGCATATTCCTGTAGAGATTCATTATATTTTTGGTCACGCTGTTCCAGCTCCATCTGGTAAATTTGCCTTCTGTGTTCGCTACCATAGCGTCTTTCCAGGGCTCGCATTACTGCGCCATAGTTATCCCTCTTATATTCGGGAATAGTCAGCAAAATATCCGCTGCAGGTCCTTTCAACGTAACAAATAGCGCAGCGGATTTTTCCTCGATGGTCCAATTATTTAACTCAGCCGTCTTCTCGAACTGGAGCTTGAAGATCTGGAATGGAGCTGTGCCGTCAAAGGATAGTGCTTCTACCCACGGGCCGTTCATCGATCTGGCTGGACGATGCAACTGCAAATCTCGGACACGTCGCTCGAGCTCGTTGATTTTGGCTTCAATTAATTCTTCTATTTTTTCTTGCCGACCGTGCAATTCGTTGACTTTGCTCTCAATTAGCTCCTCTATCTTGTCTTGTCGCTCCTCGATTTGATTCTGTCTTTCCTTAAGTTCTGCATTTTCGATCACCAGATTTTGCTGTATTTGTGCGATTGTTCCTTCTAATCCATCCAACTTTTGTGATATGCTGGCATCGATTTGTGACATGTTCGCGTTCTGTGCATCCATCTTTTGTGACATGCTGGCATCGATTTGTAACATGTTCGCGTTCTGTGCATCCATCTTTTGTGACATGTTGGCACTGATTTGTGAAATTGCATTCAACAACATGTTCATGTCCATACCGGTAGATGATCCAGGGGCATTTGCTTGAATCTTACCTGATGGCTGCTCCAACCCCTTCGCAGAATCAATAGCTTCTTCATTGTCAATGTCCTTCAAGGATACATCTTCATCCTCGCGACGGAATTCGTACTGGTTCAAGTCGATGCCTTCGCCTTCCATTGATTCTCGCAGTCTCGATTGCAGCTCTGCCTTATTTCCTGTTGTAGACAATCCTCGCTTGGCCAACTCCTTCTTGAGAAGAGGTATCGTCAAATCTTGAATCTTCACCATTTTTCAATAATTATCCTTTGGAATTTATTTAACAATCCCACTTCTGACACCAATTGTTACGATTTCGCTGATTAACCTCGATGATTTCCTTAATCTTTCGGGTACGACCTCTGGATTGTTAAATAAAATCTCCAACTTAATTTGCAGTCTCTTTATTTATAAAGACTTAATTAATGTGCTTTTAATTATTCGGTAATTCACAATTCAATTACAATTTACGTTACTATTTACAATCACTTGTATACAACTTTCACAATGTACTGTTTTTATTACTTTACTGTAATGTAATCTCCACGAGTTTAATTCACAACTGATTCACGACTGATTGCTGACTGACTGACTTGCAGTCGTATGTCGTCCTTATATACTTGTTTGCTACGTGAAAACGAAACCCCTGGAATTATTGCGTCATTTACGATAATCGTCGTTTACGATAATCGCCTCTTACGTTCTAGAACGTACCAGTTGTCGGCTCCTCTCTTTCATCTGTCATTCGCTTCGCATTGTCGCCACAATATGATAAATAATAAATTCAATGCCTTGTAATTTGTTAAAAGCTAATATGTGTACAATGAAAAGATATTATGAAATATAAGTAAATGAAATGAAATATAACACTGAGCTGTTATAAACGATGATCCCAGAATAGGTACTTTTTTCAATAGCCTTTTTTAACAGATCACGTCAAAAAAGTCGTGTCGTATAAACTGTCATATTATTTTTGTTCAGTATTGTTTGGCATTTCATCATGGAAAGACTTACGCCTGAACAACGTTTACCAATCATTCAACTTTATTCGCGCGCTTCGCTCAACTTATGATCAACATAATCGGCCTACTGAGCGTACTATTCGCAACACAACCACCCATCTTGAGACTCAGCATTCATTATTGGATATTTGTCCGAAAAAATCACGTCCAGCACACAGTGAAGAAAATATAGCGGTCGTAGCTAAGAGTGTACACGAAGACCGTGGAGAGTCGATTCGGCGCCGTTCGCCACAACACGGACTGACGGATGAAACGACTTGGCGCATTTTACGTCGTTATCTTAAATTGAAAACGTACAAAATACTGCTTGTGCAAGAACTGAAGACCTTACCAAGCGACATCGCTTCGCTCTATGTGCTCTTGAAAAGTTTCAAGAAGATCCGACGTTTCCGAGCCAAATTTTGTTCAGCAATGAGGCCCATTTCTGGCTCAATGGGTATGTAAAGAAACAAAATTGTCACATTTGGGTCGAAGAGCAACCTGAAGAGATTCAAGTGCTGCCTTTTCATTCCCAAAAAAAACAACGGTTTGGTGTGGTTTGTGGGCCGGCGGAATCATCGGTCTATATTTCTTCAAAAATGATGCCGGTGAGAACGTAATCGTCAATGGCGACCGTCATCGCGCCATGATAACCGACTATTTCATGACTGAAATTGAAGCTCGTGATATCCGCGGTACTTGATTACAACAAGACGGCGCCAGTTCCCACACTTCGAATCAATCAATGGATTTATTGAGAGGACACTTCGGTGAGCAGATAATTTCGCGTTTTGGGCCGGTTGATTGGCCGCCAAAATCGTGTGATATCACACCGTTAGACTTTTGCCTGTGGGGATGTGTAAATTCCCGCTTCGATTCAGGCGGGTCATTTGCCAGTTACAAGTCGAAATGCTCGAACAAGTCATCGAAAATTGGACTCAACGGATGGACCATCTGAGACGTAGCCGCGGCCAACATTTGAAAGAGAAAATCTTCAAAAAATAAATGCAAAACAATGTTCTTTCGAGGGGTATTAAACATTCCCCATTAAATTAAAATGTTCTGTTTTTTTTTAAGTAGAGAACATCGAAATGGATCACCCGCTATAAAGAGTGAAATCAAACAAGTTTAAAAATTTTTGCGTTGTATTTTGTTGTACTATAAACTACTTTGCTGTTTTTCATCATTTTCACCATTGTATTTTTACTAGTATGATGCTATAATAATGTTGAATAAATATTGCTCAAAATTTATATTATTATTATTGAATGAAGAACGTTTTTTAATTTTCTAATTAAAATGAAGTATTCAACGTAATACAAAACTTTATAATTAATAAAAAAAAATTATTTTGAAGTTCGATAATCATGGAGTTCAGTGGATCATTGTCTGAGGTATTCAACGTAATACCATGCACACGACCACACTGGTGCACTTTATATATTGTGGTAAATTACTCTATTAAAAAAATAAATATTTTAAAAAAATACTATAGAAATTTCTTTTAATTAATAAGTTTTATTTACTAA
Source organism: Neoceratitis asiatica (assembly GCA_030068015.2). NCBI lineage: Eukaryota > Metazoa > Arthropoda > Insecta > Diptera > Tephritidae > Neoceratitis > Neoceratitis asiatica. The sequence continues at coordinate 30,644,461 of CM061526.1, forward strand.
TATGATATAGTAAACATATTTGCTCCGTCTAAATCATTTTTTTATTGCTTTGGAACATATCAATAACATTTTGATTCGAAGCGTAAACACAATTTTGAAAACAAATCTCTTTTTATTTTTCAGATAAGAGTATTTGTGAGGGCAAATCTGCATCTGCTGCACAATAATATTTATTATGCGCTATTTAGAATGTTATTTATTAGTGACGAGAATCCTTTTATTTTTGGAAATATGCACATTACTACCCGCGAGTTACTATATGTTGTTATGCACACACATAACATACTTAGGTAGCACAGGAGCTGTATTCGCATAATTGATAAGAGCGTAAAAACATTACTAGGAAAAAAGAAACTGCATTTGTATAAAGAAATGTTGACGCAAATTGAAAGATTCGCTGGGGATTAATAATAATAATGTTGTTATTATTTTTTGAATGCTTTTGGCGTCAATGAACTTCATTAACGTATGTACATATGCACCTGCGTCTAAATAAAATTTAGCTAAAAGATTATAATAAAAATGAAATGAATAGAAATCCGTGAGTGGGAAATCAGTGAAAATACCTACTTATTAATTTTATGAAAACAACACAACTTATATCATACATGGGATGTGATCAAGTTCAAAGTATTCAGAATTAATTTTTTGGAGAATATAATTTTTCTTAAACATATGTATCTAGAAAGTTGAAATTTCGAAAATTGTATTGTGATTTCTTCGTTTTATTATAATAATATATGTCAATTAATTAATTTAGGATTTTCATTTTGTAATGTAGAATTTGACAAATAAAAATTACATTACACAAGTCATTACATAGCAATATATGTATATAAAAAGAACACGTACGTAAACACGCACCGAAATTAATTATCAAAATAAAATTTCCAATTTTGAACTTATTTACGATCTTATCTTATCCCCCGCAGGTGAAATTATTAAATAAATGTCGAGCATTTCAAATTTTTTAATTTTTCTCTTTATAAACCTATCTTATCAATGGGATTCATAGAAAAAAAAAAAAAAAAAAGATAATCATTAAATGCTATGAGTATGGGCATAATTATGTAAATATGTAAGACAATTTTTCAGGCAATTAACTTTGTTAAATTGAGAATACCGGTGCTTTCGTTCGTTATTTATTTTTTGTACGATGAGAACTGCCGTTTCGCAGTGGAGGCCGCAATGCGTAAGTATGAAGAGCTTGAGAAGCTGGCCGACAAGGGTAATGCTTGAAAATTTTATGAGAAGATGCAGCGACTTACAGAAGGTTTCAAGACCGAAGCATACTCTTGCAGGACCCAAAGTTATAATCTAGCGACTGATGCCCAGAGTATACAAAATTTATGGATTTCCAGCTTTCCAGCATACTGAATGGCAGTGAAATGTACTCCTGGAGATGGCGAACCCACTACCGCAACCGATGACGATGGAATAGATACCCCTGCGGGTTAAGGATTTAAGAATTTACCCGCGGTAAAGCATGTCTGTCGTAAGAGGTGACTAAAAAACAATAGTTCCCGCGACAGTCGGATCTTTATACCGGAACGACCGAGATTTTTATCCGGTCACGGACTGTCACTCCCGCAATATTCCCCGAAGCATAGTTTTGTGAATTTTTCTGCGGTTACAACAACAACAACGATGGAATCGATTTTCCACTGCCCGACTATGAAGAAGTTCGAGTAGAGATATTTGAATACGGCGTTGAAGAGCTAACAGGATGCATGCATCAGCTTTTTTGCTGAATATGGTCGGACGAAAGCAGGCCCGATGATGGCCAACCACACAGTTTTCGCAAATTATCGCGGGGTAAACTACAAAAATCTTTAACGATCGTATTAGATTCCCGAGCTGAGTTGATACACGTATACCTGTCCGTCTGCTTGTTTGAACGCAAACTAGTCCCTCAGTTTTTGAGATGCAGATCGGACTTCTATAGCATATATACGGCCGATTTTTCTGATTTGGAATTTTGGTTCATAAATCCGTCAAAAAATTGCCTAAGACCGTGAAATTTAGTATATACTACAAATACATAATGAATTGCATATTGGTTATGAAACTCATCGAAACTGGATGACTACAACATATAGCTCCCAAACTTTGATTTGCTCAGATGTGAGACTTTGGTAAAAACTCTGTGAAAAAACATATGGGAGCGTGAAATCGAATATTCTATACAAGTAAAATAAAATAAACATTGGTACTTGAAATCCTTGAAGTAGAAATACTATATCATATAGCCCCCTAACAACCGATTTGTTCAGATTTAAGTTTTTGAGTAATAAATCCGTCAAAAAAGCTTCTAGAGGCGTGGAATTTGGTATTATACACACATAATATGAATTGCAAGTTGGTAATGAAAATCATCGAAATCGGACAACTATCTCACATAGCCCCCAACATCCGATTTGTTCAGATATGAGTTTTTGTGTCAAAATCAAAAACCCGCCAAAAAGAGCGTAAAATTTGGTATTCTACAGACGTAAATGCAAATTTTTATTAACACTGAAAATCATCGAAATCGAATTTTACAATTTGCAATAAATTTGATATGTTCATTTAAGGTATAGAGGCTTCGGCATGGTCGAAGACAGCCCTTCTTTCTATTTTAAATTATAAATTATAAATCAGTAGGGGTATTCTCTTTGTCTAGGAAATGCATACTATGCAAATATTTCCTATGGAATTGTGCTAGAGATCGAGAGCACCCACGTTGCAAATTTGTGACATATTCATGTGAAACAATAACAACCACACAGGCATAGGGTTACTTTTCCCTTCCCTGTGGGAAATAAATATAAATAGGTTTTGGTATAGGATATTTTTCCTATCGTACCATATGTTTTTTGCATGTGTTTTGTTGTTGTGCCATTGCACGAATAGGAAAAAATTTCCTATCCGTGCACCGTAGCATTTCCTAGACTAAGAGAATACCCCTAGTGTTATAACAGGTCGTAACCACTTAGATTTTGTATGGAATTGTATGGCTGCATATTTAAAACTTTAAACAGCTCCCCTGGGCATTTTTAAAATGCGCTTGTGACTTATTACAAAATGTACTTTTTATTTATAAACATACATATATGAATACGTACGCAATTCCATATGGTATATGTATGTATGTAATTGAATGCTTCAACGTAGAATAAAACAAATTGGACAATAACAAAGCAATCGATTGTTTACATAATGAAAAATATTATTGTTTGCAATACGTTTATTACCGGACAAAAACAAAATTCAGCTGCCTAACGCTTGCAGCTACCTGTATACATACATACATATATACATCTGAGTTTGTATACATGCACTGCTGCTTGGTGTGGAAAATCCATTTTATGGTGTTTACATTTCCCTATGTAATTTCTAGAAATTTTAAATCCACTCAAAAGAAGGGTGATATAACTTTAGGAGCCACACGAACATCATTTTCAACAAATAAGTTTGATTTTAAAGTTAAAAGTTGTATTAATTTTACTAAAGTTTTCAGTTTAAAAAATAAAAACTTGAAAATATTAAAATCTACCTTTAACCTGTCTATATTTATGGTATAAAGCTTTTACAAATGTGAATGTAATTTATAATAGGGTGAAATTTTATCGCTTAGTGCCAGAGATCGTTGCTTTCGTGCTCAATGTAAATAGAACAGTAAATACTTACATAAATATATATGTACGAATGTTTGCAATAAACTCAATTAACAAATAAATAAGTTATGAAACACAAATAACATATAAGTGTACATATGTCATAAACAGTATAGGCTTTTTGTGTGCGAAATAAACTAGCTTAAATAGAAAAAAATCTCTGTGTACTTTAAATTATGAAGCTTATTTGTTCTCTGCAACAAAACATCAAACTAGTGACAAAAAATACCAGTTTACTACTAGAGCGTTGTGAGTAAAACTTACTGTTTACATTTCATAATTTTTTGCCTGTTTTCAAAAAAAAAAATTTTTAAACTAGCGAATCCCAGCGTGCTTTGCTACACCTATAAAAAAAATCAAGAAAATATGACTGAAATTTTGAATTTTCTATTTTTTTGGAAAAGGAAACGAAAAAAAATGATTTAAATTTTTTTTCCAAACTTTTTTCTATTGATTTAAAAAAAAAAAATTTAAATTATTTTCATTTTATTTTTTCACTCTTTCTCTCTCTATTTCAACACCACATACAACGTTATGTAAGCGTATTTTGGGATTTGCGTGTATGTACATATTTGTTGGTATTGCATGTACATATTTTGTATGGGTAGCGACCAATGTTCAATAAAATGGTCATATCTCTGGAACCAATCCCATGAAAACTTCACATTAACCTTCTCCTAATATCCTAAAAATTTGGTGGAATTTGATCTCGTAGGTCTCAAGTTATAGGCGTTCATCAAAATTTGCATTGATTTTTATATATGTAATATGTATGTACATATATGTACATATGTATTAATTATGAATTACATATATATTAATTATGAATTTTTTGAAAGTAATTCTTTCATAATTTTGAATGTAGGTCTGGTCATTACCCGAGCCTGCAAAGGATCATACATACTAGTACACATCACTAACCAATCCGCTATTGCATTTAGCTTAATGATATCGTATCTAATTCGAAACGAGCTGGAGGCATGTTTTAGTGCTCGTTGAGTTTGAGGCAAGCTTACTCGATCAGATTTTAGAAAAAATCGTTTGTTAGAAAATATTGAAAATAAAATTTCACTTTTTAATTAATGATACAACGGAAAGAAAGTAAGTATCTGTTTCTAAAATATTAGATATTTCGTGAATAAGTATGAGACTCCAACGAATCGAAAAATAAAAAATTATATTATTAGAGGCGCTAACGATTCAGAGTGCTAATAGTTCTCGATTCCCAGTGATTGTTATTTAACTTCTTTAATCTCTTTCGAAACAAACAAAACGCTATTTTGAGTGAAAACTGTATTGGTCATTCTAGGCTTATTTTAAACTAATTTGTATTTTTTTTTTGCGCTAAAGCGGTTTTCGGTCGAGCTGCTTCTCCAATTTGTCGTTTTGCGTCTTAATGTTTTTTTTTACCAATGGAGGGATCTATAGGTTATTCTAAGCCGCCTCCCAACGACAGATGGATTTTTATGAGGAAAATATAATTTTCTATAATTTTGGATGTTGCTCGAACATGGACTCGGACCCAGGCCTTCCGAATTGTAGTACACAATGCTAACCACTCGGTTATTGCTGAAATTGGCAACAGCTATGCCGTGTTAAAAATACTAACGGCTTTTATGTGAAAAGATAATTGGTAGATTAGTTGAACTTCTTTCTTACATTAGTTTAAAAAAAAAAACTGTTTAACTAGTTCATTTGACTACGGGGTACATTTCTACTTATATGCGTCATATGATCATACGTTGCTCGAGTTCAAGCCGACACGTGCCTAGAGTGAATATACATATGCACCTCTTTCTAAGGTTATGAGCATCAAACGAGCGGCATTCATCGAAATAAAAAAGACACAATCTCCTAGAGGAACAATAATTTAAAAGAATTTTTTAATAAATAAATTCTAGTATTTATTTGAAAATAAAAGTTAAGATATATTTATTCTCAAAAAATCATGTGTATGTACATATATCAAAGGAACTATAATTTTACACAGAAGAATAGTTTTTTTTTCATTATTACAAAAAACAATTGGTCTTAAAATCCAAAGGTTCGCATGTATGTATGTATGTATATATAGTATAATAATTGAATCCAAAAAAGATTCTATATATATTTAAATATAATATATGTACATATATACAAAGCGAAAAAATATCAATCAATAGAAATGTAATGTATTTAATAATTTCTCTAATTATCGCTTTCTAAATTGGTATTTTTAATTTATACACATGTATGTAATTTGCATTTCTTTCCAATTGCGATTTTTATTTTGGAAAAATATATATTTATATTTTCGCATTACGCAAAACTGTTTTTTCTCACATGAATATTATAAATAATAATATACACTACATACATATGTACATATATTTGCACATGTGAACGTACAAGCGTGAGTTTAATGGACGCCACAATTTCTTTTTATAATGGTAATAAAAACATTATTAAAATACCCGAAGGTAAACTATAATCAGTAAACTTATATCGTTGTCAAGTTCCTATATTGCATAATATTTATGGCCGGTGTTTTCTTCAACCTTGGAAAAAAATCGGAGGGGATAAGGGTCAACAACAGAGTCATATGACGAGTCCACAAATTTTTTGCCAAAATTCTTTTTACTTGCTTACTTTCTTATTCCCTTACACATCCAACTGTTTGCAAATAGAGTCACAAAAAGGTACTTTGATAAAGACAAATAGCAGGAGAATGAAATCATTATTTTTTCTCTTCAGAAAAGTATGCATATATTTTCAAAAGTCAATTGATGCCCAGAGCTCAGCGCAAGCAAAGAAGTTTAACGGTTTTTTCCAACAATGTCATCCCCTAATTATTTCTATGTGCAATGTTTTACACCATAACATATGTATGTATGTATGCCTAGCAGTATTTGAACCACTAAGTGTAGCAAGGTTTACAATTTGGTAATTCTAACACAGGTAATAATGGCTTGAAAAAATATTAAATTAAATTTAACGGAAAATTCACCTCATGTTGTTTGTATTATATCTACTTTGAAAGTCGTATTGCGATAAAAGTGTGGTAAGGTCGATTATGCGAGTGCATAAGATCATTGTAATTGTAATTTAGTTCAACCGTCGAATTTGAATTTGCCGAAGAGTCAACCTTCGTTAGCGAATCGATTTTTTTTTAAATCGAGAACTCATGAAATAATAGGTTTCACAAATAGTTTTCATTTCAGTACATTTATAAGTACAGTTGTTCCATTTAATTAAAACGTCTTACTAAAAAATATTAAAGAAATGATATACATACATAGCTATGTATATATGTATGTGTTTTATTTTCTTATCAAAGAATATCTTTGAGAAAAGTTATTAGGTGTACAAATAAGTTTCCCCCCGGGTCTTTGCGGGTCTGTAACGAAATCCCGAAACATATAATCCAAACACGAACAAATCCAGACGCGACCATAATCCGAAAAATGAATTTCAGACAAAGTATAAAAAGAAATTAAAAAATAGCGCAATTTTTATGTAAGTACCAGAAGCAAAAGAGATTGATCTACGCTGGGTTGATTTAGCCATTTCCGTCTGTCCGTCTGTCCGTCTGTCTGTTTGAATGCAACCTAGTCCCTCAATTTTTGAGATTTTTCAACCAAACTTAGTGGGAAGATGCATCTATACGTTTAAACAATCATTCGTCGGAACCGGACAGATCGGACTACTTTAGCATATATATGATCGATTTTTAAGATTTGAAATTTTGAGTCATAAGTCCGTCAAAAAAAAGTATCCAAGGACGTGAAACTTGGTATTACACATATATAATGAACTGCATATTGTTCCGATTTGTTCAGATGAGGTTTTGGGTAAAAAATTCGTTAAAAAAGCACCTACGAGTGTGAAATTTAGTATTATGCACACATATTATAAATTGTATATTGGTTATGAAAATCATCGAAAACGGAATATTATATCATATAGCGCCATAGCGCCCAACGAAACTGACACTGAAAATGATCAAAATCGAATTTGCAATTTGCAAAAAATTTGATATGTTCATGAAAGATATGTATGAAGCCTTAGGCATGGCCGAAGAAAGTCGTTCCTTCTTGTTGTAAATTATTTTTAAACTTTATTATTATGAAATTATGAATAAAATACGTAGAGATGTATTGCAAATGTGTTAACAAAATAACAAAGAATGAACTCCCACATGAAATATTTTGTCATTGGCAAATATTCAAAAGTATGCAGTAAATCAAATTTTTAAAACGGTCATGCTTTAACTTTTAATTATTCAAAGTAAATAAATGGAAAAATTTTAATTTACCGAAAACTAATTTACTTGGCGCTTGGTACGGGATTTCATATTGTTGAGATTTTGTCTATTTCTGAATATTTTCTTTTGTGTGGTCGGGATTGCGTTATGTGTGTTTTATGTTGTGTCAGGATTGTGTATCGTGTGGATTTTTTAAAATTGTCTAGTTGTTGAAATTCGGGACTATGTAGTGCTTCCGTAATTTACATATATTACATTTCTTAAGAACTCCTCATCTTTTGAGCCTATGCAGGAAATAACCCAATTTTTGATATCTTCATACGAGTATATGTGAACAGCTGCTTTGACAGAGCCAGCGCCATTGACTGGAACAGAGAATAGTCGGACGGCGAAATGTTGGTGCACCTAATATTTTGTATTTATCGAAAAATTCAATTTTTGTTGAATTAGTGTAATTTTTTCTTAATTTTTTTATGAAAAAGCCTAGGAATTTCATTCAGTTTCGATATGAAGTCAATTCCTTATATAAATTTAATTCTTACATTACAAATATCGATTGAGTCAAAGTCAAATTCGTCAATGAAATATCCCACCCCAAACTCAATGGAATGCTCAATATGCGTACATAGCATGTATAAATTAACATACTCATGTATGTAGGTACATATATACATACATATGCGTAAACTTGTAAACAAATTATAATAAAGAACACGTAATACCATTATTTTTAGTGACATGCATATGGACGTATATATGTATACTCGTATACGCAATGTACATATAAAACAATATCTAGTTTTATTCAGCTGCCATAAAACTGACACGTGTATACTAATACATATTTACATACGCACATATAAAGCAGAGGAAATGTATGTACATATGTCGAAAGGCGCATAAAAGCCACAAGGTTGTTGTTTACGATAGATACAAACCGCAAACTCGAAAAAGAGGTGTGTCATAGCCAACTGTTTGCCTTTTGCTTTGCTTGTTGATCGTTTTGTTGGAGTTTTCACGACCGTTTAATGCGTTCCACAAATATGTTCACTGGTACAGAAGATACACATTTGTATATATTTAGCTTTTTACATGTACTTTTTGTGCCCTTGTTTCGGTGCTTCGATATATGTACATACATATGCATGCAACATGCATATATATATATATATATATATATATATTTCATTTTGTTGTTTCTTATCTTTGCCCATATTCATGCTACGCAATTGTACCATATTTATCTGTACGTTGTTCATTGACTATGTTTATTTGTGATCTCGCTGCGTAATTTTTGGTTTCCTTTCTTTCTTTCTTTCCTTTCGCACACACCCAAGACGAGCCCCTTTAAATAATGTTTTCCATGATAAACAGGTTTTGTACGGAAGCGAAAACTCAAGGGACCGTCTTGATACATACATACACATACATACTGACGATAGCATCTCATCGTTCCACTTACATAAATTATATCATTGAATTATAAATTTAAAATCAAATAGAAAGGATACTTTATTTCGGATAACTTGGTATGAAAAGCTAAAACAAAATAACTATTTCATCCTATGCTGGGAAATATTTTATTTTGTAATCAAAAATAAATATTTTGATCAAATTTAATATAGTATATATGTAAGTATACTCTCGATTGTTCCAGAAATATCAACCCACCGCCTAGATTGCACTATTTTTGGAAGTCATACTGGTATCAAACTCAGATCAGTTCAGTTCAGTCTGTGTAATTAGGAGTATAATTCGTTAGACTAAGCAAGGTAAGAAGAATTATTGACTACCACATTGGTTTTACCTTCCTCTAATTGAAAAAAAACGGGTCGCTGTGGGCATTCAAGTCAGGAATATAATGTTTATTGGAGTAAAAAGTGTAAGGAGCATCGTCGCTGTGCGCAAAAAAAAAGTCAACAGTATATGAAATAAAAGAAACTATCTTTCTGGTGTTTTGGGAGAATCAACTCCACTAGATTGATAGCCAAGTTTAAGTAGTGGGAAAACTCTGTCCAGCTTCAAATTGCTTGGAGAAATGAAAGTGATCCTCGATTGTTGGAGTACCTTAATGAGGTTTTGTGCACCCGAAACGCCAACAAAGTTATACCGCTACAAAGAATTTGAAGAATTAAAGTTTTCAAAGAAGAATTTTTTAAATATTTAATAAAGTGTTAATATATTTGTATATACATATGTACATAATGGCTTATTTATGTACATATGTATATTGGACATAATTTAAATTTTTTCCAGTAAGTTGATGAAAAAATTTGAATAAAATAAGTACAATAACTTAGTTGTAGCGATAAAGAGTTGTCGGGATTTTATACATATTTTCAGCCTAGTGGTTAGCGTTTCGTACTGCAATTCGAAAGGCCTGGGTTCAAGTCCAGGTTCGAGCAACGTCCAAAATTATAGAAAATTAATTTTTCCAAGTGCGGCCGCCCTTTCGGCAAGGAATGCCAAGCTCTCCGAGTGTATTTCTGACATGAAATAAAAGCTCTTCATAAAAATCCTTCGGCTTTTTGGAGGCAGTTTAGAATAAACTGTAGGTCCCTCCATTGTTGGTAAAAACATCAAACACAAAAATCGCTTCAGCGGTTACAAAGCGCCAAATATATGTGTATATATAATTGAAGTATGAGGATCACCTTCTCGAAGCGAATAATTAGTAACAATAACTAATTAATTATTTGATTATTTTAACTAAAATAAATTAATATTTACAAGTACAAGTTTATATAAGCAATGCGAAGTTTACACTCTAATACTTCAATTTTAAATTAATTAGAATCAAACTGATAAGGTTTCAATAGTGTTGTTGAAGTGTGTAACATACAAACATATGTATGTAGTAGGAGATTTCGCCCCCCAAGCAAGTTTGTATTAATTTCATACTGCATGGACAATAAATACATACATAAGTACTTATGAATGCATGTATATATATACATATACCCGTATATGTACATATGTACTTGCGCACATGTGTGTAGGAATACCAAAGTAAAAAAAAAGCGTTTGGTAAAGCCTTCTTATCGCAGAAGGAAATTACAGTACTATATAATCGTATGTATATATACATATATATATATGTACAAATGTACATCAAACCGTGTAGAATATGCATATATGTATGTATGTATATAAAATGCTTATTTTTCATTGATTGCGATTTTTTCCCGCACATACATACAGACACATTTATATAGTATGTACATAAAAAATTAACTCAATAAAGATTCTATTGACGTCAATTCAAACCTTTCGATCTATTTCTGCTGTCTTTCCCAATTTGTTGTTATTGTAAAAGGCAAATCAGATGATCTTAAATAATTGCAAAAAGATTTAGAATTGACATGTTCATATCATCATGAATATTCCGCGTTATTAATAAAATATTTTTTCTTCCTTGCGTTAAAATGTATGTATGTATTTTTTAAATAGTGTGAAAGTTAGCTTACAATTCTGAAAGCTATTTTTTTTTACTTACATATGTATGCACATACATACATGCATGCGTATTTACTGCAGTGTTATTATTTATCGCAGCACTGTTTAAATATGCCTATACATATTACATTATTCATATTTATTTTTATTGCCAGCTGCGTATGAATCCTCTTAATTATTTCTTTGTTTTATATTTGATTTATTTGATGTGATGCACTTTGAAAATTATCAATCTAACCTACTAATACAATGGTATTCTTATAAGAAAATCTTGATTTAACTAAACAGTTGTCATTCAAATTAAAAAATATAATATGTATGCACATACCTATGTGTATGTCTGCACTCATGTCAAGTGTATGGATTTTAGTACACGCCAATTAATTTAAATAAATATGTATGAACATATTTATTTATGTATGCAAATATACGCAAATTTAGGACAATCAATCATACGCGATATACAATTGCAAGAATGTAGATACATACATATATGTATGTATGTACATATACATATGTAGACGATTTATAGCCAAATGATTATTTCTATAGGTCATGAAAAACTGATAAAACATTTTCAATAACATTTCTAAGTTATAAAATAATTTAAAATCCATTAAAAAAAAATCCAACGGATTTCGTATCGAAGTTAGAGATCAAAAGTAGCGACATGATTCACTATATAATAATCAGTACACATATATGTATGTTCGTAAATTGAACTTTATACCTACATATAACTAATAATAAATTTTGTCTCATTTTACAATTTTCCATATGTATGCTTTAAAATGTTGTATTTGGTAATAAAACAATAAAAGTACAAAGAAATTTAATTGAACAAACATATGAACAAAGAACAGTAACGGTAATATACAACGTGTAGTGTTATATCAGTAGTCAACCACCGTAACGGATGGGGGTGCGTAATTATAGCGATTAGGTAAGCATCAAACCATAAGCTCTATAGAGTACAAGTACAGAATTTGTTTATATCGCATATCAAGAATATTCTTCAATTGGTAAAACAATAGTATTAGCAATAAGAAAAAATTAATTTTTATATAAAAAGGGCCTACTAAACCGCATTTTAATCTAACTCTAATATAATTTGTAGTTTTGGTACGAAAAATTATAGGGAACTCTTTTTACTTGGCCAATTGTGACTTACCAAGTATATGACACCCAGCGTATGTGTGTAAGTGGATATGTATTTATTTAGGATGTGAAAAAAAATGTTTTAAATATTTAGTCATGACCGCATGGGCGAAATTCTAAGCACAATATATATATATACATACACATATATATATATATATATATATTTGGCACTTTGTAGCCGCTTAAGCGATTTTCGGTCGAGCTCCTCCTCCAATTTGTGGTTTTGGGTCTTGGTTTTTTATTAACAAATGGAAGAGTCTATAGTTTATTCTAAGCCGAATCCAAAAAGCTTATTCATTTTTATGAGGAACCTTTATTACACTTGGAGGGTTTGACATTCACTGACGACGACCGCAATTATAAATTTTAATTTCCTAGAATTTTGACGTTGGTCGAACCTGGTCTCGCACCCTGGCCTTCCGAATAGTAATATGCAATGCGAACCACTCGACTTTTGCGATTGCACATGCATGCATATACATAAATAAAATATTGCTATTATCATTATTTTTAATAAGAACATACATATGTACATGCTGGCATATGTACATATGTATGTATTAAAATTGAGTTAATTTTTGTCTAAATATTAATATTTGTGTTTATGTATGTATGTATGTATATAGCTATTGAAATAATGTTTACATTACTAGATTTAAATTTAGCTACAAACTATTCTTTGTTACACTTACCTAACGGCAAATCGCAAAGAAGACAACAAGCAGCAAGAGATCCTGCAGATGCGCCTCCAATCTTCTCTAGAAGCAAATGAGGTGCATATTTTTTAAAACATACTGCCACGCCCACGTGATATATACCCAAGAATCCACAACCAGCAAAAGATAGATTCATTTTTTATATATAATATATATTTGCTAAAACTACGAAAATTATTTTTCGTCTTCAATATTGGTCAAACGTTGACACGTATTCCCAGTCTCCACACGGAGATCAGGGTGTTGTCACAGGCCTTTTAGATTTATTTATTCGTCAGATTCGCTTTTTTAACTTTTGCACCTTTTTCTAACTACTATGATTAACTTCGCTTAGTATATTTCTAATAAAATATTCAATATCAAATGTCTTTCCTTATACTTTATCTGGCTCTTTCCTCGGTCGATTGTTCTGGCACTTTCACAACTTTTTTCCACTTTCCACAGTTACGCTGTCTTGTAGATGTTTACTTCAATCTTATTAACAAAAATTCAATATATCTATATTTGTCAATACACTAAGGTTTGCATAAATTTCTTTCCAAACACGATTTAATTTACTCGAAAGTCAAAATACGAATCCTCTCAAAGTTGACTGTTGTGTCATTTATATCAAGAACGTCAAAATAACATCTGATTTTGCACTTATTTTCGGACATTCTACATTATACTGGCAATGCCATTCGGTAGTGAGTATTGTTGTCCTTTTCTTTTGTTTACCTCAGTCTTAAATGATAAAGTGGTAACGCTTAAGCGACGACACGACTCTGCGGTACGACACTAGCTGTAAACTGTTTGTTAAATACCACCCAACGGAGAGACACTGAAGTATTTTGAGATCAGCAAATATGTCAACAGTTCTTCTGACAACTTTTCTGTCTACATACAGATAAATGTATGCTGTTAAATTATTTTTCTATGTCCACATACTAAATTCAAAATAAACAAGCTCAAAAATTTTGCAAACAACACTAGGCTATTTTTTGTGTCTATCAATACGTACATCGGCGAATACCCAATTTTTAAAACTTTACGAGCTCGTAAATACACAAAATATCAGAGTCGTACGCTCGCATAGACTTATGTTGTTTTTGTTGTTATTATTGTAGTAACCCCAAAAATATTCCCAAAATTGGTTTTCGGAGAATATTGCGCAGGTGACAGACCTTAGCCTGGAGTGTCAGTCCTTGGCCTTGGGCTCAAGAATTTTCCCGCGGTAAGGCCTGCCTGTCGTAAGAAGCGACTAAAATTCGATAATTCCCGCGACAGTCGGTTCTTTATACCGTAACGACTCGACTCGACAATTTGGGGAATTTTTCTTTTTTGGGGTTACAATAAAAAAAAACAGAGGCAATCCTGCCAATGGGAGAATCTAAATGTATTCCATAATTAATGGGAACGATATAATCTGTGGCAAAAATAAATTTTCTCAGTAAGGTGTGAAAGATTAAAGCAAACTTTCAACGAATAAATTAAAGGTTTTTTTTTGAAAATTTAAAGACACTGAGATAAACACCAACGAACAACGTACACGATATAACGATGAGCTGTATGACACAAACGTATGTAAGGCTGCATTAATATAGTCCGACGACAACTCTTAGTAGGGGCACAATATATAGAGAGAGTTATAAATAAATAAATACCAAATTTCGCCACAAAACTTTATTATTAATGTTGTTCAGGCAAGACAATTTACAAACATCAATGATTCTAGTGTAATACTTAATATTTTAGTTCAAAATGGTAATTTTTTATTTACATACATACATGCAAAAAGGTTAGAATTCCATAATTATTCAAGCCAAATTGTATACTCTTAATTATGGCTTGTGCTCTTTTACTTAATATTAGTCCATTTTAAAACTCCGAAATTTTAATTTGATATGATACACATATACATAATACATTAATAAAGAGCTTTCCAAAACAACTAACGTTACAATGTAATAATGCTTTTATTTCTTATGGCCCTTAAATTTTACCAAAATTGATGCTGCTGTGTCTGCATCGTTTTTGCTCTAGCGGCTTGATATTGAATCTGCTGTCAATTTTCTCTTTTATGCGGTGGAACATACATTTGTCTTTCGCCTCGGTAACGCTGCGCTCCGCCTCCTCCTCGCTGATATGCATTCTGTTGTAGCTGTTGAGGTGGAAGCATTGGTGCAATCATATTTGATTTTCCTTGATGTGGTTGCTGATATGGCATGACAGCATTGTAGTTGTTTACAGGACAATGATTACCATCGGTTATTGGCAAACAGTCCGATTTTAAAACTTCCTCGTGATTTCCATATCCAAGGTAGAATACCACACATGTTTTATCTGACACGGCTGTAACCTCGGCCTCGTAATACTAGAATTTAGAAACAAAAATACCAGTAATAAGAAAAGGGCAAGATCTCTACCGTTAAAATAGATGGATTAAAATCTATTAGCCATATAGCAACTTCTGTTGGACCATAAAGTAGTGACCCCTTAGCCTCTAGTATTATAATATATATATATATTTAGCCTCTTTTAAACTTCTTTGCAAGTACAACCCCAAAATTTCAATGTATAGGCAATAACATTTATAATCTCCAGTGAGCCAGAATTTTTTAATATTAGAGAAAAAAATGCTTTAGGGGATTAAAATGAAAGGAAAAAATTTATGTAGTTTCATTTCATTTAAAACCATCCATCTTATATGTATGTATATATGTTTATTACTCCAGAAACTTACCCGACCGTCATCCCAATATTTAGCAAAACAGAGATCTCCAACTTTCCATTGCCAACCATCTCCTTGTACCATACCAAAATGACTCGGAACAGGTACAACGGTGGGAACATTCGGGTTAGTTGCAGAATAGTCACTTGGATGTGGAGCATAGCCACTCATTTGGGCATTTCTTGTGTGCGGTGACACTGATGACAAATAATTATCATTTACTTGCTGGCTTTGGCTGTTTACTTTTGGAGATGGTGGTTTTTGTTGTTGCTGTTGTGTACTAAGCTTTGATGCCGAAGAACCTAACCCCTGACTCTTTAACAAAGTCATTGCAAATTCATTCGTTTCCTTATTTTGAAAACCAATTATCTTACTTGTGTCGTAAGAATATCCGTTGCCCGATTGTGAAGAGTTCTGAACTTGATTGGGGCCACAATTTTGAGAATATTGCATGCTGGAGCGACTTTCTCCACTTATACTTCTGCCTGCTCTGGAGCTACGCTTAGAGTCTACAATCTTCAATTTGGATGTATCTTCAATTAATTTATTCATTTGATTTGCGATGTTTCCATTCGAATTAGACGGTGCACCATTTTTAGTTGAACCGCTATTGTTGTTTTGATGTTGGCTACTGCTTTCGCGCTTATTATATCGGTTTCTGCTTTCATTCTGCCCACCTCCGCCTCCCCGCTCTTCGATGCCTTGATTTCTTTGCTGTTGCTGTCTATCATTTGCTCGTTTGTTTGCATAGCTATTGTTTCCACCATCATGTAAGTCCCCACTTGATGAAGTTGTGTTCTTTCCACGTTCATAGGACCCGCGATTATTCCGTGCTTGATTTTGATTTCCACTTAGAGCCTGACCCACATTATTACGCTCGTTACCACCATCTCTAAAAGGATTATATGAAGCTGAACTTCTACCGCGTTCATTAGAACTGCGCCCACCTCGGCCACTGGCACCGCCTCTTTCACTTCTTTGTGGTACATTATTTTGCGATCCAGGTGTGCGGTTGGCGGCAAAACTGCTAGACATAGTGTTTTCAAATCTTGGTCGATTAGAGTTAGCATTGGAGTCAGCGATGTTCTCAATGGGTGTTGTATTTTCAACTTTTGTATTTTTATTAACTTCTTTCTTGCTTTTATCACTCTTTTTCATTTTTAATGTATTAGAGGAAATATTCGGCGTAGGTGCTGCAATAGTAGTTTCTTTATTAATGTTGGAGTTAACATTCGACACGGCATCCACTGGCAGTTTATCAGTTAAAAAGTCAAACAAAGAAACGTTTCCAGCGGGCTTTGCAGCTAGAGCTTCTTCTTTTGCCGTTGGTCCACCACGTTTCCCCGAAATTATTTCTCGCGTTGGCCCTCCTCGACCAGTTTTTGCTGACATAAAGGTGCTTGCTTGTGTATTTTTAACATTTGCAATATCTTCTGCACGTCTCATTTCGCCACGACGCTTAAGATTATATAGCGCCCGCTCTAGATTATTATTTGTTGTACGCAAAGCCTGTTTGGCATCTTCTTCACTGAACCCTTTTTCTAATATCTTCTTAACATTATGATCCAGCATTTGTTGACCACCCCCTCCAAATATCTAGTTGATTTGCAAAATAATTAATTTAAGACAATTCGAAGTTTAAAATTATTAAATATAAATAATTATAAACCAAATTGGCACTTTGCCAATCCAATGTAAAGAATATTGATTATTTGTACAAAAATGTATTTGGAGTTATGTTCATATACCTTTTTTGATCCCGCTTTACTAGCTTCTGCAATAGCTTCACTACGCATAGCTTTAAATTCTTCGTTTTCCTTTGTTTCTTTTCCATCAGCTCCTGCTGCTTGTAGGCTTTTGAAGTTTCGCTCATTTGAAAGAGATGTATCAAGTTTTGTTCCAAACGGTATCCATGGCGGTGGACCAGCGGCTCCACTCATTCTGCGTCCACTTCGGGCGTATTTTAACATAGTGCGTGCTAATTCCCATTTTTCTACCAACGGTTCAACGCGTCCACCTAAAACTTGTATATCAGATGACCGCAAAATTAGAAAACCTTGCATTAATTGAAGTCGTTCGCTCCGAAAATAAATTTTTGTTCCCGGTGGTAAATTCATGTTCAATACCGAAACATTTTCCAATTCTAAAGCATTGACTGTGATCTGTCCATCTGTCAATTCTAATTGTAAGAAACGCGGAGCCACTTTTGAATCTTCATTTGATTTAGGTGCTGAAATATTTCTTGTCTTCTGTAACTGTAAAACAATTCGACCTGGTATATTATCATCTCTTTTAGTTGGAAGTGCACCCCCAGCTATCTCACGTAAGTCCATCTATTGAAATTAAAATAAAATGTCAATTATATTAAAATTAGGATTTATAACAATTATAATAATAATTTTACTTACATCCATAATGATTGGTACAATTTTCCGCACATCATTGACATCAATTCCACCCGCATTGGAGGCTGCAGCAATGACTTTTTTGATGCCATCGTCAGTTAAATGCCTATTTGTGAGAACAACAATGAGCAAAATTATTACACCATTAATTTAATATCCATAACTAACCAGCCCTGTTCTAATAACTTTTTACTTAATTCCATTTTTTACAAATAGAAAATTTCGCGAAACCAGAATAAGCTCACGCTAACAAGATAGCATAATCAGAGAAGATGTCAAATAATTGATATACGTTCTCTGACAAGGAAAATTTATAAAGGTATAAGTAGGAGAACACATTGTGGCGAAAACGCGAAGCGAATGACAGATGAAAGAGAGGAGCCGATAACTGGCATGTTCTAGAGCGTAAAACGAGACGATTAAAGTAACGAGACGATTATCGTAACGACACGATTATTCCAGGGTTTCGTTTTCAAGCAGCAAACAAGTATATAAGGGCGATACACGACTGCAAAAGCAATCAGTCGTGAAGGAAACTCGTTGGAGATTACATTACAGTAAAGTAATAAAAACAGTACATTGTGAAAGTTGTAAACAAGTGATTGTAAATAGTAAAGTAAATTGTAATTGAATCTGACTAATCAAAAGGACATTCATTAAATTCTTTATAAATAAAGAAACTGCAAATTAAGTTGGCGATATTTTTTATTTAACAATCCAGAGATCGTACCCGAAGGATTTGGGAAATCATCGAGGTTGATTCAGCAAGACCGTAACAATATTTATGATGTTTGATAACAATTATATAAATTACAAAATATGTGAAAACTTGCAAAATGGGTGGAGTATAACAAAGTTCCACCGTGAAGGTACTTACTTATATTGTGGCGAAAATGCGAAGCGAATGTCAGATGAAAGAGAGAAGCCGATAGCTGCCATGATTTAGAGCGTGGATCGAGAACATTCGTAAAGAAAAAATATTCGATTATTCTAGGCGGTTGGTTGCGAGTAACCGGGAGTTGTATATAAGGGTGATACACGAACTGCAGTGAGGAAGTAATCAGTCGTAAAGTAAACGCGGTGTGATTACACTACAGTGAAGTAATAAAAACAGTACATTGTGAAAGTTGTATACAAGCGATTGTAAATAGTAAAGTAAATTGTAAATTGAATTGTGAATTACTGAATAATAAAAGGACATTAAATAAATTCTTTATAAATAAAGAAACTGCAAATTAAGTTGGCGATATTTTTTATTTAACCATCCAGAGATCGTACCCGAAGGATTTGGGACATCATCGAGGTTGAATCAGCAAGGTTGGCTGCAATTTCACAAATCAATGCCAACATGTCACAAAAGATCGATGCACAGGATACCCGTAATTCACAAAAGTTGGCCGAAATTTCAGAGATTTCACAAAAAATGGATGCACAAATCGGGATAATCGCTCAAATACAGCAAAACTTGGTGAAGGACAATGCAGAGCTTAAGGAAAGACAAGATCTAATTCAGAGCAAAGTCAACGAATTGGAACGTCGTGTCCGAGATTTACAATTGAATCGTCCAGTTAGATCGATGAACGGACCGTGGGTAGAAGCACCATCCTTTGACGGCACAGCTCCTTTCCAGATCTTCAAGCTCCAGTTCGAGAAGACGGCTAAGTTAAATAATGGGACCATCGAGGAAAAATCCGCTGCGCTATTTGTTGCGTTGAAGGGACCTGCAGCGGAAATTTTGCTGATTATTCCCGAATATGAGAGGGATAACTTTGACGCAGTAATGCGAGCCCTGGAAAGACGCTATGGTAGCGAGCACAGGAGACAAATTTACCAGATGGAGCTGGAAAAGCGCGACCGAAAACCCAACGAATCTCTACAGGAATATGCTTCGGAAGTTGAGAGATTAGCTCATTTAGCCATTGGGAACACATCGCGTGAGCATCTGGAAAGTAAAAATCCAGAGATCCATCAGCGGAATTAAAGACGTGTACACCAAGGGAGAGACTTATGCGAATCCAAAGTTAACATTCGCTGAAACTGTTGCGTATGCTCAGACACGTGAAGCAGCGGCACTGCTATGTAAGCCAGCCTACAAAGTGAAGCGTTTGGAGGTAGAAACATCAGATATGAGGACTGAAATATTGAAAACTCTGAAGTCGATAGAAGAAATGAATCGTTCTGGTGTCAAGAATCAAGGTGAAAAGTGCTTCAGTTGCGGAGAAGCAGGTCACTTCGCACGCGAATACCAGTCGGGCTCAAACAGAGAGGAACACGACGCAAACGTTGCTCAAGAGGTGAGGGCATAATAGATGTCGGGCGAATAACAATTACGCGAGCAGGAAAGGGAGGCAAGCCACTTAAGAAAATGTCAGTAGGAAGACCCAGACTTGGAACTGGTAATGCACGGATTGGAGGTGAACAGACGCCAAGTAAAGAACAAATGGCAGCGGAAAGTCCAATCGCTAAGGCATACTGGGCCCAATGGAGCAGTTTAGAATTGATATCTGGCTGTTTGCATAGAGTATGGGAAAGTGAAGCCAGTGCTCTAGAAGGCTAATAGTAGTTCCGAGGTTGAGAATTCCGAACATTCTTAAGGAATTCCACTATGGTCTTAGTGGAGGGCATCTAGGCATTAAGAAAATGCTGGAGAAGATTAAGCAGCAGTTCTATTGGGCTGGTTATCGTCAATCGATTGCTGAGTGGGTTGCTAACTGCAAGGAGTGCATAGCAACTAAAGGGCCAAAATCACGAAGCCGTTACAAATTGAAGGCCAGGTATGACAAAGCGATGAACTCTGAAGGCTTCCAAAGTGGAGTTATTTTGCTGTTGTGCAGTCCACAACGGAAGAGGGGTTTGTCCCCAAGACTTCAATATGTTTGGGAAGGTCCATATAAGGTAATCAAACGGCTAAATGACGCAGTGTATCGAATCCAGAATGTTGGGAGACCAGGAAGCAAGATGAAAGTGGTCCACCTAGGGCGGCTTGCTGCGTTTGGAACAGCGAATGTTTCTGATCGGGACGATCAGACTTAGGTGGAGAGCAGTGTGGCGAAAATGCGAAGCGAATGTCAGATGAAAGAGAGAAGCCGATAGCTGCCCTGTTTTAGAGCGTGGATCGAGAACATTCGTAAAGAGAAAAGATTCGATTATTCTAGGCGGTTTGTTGAGCGCAACCGGGAGTTGTATATAAGGGCGATACACGAACTGCAGTGAGTGAGGTAAACGCGTTGTGATTACACTATAGTGAAGTAATAAAAACAGTACATTGTGAAAGTTTTATACAAGCGATTGTAAATAGAAAAGTAAATTGTAAATTGAATTGTGAATTACTGAATAATAAAAGGACCTTAAATAAATTCTTTATAAATAAAGAAACTGCAAATTAAGTTGGCGATTTTTTTATCTAACAATCCAGAGATCGTACCCGAAGGATTTGGGAAATCATCGAGGTTGAATCAGCAAAATCGTAACAATATATATATAATATATATATAATATTGGTTGAATCAGCAAGATCGTAACAATATATATATTGTTACGATCTTGCTGATTAACCTCGATGATTTCCTTAATGTTTCGGGTACGACCTCTGGATTGTTAAATAAAATCGCCAACTTAATTTGCAGTCTCTTTGTTTATAAAGACTTAATTAATGTCCTTTTAATTATTCGGTAATTCACAATTCAATTACAATTTACGTTATTATTTAAAATCACTTGTATACAACTTTCACAATGTACTGTTTTTATTACTTTACTGTGATGTAATCTCTACGAGTTTAATTCACAACTGATTGCTTTTGCTGCCGTACGTCGCCCTTATATACTTGTTTGCTGCTTGAAAACGAAACCGGAATAATCTCGTCCATACGATAATCCTCTCGGTTACGATAATCGTTTCGGTTACGATAATCGTCTCGTACGCTCTAGAAGATGTCAGTTGTCGGCTCCTCTCTTTCATCTGTCATTCGCTTCGCATTTTCGCCGCACTGCCCTCCACCTAAGTCTGATCGTCCCGATCAGACACATTCGCTGTTCCAAACGCAGCAAGCCTCTCTAGGTGGACCACTTTCATCTTGTTTCTCGGCCTCCCTACAGTTTGAATTCGATACACTACGTCGTTTAGTCGTTTGATTATCTTGTATGGACCTTCCCAATTGCATTGAAGTTTTGGGGACAAACCTCTCTTTCGTTGTGAATTGTACAGCAACACCAAATCTCCATTTTGGAAGCCTTCGGAGTTCATCGCCTTGTCATACCGAGCCTTCATTTTGTCACTCATAATTTGAGCTCGCTGCCTCACAAGAGCATGTATCTCTCTTAACTCTTCCTCGAGAACAGTAGACGCTTCCTTCCCAATTCTTCTCGCATCACCAGTTATTCCAAATTTTAAATCGCTGGGCAACCGAAGTTCACTACCAAACAGTATCCTGGCAGGTGTTTGACCTGTTGTTTCATGCACTGCGGACCGATATCCCATCAGGAAAAGCGGTATGTGTACATCCCAATCATCTTGATTCTTGTCCACTACTTTCCGCAAGTGCTCTTCCAGGGTCCGGTTGAATCGCTCTACCATGCCATCTGATTGAGGATGCAGGGCTGTCGTTCGGGTTTTGCGAATACCAAGTACCTGGCACATCTCCTGGAACACCGCCGATTCAAAGTTTCTTCCTTGGTCTGAGTGCAATTCTATAGGTGCACCGTATCTGGTAACCCAATTGTGAGTGAATGCATCCGCAACTGTTTTCGCTTCCTGGTTTGGAATTGGGTAGACCTCAGGCCATTTACTAAAGTAGTCCATAACCACAAGAACGTATTTGTTTCCTTGTTTGCTTAGAGGGAATGGACCGGCTACATCCATGACAACCCGCTCAAATGGTGCACCTGAGTTATACTGCTTCATCTGCCCATGACTTCGTGACTTTGGCCCTTTAGCTGCAATGCACTCCGTGCAGTTAGCAATCCACTCAGCGATCGACTGCCGACAGCCAACCCAATAGAACCGCTGCTTGATCTTCTCCAGCGTTTTTGTAATACCTAGGTGCCCTCCACTAGGACCATTATGGAATTCCTTAAGAACATCCGGAATTCTTAACCTCGGAACTACTATAAGCTTCCGAGAGCACTGGCCATCTTCACTTTCCCATACTCTATGCAAACAGCCAGATATCAATTCTAAACTGTTCCATTGTGCCCAGTATGCTTTCGCGATGGGACTTTCCGCTGCCATTTGTTCTTTACTTGGCCGTCTGTTCACCTCCAATCCGTGCATTACCAATTCCAAGTCCGAATCTTCTTGCTGACATTTCCTTAAGTGACTTGCCTCCCACTCTTCTGCTGATGTAACTGTCATTAGCCGGACGTCTATTATGTCTTCCTTACCCTCTGCTTTTGAGCAATGCTTACATTCCAAACTACATGGTCGACGGGACATAGCGTCAGCATTTCCGTGCGTATTACCCTTGCGGTGCTCGATGGTGAAGTCATAACTTTGCAGCCTCTCAATCCACCGTGCAAGCTGCCCTTCGGGATTCTTGAACTGTAGTAGCCACTTCAGCGCTGCATGATCCGTTCTAACGCGGAAATGTTGACCATACAGATATTTGTGGAAGTGTTTAATGCAATCCACCAACGCTAATAGTTCTCTCCGCGTTACGCAGTAGTTCCGCTCCGGTTTTCCAATAGTCCGGCTATAGTAGGCAACTATCTTCTCCTGCCCATCAATCACTTGCGAAAGTACACCTCCTATGCCATAACCACTAGCATCTGTGTCCAGAATAAATGCTGCACCTGGAACCGGGTACGCTAGCATAGGTGCAGTGCATAGTCGTTCTTTTAAAGCTTGGAAAGCATCCTCTTGTTCAGTTTTCCACTCGAAAGATTTATTTTTCCTTGTGAGTTCATGGAGACTATGAGCTACGCTGGCGAAATTCGGAACAAAACGACGATAGTAAGTACACAGCCCAAGAAAACTTCTTAATTCATGCAAATTTCTGGGTCTCGGCCAATCCTTCACTGCTTCTATTTTTTCCTTCGCAGTACACACGCCCTTCGTGGTTACTTGATGACCTAAGTAATTCACCTCCTTCTTGAATAAAGAGCACTTCTTAGGACTTAGTTTAAGATCAGCGCCAGCTATTCTCTGGAAAACTTCTTCCAAATTACTCAGATGTTCGTCGAAGCTCTTTCCCAATACGATTATGTCATCCAGATACACCAAACAGGTCTTCCAGTGTAGTCCTTTCAGCACATGGTCCATTAATCTTTCAAAAGTGGCAGGAGCGTTGCATAACCCAAATGGCATTACCGTAAATTGCCATAGACCGTTGCCGGCACTAAACGCTGTCTTCTCTTTATCTTCTTCACTCACTTCTACTTGCCAATACCCGCTCTTAAGGTCAAGTGTTGAGAACCATTCTGTGCCAGTTAAGGAGTCTAGTGTATCATCGATCCTGGGCAAAGGATAGCTGTCTTTCTTTGTGACATCGTTTAATCTCCGATAATCCACGCAGAACCGCAACTGGCCATCTTTCTTCTTCACGAGTACCACCGGAGAGCTCCATGGACTTGCTGATGGTTCGATAACATCGCTTTCACTCATTTCCCTAATTATTTGGCCAACAGCGTCACGTTTGGCTAGTGGAACGCTTCGAGGAGCTTGACGAATTGGTTTTGCGTCACCAGTATCAATGCTATGCTTCACTACGTTGGTCCTGCCTGGTTTGTTGCCTTCCTTGTCGAATATGTTGGAGTATTTGCGGATCATCTGACTGGCCTGGTGCTTGTACTTGTCTTCCAACCCTTGCGTCCATGCATTGATATCTTCCTCCATCTTCTTGCTGCCAATAGAGTCGATCCCAGATGAATCATTGCTGTTAGTAATGGCTTCTACCTCTTGACATTGCACCAATACAGTTCCACTAGGAATTTTTACTGATGATCTGAAGTCATTCAATACTCTCACTGGGATGCGTCCATTCTTTCGTGTCTTAGCCAGGGTTTTTCCAATAAGTAAGTCCAGTGTAGAATTTTGTACTGCTTCGACAACCCACAATTTGTTTGTCCCACAATCTCCATTAATTTTCGCCCAAATAACTGCTTCTGACTTCGGTGGAATCAGTTCACTGCCTTCTAAGGCCACTTGTTTGCTGCTGTATGTGGAATCGTAGCCCATGCTTAGTGGTACTTCCATGTTCTTATACTCCATAACCTTGTTATTCAAGTCGATCTTGATACGTTGCTCCATCAAGAAGTCCACTCCTATGATTACCTCATCTACGATCTGCGCGACTATAAAGCTGTGTAACACCGTCACATTCCCTATTGAGACCTCACATGTTACTTCTCCCACCACTTGTGTGTCCTCACCAGTCGCCGTTTTAAATATTGCTCCAGGTAATGGTCTCACTTCTTTAGCGATCAGGTCAGTTCGAATGATGGAGTGTGATGCGCCCGTATCCACTGTTAATTTTCGCGCTCGTCCATCCACATATCCACCAATAGTAATGTTGCTCGTTTTCCTACCAATTTGCGAGACGGAGATTATGGGGCATTCAATTGCAGGAGCCAGCATACGCCCTTTTAGACTGGCTCGTTTTAGTTTAACGACTGAGAAGTTGATGGTTTATCTTCGTCAGCCTTCCGTTTTCGCTGTCCTTCTTGTATGCTGGAACCCGTTTTGCATTCGCGTGCGAAGTGACCAGGCTTTCCACATTTAAAGTATTTCCCAGCCTGATTCTTACCACCAGAACGATTCATTCCTTCTAACGACTTCAGAGTTCTCAATATTTCGGTCATCACATCTGCTGTTTCAACCTCCAATTTATTAACTTTGTATGCTGGTCTGCTTATGAGTACCGCCGTTTCACGTGTTTGAGCATACGCCACTGTTTCAGCGAATGTTAACTTTGGATTCGCATATGTCTCCCGCTTGGTATAAACGTCTTTTATGCCGCTGATGAATTTTTGTATTTTCACCCGTTCGAGATGCTCACCTGATGCGTCTCCGATGGCTAAATGAGCCAATCTCTCGATTTCCGAGGCATATTCCTGTAGAGATTCGTTGGGTTTTTGGTCGCGCTTTTCTAACTCCATCTGGTAAATTTGTCTTCTGTGTTCGCTACCATAGCGTCTTTCCAGGGCTCGCATCAATCCGTCATAATCATTTCTCTCATAATCAGGTACAGTTTGTAAAAGTTCTGCCGCAGGTCCTTCCAAAGCAACGAATAGTGCAGCAGATTTTTCCTCCATGCTCCATTTATTGGTTTCAGCCGTCTTCTCAAACTGGAGCTTGAAGACTTGGAAGGGAATTTTTCCGTCAAACGATGGTGTTTTTACCTTAGGAGCGTTCACTGAAGTGGTTTGGACGATTTAACTGCAAATCCCGGAAACGACCTTCCAATGTGTTGACTTTGGCTTCAATTAGATCCTGTCTTTCCTTAAGTTCTGCATTGTCTTTCTCCAGATTTTGCTGTATTTGCGCGATTGTTCCTTCTAATCCATCAAACTTTGCATCCATCTTTTCTGATATCTTGACATTCATTGCAGAATTACGGGCATCCTGTGCATCCATCTTTTGTGATATGCTGGCATCGATTGCAGATATATTTTGTGAATTACGGGCATCCTGTGTATCCATCTTTTCTGATATCTTGGCATCCTGTGCATCCAATTTTTGTGAAATTGCAGCCAATAACATGTTCATGTCAATACCCGCAGATGAGCTAGGAGCCTTTTCTTGAATCTTACTTGATGGCTGCTCTAACTCCTTCGCAGAATCACTAACCTCTTCCTTGTCAACATCCTTCAAGGATACATCTTCATCCTCGCGGCGGAATTCGTATTGGTTCAAGTCGATACCGTCGACTTCCATTGCTTCTCGCAGTCTCGATTGCAGCTCTGCCTTATTTCCAGTTGTAGACAATCCTCGCTTGGCCAACTCCTTCTTGAGAAGAGGTATCGTCAAATCTTGAATCTTCACCATTTTTCAATAATTATCCTTTGGAATTTATTTAACAATCCCACTTCTGACACCAATTGTTACGATCTTGCTGATTAACCTCGATGATTTCCTTAATCTTTCGGGTACGACCTCTGGATTGTTAAATAAAATCGCCAACTTAATTTGCAGTCTCTTTGTTTATAAAGACTTAATTAATGTCCTTTTTAATTATTCGGTAATTCACAATTCAATTACAATTTACGTTACTACTTAAAATCACTTATATACAACTTTCACAATGTACTGTTTTTATTACTTTACTGTGATGTAATCTCTACGAGTTTAATTCACAACTGATTGCTTTTGCTGCCGTACGTCGCCCTTATATACTTGTTTGCTGCTTGAAAACGAAACCCCCGGAATAATCTCGTCCATACGATAATCCTCTCGGTTACGATAATCGTTTCGGTTACGATAATCGTCTCGTACGCTCTAGAAGATGTCAGTTGTCGGCTCCTCTCTTTCATCTGTCATTCGCTTCGCATTTTCGCCGCAATATATAATATATAATATATATATAATATAATATATATATAATATTGTTACGATCTTGTTGATTAACCTCGATGATTTCCCAAATATTAACGTTGCTTTTCACTGTCCCTGTTTTATTTAAAACGTTTATAAGATTTTAGAATAATCATTGGGTAAATTGTTGCCGGATTGGTACCTACCAAAACTAAGTTCGCACAGCCCTAGGTTACTAGAGTCTGAAATGTTGATAATTTAGCTACTTCAAGACATTCCGGTGTGTTCCTGAGCTTTGAGTGTTTTGAGACTTAACCGTTGTGTCCTGTGCAGTCCGAAAAGACTTTTACTTATTATGATAGCCAGGTTTCGAATCAACGACTCTCCCCATAGCGGAGATAATAAGTAACAGTAAATGGCTTGCTTTATTTGCCGACTGTGCTATTTATATTTATAACTATTTTTTAAAGTACTGCATAAAAACCAAGTTTTCAATATAGGAATTAACACTCCCAGCAGCATTTTTGCTAAGTAATGTTTGAATATAATGTTCTACCATCTGTGGTTTTAACATTCGAACAATTAGCCGTTTGCTTCCGAAATATAGTCAAATATCCGATCATTGAAAGGAGATAAAATAAATTCGAAATTGATTTCGTAAATCGGGTGACAGCGTTTCAAAGTACTAACTAGAAAGCAACCACATGTTCCTTCTGATCGAACAATATAATAAAGGTTCAGAACTGGCAAATTAAACGGATTTAAACGAAAACCAAAAGCTTGCTTCGCACTTTTTTAGTTTTATGGACTCTTATAACTTGAACAACATATCAGATTTATAAGCAAATCGTTCCGTTCAAAAATTTTTATACTCCAATGAAACTATATGAAACACATTAAAGTACCTTTTTCAACAACAAAAGAAAAAATTAATTTAAACGAATTAAACTTGTACCCTTATCTTCACATCTTAATTAATTCTTAAACAAACAGTTATTCTAATGATACGAGTATTTTGTGAAACCCCCCATTTACTAATTTTCATATTGTTACGATTTTGCTGATTAACCTCGATGATTTCCTTAATCTTTCGGGTACGACCTCTGGATTGTTAAATAAAATCGCCAACTTAATTTGCAGTCTCTTTATTTATAAAGACTTATTTAATGTCCTTTTAATTATTCGGTAATTCACAATTCAATTACAATTTACGTTATTATTTAAAATCACTTGTATACAACTTTCACAATGTACTGTTTGTATTACTTTACTGTAATGTAATCTCCACGAGTTTAATTCACAACTGATTGCTTTTGCAGCCGTATGTCGCCCTTATATACTTGTTTGCTACTTGAAAACGAACCCCCCGGAATAATCTCGTCTTTACGATAATCCTCTCGGTTACGATAATCGTTTCGGTTACGATAATCGTCTCGTACGCTCTAGAAGATGCCAGTTGTCGGCTCCTCTCTTTCATCTGTCATTCGCTTCGCATTTTCGCCACAATATATTTTGGACATTTTTCAATATATTAGTTTTATGTGCTATACTTCGTATTTATGCATTGAAAATATAAAATTAATATATCATTAATAACTTAATAAAATAAAATTTAATAATTATAAAAATCAATAATAAGAAGCGGCTTTTATAATTCTCAAATGGCAGCTTTCACAAAACCTGGAATTTTGAAAGAAGTTGTCTTCCAAATGTCAAATTTTTGTTTGAGCGGCCACAAATCAAACAAACCTTTTGTTATCAAGAAATGTCATGTTCAGTTAATATTTTCCACAAAATTTTATTTATAAGCAAAATGTGATTTATTGTTTACAAAACTAACGAATTAGAAACTTTGCTGTTTAAACTTAACATAAATTGAACAAAAATCAGTGGAAAGTAGTGTGAGAAGCGCAAAGTACCAAATAAAAGTGAAACATAGTGTGAAAAAAAATATAGTGCAACGATGGAACAGGTCGATTCTGCTGAACTACATCTAGGCAGGATACGCGATGTAAAAGACCTGGGTGTTCTTAATGATGAAGCCCGTGACGTCGTAAAGGAAGAAGTAATATTGGAGAGTTCTGGTCACCAGGTAATTGTAGTAAATTCTTATAAAAGCTGGCGGCGTGGCGTACTAAACACAAGTTTGCGCGCAGCCCCTTCCCGCGCTCGCTGCTTTTACACCCCTTTCCCTTGCGTACAACCTTCTGTCTTCAACAGCGCAATTGATGTGTACACAATTTTTTCTTTTTTTCTCTTTTGCTTCTGCGTTTGCTAATTATACGATTTTACAATTGGAAAAATTAAAAGCTGGATACCAAGGTGCGAATGGTAACCTCTAATGAGAACAGCGGCAGTGGGGGTGTGGTCTCAGTACCGGTATCCCTGCCAATAGGCTCTATGATCACAGGAGCTTCCTTTAATGTGATCACACCGGACCAATTACCGCATTTTAAGCAAATGCTTTGCGTCGACAACGGATATATATCGAGCAGTCCCGTTGTGGGCAGTATGGGGGGAGATTTGAAGACAATTGTCATCCAGCAGACTACAGGTGGAGGTGGGATTGGAATTAATCACGACGGCTCTGGCAGCAATAACAGTCACGATAGCACTGCAACTAGTGAACATCCGGCTCAAGGTACTGGTTCAGGCTGCGGTTCGGGGACTGGAGTCAATTGGGCTGAAACCACTCATATGGAAGTGTTTCCAATTCGCTGTAAGACAACCAGCGCTGACTTATATCGTAGTAAATTGGGCTCCGGAGGACGTGGACGCTGTGTCAAATACAAGGATAAATGGTATACGCCCAGCGAGTTTGAAAATGTGTGTGGACGTGGATCGAGCAAAGATTGGAAGAGATCCATTAAATACGGTGGTAAATCTTTGCAATCCTTAATAGATGATGGAATTTTGACACCCCACGCAACCAATTGTAGCTGCACCGTTTGTTGCGATGATGAAGCTGGTGAGTGCATTTTCTGAAAAATTATTTCATATATACATATATGAATATGGTATGTATCAATACTTTAAATATTGGTAATAACATGGTTTGTTACTATTTTCTGCAGCCAAATTGAGCTTTAGTTGAGGTTTCTCCTATATTTTTTAAGTGTCAAAAAGCAATGTAATTTAGATATTTGGAGGTTTTTGCATGTATGGTAAACATGGTTGTTCATACATATATATAATTGGTATCTTTGTTTAGATATTGCTTATTTTTGTTTATAAGAATAGACATTTATTTGCCAAGCTTCCTCCCTTGACTTGCACATCTATTGACGACAGTTAGAATAGAATTAAGGGTCATCTTAAACTCTTTTACTTTTATTATTTGGAAAAGTTTAGTATATAACTACAATTTATGTTTTGTTATGTATATTTCGTGGCCGCGAGTGCTGGTACACATCGTGAGAACAGAGAAACAAATTCTGAAACTTGAGTAAAAAAAATTTACTTTGTGAGAGGGAAGTATTGCTTGTGGTCAAGTTATACATATCACTCAGCAACCATTCCGAAGTTCTTCGTAAATTCAAATGTAACCAACATATTTTACGAATTCAGCATTCATATCTCTCTGAATAAGCCCGGTTGGGAGCAGATAACGTTATTCGATGTTATCAGCTGCTTCAATGGGTTCGGACCAGAGGGAGCGGGGTTTAAGATATGTGTATTTTAGTGGACATGCAAAGAGATGGTTTGTGTTGTGCGTAGGACTTAAACTTTATGAATGTCGGAGTCGAGTCTGGATAAGTAGATGTTGTGTCTGCTGCAGTATCCAGATCTTAATTGTGCGAGTAGTAAAGATTTTATCATTGAGTTTTTCTTTGTTCAGTATGGAGTAGTACCTGATGGCAAGAGTGATTATCCGTTAGATTTCCAAGATGATATTGTTGATCCTTGCCAATTCTTTACTTTTGGAGAAGTTAAAAAAAAATCACAAATAAAACTCATAAAATTTTATTCTTAACTTAGAAATAATTTATGTACATCCATAAATATGTACATATATAATTTTTTTTTTTTTTTTTTGAAAACAAAGAAAATGGAAAGGCGAAGAATTATTAATTAGGAAAGAAAGCTTTAATAGTTATTATTAAATACAAGAAAATATGCTCAATCAGCACTAATCGATTTGTTTTGAAATCTAGATTTCAAAAAAATTTTTAAACAATATTTATAATTTCGTATTAATACAATAATAAGAAACAATGCAATACATTTACATTTAAATAATATCTAATCTTATATGTATTTCTACAGCATCTGGTCCGGTACGTTTATTTACACCCTACAAGCGCCGGAAGCGGAATCAGACCGATCTTGATGTCGATACGGTGCCGAAACGAAAACGTAATAACAATCCAAACAACAGTAATAACAATGTGGAACCACCACCGACTGCAACTGTAGTTGATGAGAATATCTTTTTAACTGCTGAAGATAATATCGCGTCAAAGGACGAACCCTGGCCTACATTGAATGACAGCCTCGATACATCAACCGAATTGGTTGACCAAACTCAAATTAATCCCTATGATCGTGAGACATACGTAGTCAATATAAATGACACTAGTTCAATTGCTATATTGGATAATAGTCAAGCAATGAAAAATCTAGAGAATGTCTACTGCACAATGGTGAAGGCCACAAATGATTTCAAGCGTATTCTGACCGATTTGAAGAATTCATATGATCGAAAGATAGAAATTCTTCAAAAGGAGCGCGATGCAGCAGTGGCAGCCATGCGAAATCTTGAAGATCCAAATATTTCTGGCTCTTTGCACGGCAACGAAATCATCTCGGCAAAGAAGGTAATTTATTGTACTACAAGTAATTTGATTATTCAAATTTGGCGTAATAATTATGTATTACATAAAATCTCGAATAGACATTTTTATTTTAGCGCTTATTAGGTTTGTTCATTTAAGGGTATACTCGTTAAAAACCCATCGAGATAGATATGGACTTGTTGCATACTTTTTCATAACTTTTGAATGCAAACGTATATTTAACCGACTCATAAATAACGGCTGACCTTACAATGAATATTCAGGGAATTAATTGTCAGAACGTGATAAAATTCACTTAAATGAAAGCTAAAATTCTGCCGTAATTTTCTGATGTTGTCCGACTAACAGAAAACTTATTTAGACCAATCTGTAAGTCTAACATTTAAGACACAACACGATTAGGAAATCTGTGAGATTCGTTAGAAAATCTGTGACGACAGGTTAGGAAATCTGTGAGATTCGTGCCAATGTAAAAAAAGCTTTCTAATTGTGGTTGAGAGAAATTGCAGTAAACCACTTGGGCTGCTATAGCTACCCCCTGCGGGTTAGGGGTTCAAGAATTTACCCACGGTAAGGCATGCCTACAACAACAACAACAGTTGTTACACCTCCAAGAAATATAAATTCAATAAAAAAATTTATAAATGCCCAACAATTAGATAGAAATATTGTTGAGTGATGGAAAGCGTTGCTTACACCTCCTATACGGTATACTACAATACAATTCCGATACACATGAATTTCTCGGTAGCCCTGGATTATATATATATTTTTTTCTGAATTTTTTGGACTTAGACCTACAGGTCTGAGAATTTGATGTTGATATTATTTTTCATACTGGGAAGTAGACAAGGGACTGACCTATCAAAAAACCACCTTAATAGTGCTTTATGCTTGTTATGCAGGAAGTGGACCGATATTTTTTTTAAATATAATTTTTATGTTATTGTTGTAGTTGTTGTAGCGGCTTTGCCAACCCCGTCTATCATCAAGTTGGTCTAGTCTTAGTCATTGAGGCCATCTAACGGGAGCCCCAGGCAACGTGCTGTTTTGACGGGTTCGGACCAGAGAGAGAGGGTTGTTAGATGAGTTGGGTTAAGTGGACATGCAATTAGGCGGTTAGTGTCACGCGGTGATTCGTTGCATGAGAGACATGGGTCGAGTCTATATAAGTAGGATTTAGCCCTGTTACAATATCCAGACCTTAATTATGCCAGGTTATTTATTTATTTTTTTATCGATTTGATTCAATTTTTGGATGACATGCCTAAATGGAATATTATTGTTTCTCGGAAATGACCAGGGACCGGGAAAGGGATTACCGACAGCGACTCACACATACAAATACGAAGCTAGATCAATCATTTAATAAAAAACTTAATATTTTATGATAGTTGTTGTTTAATTAGGGCTTTTTATCATCCTTTGCAATACCCATTCGAATAAAAATTAGACAAAATATAGAAAGCCACAACAACGGGAAACCGGATCTGCTAGTTTCACAGTAAATTTATCTTGTACGTCAATATTATAAATTTTATTTTAGGCTTTTATTGAAGCTAAAAGGGGCAGTGCAGAAGTGTAGAGAATCTATTGTATGGCGACCTTGCCTTGAGCTGAAACTACTAAGCTAAGAAATATTTGGATGTTAGTGATGTTGGTAAATCGATTGATAAAATTTTTTAATAATGTAAATCTATACTGAGTGGTGAAAATCAGACTTTTCTGCTTAACGACTGGAACTGTACGATATTAAAGTTGAAAATACTGTGTTGAATTATAAACTTGTTGCTTTAGTTACACATGTTGAGTTTTACTAACTAATCCATTCATACTGATAATAAGTTCGATTAAAAGTAGTATGTTTGTCAGATACCAGTTGGACTTTCTTATGGAAAGTCATAGTTGTTTAAGGGTTTTGCCCATATTAAAGGGTTAACGGTGCTCAGACGCATGAGAAAATTATAATTTTGTTTTATCAGTAACTCATTTTATTTTATAAAAGCAATAATAGGCGGGCGCAATAGCCGAGTGGTTATTAGTGTCATCCGGAAGGTCACGAATTCGAGGTCTGGCCCAAAAATTATAAAAGTTATTTTAAATAAGAAATCAAGTTAATATTTCTAATTGGTTTTGGCAGAGAATGTCAATCCCGCGCAGTGTATTTCTGATATGAAAAAAAGACCCTCATAAAAATAGCCGTTCTATTGTGGGTCCCTTCATTTGTTGTACAAACATAAGGACGTACACAACACATTAGAGGAGAATCTCTTCCGAAAATCGGTTTAACGGTACATCATATTTCTACTTGACTTCATGAATATTAAAAAAATATATATATATTAATTATGAAAGTTTCTGTGGACCCAGCTTTAATAGAAAAAAAGGACTAAAAATTGTATTTTTAATGGCTGGTCGAAGCTTTAAAAAAATAAAATAAAAAGCGGCGGGTTCAGGAAAATATTTTTCTAGATTTTCAGGAAAAAAACCAACAAAGTTCATCGCTCAGACACTAAGAGCGTTACTGTAGTCACTAGAGCAAAAAAGATGGGACCCAGCCCTGAATTGTGTGCTAGAGTGACACTAAAAAAGAAAAGTGCACTCTAATTCTAAAAATAACTTTCGAACGATTAAAAAAAAAAAGAAGGCGACAGTGGGACGAGCTGCGGCGCGAGCCGTCTACAGCGTCAACAAGCAATATATTGTAGTCGACTCCCACGACAGCCGGTTCTACGCACCGGAGTTGACCCGGATTTTATCTGTCACCTGGCTGTCACCCTTTTGGCGACCTAACACCGCTTAGGTCATCAGGTAATTTTAGTGCATCAATGGAGCAACATCTCGCAGCAGGCCTGCTCCAAATCCTTCTCATCAGGGCTGGCGTAGAAACCAACCCTGGTCCGACTGATTATTTCTGCTGCGTGTGCCAAAGAGGACTCTACCTCGGTTAGATGCAACCAGTGCAATGGTGAGCGGACTAACGCCCAGCTGCGCCTCTAGCCTATACGGCAGTGCCTTCAGCACATTTACCCACTTTGGGTAACTCCCCCCAGGCCTCCACGACCCAACGGAGCTCCCCGCAGCATGACTCCTAATCTTCTTTACCCAACCCTCCCTCACCCCCATCCAGATCGACCTCCCGTGCGGGGGCTAAGCAGCAGCTCCTAGTACCCCGCACAGTCTGTTACGTGTGTCAGACCATGGTACGGCGGAATGTGATATCAGTCAAATGCAACTCATGCAGTGGCTGGTGCCACTTTCGGTCTTGCTCTGGTCTGCGCACCACTCGTGAGTGGATTAGTGCATTCGTTGCCCCATGCTGTAGAAGTCTGATCCCCGCCTGTAGATACTCCGCAGCCGCCGACTACCACCAATGTGCGGCAACCACCACAGCGGGTTACACAGCTGCAACAATCAAGACCTACGCACAACTCCCTCACCTCCCGTGTTACGAACGTTCCCCCGAGACACTTTAGACTCGTACAATTTAACTGCAACGGACTCCTAGGAAAGATCGACGAGATAGTCGACTTTATGAGCTGGCTATAATATAATAAGAAAGGATCGCGAGCGAAATCATGGTGGAGGCTTGGCCTTCATTTTATACGACACTGTGCATTATGGTTTTATCGACGGCGACATCGACTGCAGGGATACTACCCTAGAATGTCAGGGCATAGCTATCCGGTCAGGCGGTGTCGAGCTCGAAATAATTAATATATACATTCCTCCCTTTACAAGTTGCTCAGTTGGATACCGTCCTGATATAGGTGCGCTACTCAGAGGCGAAACCCGTTTGGTTTTGGGCGACTTTAACGATCTTTGGCATTCCTGCCTGTCAAATGATCGTCGAGGAATGGAGCTGGCGGAACAGTAGACGATACGACATTCTGCACAATGAAGGACGAAGCCCCCACCAGGATTGTGGGAAACTCCCATAGCTCGCCTGACATCACAATAGCTGGTCTAATAAACTGCATAGATTGGCGACCTATGCTTACACTCGCATCAGACCATTTTCCCATAGTCATCTCGATTGACAGGCCTCCCGACTTCGTTTCCGTGGACAACCGAACATTTGTTAACTTTAACAAAGCTAAGTGGCCCGGCTTCACGGAATTTACTGCGAATGCATTCAGTGCTCTCCGCACTCCCACCAACGTACTCTCTGCAGAAAACACATTCCGCAAGATTGTCGTGTCTGCTTGCCGTCCGCTTCATACGTGCAGGTCGAATCGCGGAAATCCGCCCTCATTTCCCCACCGAAGCGGCGGTTTTAGCGACAAGGCGCGACACATTACGCCTGGCCGATCCCTGTGATCCCCGTACCAGGGAACTTAACGCCGAGATTCGGAACAAGGTCGACGTCCATATGCGGAACAAGTGGAGGAGCACTTAAGGTCCTGCTCAAGCTTCTCTATCCACTCCAATTATACCCGACGTGTGGAAACTGGGTAGAGTGGTCCCGCTACTAAAGCCGGGGAAACCCGAAAATAAAGGAGACTCTTATCGTCCGATATCTCTCCTTTCCGCACCGCAGTAGTGAATACAATTGAGGCCTTGCTGCTCCCGTCACTCACACACCATCTGAGCCCAGCTACACATCAGCAAGGCTTCCGAAAAGTGCACAGCACCACAACTGCACTTAACGCCATAAACACCTAGATAATTCATGGCTTTAACCAAAATCTACCCTGTGCGCGAACTGTCTTAGTAGCACTGGACCTGTCGAATGCTTCCGACACGGTAAATCATTCAGTGTTACTATCGGACATTGAGGATTCCTCATTACCGCCTAGATTGAAGAGGTGGACCATGAACTACCTGAGTGGTCGACGATCATCGGTTGATTTTCGAGGTCAAACATCAAAGCTACGGAAAATTAAACAAGAGGTTCCGCAGGGTGGTGTCCTCTCCCCAATACTGTTTAATTTCTATATTTCGAGACTTCCTCCACCACCAGAGGGCGTCTCATTGATCTCATACGACGTCTGGCCAGGATATTGATAGCCTATGTTCTACAGTAAACTGTTACCTTGCCGACCTTTCCAACTTCTTCACTGCACGACACTTACATCTACAGCCTGCGAAATCCTCTGCCATCCTTTTCACCAGCTGGACGAAGGAGTACCGGCTAGAACTCAATGTGAAGGTTGATGATATAAAAATTCCGACCACGGACAACCCACCACAGCCTGCACTCCTTCACTCCGCATACGACTGCAATTGCCACCAAAGTACAAAGCCGCAACAAAATCCTCAAATCGCTAGCCGGTAGCACCTGGGGGAAAGACAAAGAAACGCTGCTGGCAACGTACAAGCCAATTGACCGGCCGGTCGTAAACTATGCTGCGCCGATTTGGACAACGGGGATTGACGCGACGCAGTTAAAGAAGCTTCAGACCTGCCAAAACAC
Source organism: Neoceratitis asiatica (assembly GCA_030068015.2). NCBI lineage: Eukaryota > Metazoa > Arthropoda > Insecta > Diptera > Tephritidae > Neoceratitis > Neoceratitis asiatica. Next base: position 30,682,488 of record CM061526.1, read on the forward strand.
CGCCTTTCGGACCGTGATGGGAAACTTTCTGATGGCGCCGGAGCACCACTTACACAGTGAAACATCCATGCTCGCAGTTAAGGAGCATAATGTTATGCTGTGTAAGCAATACCTGCTGGGATGCTACTGCAGGGATCATCTGAAAAGGCACCTTTTGGAAGCTGAACCACCACCTAGGCACATCAGGAAGGGAGTACCTGACTACCGGGACGACATATAGCATTACAGACAAGACCCGCTGGACAGGACGGCGTACAGACAGGCCATCAACACCATTCACCGAGAGTCCGTCAACACCTTCTTAAACTCTCTTCTAGTGAATGGTTTTTTCGGAGTCTAACCACCACCCATCGCCTCGTGAAACCCGCGTAACACTGGCACAATTAAGATCTGGATACTGTAGTAGACTTAACTCCTACCTATCCAGACTCGACACTGACATACCCAACACATGTCCTGCATGCAAAGAATCCCCGCACGATACTAACCACCTCTTTGCATGCTCACTTAGCCCGACTCATCTAACACCCCTCTCCCTTTGGTCCGAACCCGTCGAAACAGCATGTTTCCTGGGCTTCCCGTTAGATGACCTCAATGACTAAAGCTAAACTTGCCTGACCTAAACGGGGCTGGTGTATGCCGCTACAACAACAACAACAACAACAATATATTGTAGTTACGATTCCTTTTGTCATCCCCATTCCCATTTAGTTGCTACCGGAGGGCTCGTTTTCTACATTTTTTTATTCACATTTGTATTTATTTATTAATCTGCTTCGACAACAGCAGCCTAAGTCTTAAATCTTGAAAAATAAATGAAAAAATAATCCCATTAGTAAGGTTTGTAAATCTCTTGGTGTTATTGTTGTTGTTATTGTAGCGGCTAGTTAACCCCGCCTATGGTCAGGTAGGTCCAGTATTAGTTATCGAGGTCATCTAACGGGCCCAGGAAACGTGCGTTTCGACGGGTTCTGACCAGGGAGAGAGGGGTGTTACATGAGTCGGGTTGAATGGGTATGCAAGAAGTGGTTAGTATCATGCGGGGATTCGATAGGTAGGAGTTGAGCCTGCTACACTATCCAGACCTTAATTGTGCCAAGGACTCCGAGAACACCTATCACGGGAAGAGAGTGCACAAAGGTGTTAACGGACTCTCGGTGAATGGTGTTTAAAGCTTGCCGGTATGCCGCTGAACAGAGTTGTATAGAGTCGCGATAGTCTAGTACCCCTTCCTGATGTTTCCTGGTGGAGGTTGGGCTTCTAATAAGTGTCTGTTGGGGTTGTCTTATATATTACCAACAGAGTCAAATGCGGAGTGAAGGAGTTCCGGCTGTCAAATGTGGCTCCCAGTGACTTGATATTGTTTATAGTCGGAATTTTAATATCGTTGACTTTCACAGTGAGTTCTAGCCGATACTCCTTCGTTCAGCTGGTAAAAACTGTACGAGAATTTTGCAAGTTGTAGGTGTAAATGTTGTGCAGTGAAGAAATAGGAAAGGTCAGCGACAGTAACAGTTTACTTTTGAACAAAAGCTGTCAATATTCTTGCCAGACGCCAATATCGAACAATCATCGGCATATGAGGCCAAAGAGACGCCCTCTGGTGGCTTTTTACTAAGGCTGTTCTCGCACAGGGCCGATTTTGGTTGAGGCCATGAACTATTTTAGTGTCAAGTGCTGTTGTGGCGCAGTGCACTTTACGGAAGCCATGCTGATGCGTAACTGGGCACAGATGGTAAGTGAGAGATGGGAGCAGCAAGGACTCAATTGTCTTCGCTACTGGGGAAAGGAGAGATATCAGCCGATAAGACTGTCCTTTATTGGCGGATTTACAAGGCTTTGGTAGCGTGACCACTCTATCTAGTTTCCATATTTCGGGTACAGTTAGAGTGGTCAAAGACAAATTGAGAACCTTGGTGAAGTAGTCTGCTCCCGCTGGACCCAAGTGTTTTAGCATCAGCATGCTGATTCAGTCGGTGCTGATGGATTTGGTGGCTTTCGTCTTCCCGATAAACCCCTGAACCTCGTCCATGGAGAAATCAAGCGTCGCCGTCGGTGTTTGGTAGTTTGCGCAGACGGCGGGTCACTTGTCTTTTCGCTCTGTCAACCGAAAGCTGCAGTGCAAAATAACTTGCGCACGTTGTAAATCTCTTTTCGACTATACCTATATTTGTGTTGAGAGTTCAATCTCTTTATTGATCGTAAATAGTGATTATTTATATTTTCATGAGTGAAAAAAATCCTGAACTTGAGAACGCTACCACTTGCGTTCTTTTTTTTTTCAAATCTGAAGAGATTTATCATTGCATAATTTTTATAATTTTAATCAGTTAATAATGATTATTTTTCGAGATTTATTTGAACACTCAAACAATAATCATTATTCTCTGATCGTTATTTTTTTCCTCAACCTTCGATAACTTTTTATTCCATCATTCACTTTATAAAGTTATATATTTGATTTTGTTGTTGTTAAATCAGCAAATAATCATTAAGTTGTAGTTTTTATTTTATTATTTATAATGATTACGGTCCCTGATATTTTTATTACGCATAAACCATAGTTCGTCCGTTATTATTCTTAAAGTTTTAGGTCTTTATTCGTCGCGAAAACAGTGCCTCATAACTGGATTCCATACTGTTTAGGCAGAGCCCAGATTTCTTAAAAGACAATATAATGCAGTTTTGACCTTAAGATGCAGTTTTTCAAAAGAAATGTGTGGTCCCCAGACCTGAGTGTTTGTCTGATTTAAATCTGCTTGCGGAATGGATATATTATTGAGCTGGACAGTAGGGCAAGTAGTTGAAGGGCAAATGAGCATTTTCCCAATTTCTGTACTCTTTCTAAATAATTGGTTTTTCAAGGCCCTCAAAATAGATGTTTGTTTTTGTGATAACCTCTTCATTCGACCCAATTTCTTACCGCAAATTCTTCAGGTTTGGTAATAAGAAATAATCGCAGAGGGCTAAATCTGGAGAATATGTTGGATGGGGTAACAGTGACTACACACGTATGCACCCGTGGATTGCCTGATGGAACATCACTGTTTTTTCCTCTAAATGCGGTTGTTTTTGCTTCAAATGAATATCGAAACTGTCCAAAAGCTCTTGGCCGTCTTTTGTGCACGTTCACTCGGAGAAAACAGTTGGTTCTATGTTTCGGATCTATGTTTCGCCTACTGTAACGAAACAGCGCAATAATTCGTTTGGCAGTTGAACATCGCCAAGCAAGGTAAATTCTTTAACCCCTAATCCGCAGAGGTACGATATAGTCGATCGTTGGCATGATATAGTTGTTCGTTCTAGCCAGTATCGACAAATGATCATTAAGTTACAAAAATACACCCGCATATTAAGTTTTCGTTCAAGCAAGGGGGCGGACATGGAAATCAGAATACTATGTCATACAACCTCCATATCACCGATTTATTCAGATATTAGGTTTTGCGTAAAAAATTCGTCAAAAAAGCAAGAGTCTGAAATTTGGTATTCTACAGTTCTACAGGTATTCAAGTAAATATTCAAGGAAATCATCGGAATCGAATTTTGCAATCTGAAATAAATTTGATTTTATCATGAAGGGTATAAAGACTTTGGTATGGCCGAAGACAGCCTCTTCGTTCTTGTTATCGATAACTATTTACTGACGACTAGAAAAAAAATTATACGTATTCTGAAGAAATAGCTTATAATTTCCTAAAGAAATTGCTTTTGTAAAGATGCAGTACCCTTTTTTTTTGGAAGTAAAAATCCTATTACACCAAAAAAGCAATCTTTTCGTAAAAAATATTTCACAGCTTGGGCTTTTTTAAGTGTATTTTATATGAAATTGGTTCCATGTGTTCTGTAAGTAAACTGGGAGTTGGTTGGAACAGTCGAATGTGGAAGTCGACACTTGTCTGATAGGAACTCTGTCCCAAAAACCGTCAAGTTGTCGCCATTTATGTTAAATTCAATTTAATTTAACAGGTTTAACAGATTTAGCAACAGCTTTAGTAGCAGTCTTTCGTCACTGCAACTTTAACTTTAGAGCAAAAAAGCCTACTCTAACGCGACCATATGATTAAGATAAAGCGTATTATTAGAGCATGCTCTAACTTACTTAGAGGTGGCTTTAACTGTACAAAGTATATGTCTCATAGTTTTAAGAAAATTGCATTTAAAGTTTTACGAGTTGTAAAGCACCCAAGCTTCTTTTGTCAATTGTAACTCGAGATGTATATGACGGATACAATATATTTTTAGGAAATTATTCACAATTCTACGCATAATTTTTTTTTAATCTGCGACCACGCATTTTGCAGAGTTCTCCGTTTTGATAATTCTTATTTTAATTAAAAAGGTTATAGCTTCAAGTGGGTTCCATAGCAACTAAAACAAAAGTAATAATAATAATAATCTCTAATTATGTAAAAATTGTTAACTTTCGCAGACTTGGGTCCTTTTTTTATAGATTATTCTGAGTATATCGTCAACGAGCTGATTGGATCTAATCAGTGGGGCTTTAGACCTGGTAAATCCACCATTGACCAGATATTCATCATTCGCCAAATCTTTGAAAAGACCCGTAAGAAAAGAATCGATACACACCACCATTTCATCGATTTTAAATATGCCTTCTACGACACGAAAAGCAGCTGACTCTATACCGCTATGTCTGAATTTGGTATTTCTGTCGATTATAGTCGAATAAACAACAGCGCTCCATTACTTTCTTCTTTTCGCTGTTTGGTGCCAATTGGAAATACCAAGTGGAAGCAGGTGCTTCTCCACCTGATCCTTCTAACGGTGTGGAGGTCTTCCTCTTCCTCTGCTTCCACCAGCGGATACTGCCTGGAACACTTTCAAAGCTGAACTGTTTTCATTCATTCGAACAACATGACCTAGCCAGCGTAGCCGCTGTCTTTTTATTCGCTGAACTATGTCAATGTCGTCGTATATCTCGTATAGGTCATCGTTCCATCGCCTGCAGTATTCGCCAAGTACTATAAATCTTCTGCAAAATTTTTCTCTTGAAAAATCCTTAAGCCAATTCAAGGGATGTCAACATCGTCCAGACTATCGCATCATATATCAGAACGAGAATGATGAAGTATTTCGGCGAAATTATTTAAGACTTCAAAGTTATGACTGTCAACAGTGACGTGAGAGTCAAGAGGCGAATTCCTTAACAGTTTGTTTGATGACAGGAGATATTTTCATTTTACCTACTTCATTACCACAGCGATTCGTTTCGTTTCTTTTTCTAATCTGGTGAAAGCAGAACTAAGGGCGCAGTTTTGAGGCCAAAGATATCAACATCGTCGACATATCCCAGCAGTTTTATGCTCTTAAAATATTATCATTCACTATTCAGTTTTGCAGTTCTTGCCTAGCCGCATAAGTTTTGCAGTTGGTATCCCTGCCATTCTACCATTTTTGACTCTCATTTAGGTAGGGTCCTTGCAGCTCAGGACTTCTGCTCTTTGACTAAGTATGCTCTGAGTAGTCAACAATCCGTTTGGAGGCGAGCTAAAGTAAGATGAAGAACCCCCTGCGGTTGTACGTAAGACTTGGGGGAAAATCGATTTGTTTCGTATTGTTTTGTCTTGTCAGTTGGTGAATTCTCTAAATTTTATCGATACGATTTGTCGAGTTGTTGACTAACGAAATTTGTCGCTTGCACTAACAATTGGGTGATTCGGTAACTCATATATAACGATAGTTATCAACAGACATTTCCTTCCTATTAAAATGGAGAAAAGGTGGCACCACATCACCACTACTCTCCAACAGGACGTTGATAGCATCCAATTGCGAAGAATCGCAAGGCGTTTAGAACCTTAAAGCAATTTAATAAAGTTATAAATTGAAAAGCACTTGAAAGCATTATTTACCTATTTTTCTGTAGATATCTCTATCGCTATCAAGTTGATTTTCGAAATTCTGTTTCACTCAAGTTGACCAAGAGTGCGTTATTTCCTCATCTTGGGATAAAACATATGTCAAATACAAAAAGGCATTTTTTCCGTTTAATTAACAACAATGCTTAGCAAATTCTCGAATCGTTAAAATTGTTGCTAAGTATTTTTAAATAATAGCGTACTGAATGCCACCATTGAATTCCACCCCAAGTTTGTTAATGTAAATATACATATATGTATATATGAATAGGGTTTTCCAATAGCGATGATATGATTTCTAAGTGTCGTTTTTGCCATTTTTAATATGTCATGATCTGTCAGGACATTTGAATTTTTTTCATTGAATTCAGTAATATTTACAATTTCATCATGGCAAGATATACGCAAGACCAACGTTTACAAATTATTCAATATTATTATCAAAATAATCGTTCTGCAATTGCAACTTTTCATCTTCCCTGATGAGGTTCACTTTCATCTGAGTGGTGCGGTAAACAAAACTATCAATTCTAGTGCGAAAAAAATTCACAAATTATTCATGAACAACAATTACATTCACGTAAATTGACAGTTTGGTGTGGTTTTTGGTCTGGTGGAATCATCGGTCCGTACTTCTTTCGAAATGAAGCTGGTAGCACCGTTACTGTCAATGGAAAGCGGTATAGATCGATGATAACCAACTTTTTGTGGCCACAATTGGAAGAAGTTGATCTTAGCAATATCTGGTTCCAACAAGACGGGGAGAAAATTGTGACATTGAATGGCCTCCAAGAAGTTGTGATTTAACACCATTATACTACTTCGTGTGGGGTTATTTGAAGTCATTGGTCTTTAGCAATAAACCGGCCTCTCTTCAAGCTTTAAAAGTGAATATTGAAGTGATATTCATAACATTCGACTTGATTTAGTGGAAAAAGTGCTCAAAAACTGAGTGCATCGAATTCGTTTCTGCAAAAGAAGTCGTGGAGGCCATTTGAATGATGATATATTCAGAGCTTAATTGTATCGATTGAACTTCACATTAAATTAAAAACCTTTGAATTTCCTCAACAATTAGGGAGTTTTTTTTTAAAGAAATCATATCACTCTTATTGGAAAACCCTATATGTACTTATATGCTTTGGTTAAAAGTATTCGTGGCGAGTTATTTTGTTATGTTTAGCAGCGTTATTAAACAACAAAAATGCAAAATATCGGATTGTTTTTAAAAAAGTTAAGACTTTCATTTAGGGAAAAAGAATAGAAACAAAAAACTTTTACAATTATCAAGGCTTATGGTTCCGGTAATGGAAATGTGCTTGTTCATAAAATATAATTTTTAGGCTCTAAAGTTTAGAATAAGACGCGTCTAATGTCCAAAATAGCGAATATACTCTTGTGTTATATACAAAGGTATACATACATACATTGAGTATCTGTATCTATCACATCTTTTAAAAGCCGTTAGCTCAAAAGAGATTAACTAACATGAAATGCCAGTGGTCATTTCGAAAACTTTTTAATTGTCTTATATATACATATGTATAGAAATATGTTAATATATATTATTTATAATTTTTTTTTTAATTTTCTATTTTTATGCGAAACACACATCGACTTGAATCCACATTTTGAAAAACGTATAGTGCGCCAATTGCAACAGAGAAGCTTTAGCTGAGTGCTCGCTTTGTCGAAAGACTCCATATTGCTCTGAATTCTGTCAACGAAAAGATTGGAACGCTCATCAAGTGGAATGTACAAGGAATCCCGCTCAGACAACAACTCAACAGATTATGCTCCTGGTGGATGAGCAGTCCTAAGCGAATTGTACATAATAAAGTATACATATTTTAATTCTTTATACATTTCAAAATGATAAAAAGAATTTAATAGCTGAAAATCGAAGAATGCAAAAGCTAATTAAAATACAAACAAAATAAGAAATTTATTTAAACCGCAAATCGAAGTAAAGAGAAGGCCAACATCCAAAAAAGGAAAGATACAAAAAAAAAATTTAAAAAAATTAAAAAACAAATAAGAAAAAGAAAAAATTGCATAATACATATTCGTCTATGTATACATTTTCATTAGTTTCTAAGCACATAGTTAAACTTTTAACATTTTATTATTTTATGGATAAAACTGCCGTTACAACATCTAATAAAGATTTCAAAATCAAATTCGTATAAATAAGTGTAGTGAAAAAAAAAACAAAAACAAAAAATAATAATGTGTTTTGTTCATGGCACTTGAAATCTTTAAAATTGGGTGTGTAATGGTTCAAATTATTAAATTGGAAATAAATACCCTAGACGCGATTTTGTATTATAAATTTTTGGGTAAGGTAATAGGTAATAGGTAAGTAAATATTTAAGAATTTATCTACTTTTAATATGTAATTGTGTATATCAATGACCGCCGTTTCATTGTACAATTGTGGCGTCGCTGCTCAGACGTATTCTTTTGCTCTCATACTCAGAAGTATTTTATGATGTAATACTACTTATATAATATTGTAGGAAGATAGAAAGAAGCAACTAGTATTCAATAAAAATGCATTTACAAATTAATTTAATAAATGTAATTACTTTTTTTTATTGCATATTCTCTTCTCTCACCAGCACTCTCTCATATTCCGGCGACCACTGTTGTATATACAATAGGGGTATTCTCTGTGTCTAGGAAATGCATGCTACGGTGCACGGATAGGAAATTTTTCCTACTCGTGCAATGGCACAACAACAAAACACATGCAAAAAACGATAACAACGATAGGAAAAATATCCTATACCAAAACCTATGTATATTTATTTCCCACAGATAGAAAGAAGGAAAATGCAATCCAGTGAAGGGAAAAGCAACCCTATGACTATGTGGTTGTTATTGTTTCACTTGAATATGTCACAATTTTGCAACGGGAGTGTCCTCGATCTCTAGAACAATTCCATAGGAAATATTTGCTTTCCTAATGTTCGTATCCATGCAGGGTCAAAACAATTAAACACATGCAAAGAAATATGCTACGATTGGAAAAATATCTAAATCCAAAGCTATGTATATTTATGATCATCCACTTATCACACTTTTGTACTAATTTTTTCTCAGAGATAGTTCGTAAGGTGATAAAATTATACCGTCTATACTCTAATTCCACTGTAGCCAAAAGGTGGGCAGTGCGTGCTACTATGCGGAGGGTCTTGGGTTAAACTAGATCAGTAACAATAAAATTCTGACATTGCAAATCATCATCAATTTGTAGTATGCGTCGGTGTTTTCCCAAAAAAATGGATGGATCTACAATTTTTTTCAAAGGTCACCCACGAACAGCTGATGTGTTTTTTCATACCAAAAGTACACTCGAAAAGGTTGACATCCCCATCTGAGGATTATTAATACTGGTTATTACTGGTGTAGGGAAACTCCTGAATATATACATAAGTATTGGAACAATGAAAACTGAAGAATAAAAAATCGGCGGGAGCCGACGGATTGCCCGCTGAGCTATTCAAATACAACGGAAAGGAACTGACAAGGTGCGAGCATCAGCTTTGCAGAATATAGTCGGACGGAAGCATATCCGATGATTGGAATCTAATTTTGCTCTGCCCTGTCCACAAAAAAGCGGATCCTACCATCTTCTTCACATATCGTGGGATAATTCTCAAAATTACTTGTGAAAGACTAAAGCACACTATCAATAAAATAATTAGAACTAATCAGTGTGGCTTCAGATCCGGTAAATCCACTATTGACCAGATTTTTATTATGCACCAATTTTTGGAAAAAAAACCATCTTTTCTCCTCTATATAGTCCAAAGCAGCTATGTCAGAATCGGAAAGGAGTTCTCCGAGGACGAGGAAAAATATCTTCCGTCACTGTAGACAGTCATAACTTTAAGGTCGTAGATAATTTCATGTATCGTGGAACCAGCATCAACACCAACTCTTGCCAACAGGTAGTACTTTTGACTGAGTAAGCATTAAAAATTAAATTTCTCGCCAAGAATAAAGGCAAACTCTACAAGTCTCTCATCATTTCCGTTCTGATATATTTGCAGAAGTATGGACGATGAATCGGCATTTTTAGTTTTCGACAGAAAGGATTGGGAATATTCAATGCTGCTATGAAATAAGAAGCCGCTCAAAAGATAGAAAAAATTTAACATGAAATAGTTATTAACTTTGGTCCGAAGTATATAAGTACCAGAAAAGAAGAGATAGACCCACCAAATGTATGCCGATCACTTCAAATTGACGAGCTGAATTGATTTAGCCATGTTCGTCCGTTTGAGCGAAAATTAATCTTAGTATACGGATATTTTTGTAATGTATTGATAATATGGCGGAACCGAATTATATAGCCCTAATACAATAGATTTGTTCAGATATGTGATTATAGATCGTACATATCATAAATACTCCAATAAAACATCTAAGAATATGATATTCGATATTTTATCCACGTAATGAATTATCAGAACACTATATCCTATAGCCCCCATACAACCATACAGCGTACTATTCGCAACACCATCACCCATCTTGAGACCCAGCATTCATTATTGGATAATATTCGACCGAAGAAACAGTGAAGACCGTGGGGAGTCAATTGAAAGCATACGAAATACAGATTGTGTAAGAACTGAAGCCGCTCGACCTTCTAAAGCGAGATCGCTTCGCTCTATGGGCTCTTGAAAAGTTCCAAGAAGATCCGACGTTTTCGAGCCCAGCTATGAGGCCCATTTTTGTCTCAATGGATATGTAAACAAGCAAAATTGTCATATTTGTGACGAAGGGTAACCTGAAGAGATTCAAGAACTGCCATTTCATCCAGAAAAACAACGGTTTGGTGTGGTTTGTGCGCCCTTTGAATCATCGGTCCATATTTCTTCAAAACTGATACCGGTGAGAACGTAACCGTCAATGGCGACCGTTATGGCGACCATTATAACATTTGGTTTCAACAAGGCGGCGTCACTTCCCACACATGTTGTTGTTGTTGTTGTTGCAGCGGCATACGCCAGCCCCGTTTAGGGCCAGGAAAGTTTAGTTTTAGTCATCGAAGTCATCTAACGGGAGGCCCAGGAAACGTGCTTTTTCGACGGGTTCGGACCAAAGGGAGAGGGGTGTTAGATGAGTCGGGTTGAGTGGGCATGTAAAGAGGTGGAAGAGAGTTCAAGAAGGTGTTGACGGACTCTCGGTGAATGGTGTTGATGGCCTGTCTGTACGCCGTCCTGTCCAGCGGGTCTTGTCTGTAATGCTGTATGTCGTCACGGTAGTCAGGTACTCCCTTCCTGATGTGCCTAAGTGGTGGTTCAGCTACCAAAAGGTGCCTGTTAGGATGATCCCTGCGGTACCATCACAGCAGGTATTGCTTACACAGCATAACATTATGCTCCTTAACTGCGAGTATGGATGTTTCACTGTGTAAGTGGTGCTCCGGCGCCATCAGGAAGTTTCCCATCACGGTCCGAAGGGCGGTTTTTTGGCAGGTCTGAAGCTTCTTCAACTGCGTCGCGCTAATTCCCGGCGTCCAAATCGGCGCAGCATAGTTTACGACCGGCCGGCCAATTGCCTTATACGTTGCCAGCAGCGTTTCTTTGTCTTTCCCCCAGGTGCTACTGGCTAGCGATTTGATGATTTTGTTGCGGCTTTGTACTTTGATGGCAATTGCAGTCGTCGTGACTCCCAGTAACTTTGGACTGTTCGTGGTCGGAATTTTTATATCATCAACCTTCACATTGAGTTATAGCCGATACTCCTTCGTCCAGCTGGTGAAAAGGATGGCAGAGGATTTCGCAGGCTGTAAATGTAAGTGTCGTGCAGTGAAGAAGTTGGAAAGGTCGGCGAGGTAGCAGTTTACTGTAGAACATAGACTATCAATATCCTGGCCAGACGCCAAAATCGAGCAGTCATCGGCGTACGAGGGCAATGAGACGCCCTGTGGTGGTGGAGGAAGTCTCGAAATATAGAAATTAAACAGCATTGGGGGAGAGGACACCACCCTGCGGAACCCCTTGTTTAATTTTCCGTAGCTTTGATGTTTGACCTCGAAAATCAACCGATGATCGTCGACCACTCAGGTAGTTCATGGTCCACCTCTTCAATCAAGGCGGTAATGAGGAATCCTCAATGTCCGATAGTAGCACTGAATGATTTACCGTGTCGAAAGCATTCGACAGGTCCAGTGCTATTAGAACAGTTCGCGCACAGGGTCGATTTTGGTTAAAGCCATGAATTATCTGAGTGTTTATGGCGTGAAATTTTCACCCGATCATCACGTCTCGTCGGATTAGACAACGATTTGACTGTGGCCCAGAGCTTGGTCATCCCAGAGGAGAGATTGCAGGACCTTAAGTGCTCCTCCCACTTGTTCAGCTTATGGATATTAACATTGTTCTGAATCTCGGCGTTAAGTTCCCTGATACAAGGATCGCCGGAATCGGACAGGCGTAACGTGTCGCGCCTTGTCGCTAAAACCGCCGCTTCGGTGGGGAAATGAGGGCGGATTACCGCGAGTCGACCGGCAGGTATGAAGCGGGCGGCAGCAGACACGACAATTTTGCGGAATGAGTTTTCTGCAGTGAGGACGTTGGTGGGAGTGAGGAGAGCATTGAAGGCGTTCTCAGTAAACTCCGTAAAGCCGGGCCAGTTAGGTTTTTTAAAGTTAACAAATCTCCGGTGGTCCACGGAAGCAAAGTCGGGAGGCCTGTCAATCGAGATGACTATGGGCAAATGGTCTGATGCGAGTGTCAGCATAGATCGCCAATATATGCAGTTGATCAGACCAGTGCTAGCTATTATTATATCAGGCGAGCTGTGATAGTTGCCCAGACAGGCAGGAATACCAAAGATCGTGATGCGCGTTAAAGTCACCCAAAACGGATTCGTTTTTCGCCTCTGAGTAGCGCACCTATATCAGGACGGTATCCAACTGCGCAACTTGTAACGGGAGGAATGTATATATTAAATATTTCGAGCTCGACACGGCCTGACCGGATAGCTATGCTCTGACATTTTAGGGACGATACTGCACGGTGTTGTGTAAAATGAAGGCCAAGCCTCCACCATGATCTCGCTCGGGATCCTTTCTTATTATATTATAGCCAGCCCGGCTCAGAAGATCTGAGTCGGCGCTCAGTTTTGTTTCTTGGATCGCAGCTATTGACAGGCGTTCCCGGCTCATAAAGTCGACTATCTCGCCGATCTTTCCTAGGGGTCCGTTGCAGTTAAATTGTACTAGTCTAAAGTGCGGTGGTTGCCGCACATTGGTGGTAGTTGGCGGCTGCGTAGTATCTACAGGCGAGGGCAGACTCCTACAGCAGGGGGCAACGAATGCACTACTCCACTGACGAGTGGTGCGCAGACCAGAGCACGATCGAAAGTGGCACCAGCCAGTGCGTAAGATTGCATTTGACTGATGTCATATTCCGCCATACTATGGTCTGACACACGGAACAGACTGTGCGAGGTACTAAGAGCTACTTCCCACACATCGCATCAATCAATGGATTTATTGATATAAGTAGCAGATAATTTCACGTTTAGGGCCGGTTGATTGGCCACCAAGATCCTGTGATATCACACGGTTAGACTTTTTCCTGTGGGGATATGTAAAGCCTTAAGTCTATGCGGACAATCTCGTGTCGATTCAGGCCTTGGGGCAAAACATCACGCGTGTCATTCGCCTGTTACCAGTCGAAATGCACGAATGAGTAATCGAAAATTGGATTCAACGGATGGACATCTAAGACGTGGCCGCATTTGAAAGAGATAATCTTCAAAAAATAAATCCCAAAGAATATTCGAATGATAATAAACATTCCCCATTAAATTTGAATTTTCTGTGTTTTTGTTTTTCTTTAAAAAAGTAGGGAACCTCGAAAAGGATCACCCTTTATATAGCTACCATACAACCGATTTTTTCAGACATGAGGTTATTGGTAGAAATTCGCCGAAAAAGCATTTAATGGTATGAAATTCGATTTTTTACAAACGGAAATTTAAGTATAACATTCATTTTGATGGCTTTATCTTATGTTCTGTTTTCTAGTAACCACATACCTCGAATAAAATTTTAACACTATTTCATATTAATGAAAGGTTAAAGAATTTTCCTCGCCGAGTATAATGATGAATTTCTTTCCATTAATGAGCAAACATTTTCAATAACTTATTTATGTTGAGTAACTTTGATAAAAGCCATGGAATTTTTTGTGGTTGACCTAAAACCAGCACAAAAACTCAATAGATGCAGAAGCTTGTAAAAAAATTAATAAGATAGCACACATTTTGTTTCTATTTTGCAAATTCACATTCGTCGTTTATTGCGATATCTAGTTAATTATATATTTATTATCGTTTATTATTATTTCTATGCATTACCAAAAATAATTTAAAATTTTTTTTGAGTGTGAGTGAATCTGTTTCCTAATGTGTTATACGTAACATCTAGAAGCGCAAATAAACTGCTATTTTTTTTATTAAGTATAGCGCATTATACACCATTATATTGTATTTGATCAGTACATACATTAATATATTGTATCTAGCATTATGAATGATAATACTTAATTCAGTTTAAACGTTCAATTTTAATCACGCTAAACATAGGCAAATATGATTAATTTCTATTTTAATTGGGGTTAAATTTAAGAGGTGTCTGCATTTTTCAATAATAATGGTCATTGCTCACAAATTCGAATTTAAGAAAAACTGTAGTAAATATGTTCAGACATTCAAATAATTTGAGACAAAACTTTATATGGAAAACAACACACAAAAATTTTGGTAAATGGGTATTTTTTTAACAAAACTTACATAATATTTAGATTTGAAATAAACATCACAAACTGTCCACTACATTTACACATAAGTTTGAATATGGAATAACGATTAAATAGTTAATAATGTTAATTGTTTTTGCACACTGGTCTAATTTAACTCAATAAATATAAACTTAAAATATTAATTTCGATATTAAATCATTGAAACGAATTTAATAAAGCATTCCTACTTAGCAACTTCAGATAGCAATGACTTCATTCTAAATTTCGAACTTCAAAACGTTTAAATGTGTAGTTAATGAAGACCCAATCCTTAGCGATTTCACTGCCTTGAGGTATTGGTGCCGAAGCTGTAAAGGAGTATGAAAACGAATAATAAACATTAATGAATAAATTATAATTGGTAAATATATTATATAAAGCATACGTATTTCGAGCGAAACATCGGGAAATTCGTCAAAGTTTGATGTATCATCAATAGAACGCACATCGACGGGGATGGCTGCAGGTCGTTCACGAATATGTTCCCAATCCACACCTCTAAAGAACGGCACAGATTTCAAATCCTCAAGACCACGCTGCGAGCCTAAACGACGATCGGCTTCGCAACAAAACTTTACAATGGTATCTTTCGCCTCTTCAGATATTGGTATTTCGGGCGGGAATATTAATGTTTCACGCCAATTCATCACTTTGCGATATGTATCTTGAGGATTGTCCGAACAGAATGGTGGGTAACCCATTAACATTTCGTACATGATCACACCTAATGACCACCAGTCGCACGCCGGTCCGTAACCAGTCTGTAAAAATACTTCTGGGGCAATGTAATCGGGCGTTCCCACTGTGCTATATGCCAGAGCTCGGCGATTGCGTTTCCACGATTCTGCACGCCGTTTTGAATCCATTGGACTAATAATAATTATAAAAATTTTCAAAATCATTAATAAATATTAGCGATTGCATTACTACCTAGCGCATGTCCCAATGAAATCGGATGGTTTCGCTTGTGAAAGGTCCCGATAAAAGTCGGTGCGATGTGATTTTTTTAATCCCGTGCAAAGACCGAAATCAGAGAGCTAAAATCGAAATTTTGATATAATCAATTAGCGCGATTTTTAACGCTGAACAAACCTTTAAGTGTCCACGTGCGTCAAGCAGTAAGTTATCAGGCTTTATGTCCCTGTGAATGAAACCCAATTTATGAATCGAGTCGATTGCCAAAGCAGTTTCGCTTATGTAGAATTGTGTGCATTCTTCAGAGAGCGTATCCTTCTTCATTAGGAGCGTCATCATATCACCTCCCGGTAGAAATTCCATTATTAAATACAAATTGACGGGATCCTTTAGTGGACAATAAGTAATAAAAAAATTGTTAGACAATTATTTTGATTCTCAAACTATCGGTTATATAAGTATTTATAAGTGTGTGTCCCTAATTTTTAATATAATTTTTCTAATTCTGTAATGTTGGATTCATGACTTTTAAATATTCTACTCATGAGTGTAAAAATATTAATTAACTTACCTGAAAACTGTAATACATCTTCACCACCCACTGATGGTCAGCTTCGACGAGTACGTCGCGCTCGGCACGGACGTGTGCCACTTGTTCTTTTTCAAGCATGTCTGCTTTGCGTAATACTTTCATAGCATACACATGCCCTGTGTCCTTCTTCTGCACCAATCGTACCTCTCCAAACGCACCTCTGCCAATTACTTTTAATGCTTCAAAATCTTCAACGCCTAAACGTAATCTTTTAAGACGTAAAAACTCTGTTTCCTTCTGCGCGTGCTGTAACCTTTTTTCTTGCCTTTGAGATTCTGTTAGACTTTCATCCTTCAGTTGAGCCTCTAACTTAGCTAGGCGTTGTTTGCGCTCTCCATATTGTGTTACTAAATTACTGTAATAA
Source organism: Neoceratitis asiatica (assembly GCA_030068015.2). Classification (NCBI taxonomy): domain Eukaryota; kingdom Metazoa; phylum Arthropoda; class Insecta; order Diptera; family Tephritidae; genus Neoceratitis; species Neoceratitis asiatica. The sequence goes on from CM061526.1 coordinate 30,699,069, forward strand.
TTTTCCAGAGTCACCTTTGCTTTTGTTGCTTTGTCCAATGTGTGGTCGCTAAACCGTATGGAAGAACCGTCAGCACTCATTGTTGTAGGACTTTCAATGAAGAGGCCGTTGGAAATTTAAAACTTCTATAGAGATCTTAAATATATAAAAATACAAAAGAAAATTAATACAGTTGAAAAGTTCAAAGCAGTACATGCCATAACTACACTCTTCATTTTATAGACTTCAATGTGGCAAATATACGGGTTGTCTTGCAATATTTTTAAAATTATTATAAAAAAATACTAGATTTCTTGTTAACTGGTGAGTTAACAAAGCACGTCAGTAGTTTCTTCTTTTAGCCGTTATAAAGTTACAACTTTGAACTATCTATTTAGTTCTGCAGCTCTTATTGTTTTTCCAGCCTTCTGTTAGTCACCCTGATTGATGCCTGCCATCGAACGGCTCACTATTCCGAAGGAGCTTTTGGTACTACCCAATGTCAGCTTACACAGCGCTCAAGTTGTTTGGGGATACCGAATTCAAACATAGCGGCATAAGCACAGAATTAGTGCGTGCCGATTCCTTTCTCACGGGTGTTTCCCAGGATTTGGTGCATGGTGGGTCGACCAGGTTTAAGGGCACACTGATGATCTGCGGTCAATTCACTGACGATACGCTTTAGCATTTCACACAATACGTTAGATAGGACATTGTATGCGATATTGAGAAAACTTTTTGAACGCTAATTTTGTGGGATTTACTTTCTTTCTCTTAGGTTGGGCAGAACTTAACCAGGTATCCATCGTCAGACAAGAATTCGTCGGAAAACATGTCGCAAAGAAGCTTATGCATACACTTTGTCAGTTTTTATTTGAATTTAGCATGCTAACTGTAGACATTCGGAAAAGTCAAAAACCCTACCTTCTATCAGATTTAAGAAAATTTTGGGCAAATATCATAGATTTTGTTTGGGCAGAGATCTAAAACTAACTAAGAGGCAGCAGAAACAGCAGATAAACATCCAACCGGGACAATGAATCTTAATTTAATTATAATGTTATAGTGTGAAAATTTTTATCGTGTATTGTGCAACTCAATTGTGATGTTTTTTTATGAAACGCAATCCATATTGATTAAATTAACATTGTTTTGTTTTTTTTTGCGTAGGGTAACAATTTTATTTTTATTATTTATTAGTGGCCGCAGCAGCCGTGTTGTTAGTCTCCGTACTACAATTCGGAAGGCCTGGGTTCGAGCAACATCCAAATTATAGAAAATTCATTTTTCAAGCCCTCCGAGTGACATAAAATAAAATGCTCCTCATAAAAATCCATGGGCCTTTTGGAGGCGGCTAACTATAAACTGTAGGTACCTCCATTTGTTGGTAAAAACATCAAAAGGCAAATTGGAGGAAGAGCTCGGCCGAAAATCGCTTCAGTGGCTATATATATATATATATATATATATGTATATAACAATAAATTGGAAAATTCTACTATATGAGCCGAGTATCAATAATTTTGATATACATGTTAATACATCTTATATATAAAAATATTGCGGATGATGGAACTGATTTAACAAAAAAACTACTTTCGAGCTGTGCTGAAAATTGCTTCAGCGCATATACAATTTATTGCAACTAAAATAATCAAATTTATTTGTCTTAGGTTTTAAGATACGCAAATGGAAAGCACGTGTAACATTGAAAGTAGATCTCACATTAATAAACTTAAAATCTTATGCCTAATCTGATTAAATATCAGTTATTTAGGTACTGTTAACCATTCATAATTTTTATATAAAAATAATATGCTTGGTTGTTTCATGTAATTTTGAATCATTACCTTTAATATATTAATATGTATATGTATAATATAGACATATTTAAACCTATATTTCAGCTGAAAAATTATTCAGAAAATATAATGTACATATACATAAATACACATATAACTATAAGCAATGGAAAGTGTTCAACTTTGAATAACATTGAAACATTAATAAGTATTTCTTTCGTGGGCTTCTCAATGTCCCTGATCACAGTCGTTTGCATCATAGTAAAGAAAACAAAACATATTCTAGCTATACGTACTTCGTAGTGATAGAATGCAGATTTGATTACGCCAAATGGGCTGCTTTCCCAATGTTAATGCACTTTTTGATATTTCTTTGAATGCTACAATAATATCATAGCTTCGTGATTCATAAAAACCACAATTTAATAGTGATTTTTTGCAAGAATTGCTCTATTTTTTAATATAAAACGAATTATGCTCCAAGAAACAAAAATGAAAATATTGACTGAAATACGAAATTCGAACATTAAGTATTGCCATACTAAATTGTACGAAATTCATAACAAGGAGTCTAAACTAAATAAAAATCAGGTAAACTATTCAAATTAAAGAGTCTACACATTTGTATAAACGTAACGGACATAACGCCAATAATAGGAAGTATTAAAAATTAAACAATATAAACTATACCAATGTTATATGAGTTTCTGAGCTGAGGATGTTAAATTTTATCTGTCGTCTGTATTATATTACATTGAGCAGCATATTTTTTTGTAATAAGCTCAACCTTCACATTATGCTTCCTAATATATAATAATAATTTCCTAATAGTTTTCTTCTTTTGGCGCATATATGTTAATTTTTCAAAATGAGCTATGAATCCCTTGTTTTTCATATAATCGACATTACATAAATTTATTTATTTGATAGGGGCGTACATTTATTTATTTTTGTTATTCTTGTTTATATGTATCTCTCAAGTGAAAGTGAGTCAAGACTAGACGGGAACAACTTTTTACTTAATGATTTATCTTTACCCAGCGGTAGACCTATTCGCATTACTTCCTTGTACAGTCAGATGGAAGTGTAGTACGGTAATCCTGATGGCTGCAGATCTTTCTTTGTTATGATGAATTTTTACGAGAATATTTCAATTCATGCCAGAAACACACTGGGAGGAGTTGATATTCTCTGCTTAAGATGTACCGCATTTAGAGATATTAATGTTTTAAAATTTTAAATGTTGGTCTGGCAGGGTTCGAACTCATGGCTCTTCGTATGGTACAGACTGTTAACCACTCGGCTAATACGGCCGCCAATGCGTGAAAAATATATACTATTTTTAGTAGGAATGATTTTTACCCTTTACTGGCCAGTAAAAATTGTTAGTAAAGTGATTTGAAATTTTCATAATCAAAATTCAAGGAAAAACTAGTAAAGGAGGGAAAATTGAATACCCAAAGTGATATTTAATTTTGAGGGATAAATTTTGATAAGTAAAACCATCAAGCGAGAAAAAGACAATGAAAAATTATTGTATTGTACTATAAATAGTTTTGTGCTCTTTTTTAAACTTTGATTTTTTTCATTAAACATGCTAGTTACTACTGGGATTGTGTCTCTCATAGATAATTCCGAAATTTCCAATTTTCTTACAGTTCAACTAGCCAAAACATGGTGACAGCTGAGAGCAAAGTCATCTTTGGCTGAGAGAGCGCCATGTAAATTAAAATTTACTACCGCTTTGCGCTGCCGCTTCTACAGTCCAAGCCAAATTCACACACGGTGGCAGCAAGTATACAAAAACAAAAGCCCAATGTAATTTGTTTGTGTAAAATTACTTTCAATTTGCTTTGTTTTTTTCTGTCTGTAAAGTTAATTTCGTAATGTCAAAAATCGAATTCGTTGTATTTTGTTTGTGTAATTGGAAGAAAGAACAAGCAAGCATATGATAGGACAACTTCACCTGCTTTGAATTCGCCTTTTAACGGTCGTAATGAGAAACCAAGAGCGATTTGATTTTTTTTCGTAAAATTTACCCAGCAGATTGCTCGCTATTGAACAAGACTGCCAGTATAGATTAAAATAAAATTTAAATGAACTAAACACGTGCAAATTTTGATCGAAATAAATGAAAACTGAAATCGTAATTAACTATTTATTACAATATAATTCACGTTTATTTGATTGGCGCTTAGATTCGAGCATATCCAAGCTACGAGCATAACTTTTGACAATTTTTTGCCTTACTCTCGCCAGGTACGGATGGGAGGTATGTTGATGGCAGATTTAGCTATTACTAGTTAAACCCGACTGGAAAAGTTCGATTAACGTCTAGTAACATCAATATAAAAACTATGCCTCTATGATTTTTTTCCAACGGGTACACACGCATGCATATGTATGCATATATGCTTTTGACGTAAGCCCTAGCAGTGTATATCCACCAAAAAATACGACTTGGCATATATAAGTTACCTAAAAATCAGTTTTCCATTGCTCTTGTAATTAACCAAATGTTACTAATATTATTATATTTTACAATATTATTATGAAACAAAATGAAGAGAGAAATAAATGAAATTTGTACATAATATTCAGAAAATAATTTTCGAATAAAAAATAATATAAATAAAGGAGGACTGGGCTAATGGTTTTCACAATCAAACTCTTTTAATAATAAAAATTAGCATATAGATTGTATTAAAACGACATCTCATCTCTTTAGTATTATGAAAATATGCACTTTTTTAATTAAATGTTGGTCATAAACATAATTTTTAAATCTATTTCTTACAAATACTTTTACAATCATGCTTTTCTTTTGCTTTCGTTACAATCTTTACAATCTTAATAAACATATTTTATTTGATTATCTCCGTTTTATATTAAAACACATTTACATAAATATGCAGGATATCTACACTTCTTTCAATATCTTTTCCGTATAGCACCTTAATATCACGTTCTTTACACATAATTTATTTTAATATTTATTTAAAATTTCATCAATATTGTTTTTACACCTAATAAATTTCGAACGCTATCGTTGTATTTAATTAAAACAACCTTTGAAGAGCAAATATTAATTTTTTCCCCAGCGCACAGAAGTTGCAAACAGGTTGCTCTTTCTAAAAAGTCTGACATCTTAAGTTCCCTCATCAGACTTTTGTGTGTGGAAGATGCTGATGAAGAAGGTGGATATATCTGTAAATTACGAAAAGCAAATATTGTTAAAAAATATACTATACATTCATTTTAAAATCATTTTTATTACCTTATTCAAAAGAGTATCTTTTGATTTAACTTTAAGTAAATTGCACAAATCACTCAACAGAACCCACTTATCGGTTCCTTCATCTTTGAGTAAATATAAAGGTGGTAGTAAAATATCGGCTTCTTCAAATTCAAACATTTCTCCCTCGCTATCTGAATTCTCTACTAAAATTTCGGGCTTGTTATCATTGTACAATCGAACGGAGTTGAATCGGTCAATATTGTCAAGCACCACTGCACAATTTTCCATTTTAGTCTTAGAATTATTGCCCTTCTCTACAAATGAATTTAATTGTTTTTTGTTCGTTATCGAATTAGATACTGAACTTTTTCTAAGAGCTCTGCTCATATCACATGTAAAATTCGGTGCTCCTCCGAATATATCATAACCATAACACGATGGATCTGTAATACAATAAATATAATATTTTATGATTTAAAAATTCGGTTGTACGAATAAGCATTGAACATATATACATATAAATAAGCAACTGAACTTTATTAACAAAATATTTAATTAATCGAAAAAACTAGTAGGCGGCATACTTCAAAATAATCTGAAATAAAAATATATTAATATTATACTAACAATATAAAAAATAAAGGAAATAAAATTATAATTTTTAAATTATGAATAATTAAAAGGTATAAAGAGAAAATAAATACTTTTTTGTACTTTAGTTGAAACATTTTGCTTACGAAAAATCGCGATGTATTACATTACTGATAGTATACCTTGTGGTAATTTTAAAAATTATAAAGATTTCTTTATATTATTATATTTCTGCCCTATTGTATTGTAGTAACAGCAAAGATATACCCCAAATTGATTTGCGGACAGTCGATTGCGGGAGTGATAGTTCTTGGCCGGTTCGTTCCGGCATAAAGATCGGTTGTCGCGGGAACTATTGCATTTTTGTCGCCTCTTACGACAGACATGCTTTACATAATATTGATAATATAATTGCATATTATTATATATTATTTATTTTTTGCCGGGCAATTCATTCTTACAATTTATTAATCAATAAAAGTAAAAAAAAAAGGAATTATCTTATGGTTAGTTTTTATTTATTCTTGTTGCTGGATCAAGCTTTAACAGTTAAGTAAGTATTTTTGCTCACCTAAAATCTCCCAGGGTCCGTTAAACTTCCACGGTTTCTTGTCGGGTCCAAAATTCTGTACATCACTCAAATGGTTGTTGAGAAGATCTCTCATTGCAGTGCTCGAAGCAAGCATTAGAGGCGTTTGACCTTTTTTTTTTGGGTGAAAAAATTAAAAAATTTTAATTTGTTATCAAATTCAAATATTTTTTTGAACAAACCTGCATATGTAGCTAGTTTTGGATCCGCGCCATAGGAAAGTAGCAAACGCACAATTTCTTCATGGTCGTTTTCACTTGCCTCATGTAACGGTCGGATGCCTGAATGCGCAGCTTCCGAATGGTTCGCACCATACTGCAGAAGAGTTCTAGCTATTTCAAGCCAACCCTTTGTACAAGCTTCGTGTAACGGTGTATAGCCAGCATTATCTTTCTGGTCTGGATTCATACCCATACGATCTAAGCAGTAGACAACAACATCTATATAACCTAAACGAGCTGCTTTATGCATGGCACTCTGTCCAACACTCTTATTAAGAACCCATTTATTTATTTCACGACACACATCATCCTCGGTCTTTACTTTCTTCTCATATTTCTCTTCCTCTGCTTTCCTCTCAAATTTCGCTTGTAAATGCGAATTCTGAACGGAATTTACATTTGTGGAATTGGCAGAATTAGGCTTCTTCTTTTTACGTATATAATCGAAGCCAGAACTGCCTTTTCTACGCAGATATTTGCCAGGGCGGCGTCTTCGGAAACCTGATGTTGTATTGTCAACTTCATTGGTAGCTTTGCTAACAGTACTTGGATCTAGTGATTTATTGTCATCTGCTTCTGCTACACTGGTACTCGCTAACGTATCTTCCTCGTCTTTGACAGGCTGGTTCGCAATCGATGTTGATGCGGAAATTGAGCCCGACACAGAATCGTTTATAGCAATATTTAATTGTTGTAAAAATTGTTCGTACTTTTGTTCAAATGTCATTTTATCATTGCCATCCGACATTTGAGATATAATTTCAGGTGGGGCAGACGCTGGCCGATCGTCGCCAACAAAGATCTCACGTATAATCTCTTTGCGTTGTTGCATTTTAGACTCAGTTCGCGTTTTAGTTTTCAAAACAGTGGTCTCAAAAATGCTAAAGTGTCGTTTCTTTCCATCACTAGATTCTTCATCATGCTCTTTTTTCACAGGAATCGAAAGCATTTCAGTAACCGAACTCGATTCAGCGCTATGTGAAACATCACTATGAATTTGGCTAGAAACGCCGTATTTTCCGGCATTTTTCTTGCATTTGGGTTTTGTGCCGGAAGCCATGTTAGTATTTGTAACCCGCGAGTGAAGCACGTCAATTATTGAGCGTTTTTCACGATGTAATTGCTCTTCCTGTCGTGATTTAGAGTTCAATAAAGACTTTTTACTCATATTCGGTGTAGACTTCTGAAGTAATTTTTCAATCGACTTTGCAAATTTTGCACTAGCTGCCGAAGAATCCTGTTCACAATCCAAATCTGGCAATGATGTAGCCATTTTAAGATTGTGTGGATGATCTATTGTAATGAGGCTGGGTGGAATTTTAAGCGAACGTTTATAGCGGTAAACTTCTAAGAGCAATTCTGTTCCTTGTTCCTTAGTTTTAGGCTTGCTATTTTGGTTCTCACTTTTACCAACTGCTGCCGATATCTTATTTAATTTCTTACTATTGGGGCCAGGTACCTTTTCAGATTTGTCACCTTTCACTACTTTCTCGTTTCTAGAGCGCAAGCGCATTGAAGGCTCTCGATCAGTTTCTTTATTTGAAAGCTCTTTACATGCTGCGGCTACAGAGCTTGAATTGTTGACAAATTTTTTTACATATTTCCTTTTTATTGACTTAATTTTAGTTGTAGAATTGCGAATAATTTTATCATTACGCAATACTTTCCCATTGGCCAATTGTAATTCCATTTCACGCTTTTGTTTGGAACGTGTCATTGTATTTAAACCTATCTTTAAATGCACTTTTGGTTTCTTTTTACCTTTTACTACCTCTTTATTTATATAATTGTCTTGTACTGCTTTTGTCGAATCGCCTTCCTCTATTTGGTTTTCCTCATTCAATTTATAGCTTTCCTTTTCATGAATTTGTTCCGATGTTGATTTTTGCATATCATCATGCATTTCTGTGTCACTAGATACTGAGCGTCTAGATTTAAGTGTTTGACACCGATCTTTAGGATATGAATTCTTCATTGTTGTCTCCCGATCTTTAGTTTTGATTTTGGTTTCTGCTTTTGCGATTATGTCGATTTGTTCGTTTCGCTTCAAAGGAAGTTTTTTGGCAGAGTTCCTTTCGTCATTACTATCTGATGAGTCGCTGCCGCAATCGGAGAATTGATTAGGGTCAGTGTGAGTATTTTGACGAACTTTAGGTTTCTTCAGTGATTTCTTTGATCGGTCGGATTTTCGTTTATGTATTTCATCGTCGCTTTCCGAACTACTCTCCACTTGTAAACGAGCTGCCATACGTTTTTCTTGTTGCAATCTTATTTTTTCCCGATCCTGTTTACTTATCTTTTTCTGTATAATGACCATATTTGATTGCGAGGAATGACCTTCCGGAGATTTGCCTGTTATATGATCACCAGTCATGGTACTATCAACGATTGCATCCATTATATCACATGATTTACTGCTATCTGCCGAATCTATATCAATATTCAATGACTTCTGTTCTATTCTCTCAGACATTTTTAAATTTGTGTTCGAACTTGATGCTGTTTTCAACTCTTCATTTACGTCTGCATTCACATTCCCAAATCGGCATTTAACAAATTTCTTTTGTGTATTCGTAAGTAGCTGTTCCATAAAGTCAGAACACTTACTATTCCAATTACAATCTAAAAGACGACTCGAATCGTATTCTTCGTCTAGACCAGGAATGGACGGCAGTTCAGTATTAAGCGTTTGACAAATACTTGGTTCCTCCTTTATTTTAATTGGCTCATTAGTATTACTTAGTACATCTATCGGTGTGTTGAATGTGAAACCTTTTAGTTCCGCCTTAGTCCTAATGCGAGCAGCTATTATTGAACTAGTTTCTGTTTTAATTGGAACAATTGGCATTGACTGAGGAATTGTTGGCGGAGGAGTATCCATAGTCGGCGTTAATGGCTCTGATTTACAGATAGGTACATTAGTATTAATAATTATGGAGCTTTCCCTTTGACAACATGGTACTATTTCTGCTTGTATAGACTTTTCCACTGTTCTTATATCCCGTTCCCTCACCTCATCTACTACTCGCTCATTTACTGCTATAACCGTTGTTGTTGGTGCCACAGGTGCTAGTTCAGCAGTTGGTTGAACATAGCCTTCTTGATATCTGTTCTGTTTAACGACAGGTTCAATACGTTGTGAATTTGAGTATTCTTGAAGATGACGCTTTCGACCAAGATAATTAATATTTCGCTCATTAAATGTATTGCATGGTGGATTTACATCTACGCGGGAAATTTGCTCTGCAGTTTTTATAACACCACCAGTAAAGCCATGTTCAATATTTTTCAAAGGAAGCGGACTGGGTGCTATATTGGAAGCTGGTTTGTGGATTTCAACTGATTTAGGTATATTTGCACTGACCACAGAATTTGGTTCGGATTTTATTAATTTTGTTGTTGCATATGGATTCGTTTCTACCACACTTGGACGCACCTGAAACATCTTTCCACTATCTTCCTTTGATTTCAAAATTAAAGCACTTGCCTTCTCATGGGCAAGAGGACCTAGATCACTACGTTGAATGGCCGTACACATCCGAGTTGTTAAGTTACTGGTTGGATATTGCTTTAAATGATGCTCAGCTTGAGGGTGTGCTGTAAGTGAGTTTTCTCCAACCGTCATTATAATGGGTTTTGACTCTTCTGATGTATTATACAAATGTTGTCTCGGTTGATTTATTATTACCTTGGAGCCTCCGGGTCTATCGTCGGAGTGCAGTGCGAAATTCGGTGTGAAATCTACTCTTGGTAGCGTGTGTTTATAGTCACTCTGAAGATTTTTCAAAAATGCTTGATTATATCGATACTCAGTGGAGTCAGCTTTCGTTTTGACTGTACGCATAGATAAGTCTAACGGTGATGAATGTAATGGTTCCTCAAGCTTGATAGTTTGTGGTATTTCAGGTAAATTGGCGTCGGGGCAAACCTTTGTTATATTGTGTGTGTGTATAGGAACATTTTCCACTAAAACTCCGTTTCCCAAAACACTCACTCCATAATCCTTTGACGCTGAGGTATTGACGGATAAAGGCAAAGTATTGTTATTTACAGTCGTTCCACTTCTTGTTAATTTTTCCAAAGGCTGGGTGGCCGACGGAGCAACCGCAGAATTCAAGGCTTTCTTAATAATTTGCAAATCCAATTCCTTTTCCGATTTTGCACTTCTCATAGCTACTACTTGATTTATTAATTCTCTGTAATTGGTTTTTGGCGTTTGAGATTTTTTTATCGCGTTTTGTTTTTGACCTTGAATTGGAAGGTTTGGAATAGGTTTTGTTTGAGTTTGCGGCTCCATCTGTTGCGCTTGTTGTGAAGGCTGTATAGCCATAGACTGAGAGTTCAATGGCTTAGAATTTTGAAGATGTCGATCATAAGTACAGAAATTTGCAGTTGGGTGTATTGTAGCGCTTTCCTGATGAGTCCGAGCGGAAGTTCGATACATATCCATTTGATTGTGATTGTGATGTTGCTGCCGAATTATTTGTGTATAATTCGACGGCGATTGCGATTGGCTTTGTGGAGTTAGACTCGTGTGATGTATTTGTATGTGGGATGGAGGGGTCGTTTGCGACGGTGACGGAGAGGCTACTGCTGCTACCGTTGGTGACATTGACATATTAAAATTTGTATTATGTACATTGCTGTCATATTTTATATGTTGCGCCTCATAGTAATATGGTTGGGATTTATAAGCATTTGTTCGGCTTACAGGCGTAGGAGGAGGAGTATTTTGATTTTCCGTACATAAGGTGTTTTTCGTGACTGTTTCTTTCGTAATTTTACTATATTTATGGTAGCCTTGCTCACCGGTATTCTCACTAAAACTATTAGACAAACTTCCATAAGGCGAAGAGGCATCCTTGCAACAGCTACCCATTGGCGAAGATGATTTATATGGGTTCGCATATAATCCACTGTTTGGGTGCACCATAGGCTCGTTACAAATGCTGTCTTTACTTTTGTAAACCATATCGTTTGTTGTACTTTTTATCGCATGATGAGGAGGTGGTAAGGTGTGGATTTGAGGATGTGATGGTAAGATTTTCTGACTTTTCGAATACTGACTTGAAATTTCCCCTTGTTTCGCGGTGATTGGAGGCATTTCGGAAATTGTAGCGATTTGCGTTTTGGCACCTGGCATATAATAGTTTTGACTGCGAGATATATGCGGAGTAACATTGTTCATTAATAGGTCTTGATGTTGCTGAGTTAATTGTGATTGATGCATTGCCTGTTCGTGTACATTATGGTGGTGATAAGTGTTGGCACCGCTATGATGAGCATAACTATTTATTGCAGGCATTTGCATTTCGTTAACCTTAACTGAATCAGTTGGGCAGACGCGAGCTTTTTGTTCTGAGTGTTGTACTACATTCATTTTAGAATGAATAGTATTAAATTTTTCTGAGCTGAATTGCGGTGTGGACATATATAGGCTTTGATGGTTTGGGTGGGTGTTGACATGTTCTCCATGAGTAAAAATTTGCGGACACTTCCGTGCGTAGGTTGGACTGGATTGCTGTTCTTTTAAAGCCATTGAGTTACTCGGATTTATAATGTTACTTTGTTCCAATTTAGTGTTTCGTATCATTTCCACTGAAGGTCGTGGAATCGACTTTTGGGCTTGAATTATATCGCCGTATACTGGCGGTTTTGTAATTCCATGATCAGGTAGCAATGGATGGTAGCCAATCTTAACGTCTTTGTGTAATTCTTGCCTCGACGAATATACATCATCGTATATACTATCTTTAGGGTACGCCCCTATCGCATTTACATGATGATTCTGATGTTGCAGTTGTTGGGGTTGTAGATTGGCTACATTAGCTACTTTCGATTGTGGGTGAATATGAATAAGATTTGATGGCTGCGTCTGGTGGTGAGACTGTTGATGCTGAAGTTGTTGTTTGAAGTTGTAATTTGACTCCAAAGCGCAATTTTTACCCGACCCTGAATTTCTATCTTGTTGCAGCACAACGTTTCTTTCCGTCGCATACGTTGTACCACTGTTGGGTTGGAAATATTGCCTCCCATCATGAATATACATAGAGTTTTCATTAACCTTTTCTAATGTTGCACTAGTGCTTTGAAAATCAGACCTTGATGTGCGTTCAGAAGACCAGTTTCCATTCGCTGCAGAAGGACAGGCATTGCACGTAATATTATTTGACATGCTAGGGCACATGCAGGACTTATTATTAACAATAACTCTTTCTTGAGAATAATATTGAGTATTTGATCGACTGTCATCGATTCCTCTATTAAAATACATTGCACTTTTTCTTTCATCATTACTACCAATGACCTCGTGATGTCTGTTCGGATCCATTGTTTTTATAAATAACCTTTAATGAAATAAAGAAAGTTGAGATAGTTAATGTACGTATACGCGCTGTAAATATATATGTTACATATACATATGTACATATATACATATGTACAATATAACATACATAAAAATTTAATGTCCATTTATTTATTCCATTAAATTTTTAGTAAGTTTAAGTATTAATCGATAAATGTGCTTAGTAGTTTTAAAATAGTAATATGTGTAAGCCCTTAGTTTTTAAAGTTAACATTTAGAACGGTTAAACAAATTCCGTAAATGTAAGTCGTGAATATAATTAGCGCTTTTTAATTACTTAGGTTTTTTAATTTTTTAAATTTTAATCCATCCTCAATCGGCTTGTGATCGCCTTAAAAGAAAAATCTTTCGCAAATTTGGATGTAGGTCCGACTAGCATTCAAACCCATGGGGGGACGCATTAATAAATACCCGCCAACAGCATCTGCGTCCACTTGTAAATAACAAAAAAAAAAAAAAAAAGCTATTGTCATATTATGCTAACCGGCGAAAGACGTAGGTAATTTGTATTTTTGCTCTTCGCGTTTTACAATAATTAAGTAAAATGTATCTCTCTTGCAACACTTTCTTCCGTATGCTAGTGTTGTTAAAAATTCAATATTGTAAGAAAGCCTCTTAGATATCATAACTGTTGTTTGTGTGATTGTAGAAAACCAGTATTTATCTTTCACGGTGGCTCTTTGATGCACGAGCTCGAGTTTCACTCGCTTTCTATACTTAAATGTATGTATAGGTTTGTTTAACTAAAGCCGTACTTTTTCGTTTTGAAGACTTTTATAACTCAGATTTTTATTAGCAACTGTCTTTGCACCGTATTTATATCTACCAATATAAAGCATAACGCAGACTCACTTCGCTGCTATAATTCTAATTATTAATTATAGTTTTAGTTTCTTGTATATTTAAGCATAAATTTATATTGAATTATTTATTAAGTTGATGCCTTTAAAGTACAGATTTAAGCATTCCGGTGAAAATATCAAGTATCCTATGTCTATATCAAGTCTGAGGTAACATACATAATATATGCGATACAAAAATATATGAAAAATAAGCTTTTTACCATGTAGTTAAACTACAGTTAAATATATAAAAACAGTTGAATTTTTGTTTGGAAGTGTGTGGGAGATGATGTATTTCAGAAAACATAATCATAATTTAAAATTATATATCACTTTGTCCTTTCAGTGCGGTGCTTATTATTTTACAATTTTCCCTTGTTCACTAGTCATTGTTATTCCTTCTGTTCTATGATTTGTGTATTTATTTTCTAAACTGGCTAAGATTCAGTCGGTAGATAGTCCATTTAAAAGAATTTATACCAGAGTTTATATTTTATCTCTTATCGTTAATGACTTGTAAGGTAATCTTTATAACATTAAATTTTGAATAGAAGCACGACGTTGAATGGGTACAAGCTGACGATCATTTGCGTTTTTTAAAGGGGTTGTTTGTTATTTTAAAAGATTTCTACCAATGATGTATTTATGTTATTTATTTTGTTTTGTGAGTACTTGATAACACCACATGAACACTAAAAATCTGAGATTTTTTCAAAATACACACTTTATAACAACGATATCTTCCAAGCACTTTGCATGGTGAGTTTAAGCAATATACATATCTTTATTTCAAACACATTTATCGTTTTTATTTCGAGACACTTTTACTTTTGCTCCAACTCAGAAATGGACGCCCCCAACACAAGTTTTCACTTCTATTACAACTTTGCTGTGTCAGCAAGGAATAGAGGAAAAAAAGAAACTGTGATTTGGCAAAAGTTAATATCTGCATATTTTATATATGTTTTAATACTTTATCCCATTTTTATTTCTACTTCAATTTGATATAAAATAAAACCTAATCTTTTTTGTTTTCTTCTTGCATTCTTTTAATTAGAATTCACTTTACACATTATAACTGAGCACTTCCACTTTCCTAATTCCACCATGCTCCGCAGTATTCTTCGCTCACTTTATGATACAATTACAATACAAAAATACCAAACTCGACGACTCGTTTACTTTGCATTTGCTTTTGATTTGTGTTTGCTTTGCGTATTTTTCTTTACTTAGCTGTGCATCAACTCGCTGCTGAGGAAAATTCAATGAGCAAAAAGCAAAAGATTTCTACTTCTACTTGTCTTCTTTAAACGGGTGCTTGCTTGCCTGCTTGTCTTGTTGTTTGGCCTACTTTGACCACAAATTTCACGTTTCATTCGTATTCGATTTTCATTATTTTCAATGCTAAAACTTCATACTCAACATCACAAAGATTATATGCGCTCGCAAATATTAAATACCATAATAAAATTATTATACATTATATATGTAAGACTTTTCTTTACTTTTCTTTAAAATCACTGCTTCATTTTCACAAAACGAGACAACGACGACGACGATATAAAAATGAAAATGATGACAGTGTGACCAATGTTGACGATTCACATCTATACTAATTGTGCAACCCTGTTCGAACTTGGCATTGAAATTTTGTTGTTATTTTCATGACCTTCGATACGAGGACAAATATTAGCAATATAGATTTGAATGACTAAGCTATAACCTAAATTTACGTGATATCTGTATTAAAAAACTAACGTAATTCAGTCCTATTTAAATAGGCAAGTAAATGGTAATTTACAATTAGTAGCAGAATGCAACCATGTTCTAAGTGGTGAATAAATAAATGGTCAGGGTTTTAGATAACTTGTCATATTGAGTATCAAAAAAATTAAATATTTAAAATTTTATTTTATTCAATGACGCAATTGTTTGTTCAATTCCTATATTTAAATATTCTCTTTAAAATATTTTATTTCTTTCTATTGGTTCTTTGGTTTGTATATGTAATGATGAAGTAAAATAAATAATTATTTATATATATGCATAGCAAAATTTTATTTTCTTCTTATCAACTTAGAAGGATAGGTAGTTATTTTCATTTTTACCACCTTTCAATATAGCAAAACCAATTAGAATGAATTGGATTAAAATTAATTCTTGTTAGATAAGTCTTCTGAACTAATATTCATAAGTACAAATCAAGGTATATTTATAATAGCGAAATTGGCGTCGAGATTGGCTTAATTAATAAACGAAAAAAAAAATGGGAGTAAAACTTTATCTATGTCGTTATAAGTAGTCCATAAAGATAGTAGTGTGTGCTCCCAATCTGAAGATTATGGATTCGAATTCTAGACTGGCAAATTTTCAAAATTATAGAGAAAAAGGAATTTTCTAATTGCGATGGAATGTCAGTCCTTCCGAATGTGATTCTGATATGATGAAAAAGATCCTCGTAGAGACTCATCAACCGTTAGGAGGCTGCTTCGAACAAACTGTAGGTGTCTACATTGCATTTTTTGGGGAATATACCGAGTCTAAGCAAATGTTACATATAATTGTTGTTAGAACATACTAAATATATTTTTTTATTCATAATTTGCATTTTATTTCGAAGACAAAGATGTTGATTTTATTTATTGAGTAATCTTATTAAAACTGTGGAATTGGAACTAAAAATATCGTCAAATGGTTAACAAACTGCATTGAGAAATTTAAGACTTGAAATTTTCATACAGAAAAGTATCCAAAATATATGAATTTCAAATGCAACATTTATTTGGCAAGAAATAGGGTTCACCTTCTATGAATTCGCCTTATTTAGAAGAAATTTTACTATTCGACAGCACCGCCCTATATACTCCGTTTTCAGTTAGTGAAAGCCCTGGTTAATGTGTGATAAGCTGTCAAAACGTATAAAAGAGCTTCTAGTTTTACCTGAAAATCATTTTCCGTGCATAAACGGTGATTATCGTATTTTAATATTAATTTCAATAAACTTACTTTCGAGTTGTTTTGTTTGTGTTTATTTCAATATAATTGCTACTAATTTATAATATGGCCGATCGCGACGCAGCAACCAACCAATTAATTGACTATAAAAACAATTTGTCGGTAAGTGTTTCTATGGCCATTTATTTCTCGTGTTTACTAAAAGTTCTTAAGATGAGTATCCCAATTGATAAGTTAATCATATTTTTTATTTGTGTGATTAATTTTTTAATTATGTATTATATTAATATGTTTAAAAATCTATATCGTGTAATATTAATTTTTATTTTTGTCTGTGTTCAGGTGTACCTAATTAAAATTTTCAAATAATTGAAAACATAATTTATATATTTTATTTGAAATTTCTAATCATACGTAGGTTTATCGATCATGAAGAAAAGTAGTAAGAAGGATAGGCTCAGATACGAAAATAAATTTATAAGATAATTTTTAAATTATATGTTGTTTTGATATGTTTAAAAATCAATATCGTGTAATCTTAATTTTTATGTTTGTTTGTGTTTTGGTGTGCCTAGTTCGAATTTTCAAATTTTTGATAACGGATAGTTTATGTATTTTATTTGAAATCTAGTCATACGTAAGTTTATCGATCCAGAAGAAAAGTAATAAGAAGGATAGGCTCAGATACGAAAAGAAAATTTGTGAGATAATTTTTAAATTATATATTATTTAACTATGTTTAAAAATCAATATCGTGTAATCTTAATTTTTATGTGTGTTTGTGTTTAGGTATATCTAATTCGATTTTTCAAATATTTGATAACGTATAATTTATGTATTTTATCTGAAATTTTTAATCATAGGTAGGTTTATCGATCATGAAGAAAAGTAGTAAGAGGGATAGGCTCAGATACTATAATAAACTTTGTGAGATAATTTTTTAATTATGTATTATTGTTTGATATGTATAAAAATCAATATCGTGTAATTTTAAGTTTTATTTTTGCTTGTGTTTAGGTGTGCCTAATTCGATTTTTCAAATTTTTGATAACGGATAGTTTATGTATTTTATCTGGAATTTCTAATCTTATAGTTTTTATAGATCATGAAGAAATGTAATAAGAAGGATAGGCTCAGATACGATAATAAAATTTGTCGGCGTGCCCTCTGGGCGTCACTGTAAACAAATTCCATATCAATGCAATTACATAAAAGGGTGGAGCTTTTGTTGTCGCATACATATAAAGCACTCCCGTTATTTAAATTTACAAATTGAATATTTTTTCAATCTATGAAATCTCATGTTGAAAATGTTACTGACTTCTGACTCAGTATTAGATTTTATCGTAATGCAATGATTTGGCGTCGTCTTTTATTTACTAAATTCTATCATATTTCACAATTTTTATTGGTATTTTATCATGTGTGTTTGTACAAATACAGATTTGGGAAAAGTTTACTTGCTTATGTGAATTAATTGTAATGGAATTAGTAGTTAATTACGTATTTACGTTCCGTTTTGTGGAATCCATTTAAGATGCATTAGTCAATTTCGCTTATAATTGCTTTCAAATATTTTCCGACAATGACTGGAAAGTTTTGAAAATCGAAATGCATAATTATACATATATGTATATGTTTTTATATATCCATGATACAAAAATTTAAGATAGCTTCATTTACGGAAATTTGTTGTTAAATAAAATTATGTCATGACTTAAAAATTGTACTACCAACAGTTTTTGTTAACCAACTAAAAATGATAGAAAGGAAGTTTTATGAAAAATTAGATCCAAACAAAAGCAGGAAGTATGTATTTGTTCTTGAAAGCACAATATATGCGTGTTATAAAATGAACAAAACACTGCATTTGCACACCTCAAATAAAAGGAGTCATTACTTTTCTTTCCTTTCTCATTTACTTTTCTTTCCTTTCTGTGAGATTAGTGGGCGTGCGCGATCTTTGTGAGAAAAAAATGCTCGAATCAAAGAAAAATAAGAATTATGAATTTGGTATTAAAAATGATATGCACAAGAAATT
The DNA here is from genome assembly GCA_030068015.2 of Neoceratitis asiatica. Taxonomy (NCBI): domain Eukaryota; kingdom Metazoa; phylum Arthropoda; class Insecta; order Diptera; family Tephritidae; genus Neoceratitis; species Neoceratitis asiatica. The sequence goes on from CM061526.1 coordinate 30,717,694, forward strand.
TAAAAAAAATTTTCATTTACTCCAACTCGTTTTTTTTTTATGAAAAAATATAAGAAATATGATAATATTTGCCGTTTGAAACCTTATGATATTTTCAGAGAAAAAAATTAGCTAGTTCATTCATCGTATATACTTTTAGTTGAAAACACCCTTTTAAGCTTCTTTTTGATTTTTGATTTCTTCAATGTAATCGGTTTTTATCAGGGACCGTAAATAATGATTATTTGTATTTTCATCAATGAAGAAAATCATACATTTATGAAAGCCGCATAAACAAACGAATTTCACCAGAAGGTATCCATTTACGTACTTTTCAGATCTAAAGTGATTTTTTATTTCATGATTTTTATAATTTTGCTTAGTTGGTTATAATTATTTTTCAAGCTTTACTTAAATACTCAAAAAAAAAAAAAAAAAAAAAAAAAAAAATAAATATAGAAAAAAAATATCGCTCAGAAAATAATCATTATTCTTTGATCCATGGTGGAATCATTACAAGGTGTGATCAGTAGGCTCACCTCACTTTATCCGCAGTCTTATTTCGGTATTGTTTTTTAAAGTAGCAGAAAAAGGGAAATTTAAGGAGTAATTTTATGTAATTTATTCAGCGGTTATAGTATATATATTGACCGACCACTGGCTTGCTAAATAAAAGTCCCAAAATTTGCTAGGTCGGCTTCTTAATTGCCGGAATTTACTTATCGTCTATTTGCTCCTCAATAATTACAATTATATTCACTATACTCAAACTAACATACATATATAGAAAGCTGTCTTCGATTATTGCCACTAAAATTTCTAGAAAAGTCGAAAATAACACCGCTTTTGACATCGAAAGCATGGAATAAATGTGATAGCCACAAGGGGTTTTTACTACCTATATGAACAACGAGTTTTAAGACGAGTTCGAATCACATTTTGCGGAAAAACAAAACGGAGTGCTACAAATTTGATACTCATGTTTCCGTGGAGAATATTGCCGAAAGAAATAAAGCCACATCTGAAAATAAAATACTTTCCTTTCTAGAAATTTAAGTATCAACTCACGTATTGTTGATAGAAACATACTCTGTTTGATTTTGAGCATAAATTTTAAAGTAGTTCATTCCAAGAGGGCAAAGATTCTACGAATGCGTCTAATATTCCAAAATCGACTTCAAAGAGTTCCGAATCGAAGTGTGTTCGGAAACTATCGAGAACATTTAAATAGCGCGGGCTTGGAGAGTACACTTTTAAACTCCGCAACCAAAGCACGAAGAGTTCGGAGAGGTATGAGTTCCTAAGGCCCTGAAGGGACTGAAGATAATGAATGCCCTGCCCAGCTCATCAACGTGAAAAAAGTTAAAGAAACGGTTATAAACAACCCCCGAATCACAATACAGAAGTGCTTGAAGATACCTTAATTAGAGGAACGAATGTCATGTGCATCAGCCTAAAAATACAGTATTCGGTCCTCACGTTATTTCACTTTAAGTTGTAATACATTTACCTGCGATTTTCGGCTGAAAATGCTTTGATTAATAGAGCGAATGTGCTGTAAATTTGTTAGTCTAAAAAGAAAGTATCAGGTCCTCATAGACCTCAAATATAAGAGAAATTCATTTACCTTGAATTTTTTTTAATTGGTTCCTTTTCAATATTTTTTTCAATTTAATAACAAATTTTATAACGCTTGAAGTGTAATTGAAAAGACAGTGATGTCTATGTAGATTTTCATAAAGAAATACTTAAACGGAGTACTTTTAGTACCATTTTCCTAGATTTTTTCAATGAATTATATTAAAGTGAGCAACACTTCCAATAAGACTGCCGATTTTGTCGTTCACGTTGCTATCGAGCACACCTTTTTCTGATTCCACCATGCTTTGATCGTTATATTTCTCGCTCAAACTATCGCTCAATTTCCCATACTCAATCATTCACTTTATAAAGTCATTTATCAATATTTTCGAAAATATTCTTGAAAAAAGATAATAAGTTTTTATTCCATTTATTTGTCTCATAATAATTTTTAATAAATACATCTTTCAACAAAAACTTTTTCATAAGTTGTCCTATCATATGCCTGCTTGTTCTTCATTCCTTTGCTTAATTAAGCAAAGAAAATACAACGATTTCGAATTTTGACATTAGGAAAATAATTTTACACAAACAAATTTTATATGACTTTTGTTTTTGTATTCTTGCTACTATCTGTGTACATTTAATATTAGAGCTTGAATAAATTATTCTTAATTCAGTTATGTTATGGTTTAATTATCTTCTTTTATCTCTCTTCATTTATGTTTTTAAGGTTTTTTTTTATAAAGCAGTAAAATACTATAACTCGAAATACTGTGAAGTATTGTGTTATTTATAATTGTATTTCAGAAAAATTTTTTTTTGTCAAAAATTTCTGATTGAAACTACTTTCTATTTTTTATATCACGCATATATGCAAGGCGAAGTTATCAAGGTGAGAGCAGGAGAACAAATACAACAATTCCCGTTTGCATTGTTTTTGCTTTTGAGTAGTGATTGCCAAAAGCATTTTAAAAATGCACAAATGCTCTGTTCTCCACTCTTTTTTCGCACAAATTATAATCACACTAACGAAATGCTCAAGATTTTCGCATTTACAAATAGAAAATCAAATAAAATTCAAGCAAACGAAACATGAGCTGAAAAATAATTTTGACAATCTCGGTGTTTGACGAATTAAAAAGCTGAATTCGCTGCCATGGTAACTTATTCCTTGTTAAATTCGCCTTGCATATATCATGTAAATTTGTATATATACTGGAAATTTTTAAGGAAAATTGTATCGTATTTTGATGTGGAATAAAATGTAGCCTTAAAGCTTCGATTTCTGAAGCAAGCGCAGTTCAAACGATAACAAAGAAGATCGCGGATATATGGAAGTTACTATGTTTATAACATATGTTGCATAGACCGGCATATCGAAGATTTATTAAATGAGAAAAACACAAAATAAATTACATATGTATACATACATATAGATACTTAGAAATTTAGTATTTTAATTTAAACTTGGGTAAGAATCGTATTATTAATCTAACAGCTATTGCGGGCCAACATTTTACACACTTCGATTTAGCTGAAATTTTGTTTAATCTCCCGCTAAAACTGGCGGAAATCAAACTATTTTGGAAATTTACGTGTTATGGGAATTTTTCTAAATAATATGAAGAGTATCTACATACATAATCAAAAGTTTAGCAAAAATAATCTGATTTCATAAACTGATAACTCATTAACGTCATAAAACTTGTTATGTTTGAAAGTGAAACGCTAACAACGTAATACGAAAAAGGGTGTTTATTATAAACCCAATATAATGCGGAAAACAAACAAGCTGGGCCAGGTTGGTTGCTCTAAATTTCTGATTGAATATTATGCCTATGCGGCCGCAATAGCCGAATTGTCAGCAGCTCGTCCTATCGTCCTATACGCAAAGTCGTGAGTTCGAATTCTGGTTAAACTAACAGCCGAAAGTGTAGAGAAAAAATTTCTTTTTGTCCTTCGGCGGGGAATGTCAACCTTTACAGGTGTATTTCTGATATGAAATAAAACATGCCCCATAAAAATCCATCGTCCGTTAGGAGCGGCTCAGCGAAAGATAAAAAAGAAAGATAAAGATAGTTATATGTACATACATATGTATGTACAGTATTTCGGTGTTTTGATTTATGTGATATTTATTAATTCAGGAAACTTAAGTTGTTTTTGTTCAATTGTGGTAACTGTTGCTTTATTTTAAGTGAGCGAAACCCTTGGAGCTTAATTTTATATTCATGTCTTAGTTATGAGCGATATTAAATTTTTTTTTAACATTACAATAAACATTACGGCATGATCTTATAATCTTATGATGACTAAGTGACATGCAGAATTTAATGAGATTTCCTTGTTCTCATATGTACATACATGCATGCATACATGTTTAAGTACTTATTTACTCAATAAAGTATACGATTGCTTATATATATATATTTTTTCAAAACAAAGGTGTATATTTCACAATATAATTAGTGAAAATGCAATTTAATTATAAAATCCTTGAATTCTTACGCAAGGTAAACTCAAATCCACAGTTATCATATGATGTACACATATGTATGTATGTATGTTATTTATGAATCATATTTGTATCATATTGTTGTAAGTAACAAAGACTTTTGAAATTCAAACTAAATATTTTTTATTCGTAGTTTATTTAACTAAATATAAGTTGTTGTAGATATGTATTTAGTGTAAGAACGCCGGTTATAGAACCTCTAAATGTTTAGAAATACTTATTTTTTTCTATTTAGTGCTAATTACAGTCGCATTGAGTGTACAAATGAAAGCCACAAAAGGCATGTTCGCGCACTTCAACTGCTAACTTCAATGAAGCGTGGCACAGTTTGTGTAAAAGTCAATGCACTCACGTCCACGATTGTAAAAACTGGAATAATGTTGTTTTTGTTTAATCACATTTTGCCCGTTAATTGTTGTCTATAAGTAATGACGCCGGTGTATGCTGTCGCGTCGCTGCGCTGCGGCTATAACTCCTTCCTATTTGCAAATATTGGCCAAATGTGTAGGACATATGTACATACTGGGACAGGGAGGATTGTGCGGCATAACATACAATGTTGAAATAGTTTTAGTTCAAGTATGTTTGTTGGTGGCTGTTATGGAACTCGTTCTTAAATGTACAAAACAAACATGTTTATTCGACTCTCCATTAAATACTTGCATGCATACATACATATGTACATACATTTATTCGATCAAAATTTCCAATGCAATCACGTCTTTATACACCTACATACATTCTACATACATAAAAACAGTTGGATTGAGCAAAAAGCACGCAATAATGCACTTAAACGCCGCACTCGCAAAATTGGATTTACTGGAGCTAATTATTTGCATTTTTGACGCATTTGATTGAATTTTGTTAGGTTTGGCGATTGCCTAATTACTCGCTAATATTGAATCTTTTATTTTTGGAATACAACCTGTTTACCATCAACTCAGCAGAGGTCTTTCAATAACATTTGAAGATTTTTACATTTAAAAGTCATGTACACATATGCACTTATGTACTTAACATATGCACATATGCATATTTATATACGCTATCACAGTTAATTAGAAAATTTCCAGCAAAAGTCAAAACAACAAAAATATATTTATACAACTTTGTTTATTCTCTCCTAAGTAGCGTTGTATGCACTTATTAAGTCGTTTAGCCCAGTAGAAAGATATGTGTGAAAGTTTCCAAACAAAAACCTAATGCTTAGAAAGGGCATGCTGTGATGTGTGTCTGTTGCCTAAGTCTTAAACGATTTCTGGCTTTTTGCACTGTCATAATAATTGCTTAGCACAATATTATCTGCTAAAACCAGTTTGGAATACTTAGGCAAAATATGATACTCCTACATTCCTCTTGATTTTTCATTGTTGTTTTTTGTTGTTGTGGTGGGTCCCAAACCCTAAACAGTACCGCAGGGGATTCGCCTTCTCACTTAAGCTCGCCTCCCAATGGATACTTGGTCTAAGGCCGAAAGTTGTGTGCTGCTGAACCATAAGTAAACGAATCATTTCTGGCCATTCCCAGCTGAACTTCTACACGCGGGCCCAACCACCAAGAAAATATCCGATGGAGTTTCCACTGATGGAAGCAGAGGAAGAGGAAGACCTCCACCCCGTTGAAGGATCATATATACACAAGTACTCACATATACGGGGTATATGTTAGAATGCAAAAAAATTCATATTATATTATTGATCTATTACAATTTTTTATGCTGTAATTAGTAATTTTGTGAGCACGATTTCAATTCTAAATAGAAAATTTCTATAAATAAATCGATTATGATATCATGTCTTCATTGCGATGTTCATTGCGATGTTCAATGATTGTAGCGTGGGGAAAAAGTTCAGGAAACCTATTATAGATTTTATAAAAAAGTACATATTTCTCGTTCTTTAAGTTGAAAATCGTAGATGAAAACAGGCCGTGGCTACCTCAAATTTTTTGCAAAATGTGTCATAAGCACAGTAGGTCAGTGGTAAAATAAGCTGTATGAAGCTCGGTTTGCCGATGCAATTGAGAGAACAAAAAATGACTTTGATGACTGCTACCTCTGCTGTAACGATTTTCGTTACCATATTCAGAGGAATTACCTCTTTTGTTCTATCCATGAACCATTATTTGCATCAACGTAGAGTCTAGCGATAATGATATTGAAGAAAAAGCACATAAAGAGCCAAAATCTTTTACCCAAGTAGAATTAAACGATTTACGTAATCTTAAACTATCTAAAAAACATGAGGAAGGGCTCTAGTGAAGATCTAAATATGGCTAGCTTCCTATTAAGACAATTAAGTAGACACAGCAAACACTCATACTTTTATTGTCTTTGGGATAGTAGTACGTGAGATGTTGAAAGTAGAACAGCTGAATGTAATATACCCATCCTTTACAGCAAGAGGTAAAATTCTAGAAAACTACAAGTAGATAATCACAAACTTAGCTATAAAACTATTAATGTAATAAGTATAGGTCACACAGTGAAAAAATATTACAGCTTCACAGCACGATCTATACTTGTCGATCCCACAGTAATCCGGAGAGAAAGTATTCTATATGTCAATCTAGATAAACCGACCAACTAGACTTTTCAAATAGATTGGTATTTGGTTGAATTCCTGAAGAGCAAAAAAATATCAAGTGGATCAAACCAATAAACACGATTTTTTGAATAGGTCGATACCTGGCCTCTGGTTCACATAGAAGGAGATCACTGACAAACACACGCCCAGAAGATATATGTATACATATATCAGTAGAAAACATCAAAATTGACTTACCATAACATATAGCTTCCACAGTTTTTTTCTTAAAATAAGCAATTTTATTTTCAGAGATGTCAGTTTTAAAAATTTATTAAATCGATGGTTCAGGTTAAAACATTTAAAAAAAAGAGCTCGGCCAACAATCGCTTCAGGGGTTGCAAAGTGCCAAAAAAATATGTATATATAATTTAAAGCTAATCTAAGCGACCGGGATGTGTATTTGCGTAATAAAAAAACTGTCTTAAGGAAGGTTAATAACAATGACAGCTCAGCACATATAAAAAAATATTACATAATCCACTTATTTCAAATCATTTTGCTGTTTCCAAAAATTATATAACGAAAATAGGTGAAATAGGTGAAAACTTAAAATATGCGAACGGTATAGAAAAATATTCTGTTCTTATCGAAACAATTCTTTAATTGAAGCGCATTTTATTAAGACATTTTTTGCTAGCTTGCATTCGCCATGAACTGTCGAAAACAGATGCAGAGTGTAAAGTCAAACCGAGATAACACAATTTACTGCATGGACTTATGTGCTTCTACACATTAATATGCATACAATATGTATGTATTTGCAATCACACTTGAATCAATTATAAATAAATGAAAGTGTAAACGGAATTTCGTGGGGTATACACTCTGAATTTGTATATGCACATATATGTAAATAAATACACACATACGGACATAAGCGCAAAAACGTTTTGCTGCTAAAGCTTTGGGTACTTAATTGAAATCGTTTTGCTCTTATCTGAGTATTTATTATTTGCTACCACGTTCTTTATCACACGATTTGAGAGAGTAAACAACATCATTGAGCTGATATGAATATGAAAATAACTACACCCAGTACTTACTGCAGCTAATTACTATTAGAGCAACAATTTACATATAACTTATTTATAGATATTCTTGCGATAAGTAGAAAAAAATGGAAAAATTGAAGTAAGAGTTTTATTGATTGAATGATAATGGCAGTTTGACGATTGTAAAAAACCCCAAATATCAACATCGCTGACTTGTATATACTTCTATTGCACATTATGTGGTTGATCCATCAATATTTATATTGATACTAGCGGACCCGACGAACTTCGCCCCACTCCAATCTAATGTCTTCAGATAAACTCTAGGGTTATAATAAAATACAGATATTATAAATTTTTAATGTTATTTATCACTATTAAGCCCACGGGCACCCCTTAAAAAACCACAAAAAGTAATCTTATTCAAATGAAATTTCTCTTCAAAAAAGAAACTTACGCAATGAATGTCCGAAATCCAATTGAATAACTTCGAAGAAGAAAAAGTGTTTCTCTTGTTAATAAAGGGTGTTTTTTATAGAGGTATAGGACTTTAAGTTGGCATTACTTTTCAAGATGGCGACCGATTTAACAGCTGTCAAGTGATTTATTCTCAGTTTGGTTTGGCAAACAATCATGACTAGACTCACGCCTGAACAACGCTTGCAAATAGTGCAATTTTATTTCGAAAATAATGGTTCTGTGCGAAAACGTATCGCGCACTACGTCCATTTTAACGATGTTTAGCGATGAAGCGCACTTCTGGTTGAATGGCTACGTCAACAATCAAAACTGCCGCATTTGGAGTGAATGTAATCCTCAAGTGTATGTTGAAACACCGTTACATCCAGAAAAACTCCTTGTTTGGTGCGCTTTATGGTTATTGCCGATACACGGCCACAAATGTTGGAAAAAGTCATCGAAAATTGGACGTCCAGGTTGGACTACATCCGCGCCAGCCGTGGCGGTCATATGCCAGAAATCATATTTAAAATGTAATGCCACAAGATTATATTTCGAATAAATAAAATTCATGTCAATCAAATAATCCATCGTTGTTTTATTGCAACCTAAAGTTCTATACCTCTATAAAAAACACCCTATACAAACAAAGATTTCTAATGTGCTTAATTTAAAGTAAATCGAGCAAGAAATAATTTTTGGCATAAATCGATGCTTTTCTTTGAATTTGAACAAAATTCGGCTATACTGATTCTCAATTGATAAATTACTAGAAAACTTTTCCCCTAACATTTTTATATACATACATATATATGATCAGAATGACGATTTGAGTTGATCTACCCATGTCCATCTGCTCGTCTATCTATTGGAATATAATCTAGTCTCTTATTTTTCGAGATATTTGATATAGTATATTAAACATCTATATATATTTATATATATATTTGGCTCTTTGTAACCGCTGAAGCGTTTTTCGGCCGAGCTCTTCCTCTAATTTGTGGTTTTGCGTCTCTATATTTTTTTTACCAGCAAATGGAGGGACCTACAGTTTGCATGCAACGAGTCTCCGCACGACACTAACCACCTCTTTGCATGCCCAGTTAACCCTACTCATCTAACAGTACGTTTCCTGGGCCTCCCGTTAGATGATCTCGATGATTAAGACTAAACCTACCTGACCCTAGACGGGGTTGGCAAAGCCGCTACAACAACAACAACAACCTACAGCTTATTCTAAGCCGCTTCCGAACGGCCGATGAATTTTTATGAGGAGCTTTTTATTGCATGTCAGATTTGCTATGTACAAAAATAAACTTAACATTTAATTTTTAAACTTAATAATAAAATAAATAAAATTTTATAATAAAGAAAATTTTTATTTATTTTATTTTAGACACCTCCAGGCACCATTACCACGTCAAATGGCAATCCAGTTGGTATTAAGGATGCCGCGCTAACTGTTGGACCAAGAGGTCCAGTTTTGTTACAGGATGTTAACTTTTTAGACGAATTGGCCGCCTTCGATCGTGAGCGAATCCCTGAACGTGTCGTTCATGCTAAGGGTGCTGGCGCTTTTGGCTATTTCGAAGTAACCCACGATATTACACAATATTGTGCTGCGAAAGTATTCGAAAAGGTGCATAAGCGTACACCAGTAGCAGTACGTTTCTCTACTGTTGGTGGCGAAAGTGGATCTGCCGATACTGTTCGTGATCCACGTGGTTTTGCTGTTAAATTTTATACTGATGACGGTGTTTGGGATGTGGTGGGCAACAATACGCCCATATTCTTCATTCGCGATCCGCTGTTGTTCCCCAGCTTTATCCATACCCAGAAACGTAATCCTCAAACTCATTTGAAAGATCCGGATATGTTCTGGGACTTCTTAACTCTTCGCCCCGAAAGTACCCATCAGGTAATTATAATTAGAATGTAACTTTAAATGTATTTATTTTATTAAATTAATTTACTTAATTTCGTTTTTAGGTATCAATTTTGTTCAGCGATCGTGGCATACCCGATGGTTTTCGTCATATGCATGGTTATGGCTCTCATACTTTTAAGTTAGTGAATTGCAAAGGCGAGCCTGTTTTCGTGAAGTTCCACTATAAAACGGATCAAGGTATTAAGAACCTCGACCCTAAGGTTGCACAAGAGCTGTCTGCAACTGATCCAGATTATAGCACTCGTGATTTGTACAATGCCATCAAGAATGGCAATTATCCAAGCTGGACTTGGTACATTCAAGTGATGACTGTTGATCAAGCTAAGAAATTTAAGTATAATCCATTTGACGTAACAAAGGTGTGGAGCCAGAAAGATTTTCCACTAATACAATTTGGAAAGATGGTGCTCGATAGAAATCCGGCCAATTACTTTGCTGAAGTAGAACAAATTGCTTTCAGTCCAGCGCATTTGGTCCCAGGCATTGAACCATCTCCTGACAAGATGTTGCAAGGTCGACTTTTCTCATACACTGATACGCACAGACACCGTTTGGGACCAAATTATTTGCAAATACCTGTTAATTGCCCATACCGCGTTAGCGTTAAGAATTATCAACGAGATGGCCCTATGCGTGTTAATGATAATCAAGGTGGTGCACCTAATTACTTCCCTAACTCATTCTCTGGACCGGAGGAGAATGCTCGCGCAAAGAGTCTGATGCCGTGTTACCCTATACAGGGTGAAGCTTATCGCTTCAGTAGTGGTTTTACTGAAGATAACTACAGTCAAGTGACCGACTTCTGGGTTTATGTTTTGGATGATAAGGCTCGTCAGCGCTTGGTATCTAATATTGTTGGTAGTTTAAAGAAGGCCAGTCAATTTATTCAAGAACGTGCTGTTAAGAACTTCACTTTGGTTCATGCCGATTTTGGCAGGATGCTTACTGAAGGCCTTAACTTGGCTAAATCCGCCAAAATCTAAAGCACTAACATTACCATTTATTATGCACTTTATCACGATGTTTGAATTGTTAATACACACAATATTCACTTGGTGAAGGTTGCTTTCAAAAATATTTCGTTCATATGCACTTTTTATCTTATTGAGCACCAAAGGATGATTTGAAAACTGCTGAGTAAAAAAAAATGATTTTGCACTTATATTGACTTGAATTTTTGTGAGTTGTGATTTTTTATAAATTCAAATACTTAAAGCTTGAGAAATAAAAATAATTTTAAATCCTCTAAAGCAGATTATAAAAACTATAAAAAAAAACTATAGTACACCTTTGTCAGGCTCATTATGGAGAATAATAATAACAAAAATCAATTGCCTTTTATGTGCTTAGAACTTTAATAAATCACTTTTTGGATTTCAACAATTTAATATGGATATATACTTGCTTATATGTTTTTCATATTTTATAATAAAATTTGATATTTAAGAAAACGTACAAAAAGGTTTTATTTGAAAATGAGGAACTATGAGGCCCTATATACGCAACCTGCTGCCGTTAAGTCATTAGGTGGACTCAACCAAATTTTTGCAAATAGATCGATCCACTTCTTGGAAAAAATAATTTGTATAAAGAAGTATAAAGACAAGAAAAGAAGTGCTCCTGCTAATCTAAGCAATACTACTAAAGCTACCAATGTACGAAATTTCAGGTAAATCGAATTATAAATATGATTTTTTGGAATAGGTCAGACCCTGTTACACTTATAATAAGAGACGTTGGCCGATTCTGGCCGATTTGTGCGCCCTTTCGTTAAATCAGCAAACCAATTTTGAAGTGGCTTAAAACTACATATTTTTTTACGTGAAATTGGTTTTCAGATTATGGCTATTTCGTGTTCGAAAACAAAATCAAGCCGAAATGAATTGTGTGGAATGGAATGCAGAACACCAAAAGGAATTTTTTCTTTTGTAATCGAATTTTAATTTTTGGCACTTGTGCGACCAGTCGGAATGTGCATGGAACGCACATTGGAATGATATCTTATCTTTCTTTTTCAAACGAGCACTTCTTGTATCTAAATACTTCTTACTTGTTTTTTTAGTAATCCTTACTACGTGTTGAAATAAATGATTAAAATGTATTAATGAAATTATATTATATAATCATACTATCACCTATGTATGTATGTGTATACATATTGCTTACTTATTTAATTAGTGATGATTACCTCACACGATTATAATCGAATCAACAAAAGCTTACCAATCGTTTCTTTTTCTATGCAAATTGACGATAATTTAAAATACCAAATAAAGCCAGTTCCTTCTTCACATGGTCTTTCCAACGAAGTGGAGTTGAATACAAAGCTCATGCGGACGATATGACCCGGCCAGCATAGCCGCTGTTAATATGCTGAACTATGTCAATATCGCCGTATATCAGTACGGCACACCATTATATCGTCTGAGGCTTCGCCGCTGCCAATGCGTAAAGGAACGGATATCTTCTCCAAAACTCCTAAAGCCGATTCATCAGATGTCGACATCGGCCAGAGTTCTGCACCATATATGAGGACGGGAATGATGAGAAACTTGTAGAGTTTGGTTTTGGATCGTCTAGAGAGGACTTTACTTTTCAATTGCCTACTCAGTTCAGAATTTCAAGCCTGACATTGTTGATATTACAACTGGTTGCTATATAGACGATATTGTCCTCGACTTCAAAGTTGTGACTTTCAACCGTGACGTGAGAGTCAAGACTCGAATGCGTTAACAGCTAGTTTCATAGAGGAGATTCGTCATGTTTTCGTTCAATTTATAGTGACCCATTCGCATCGATTTCTTATCCAGTCTATAGAAAGTAAAACTAATGATGTGTTTGTGAAGATCGATTATCTCAATATCAGCGGCAATTGCCAGAAGTAACATGCATGATTTTGGTGATTGGATACCAAATTTAGGCAGAGAGACATAAAGGCAGCTCATTTTATTATTCTTCAAAAGGGCCGATCGATATTCAAACTTCATCATAGTCGTTTGATGGAACGCATACCAGGTTAGGGAAGTGTTTCCCCCATGTAATGAGAATCCTCTGAACACCGCTCAACGAATTGCTTTTCTTGTTTCAAGATGAGATGAGTATTCTTCAGTCTGTAAATCTTCAGTCATTGCATAAAATTGTCGGCCTGTTTACATTGTGGTCAATCACAACGTAACAAGATAGATAGTGTTTTTTCTCTTCAATTTTTTCACTTTCTAAGCTTGTTTTAACATCACACACATATTTTTTGTTTGTTTTTCTGGCGCTTATATACATAAATAGTTTGAGACACGCGAGCAGGCGAAAAATAATTGTCCATGGGGAAAACACGTATTTCCAAGGTTAATGCCACAATCATTATACGAACTGCCCTTGAGAATTATTTATCAACATTGCAAATGCTAACCGCACAGGAAACTGACGTAGTTCATAAATCTTTCACCGCAAAACGAGTCTCGATGAGTTTGGTTCACAGTAATAATCAATATTTTATTTTTATTTTTATTAACATTTTGCTTCGACATCAGAAGTCTCACAATAAGTAATAATAGCCCATTAACAGGAATGGACTGCTGGCTCAATATTGTTCTTTAGAAGGATGGTTTATCTTTTCTCTTCAGGCGGGTTTGACTTGTTGCTGAGGTCAAGGTGTTATCCAACGTATGTTTGGGTCTTTGTGGATGTTTTCATTTCAAATGTACCATGGTGCGCCCGTTATAATTCTTAGAATTTTAAACTGAAATCTTTGTAAAATATCAATATTTTTCCCGTAAACCCATAGCTGGATTCCATATATTTACTAATATCGGCTTTATGATCGATTTATAGAGGAGGAATTTGTTGTCCAGACCGAGTTTTTTAGCGGAGATGTGTCGTCTCCAGGTTAAGCGCCTGTCAAAGTGAATTTCGAGGTATATAATGTCGTTAGCTGTAGAATAGTTACGTTGTTAAGCTTGACAATAGGGCAGCTGGGATGTGTTTGCACTTATTTTGATTGATTTTTATGCGCCATGCACTGTTGTGACTGTAATGGGGTATTTGTGCCCACTTAGTAAATCAGTATCATTAGCAAAAATTTACGTCATTACTTTGTAACTTGTAGGAATGTCTGCCGCGTAGTATATACAATAATACAAGGACACTACCTTGCAGAACACCTGACTCTGTTATATATTCATTTACTTTTACAGTGAATCACGTCTTTGATATGTGGGATTCAAGGATATTATGGAATAAGTTAGGTAATATTTTTTAAATTTTATGAATAAGTCCATCATGCCACACCTTGTCAAAAGCGTGAGCCAAATCAAGGAAAAACGTTCGAATAATACTCTATGAATTCGAAGGTAGTCTTATTTCAATAGTTACACGATGAACTTGTTCAATGGTACCATGATTTTCGCGAAGACTAAACTGCTGTGTAGGAATAATGCAATTTTTATAGAGAAAAAGAGTAATTTTTGATAGTCTGATTGGTCTATATAATGACGGCAGAATTGCGTTACAACCTGTTTTAGATATCTGCGACTTTTTCCATTTTTATGAACAATATGCTAGCTTTAATATGACAATGAAAATTTTTGCGAAAAAATGAGAGCAATGCTAGGTAGCTCTTTTAGCATCTTTGGTGTGATATGATCACATCCTGGAGACTTTTTGGATCTAGGACGGCAATAATCTCTTTTAGCACAAGAAATTGTTTGAAAAAAAAAAACTTCTCCAGGTTGGTCGCCCTGCATGTTTGTATTTAATTTGGACATTTTAACGTCTTTTCATGAAATGGATGACATAAACATACGTTAAGTTCGTCGGCTGGCGTTGAGCGTGATACTACTGGTAGTGTTGGGCGAAAATCACCTGCGTATAAAATCAATGTACCAGCAAACCGATGATGATTCTTTTGGGATTCTCGTAACATGCGGTCTAAAGCTTTGAAATGTATTTTGTGTGTCATCGTGCACTCATTCCAAAATATTAATTTGCTAAGACTAAGATTACCTGAGGACCTAAACTTGGTTAGGTCGCCGAATTTCTCAAAACGTTGCAAGTTGATGTTTAATTTATTTACATATTCAACGGCAACCTGAGTGCGGAATGAGTTATTCAGCCACCTTCCAACAACGTAGCTCCTATACCTGGTGAAGCAAGTGCGAGGCCGATACCATTTCGTAAGCATATTTTTGTTACTCATTTGTTACTAAAAGGAGAATGCTTCTAAAAACGGTTTCTTTTAAGTTCTCGGAATCATAATACATTTCGGGTCTGAACTCATGATTAAATGCGTTAGCCGACTGGGCGTTGTCATTCCTAATTGTATTAATCTTTTGCTGGCAAGCACAAATCATATTTCTACAATTGAAATTAATGCCTCATTATAAATTTCTTCGTTAATTTGCAAATTTGTATTTGATTTTCTAACACGCTTCTGATGTAATATAACTTCGGCTATGCTATATTTATATTTGTCCCATAAAACAATCGATTTTGATTGGAGGGATGTACTAAAAATTATGGAAAACAATGCACATATGTGCTTCCTGGAAGAAAAGGTGGTCCTCATCTCAATTAAGCCATAAAGGTACCTGTGCACAAAATTGCAAGCAAGTAAGACCATAAAAAAGATTTTTTGGATGGATGTGTCCAAGTCCACTTCCTGGAAGAAAAACTGGTCTTCATCATAATTTAGGTAAAAAGCTACCTGTGTTTCAAATTTCAAGTAAATCGAAAAATAAATAAGACTTTTCCGGAAGACCTTTCACCTGCCCACTTACCAGAACAAGGATTCTTATTTGTAAATCTACTCCTGTGGAGAAATTCGGATCCTGAAAAATACTTAGATACAATTTTAATGATTGATCAGCTGTTGTCGTTAACTACACGATAAATATTAAAATTTTCGAATTGTTCGCGCCGTCAACAAAAGATTTCATATTTTATTTAGGCTAAAAAAAATTATAAAAGTTGAAATAAAATACAAATCGAGAAAGTCCAAAAAAGAAATAGCAAAGGGAAATAAACTAAAATGTCTTTTGAGTATTTGGCATAAGTTCTATTTCAAGATGAAAAAATAACGCACTCTTCGTCAGTGGATATAAGTTTGTTAGGAGAAGTTGAAGATCCGTTAAACTTGAGTGAAACAGAATTTCGAAAGTCAACTTGATAGCCAACTAAAAGGCAAGATAATAACGGCGATATCTACAGAAAATCAAGTAAATAATGCAACTTTCAAGTGCTTTTCAATTTTTAACTTTATTAAATTGCTTGAAGGTTCTAACCGCCTTAAGATTCTTCCCAACTGGATGCTATCAACATCCTGTTGCAGAGCACTGAGGGAGAGCCATGAGCCCGTCGTCCATAAAACGCTATATAAATAGAGTAACAGACGCAATCAATCGTTCGATGTTTTTCACAAAGGTTAGGTTCACTATGACTCAAATAGAAGAGCAAGCTGCAAAGGGAATTTTCACTTCTTCAAGCTCAGCATTTATTGGAGGCACTATTAGGGCTATCGAATGCATTCACCGCCCATCGATACCATTCTATCAATGTGCAAATGGCAAGGAATTCCTTTTTAATTGTAGAATAACACAGTTCAATATATATATTTTGTGCATAGAAATGGGATCTTAATCCGTAAGCGCGTTATGCTGTGACCATGGGAAATAGGGATTAATTTGTATATGTACGTATAGATGTTGCAGAATTTCCAATATACTTATTTTAATTACCATTTCGTGCATTTTGAAATTTTGTAAAAATCATGTTCACATATTGCAACTAACAACTCCAATAAAAATAACTAACAAGGCAATTAGAAAAATAGTTCGCTTTGTGCATTTATTTGTTGCTGCATATTCTGCATCAATTAAAAATGTTTACAAATTTATACATTTTATCAAAGTTCCATAAGTACAATGTAATGTAAAGATTAATTTTCAGCGTGATTTCCTTTTGGTACAACAAATATCGCAAACGTTCTTATACACTCTTCTCCTTTCAACATGATTTTAATATAAATTTTCAGTCTAAATTTGAATATACAGCCTACATACAAACATATATGTACAATAACATTTTGATTGCCAGTATTTATTTCTAGCCACATATGTACGAGTATATGAAATAGTGCACTTTTTTATTGTTGTATCGATTCCGAGTGTCAATTGCTACACATAACTGTAAACTATTAATCTATTTTCTTTTAAATGTAAACATACATACATATATCTACAAAAGTATATGTTTTTTTATTCATTTCATAATTTTATATTTGACTATTCATTTGTAAAACTAATCGTACATTCAATCCCTTTTTACTATAAATGCAGTGTAAACGCGTAAGTAACATTTTAAATGAGGTTATCAGGATTCATAATTTTGTTGATTTTGTACCCCTTTAGTTAATTAGATGTGCATTTATATACATATATCTATTCATGTTTAACGGTAGTTTAAGTGTTTGTGTAAGTAAATTTCCGAGTTTTTAAATCACAAATGCAAAATTTTTGGCATTCTATTCTTTCTTTTAATAATGCATACATATATATGTATGTGTATAAATATACATAAATACATGTAGTCATGCAGGCACTTTGACTTATACAGTAATAAACATTAACTTTCTTTAGACGCTTTCTACTTTTTCTTTTCATATGCATAATGATCTTAAAATTCATAATATTTGACTTAAATATTTTTTTAATTTATGTTAGATATGTATTAAATATCGCACACCGTACATTCCGTACGCAATCACCTAATCGGCAGTGTAAGCATTTAATGGGTCGTCGCATTAAGTTCCTTCACCCAATCAGGGAATGTATTCAAGTTCGGATACACAATGGAACCCCAAGTGAGACTGAACACGTACAATACTACGATACTGATGATTGTGGGTCCAATGCCAGCGATTGCCTGTAAAGATCCGTGTTAATATGGAGTGTAAATGAAGCAGGTACGAGTACAATTTACAGTTTCATTATGTTAAGTATAAACCAGTATAACAGTAAAGTTTAAAAATTTTAAAAACTCACCATATCTTTCGATCTGATATTGGCATAACCAGCGACCAAAGCATTAGGCGGCGTACTCACTGGTAGATGGAATGCCATACTGCAGGCAAGACCAGCAGGCAAGATTAAGTATAAGGGATGAATTTGAATGGCAATTGACTAAAAAAGAAATAAGAAATATTTAATTCATGTATGTACATACATACATACATATGTTTATACATACATACATACATATATATTTATGTATGTATGTATGTACATTCAAAGAAATAAAAAAATTTACCATTTCCGCCAAAACAGGAATAATAATATTTGCAATAGCCACGTTAGAACTGAACGCCGTCAAGAAAACAGCGACGAGAATCACTACTAGTAAGAGAACGGGATGTGGTAGGTTCTTCAACACGACCAGTGCATTGCCAATCATAGTGGCCATACCACTAACTTTGCTACCTTCAGCAAGAGCGAATCCACCACCTAAATAATAATAAAAAAAAATGTATTCGCACTGCTAATGGTATATCTACATACTATGTACATATGTATATTAGAGCTCAAGATTTTGCTCAAACATTTTCGAGCCGGGTACGAGCATTTCGAATATTTTTACAAACACTTTGACTTTGTTCTCAAAATTTTTTTTTTTAATTTTAAATTTATTTATGCAAAGTATAAAAATCATTGAAACGCCAAAGAAATTTTGACAAACAAAATTATTTTTTTTTGTTCTGCTGAGCAGTTGAACAATGAACAAGTATCGAGCGAGCATCGAGCTGATCGCAATGCTCGATACCCGGGTATCTAGATCTCTAATATACATATATTTATTTAATAACGGCAGTTCAAATGTAAATTTTCTTATTATCGTTGAAGAAACTTACCAAGCAAGAAGATCAGACCCCATGGCACTTTGGATTGAATGAATTTCCAAGTGACCAGAGATGGCGTGGGTGCAATAGTGAAGGGACCTTTCATATTAAAAAGAAAACCAAATATTTTTTTAAACAAATTGCTATACAAAAGCGACTAGCTCACTCACGTTTGCAGAGACAGTAACGCAAGAATGCATAATTTGCGGGTAAAACAAAACACATGACAACTACAAATATTGTCGGCATAGAATTACGAATATCTCTAAAATTAAAAATTTTAAAATTAATCAGAAGAAATTGTATAAGATTTGTATTTAATTATCAATTACTTTGCATTTAGCCAATCCGCCCAACCAGGGAAAATGCCAGGTTTACGCGTAAAGTACATTATCACCATAAAGATGAAAAGGATCATAACTTGTATTTCGTGCGCTTTCATTGGTCCCAATTCTTTGTAACGTTGGTCGATAACCTTTTTAGCCACATCAGCACCATTTTGACCCAATCTTACCTCTTCGGCTTCTTTACTCTTCGGCCGGAACAAACCCATGAAATGCCATTGCAACCAAACAAAAGTTAAACCAGTATAAACCAACATTGAGGGTACTGAGTAAAACATGAAGGTGGGGAAGTCCATTTGTTCGGTAGATGTTGGAAAACGACTATAAAATTACAGATTTTAAGTAAATTTTTACTGGAAACTCCTTAACGGTTCTACTATTTACCCATCGTAAATGCCTTTGAAAGTTAAGTTGGTTGCTGTTCCTATAATAGTGCCACAACCACCCATGGATGAGGCGTAAGCGATACCCAAAAAGTAACATAGTGTCATCTTCGATGGATATGGTGGTCTGAAAGTTACAAATAAAGTAGTTTAAATAAAATAAATTAATAAATTTATTTTTAAAGCTTTTGTTTGAATAAATATAATTATTAAATAAAGTAATAAAGTTTCAGAGGACGCAAATGTGGTGCAAAATAAAAAATATGACCAAGGCTTTGATAAAAAACAAGGATTACGACCGATACTGTTAAGGGAAAGCTTTTACATATCCGCGGACATTTGACAAAACAACTTCCTTCGAGATAAGACAACTTCAAGATTTCTACCATATGTATGAATTCTTCATGCGTATATTTCATTCAACCGTTAATTCAAAAATAAAAGACTTTAGAAAAAAAAAACTTCTTTCAAGGCGAATTTATAAAGGTGAGAGCAGGAAAATCAAATCAAATTCAAGTAAACAAAAAGTAAACTGAAAAATAATTTTGACAATCTCAGTGTTAAATAAATGAAAATATTTGAATTTGGTGCCATAGTAACTTCACCTTGTTAAATTTGCTTTGACTTCTTTCTTAATCTTTCGAAATTGCATGCTAAAAAACTTCTTTCGAGCAGGTTGAATTTTAACAAGTAAATAAGACTAATAAATTCGGGTAGACCCGAACAATAGTAATGGAGTACCTTCATACATTCGGACGACATGATCTAGATAGCGTAGCTGCTCTCTTCGTATTCGCGGAACTATGCCAACGACGCCTGAAGGATTAAGGTAAAATATAACAAATAGATGAAAGAAAAAGAGGCGTAGCCAGGAATGTGCTGAACACGAGACCGATCCCTAGTGGTCGCGTTAATACCTGCCTCTTACACTGGGCAGTTGAAATTTGCTCATCAACTGCTTTAAACTAAATTTAGCTTAAGAAACGTTGAAGAATAAAGATATTATACAGAAAAACATGTCGAAAGAATCAATGCTGGCGGACTAAATATTAAAATCATTGCAGAAACTTCTGAAAGGAAACAAAAAAAGGTCTCATATATGTAGGGTCACTTTATTATAATTGACACTCACTACCGCAGAATAGAATAAATATTGTTCTGGTAATCGAAGTAGTAGGAAGATATTCGAGTTTTATATCCATTTTCAACATTAGAGACTTAAGTGCGGCCTGTGGTAAGTGAAAAACGTTTCCCACCGGTGAAAACCATCTGCTTTGGTTTAGAATTAATTTATTTTGGTATTCGCTTGAAAAGTAAATTCGGGTAGAACCGAACATTAGAAATTCGGCTAATATTTATTTTTATAGTCCACAGATCGATACAAAATAGAAGATTTGTTATATGCGAGGTAAGTATATTTCCGGACTTATATTAGCCATTTTTGGTGACATTGTCATACCAACTGAGTTTGGTTGAATTCTGTTGATTAATATCTGATCATGGGAATTATAAGCATCAATTATATTTTCGAATCCTATCCAGTTGTTTATGAGTTTTTTGACAAAATGTGGTCCCCAACAAACTTCTTTGCGCTCTAGGTTCGAATCTTGTCCGAATCCAATTTAAAAAAAATATTTTTTTTTCTATATATATGAAATAAAGGAGCTCCCTATAAACAGCAGTGATTTACAATATACACTTGCCAAATAACTATTTGTAAGAATGTTGCTCAAAAAACAAATTATAATAATTATCTATGTATATGTATATGCTTTTATAAAATAAATACGGTACAATGTCGGTACAACTAAAATAGAAAAACTTATTTCTTTCCGTTATGAATCGTTCTTTTTCACTTTATTAGACTTTTAGATAACTTGGTCTCCGTGAAGGTCACTTAACTGCACATACTTAGTCGTATACATATGTATGAGCACCAAATTTTGCAAACAATTTAGATTAGATAAAAAACAATTTGATTTAGGTTATAAGTAATGAGCTGTATTCAAAGGCCTATTATTGTTAAAAAAAAATTATTTTTTCATTGAATATTTTGTTATACAACAAAGGAAAAATGGTATTGCAAATTTGATTTAAATTTGCTAGGTAGCAGCATAGAATTATAGGGTCTTTCAAAAAGAATCATAGAACGAGCGATCTTTCGCTTTGGCTATTTGCAGCCATTGTTCGGCTCAGCTTGGCACAAAAAATTTTTTCGGCGTAAGACAGATATATATGTGTTTTCTTTGCAGAATAGATCTAACAGAAAGTGCGTCCAATGAAACGTAGACTGCAGCACGTGCCAAAAAAAACAAAAAAAAAAAAAACAAATCAATGCAGATATCTGATGAAACACTTTTTGGGAAGAAATTTTTAAATTTTAATATAATGTCAAGATGTAAAACAAGTATTATGTGTATTTTCTATAATGAATAATTTTTTCTTTTCGTCTTTATTAAGTTCTAACAGCTCTTAGCTACTCTACCAAGATAGTACTCTAAATTGACCTATTTTTTCTTGTATGTACATATGTACGTACATTCAAAGTTTGAATTTTTCCTAGTTAAAAAGGTGCGTTTCAGATATAGTAAGACCTTAGTCGCTTTTCTGCATCACAAAGTCTTTCGAGTGAAAGTGTACACACAATAACCACACGTCTCCACATGCAATCACTGATGTCGTAATATACATATCATGAAATAAATTGCCTGTGGAGACCGGTAAATGCTGACGACTGGCAATATATGTCGGAGGGTAAAGCTTGATAACTATTGCTTGCAATCAACTGTCACTTTTACACTTTGACAGCTAAAATTTAATTTATATGAAAGATGAAGTGATTAAATGAATGAAAACTGGTAATTACTTATTTTCGCTTCTTTTTCAGCAACCCTGTTTAGCAATGCTTAAGAGCTTTAATGCTAAGAACGTACTTGGCTGCGTCATTTTACAAATGATTATGCTAAGCAATCAAAGTGCCCACATACAATGAAAAGGGAAATCAAATTACTAGCAATTACCTGTCAAAATGACAGTTAGTAAATCGATGGTTGCCTGTGCAGACGTAGCGTAATATTAAATATTGAAGCATGGCTGCAACCGCGTAACATTTCCATCGATCTGTTGATTTGTGATCCGGAAAAAAGTATTACCTAACTACCAAATCATCACCAACTTCGTAAAAAGTTTTACTGGCTTGCTAGTTCTTGCGTAATCGCTAGATTTGTATGTTCATTTAATGCATATAGACATCTTTCGAGTGCGAACGATCAGACGGAGAGACAGACATGTACCAGCGCTTCTCGTCCTTATAAGTACTTCGATATATATACATATATATAAGTCTATGTATGAATATGAGCAATATACGCGTTTTAAAATGTCGGGGGCAAATATCAGCCATCTATTTATGAAATTGTATGATATTGCAGGCAACGAAAAACGTCAAGTTATCGCATACGTACTCTTCCTCAGCTGCATTATTCTTCTTTCCGACAATCTGATATTTCGGCTCCTGAGTCATTTTACATAACCCTTGCTGTTGAAGCTCTTCCAAAACAGCTTGAATAATTGGGCACATCATAGCTGTGCAGGCGGCATTGGAAATCCACATTGATATAAACATTGTTACAGCAATCAAACCAAAATGTAATCTATAAATAAACCAAAATAAAAAATAAAACATTATATATCCATCCGTTCAATATTTGTCTTTCGATTAACACAATTTTATATTTATTAAACAAATCAATGTTGTATGTATGTACATTGTATGTTTAAACGTTACCTTCTGGGACTGCATCCGACTAACTGAATGACACGCAATGCCAAACGCTTATGTAAATTGGAGTATTCAACTGCCAGTGCAACCATAATGCCACCCATGAACATCACCAAGGTGTCTTTGAAGTACAATCGGCAGGTTTGATCGGAACTCTATGAAGAAGAATTTTTGAAATATAATTTATCAAATTACTCTCAAATACTGGCAAAAAAAGTGTTTTTTAAATATTACATATTGTACATACCATTATACCCATTATTGGAAACGCCACTATCGGTATCATAGATGTAACGTAAAGTGGTAGAGCTTCAGTAACCCAATAGATTGCCATGACTAAGAGCAAATACATGCACCGATATGCCTATAAGGGTCAAGGTAGAATATTAGTTATGTAAACAAAAGTTTCTGCAAATGTGAGTAAAATGTAAATTAATAAAAAATTCATCACGCAAATTTGTTTAATTTCTTTATTTTTCTTTTATGCATATATGTATGCGTGTGATATTTTTTTACTTACTGGTGAGTTGTCCACTAACATGATGGGGAGGGCAAGCAGCGGTGTTAAGAAAACGACCAAGCCTTTCCAGTGGAACGAGAAGAAATTCTTTGTATTTTCGCCGCATGTTGAAGGGGGCGACGAGGCATTCCCCACCTCGCTGTAAAGAAAAAGAAATGTAGTGTTTTTTCACTAAT
The DNA here is from genome assembly GCA_030068015.2 of Neoceratitis asiatica. Lineage (NCBI taxonomy): Eukaryota > Metazoa > Arthropoda > Insecta > Diptera > Tephritidae > Neoceratitis > Neoceratitis asiatica. The sequence continues at coordinate 30,741,850 of CM061526.1, forward strand.
ATATATATATTTAGTTAGGGTTTAAAGCTTACATTTCCATTTTGAGCATTTATTTTTCCTTTGTGTAAACCCTAAAAAAACGAAAAAAAAGAGAAATTATATTATCTTTTTATTAATTAATACGTTTAGATATGTTATATTTTGAGTAAATTAGCGTTATATTCACGCAATTATTATATTGGTTCTATGTATATTTAAATTATTACTATTCATTTCAAGAACTTTTATCGATATTAAGGTCTGCAACTTTGTGTTTCTCACAAATGAAAGTTTTATTTTTTTCGCCTGAAATTATGCAAGGCTGTGCGCTCAAGGCATATTGAGTCGTAATTGATAAATTATCCAGCAACAATATATTGCAAAATATCACATGTGTTTTTATATGATATATTCGCCAAAAGTTAAAGAAATTAATGCGACAAACAATTTCAAAGCGTTTAATGACTTCTAAAATGTTTAAAACGTATTCGTAACAAAAAATTTGCATGCCCATTTATTTGATTTAATTAAAAAAATGGCGACCGATTAAATTTTTTTTACTAAAATATCTTATATTTGCTAGTTTCATTTAACTTAGGTTGATTCAATTTATTTCAATTTCCTTTTTCATAAAATTTGAGTTCACTAACAGCATTTAAGTAAAAGAACATTCAATTTTACCCAATAAATATTTTCAAATATTTCCCCATTCACAATATATCTGCATTCGGACAGTAGACCAATGTGTAAAATCCTTATCGGTTGCAAAATATTTATGCTTTGGGTTAATTGAAATTTGACTTCGACCACTTTAATTGACAAAAACAAACATTTGCCCTTGATAAGATATCAGAATTTTAATTGAAAGTATCGTTAACGGAAAGAGCTAACATATAAACAACAATGCTGAACAACTTCACATCATCGAATCGAAAGGGAGGAACAATTAATGCAGAACATCAGTTATTTATATAACCGCCTAGGGCGTGCCTTGATCACTCAATGATGAGCCTTTTATGTTTGTAGAGGATTTAAATGATCTGAATTGTTTTAATGTCAGTTGAAAGGAATGTGGACTTACCACTGTTTTTAAACCTGAAGAGCAGCGAGAGTTGTAATAAAAGTTCCTAAGTAATTTTTTCTAAGAAGTAATAAAAAAATATATTGTTTGACTGATTGGATATAAATCCAATTATCCACATATGTAGTATACATTAGACTTCTATACAGCCGAGGGGCTCGAGCCGGAACCCAGGCCTTCCGAATGGTAGTACTCAATGCTAACCACTCGGCTATTGTGACCGCCATTTCAATAATAATTAGCGAAAAAAAGAAGAAACATATTTGTGTTTGTAGGTAAAACATTTTTACAACTTTCATGAACATGAAATGGACCAGAAGGAGAAGAGATAGATAGACCCACCAAAAATTAAACCGATCGTATAAGTCTGATGAGCTAAGCTTATTTAGCCGTGTTCATCTGTCCGTCCGCTTGAACGCATTACTACTCCCTCAGTTTTTTTTTGATATTTCAAGAAAACTTGGTACGCAGATGTATTTTTACATTAAGAAGATCATTTGTAGGAACCAGACAGATCAGATCACTATAACATATATACGAGCGATTTTTCAGATTTGAGATTTTGGGTCATAAACATCTAAACGATTGAAATGTGGTTTTTTACAAACGTTAATTTAAATAAGACTTTGGCATGGCCAAACACATCATCTTAATTTTCTTTTTTGCTTCCCTCCTATTATTTTATAAAATTGTTGTTCACATGATTATTTTTTTTCTCTGCGCCAAAAACAATCATAACGTATCCATTTTTTTCCCTATGAAGAACCCAGCATTATCCCGCCCAACCGACCCAAGTGAGTGCCTGAATAACCTACTACTACTATATTGGGGTAGACACCACTTACGCGTTTATAGCCGAATCAATAATAGCGCAACATTAGTCTCTAGCATCGAATATTTTCAAGGCTAAAGTATTTACATCCATTCGGACGACATGACCTAGACAGCGCAGCTGCTGTCTTCTTATTCGCTGAACTATGTCACCTGAACAAATGTCGGCTAAAGGATAAACGTAAGATATAAATAATAGGCGACCGAAAAACAGGTGCCCTGAACACGAGACCGATCGCTGATGGTCGCGTTAACACCTGACTCTTACACTGGGCAGCTCAAGATTCAACTGCTTTATTCTAAATTATTTGGCGCTTTGTAACCGCTGAAGCGATTTCGATTATTTTATTAATAACAACTATTAGTAAATATTTGTTTTGATACAGAGAAACATGTCGAAAGAATCAATGCTGACGGACTAAATATTAAAATCGTTGCACAAACATCTGAAAGGAAACAAAAAAGGGTCAATTTATTATAATCGACACCCATTCCCGCAGAATAAAATAAATATTTTATTGGGCGTCGAAGTAGTAGGAAGATTATTACATTAGAGACTTAAGTGTGGCCTGTGGTAAGTGAAAAACGTTTCCCACCGGTGAAAACCATCTGCTTTGGTTTAGAATTAATTTATTTTGGTATTCGCTTGAAAAGTAATTGAATATTTTATAGTTGAATTTTTCCAAGTCAATGGTAAATATATTTTTTGGCAATTTGATATATACAAAAATAAAATTTTTCCTAAAGGCGTCAAAAAATGCTGTCTAATGGGATGTCAATGCATGTGCATCTATATATGCAAATATGTATGTGTACATAACGTGTACAAATTCCCACAATTATTCATTAAGGTCAACTTTACTGAGCAATTGACCGGCAACTTTTTCAATCACAAATCAATTACTTTCAATCAGTGATACGAAAATATTCATTAAAATATATGCGATATGTGCATATTATACGCGTACATATGCATAACAACAATAAATGATTATGCATAACGACCAAGTTGTTTTTAAATAGTGATAACTTAAAATAGTATGGACTTCAAAAAGGCTAAATTATACTACATTTAAACATTTAGCCTTTACATTTTTTATATGTAAATAATGTTAATTGATTAAAAAATTTAATTACATTTAATATAATCATGACTTAATTTTCAATGATAAATTTAAAATTCATTTTTAATAATGCCATTAAAAAATGTAAAATGACATAGAATACTAAATTATTTGGAAAAAATCAAAATTTATATGAAGAAAGTCACAATTAAAATTTAATTGTTAATTCGCTTCCCCTACCAAGTAAAATTAATTAATAAAGTAAAATTAATACTTAAATTAATTGTTCATTAGTGCTTGTCGTAATTAAAGTTTGATTGTTAGTTTCTGTGGCCATAACGAATTGTTAATTAGTTTTCATTGCTGTTACAATTAAAATTTGCCAAACACTATAATGAATATAAATTAATTAGAACATTTCAGTCATAACAAGTCATAAGAGCGTAAGTCGAGTTATGACAAGGGGTAGAAAGATTACAAATATTATTTGCATAAGATGGCTTTATTTGCATTAACAAGTGCATTAACTTCTTTTAAATGCAGATATGAATGCAATTAAATTTCGTGTATTTAAACAGCAATTGCGAATTTCAATATGGCAATGCTGCCATATTTGTCCACCTTTTACTTGGATTCGCTACTGTCAAGATAAGAGATACATACAAAAACCAGCGAAAAATAAACGAATACCAATGGGATCCTATAAGGAATAGCGCATGTCTATTGTACTAATGAAAATTAAATTTATGCTTAGAAGAATAAACTTTTAAATAAGTAATTGTTTTTTGCCCATAAAATAGCTAATCGTTTTTAATTTTTTCTTTCCATTTTGAGCACAAAGTTTTTCTACAATCAGCTGATGACTTAATTCACATAAAAGCTGTTTGTCAGGGGTAAAAATCGAATTTGCATTTGTGCCACTTAATGCAACTTAAAACAGTTAGTCTGTCTCCCCATTAGGCGAGTATGAGTAATGAGCATCGCTTAAATGCAAATATTATACATATATCGGTATTATTAATTTATTTATTTGTGCCGCATTACTTGTTATATGTGCGAAAAAGTCATTATAGTCTATATGCTTATTATAAATAAAATTCTATTAACTTAAATACTTATGTATGGGTGTATGTGCCTGCAGCGCGTGACAACTATAGCGAATACTATTCACAGAATAGTACTAATACTATATATACAAACATATGCACATATCTATTAGGTGTGCATATCTATTGACGCCTGCTACTGATGTGATAGCGAGTGAGATTTCAATAAAAACCATACATACAAATACTAGTACTATGCAAACAACGTGAGTACTCCATGCACGCGTGAAATGTATACTCCACGCGGTAATAGAGTAATCCAAAATCTACCACAATCCATATAAAAAATATGGTCTAATTATATAACTTATTGCGAAATTGTAACTTCGTGTAGTGATTGCGATCGGTAGAACACGAAGAATAATCGTGCCGTACTAAGCTAGTATAGAAACATGAGTTGGTCCAATAGTTCACACAGAGGAGTATATGTGTAGCTACTGCAATGGACCATATGGTCCACAAATATTTGCAGGGTAAACTTACTTTTGCATGTATATATGTATATATATATTAGTATTGGTTTTTTTTTTAATATATTCAAACTTGTACAACTTACCAACGTCAGGGGCAAATGAATTTAAAAATTAATCAAATCGCCAATACTAACTTAAGAACATTCACCGTCATCAGCAAGGATAGGCAGTCAGTTGCTATATTTACGCTGGCGGGTGGGTATATATACATATAAATTAATAATAATACAAACATCGGACGACTTACTTTTTGTTGATGGGTGTGTGCTTAGGCGGTCACGTCACAAAGGGTTACGCAACTCAAAATTTGCTGATGGTCATACTATAGATATACTTATATTCACTTGTATGTAAGTATAAGGAATATACAAAGTTAAGAGAAAACTGCACCGATGGAAAAAATAATAGATTTTTAGGCTTCATTTGAATTCACTCGTTGATATTTCAGAAATAATTGAGCTGATGATGATAGTTTTCTTGTGATCTTGTGGGGTTAGCAGTAACACTACTTTATTTAGTTTTCCATCAAAAAATAGTGAAAACACGATCGGAACAATAACACCCTCAAGGAAAGCTGGCAAAAAATATACTCATTTACTAGAATTTCGGCAGGATAATTATTACACAATAGCCACCGGATAATTAATTGCTGATTCTTGGCTTGTGTAACAGCTCCACATTTCATGTCGTTGGGTTTACCAGTCGTACGCACTATTAAATAAAGTGAAATATCCACCATAAATCCATTTTATTAAATGGGGCTGGTATTTTGCAGTGCTCCCGCTTCAAAATCTTCCAAAATTTTTTAATCGGATTAAGATTTGTGCTCTGCGAAGGTCTTTCTACAAGTAGTACACGAATACCTTTATTACTCAACCATTTTCTTTTCCTTCACAGGGTTGCTTTTTTCTTTTTGCAATCTGTGGGAAAGAAATATACATAGGTTTGGATATAGGCTATTTTACATATCGTAGCATATTTTTTTGCATGTGTTTTGTTGTTGTGCCATAGCACGGATAAGAAAACTTTGCCGTACCGTAGCATGTATTTCCTGGACATAGAGAATCCCCCTATTGTATGCACATGCTTGTTATGTAGGTAGATCAGTTTTATACAATACCATTAATAATATCTCAACGCAACGAGTGGCAAAGCCTGCTGCTTAGTAATAAAATAAATGACAAATATAAATACACATATGTTTTAGTTTGATTCAATTTCAGCTGGTGAGAAATGTAAATAATTTTCTAATGATAATTAAAAAGCGACCTGCTAACGTTTTATAAGTATACTATACAAATCAACAATATTTCCGTATAATCACAAAAAAAACAATAAACATATATATGAATATGTATGTATATGTACATACATGAGTTAATTCATCATGTACATACCCTGCAGGGAAAAAATTCTAGTTGTTATCTAGAATCCAACTAGTTTTCATTTCTACACTAACTAATTAATCTTTCATCAAGGCTTTGCGGAAGATTTATGGACCTTTGCATATTGGCAACGGCGAATACCGTAGATGATGGAACGTTGTACGAGTTATACGAGGACATGACATAGTTTAGCGAATAAAAAGACAACGGATATGGAGTTCAAGAATTTACCAGCGGTGAGGCATGCCTTTCGTAAGAGGCGACAAAAATCTAATAGCTTCAGTAATAGTCGGGTCTTTATAGCGGAACGACTCGGATTTTTATCCAGCCAAGAACTGTCTCTTCCGCAATGTTCCCCCAAACCCAATTTGGGGACTTTTTCTGCGGTTACAACAAAAACAACGGCTACGTTGGCTACGTCACGCCGTCTGAATGGGTGAAAGCATTCCAGCTTTGGAAGTGTTCAAAAGTGTTCAAATTTCAGATTTACCAAAAATATACAACTAAAATACAGCGGAAAATGACGCACTGCTCACTTCAACAGAGCATATTAGAAAATGGTGTGCTAGAAATAACAACAACATACTAAAATTGGCGAATTGTTATACAAAAACGAGCAGGTATGATTTCATTCTATTTCATACTAGTATTTAACTAGAATTTTCGCATACTAAACTAACTTTTCCCTGCAGTCAAGCGTCTTTATTACATAATAAACCAATGAGATCTTTATTGAAATGTTTATTTTATTAAAAAAAAAAAAAACAATTTTCGCAGAATACTACTTTGCTGTCAAAATGTTTTGGTGAAAATATTCAAAAATAAGCTGGTGTCTTATGAATATGAAACACACCCTAAATACATACATATGTGTGCTTATTTTAGAATATTTTGAACGAAAATTTTAACTGCAAAGTAGAATTTTGCGAAAATTGTTTTTTTTTTTAAATAAAATAAACAAATTTCAATAAACATCTCATTGGTTTATTATGCAATAAGGAATTTTTGAAACAAAAACGTTTTACAGAAATGTTAAGACATTTTCTACAGTCGTTAAAATTAACTAAGTACATATTTTTCATGGGACTTTTCACCATGTGCTATTACTCATTAATAGCCATTACATGCACCACTAGTTCTTTTAACGCTAAACAATCTTTTTTCATCGATTCAGACAATTTCCTCGATAGACTAACATTGAGTTAGAGCACTCATTATTATTAAAAGCCTTCAGTTCATCTGTATTATCATATTGACCTTTCTCACTAATCCACACACTCTCTATGAGATATAAATCAGGAGACCAGGCTGCTAATATGAATGCGAGCATTATTCTGTTGGAACGTTAGTGGCACGTCCCTGTAAGCCTCAACAAAAAGAAGGATTCTGCTATTCATTCGAGACGATGTGGACTGTAATTCGAGCGAAGATTTTGATGTTAAAGCCACCCACACCATTACAGAAATATCGTTTAGAAAAGCAGATAGGGTTCTTTTGCAAATATCTCCAATAGGACTAAAAACCATTTGAGCCATCAATATTCCATTTTTTTCGTGTGAGAAGATAATCTTTAAAACAAATAGAGTTTGACAGATGAACTTTAGTATCACCAGCTATAACTTACTGCTGCGAATCGTAGACGCGCTTGCCTGTGTACTGGCAAAAGATGGGTTCTTTAATCAACTTTGATAACTTCAAATTTTTACAGCGGCGCAGGGTAAGCGAAATTGTGGTTTTTGACACTTTATTATGCACAGCTGTGACCAAGTTAGCACAAGGCGCCAATTTTCTAACAAACGGCGTTAAAACATCATAATTCTTAGGACTCTGTAAGGAATTTCGCACCAATTCTTTGAATTTTTTTTTGCAATTTGAGATATTGCTAGTCCAGATTCATCTGCATTTTCTAGAAATTTCATTTAACACTTGAACAAAAATTCTTGATTACCGCTGTAGATTTTGAACTCTCCTGTCTTATCATTATGAAAGAATAAGAAGTGTAGCATACGAGTACTATTCAAGAAAAATAAAACGATTAGAACGTAAGCTTAGACGCCAATAACGGTGTTTCAGAAGCAAAGAAATACAATAGTGTATATGATGACAAAAGAAGCGAATCCAGAGTCTTTGTTTACAGCAGAAATATTAAAGTGTCTTATGATTTTAAAACGCACCTTACGTACGTACACTTGTAAAATGTATATATACATATTTCACAATTTCCCAGCTGTTTTTAGCAACACACTCGCATATGCATAAACCTACAGAGTATTCTACACCAAAATATGCTAACGAGAGTATCTCTAAATATGCCTGCACTTAAGAATATTTAATTATGTATAAAAATATGTATTTAAATTAAATAAACGAGAAGAGCCTGCAAAGCAACTTACAACTTTAACTTCTTAACATTTATTTAAATCTTTGTAAGTTTTTTTCCGGATTTTACTGAAATACTATATGTATGTAGATAAGTATTTTTTTCTTATTAACAGGTTACTTAGGGCGTACAAGATATGTGGCAGAGAGATATACAGAAAAATAATTAAATTCGGATGGCGCCTGACGCAGCTGATACATCTATCAAAGAAGAATTTATCAGATATAATGAATAAATTGGAAGAATTTATTTTACTCTCATAAATTAGTGAATGAATATTTAATTTTTGAATTTTTGCCGCACATTCTCACCAATTATTTGATTAATCTTTTTTGTTTCGCTTCTTTTTATTTAGGCATGTACAAAAACGTGCAAACTGGCAATATGTGGATACGATGAATAAATTGATAAATTAACAGTATAGTGTGAATTGCATATACATATGACTATGTAAACTGAGTGTGAATTGTGCTTTTTCATAAATTTACAACTAAACGATTAATCAAAATGGAAAATTATTGCTTCATTAATACAATGAAAGGGTGGTGGGTAAATATACTACTTACATACTGCTTTGTAGGTGTAATTGTAACTTAGCAGTACAGTAGCCAATAAGCTACTGAACGGCAATACCGCAGTTTATACTGTAATAGCAAAATAATTTTAAAACGCAAATATGAGGTAAATATTTAATTGCCTCATGTGATACAAAACACTTCATGGTATACTATGTTATGTAGAAATTATTTTCATAAATATATAAGGCATACCTTTTTGTGAGATATATCTGCGAAACTTACATATTGAATATTGATGTTAATAAGGCATGTGATTGTTGAATTAAATTTTACACTAAAATTAAATTTATAATAACTCAAGGATAGACTTATTTCGACAAGCACTCAATCTAATATATTTACATCCACATTTCTTAAAATATATAATAAAGGCATAAAATGTAAGTAATCAAATACTGTATAATCCATATTTCGCCATTTAAATAAAAGGAATTTCATTCAGTTATCAAGCTCTGAAAATATGCGAAAGGTTGGCATTAACCCTATGCACATATCAACAAGATTTGAAAACCTGCTGCTGATTGCTTTTGTGGTGCGACAATTTGGACTACACCAGTTCAATGATTTTGCTATCACTTTACACTTAAATACAATATTATTCATGTATGTATTAACATTTAGTTAAATATGTATATTAGGAATGCCCTCAAGTACATGAAATGCCTGACAACTATATTAAAACAAAAAATAAGTGCATTTATTGACCATGTCGAAGTCTGTTTTTTTTTACCTTTCATGAACATATCAAAATTTTTGTGGAATGCAAAATTTGATTTCAATGATTTTTAGGGTCAATATTTATTTGAATTTCCATGTGTAGAATAGCAAATTGTATGCTCTTAGATGCTATTTTGATAGATTTTGACCCAAAAACTTATATCTGAAAAAATCGGTTATATGATATAGAATTCCCATTTTGATTATTTTCTGTAGCAATGTTTAATCCATTATATGTATGTAGAATATCAAACTTAATAATATTAGCTGCTTTATTGAAGTATTTGTGCTCCAAAATCACATATATGAACAAATGGGTTGTGTGTGAGCTATATGATATAGTCGACCCATTCCAAATCAATACATTACAGCACTACACCCGCAAACCAAGCTTCGTTCAAAGATCTCTAAAACTAAGAGTTTAGTTTGCGTTCAAACAAACAGGCAGATGAACATGGTTAAATCAAATGACTAGCATTCTGATCATATTAGTATCAATTCTGATAGGTATATTTCTTCTCCTTCTGGTATTAACATACTTCGGACCAAATTAAAATACTATTTCGGGTTATGACAAGCAAATTTCTTATTACAAATATTTAATTATGAAAACATAGTAAAATTTTATTCAACAAGACAATTGGAGAGTCCCCGGCCTGACGCACAGATGGCTCTAATAGAAGTAAATCAATATAGCTTTTTAGCTAGCTTTAACCTTCAAAGGTCGGGTGTATTAATTTGACAGCTGACGAATCATAGTGTGTGAATTATAGAATTGTGAGTGAAGCAGCTTTTGTTATTGTGAAAAAATACAGTTGAAGCAAAAACTTGACTTGATGATGAGTTTCCGGACACTGCCCCAGGCTAAGTTTAGACGTGGTGAAATGAGCACCGAAGGTGGTGAACGCAGTAGTAGCAGGCATTCTAAAGATAGCAACTCAACGTGTACATCATTTCATTCACGAATATTTGGGTATGAGCAAGATTTGTGCAAAGTAGGTGTTGCGCGAGCTTACTTTTGACCAAAAACAACGACAAGTTTGAAGATTCGGAGCAGTATTTGGAGATGTTCAATCGTAATAAACCCGAGTTTTTGAGTCGATATGCGACAATAGCTCCATTATTTCACTCCGAAGTCCAATCGACAGTCATCCGAGTAGACTGTACATGATGAACCCGCTGCAAAGCGTGGAAAAACGCAACAGTCATAATTTTCATTGACTTCCCTGAAAAAAGGGATCAACAGCAGCGAAATAACATAGCGAAATTGGTTTAAAGGAAAAAATCGCCGAAAAACGTCCGCATTTGAGGAAAAAGAAAGTGCTGTTTCGTCAAGACCATCGTGTCACAAGTTAGTGAAATTAATGGCAAAAATCCATGAACTGGGCTTCAAACTGCTTCCGCATCCATCGTATCTTCCAGATTTGGCCAGAAGCAACTTTTTTCTGTTCTCAAATCTTAAAAGAATGCCCACTGGGAAGAAATTTTGGTCGAATAAAGAGGCGATCGCCGAAAATGAGGCCCATTTTGAAGCAAAGCACAAATCGTACTACAAAAATGGTATCGGAAAATTGGAGGGTCGTTGTAATCAGAAAAAAAAAAGATTTTTGCCCAAAAAATGTGTTTTACTATAGTTTAACTTTATTCGTTTTACCATTTCAACAATGTTAATGGACGATTTTTATATAATATATATCAGCTATTGCTAATACTTCAGCGGGTAAATAAAAAAAAAGTAACTCCCTTAAGATTTTAACAAATTTTAGTCGAATTATACAATCGTAAGATCAAAAAACCTTGATTATATGTATAGTTGACGCTTCATAACCGCTGAACCGATTTTCGGCCGAGCTCCTCCTCCTATTTGTGGTTTTGCGTCGTTTTGTTTTTACCAACATATGGAGGGACCTACGGCCGATGGATTTTTATGAGGAGCTTTTATTTCATTTCAGAAATACACTCGGAGGGCTTGACATTCCCTGCCGAGACCCTGATTATTGATTGATAATGATTTGTTATAAAAAATGTTAATAATAAATTTAAGAAAAATTTTCAATCTTATTAATGCAATTCATGCTTAGACTTGAATTACTATTAGTTGCTTTTATCTGCTAACTACTGTCTACATTATTTTTATTATTATTATTTTTTTATAATCTAGAAATATTACTATGCTTATAAACCATAAATAGAAGTCATATAAAAGTCCAGAAGTGCTTTGTAGTTTATAACTTAACTACGCGAGATTAAGTTTTATAAATCAATTAATTCAATGCACATTTCTACAACTCTCCTATTCGTTCATGCAGATGATAGGAAAAGTGTGAATTTGCATGTATTTTTTTTGCAAAATCGTTTTTGTTTTTGTTTTATTTGCCAACTCGCTTTTTCATTTACTTGTAGTTAGCTATTTTTGAAATGTCTTGCCTATAAATAACAACAAAATTTTTAAATACTTTAGAAATTGAAGAAGATAATTCTCAAAATTTATTTTATTTGCATTAACTCTGCTACGTATGTATGTATGTGTGTAATTTAAATTAATTATTTCCTGCATTCTTTTTGTCTATATTTATGCATGTGTAGATATGTATATAAATTTATTTAAATTAAATATTTTTAGCGTAACAACTAATTGACTGAAATATTGTAACAAATATGAATATGTATGAAAGTTATATGTATGAAATATTTCGTAGAATAAAAATTCTATATAAAGTCACGAGTGCACTATTCGACTTCTTAGTGTATAATTCAACCATATGTACATTACGATCTAGCACCTGTGCGTCAATATTTACGCGAGTTTTGATTTAAAATGTTTTATGCTTGTTACTGAGCATTGCGAAATATATGTATTTATATGTACTTGTACACCTATGTATAACATACATATTACATTTGAAGAGAACATAACGTATTAATGTTAATAATATTCAAACGCATTTTTTTATCATAAAGTTGTGTAAATAAAATTTCAAGCAATAATCCTGTGGAAAATTAGGTTATGTGCGAAAACGTTTCACTGCTCTAATAAAAAAAAGCCTACGATAAGAAATCACACTTTCAATAATGACCCCTGAGAACGTTTTTAGGATCATGACCTAAGTGGAATTCAGTAAATTTTGTCGATTCGTCGACTTTTGTTAACTAACGAATTTCGTCGTTTGCACTAGCAATTATGTGAATCCAACACATCTTATGGTTTTCATTTTCCAAACTACGCTGCATGACTCTTCGCCCTGCAGAGGAGCTCGAAATAAATAAATCGTGTGGAGCTCCTGGGTATTTAGCATTTACCATCATGAGGTTAGGATCGAATATCTATGTGTGTTCAAAATACATACAATACATTCTGGAGTTCATGGTTGACATATGAGCGTAATCGACAGCACCAATAGTCCAGCAAAAAAAGATGAAACGAAATTTTGTCCTATTCGGGTCATGTTAAACCAACCTAGCCTAGGAGAAAAAAATATCGAACGATTGATTGCGTCTGTTAAACGATGGGCGTTGATAGCATCAAATTGCTTGATATTAAATTTTTATTTTGTTCTAATATTTTTTTAATTCCGATTGTGTTTAAAGTGTTATACAATCTGCACACACTTGCTTATGCCATTTAAGAACAGTTTATTGAACATGCAAATCTTTTGTGATCGCATTGTCACCCCATATGAGCACATGCGTAATTAATGATAATACTGAAATTGTGCTGGTTATCAAGAAATGAAATATTTCTCTTTTAGTTGGCATGCCAACAGAATAATTTCACATTAACCGTTATAAATGCATGATCAACGCATTTGTTGATAAGATTAAAAAACCATCGTCATCAGCGTGACTACGGTAACTTTTTTTTTAGTAGTAAATGTCTACATTGATACCTAAGAAGACAAATATATGCATACATACATACATACGTATGTACATCTACGTATACGTATGTACAAACACAAAGAATTTAGCATGCATACATACATACATACGTATGTACATCTACGTATACGTATGTACAAACACAAAGAATTTAGCTCAAAGTGTAATCTGCAGGTGAGCTTGAAAGAAAACTGGTGATTTTGAAGTACATGCATATGACTACACATACATATATTTGTATATCTATGACTAAATCACATCTGTTATGTTTACTTGCACTTCGCTTCCGAGTGACGTACTTATGTACATGCTTACGAAAACATACATGTACATTCATAAATTGTCGACAAAACAGAACATATCATCATCAATAACTACTTGATATATCAATCAATTGAATAAAATAGACAACACGCGCCAGTTACAACATAAAGATAAAAATCTGATACAAAACGTGCCAGTTCTATAAGAGAGAGAGAAGAGTTCTATATACATATAGAATTATGTATGTGTGTATGCACATATCTCTCTCACTTCTGCTTCTTCATGATTCTCAAAAAAGAAAAATATAATGATTTTTTATATTTGTGTTTTATAAATACAATCTATTGACTGAAGCTTTTTATTATAACAAAACCTACACAATTTTGTTTAAGGCTTTTTGAAAATACAAAATTTACATATTTTGTTTGCTTTGTTTTTCCAAATGCTTGTTATTTTAATTTTTTAAATTATATTTTTAGAAAAGTATTGTTTTTTTTTTTTCAAAATGTAAATGTTTATGCTTTTTAATTGAATATGGGTATTTCCACACGGCTGCTATAGGCGAGTGGCTAGCATTGCGTACTACAATTCGGAAGGCCTGAGCTCGAGTCTAGGTTTTAGCAACATCCAAAATAATAGAAAATTAATTTTTTGAATTGCTGTCGTCACTCGGTGGAGAATTGTCATCAATATCTAGTTTATCCCCTTCAAAGTAATCCTCCACGGATATAATACACTTGTGCCAACGCTTTTACAAATCCTCGTTTCACTTCTGGAATTCGTTTTTCGGTATGGCCATAAGCTCTTTCTTCGATTCTGACTTGATCTCATCAATTGTGGCAAATCGCTTTCCTTTCATTGGTTTCTTTAGTTTTGGGAATAGGAAAAATTCGCAGGGAGCCAAATCTGATGAATACGGTAGATGAGACGGTTTTGTTTTTGGCCAAAAATCACGAATAAGCATTGATTTGTGAGAATTTGTTTTTCGACAATTCCAATTGTTTGAGCCGTATTGCTACACGCAAACGTTGCATAGCTTCTTTTTAGTATTCCTTATTAATTTTACGACCTTTTGGCAGGAACTACACCATACTATTGTAATCAAAGAAAACAGTGAGCAAAACTTTTACCTTTTTCTTTGAACATACGTATAATATATTTCCACAGGAATGTCAACCGCAGCTAAAATATTCAAAGTTTATGAAAGTATGTTGTTTTAATATATTATCTTAAGGAATCTATCAAATTCAATTAAATTAAAAAATTTTGCATTTATTCATAACACCTTGTGAAATATGTTATTCGAATGCAAAGTCAAACAAGAGCAAGCGTTTCTTTTTTATATTTCTGTTGAATTTGTTTTTGTTTTTTTTATTAAGGATCTTAATAAAAGACAATTTGCATTGACATTTTCTCTTTTAAATCTCGGTTTATATGTAATGCATTTAAGAAAAATGTAAATTGAACGATATAATTGCTTATTATCATATTATTTTTTCATTAGTTACAGTATATTTCAATGTCACGTGTGACAGTGAGAAAGAAAATTTTGAAAAAGTTTAGCACTTTCAATTCTACGCTTATATAAAGTATGTAGCGTGCGACATTGCAAGAGTAAACTAAAGAGTTTTATTAAGAATATAAAATATTTCAATGTTTATTAATACAGATAGGTTGACCCATCAAAAAGATACCTGCTTATGATGGTTAGCTCGTACTTCACTGCAGTTTGCAGTTATAACGATAAACTTACACGGAGCTTTTTTTTTTGTTATAAAACTTTAATCGAAGTTAAAAAAACGTGTAGGCTTTTTTCAAATTTTGTTTATTATTTTAATGCTTTGATGGAGTTGGATGCGGTATTGATGGAAAATAAATCTAAAAAGTTAGATTTACCCAGTGCAAGACAAACGGAAGTTTGTAGTCAATGCAATCTGTTATAATAAAAATTTATTTCTACATTATAATTTGGATGAAAATAGAAAAAAATTCCTAGAAAATCCCAGCTGTATTCATTTTTTTGCAATAGACAACAGATAGAAGCAGCCAGGACTGCATATTTTGCTAGAAAAAAACATTATTTGGCATTAGAAATTCTATTCTCAGTTAATTGAGTTCTTTGTTTATATATTTCTAACTTATTTTTGTTTTCCTTTATTGAAGATATTTATAAATATAATTTTTGTTTTGAATATAAATGTATAGAATATATTAGAAATTATTTATACGATTCTTCTGCATGTTTAGTTACATAAAAACCGAAAAAAAAGAAACATAAAAATTATGATAGAACCAAATGTCGCGTTCGACATGTCGCGTGCGACAGTGATTAAAATTTAATAAAAAGTAAACTATTTCAAATTTTTGAATGAAATAAAAATAAATAATCAGATAAATCAATGAAAAACAACTTAAAATTAGTGGCATTTATTTAATTAGTTTGTTTTGAAATCGACTTCTGTTTTTTTTTTTCTTGGGAATTTTCTTGAAAACGAACTATTGACCGAAATCAATCTTCGCATCATATATAGTACTTATCAAGAGCTGTACGTTTCTCTTTATATCGAAATAAAATAATGTATCGGCATATGTTTTTTTCTCACTTTGAATGCGTACGAATGTCGCATTCGGCATTAGAGAAATGCCCATATATATGTACAATAAATAAATGTATATGCGTAATTTATTTACTACATTGTTGCTCAAGTAATTATTTAATGATTTCAAGTTTACTTCAATTATTGAAAACTAAAAATAATTTATTGGCTTGCACCGTTGTAATAAATAAAAATTTCGCGTGGAATATTCATATGTAATTTAATTGTTTTTCAACAAATAGGTTCTTTAAGATGTGTGAAATGACCTACATATATGTATGTATTTAACTCTGAAGTATTGTATTGCATACATACAGTTTTTCACACATACTAGTAATTACACATTCTTACCACAATGTAAAGACGTAAGTTCTATTATATTCAATTTACTGACTATTTAATCAAGTGTTGAATTCTTTATTATTCCAATAGACAAGGCTATAAATAAAAAATAAAAAATGAAATTATTGAAAAACTTTCACAAATTATTTATATAGTTTTTATTTGTATACTACTTTAGGAACATGTAATTCATTCAACTACAGAAGCATATGAATCCTAACTTAATGTTTTTCTGAAAATTTTTACAACAGATTAATATATTTAAATATATAAAAATGTTTAAGTTTTAAATTTGTTTTAATTCGTTTAAAATCGAGCTAGTTGTTTTTATTTTTGGTAGTGTTTTTATTTGTTTACTCAAAATTTCATGAAAAAGACTATTATTAAATAAAATTTTAATAAGTCTTTGTCACTCAGTTTTAAATTTTTACAGAACAAGAAAATGCCTTATACGAAACATATTATATAGTAATTATAATAAAATAAATTTAGACGAAGCGAGCTAAAAAAAAGTTGAATTTTCAGACTGCAGACTAGCTATATAAATTCGATCATCGCAATAGCGGAGCGACCAACATCCAAAATTAAAGAAAATAAATTTCATTAATGTTCTAATTAAGCAATTTGTTTGTCTGCAGAAATTTTTCAAGCAAATTGAAATGGTCCATGGTCCATTTAGATAAATCATCTAAAATTTTAACCAAATCGAAGCATAAAATTTTTTTTTTCTCAATTAAATCGGTCCACAGCCTTTAAATCATTATTCATGTAATTTGCTAATCTAAGCAAAAAGCTACAAAGTACCAAATTTCAAGCAAATTGAACCATAAATATGATTTTTTCGAATGGGTCAGTCCCTGGTCCACCTCCCGCGGATATGTGCTTAATGCAAAATATAGATAAAAACAATCATTGATGCGGATCATGTTAAAATTTTAGCTCAATCGGTGCAGAAATTTTCGAGTTTTTGAAGCATACAAGCCAACATAACATTTATATATATATATGTAGATTGAAATAAATTGGTGTGGTATTTATTAAATTTACTTTTAGTACCAAGAAAAATTGCCAGTAAGTGGGACTTTTATTGTTTTGATGTGTCAGCTAATTTCGATAAACTTCCGATAAAAATTAGGGAAGCCAACAACATATTTGGTAATCACATGGTAATTGAAAACGAATTACTCGTAATTTGGTTCCAAAAAATTTGAAGGTGAAGTAATTAATTCGAGATGTGTTTGGAATGCGAATTACCTTAGAGAAAGAGAAAAATGCAATTGCGATGGTTCAACGAAGTGTTCAGTGTTGAGAGCTCTTCGTTTAGTAGTTCAACAGGTGCATATTTTAATCGAAATATGAATTTATATAGACTTAAAGGAGTTAAAAATAAAAAATTGCTTTGCTTATACATAAATATCAGCTCTTATTGTTATTTAATATTAGCATATATTACGTATTTTTGGGCATACACCACTTTAAATCATTTTATTACGTAATTACTCGGATATGATTGTGATTTTAAGCTCACTCTAAACGTATATTTACATACATATGTATATATTATATATTATTATATTATATATTATTTGGATAATCAGACATTTACATGACTCACTAAAATATTTTCGCATAAGCACGATATATTTAAATATTTATTTTATAATAAACAGGTATGATGAATAAAAAGCAAATATTATATACCCGCTCAAAAAAAGATTCTACCGTAAATTTACATTTTTTCTGCATTGCATCCATCGGCCAATCAACCGTAATTTCAGCGCTATCGGTTACAAAGGCTATTAAGCTTTGACTTTGCACACCAGCCGAGATTGATACTAGGGTGTGAGCATTTAATGTTTACTACATAATAGATAACGTTCTATATTTCAGCATTTATTAAATTGCTAAATCACATTGGTGTATATTATTAAATATTAAAAAACAACAAAGGAAAGTTTTCGTTCTTGTACTTTATACTTATGTTTACACTTTTAAGCATTTACTACTTTTCTTCTCTTTATTTCATGGCAAGCAAAAGCGAAATGTCTGTTGCTTTAGGGATTATATATAAAACGACGCGAATGAAAAGTGAAGTAATTTTTTTTTTTTTGCTCACGTTCGTTCGTTTATACTGATCCATAGTACTTTCACTTTCATTTCATATGCGACAGAACAATGTGCACAGGGTAATGTTAAAGGTTGTTTTGTAACAACATAAAATAATCAAGATAGATATAGACATAATAAATAAAATTTTATAAAATTACCTTTGAGACATTGCTTAATATAGTAAGAACCCAAAAGACATATAATCCAGGAAAGTAGTACTGCGCAAATGAAATACAGAAAAGGGTAGCGTATTTTAAAACAAACAAAACATAAACCTAACGTGCGTGTACTTTCTAAATCTGAAAAATTTAAATTTAAGTAAAATGAAAGTCTTATACTTATGTATATATAAGTACTTGGCACAGTTCCTGTGTACGTTCATAATAGTACATATTTATATACATATGTTATTTACCCTCCACTTAAGAATACACAGTTTTTTGCCAAAAATGATTATGAAACAGATGGTTTAAAAACAATTCCAAAGTACAAATGTCAAACAAATTTTTCGTTCTATTTTCGCCTTGAGATGATGGAAGTCGAAGATAAAAAATATTGTTTGCATTTTACATTGTTAAAACTGATCAGGGACCTTGTACTTTGAATTACAATTATCGCATCTATTGAGTGGTTTGGTGGGAAAAATTGATATTTTCTTTGATATAAATTTTCACTTGAATAAATATTTTTTGTCATTTGAGTACAGGATTACTGTATAATAAATAATAAATAAGTCTTCATGATTTTGAATGCGATGAAAATATTGCATATCGCTTCATCGCTGTAATTGTTATTCGACTTTTTTAAATTAATAAATTTTTCTAACATAGTGTGATAATTATAATTGTTTGGTTTTCTAGAATTATTATACTGACGAAATAAGAGCTTAAGTTATCAGTGTTTTGAAGATTACTTTTTGATGTTTGTAACTGATTGAGCAAATAAATAACAACAAGTGATAAAGAGCTCTATTTACAAACCCATACATGCTAACATACATATGTATGTATAGAAATATATATTATATGTTAAATGTATGTATAATGCAAATTCTGTCTACTGTAATGTATTCGTATGTTAATAGAAAACATTAAGGTTGAATAATAATTTTTATAATCTTGGATTTACTATTCCTTCACCCAGAAAAAGTGCTGACTTAATAAAAAAAAATTTTAATTTTACATTAGCCTTGTTTTTTTAAGAACACATAAGTGTATGTAGATAACAAGCATTCGACAGAGTACCTATTAAATACCTATTAAAAATACCTATTAAAAAACTAGGTTTTCTTGGAACGAAGGCTTCTCTAAATCTTGCTACCTCTGTAACAGTACACATAGAGTATTATTTAAAGATACATTTTGTGACATAATTGATGTATCATCTGGTGTTCCCCAAGGTAGCCACTTGGGATCGATTCTGCTCTTGATATTAATTAGCGATTTGTCTTCAGTTATAAAATATTCAAAGATTTTATTATAGCAAGTCAATTGGAAAGTCTGACATATAGATGGCGCAACTAGAATTAAATCCATATGATTTTTGGTTAGCCCTAACCTCCAAAAGACGCGTGTATAAATTTGATAGCTTTCAGATCATTAATTTGTGAATGCTTGCATTTTGAGTGAAGCAACTTTTGTTATTGTGAAAAATATGGATAAAAAGGAATTTCACGTCTTAATAAAATATTGCCTTTTGAAGGGGAAAAATATAGTTGTAGATAACAGTTGGTTTGAGACAAGTTACCGGACCAATCTTCAAGGATTGGTATGTTAAGCTAAGACGTGGTGAAAAGAGCACCGATGACGGTGAACGCAGTGGATGCTCAAAAAAGGTTGTCACCGACGAAAACATCAAAAAATCTACAAAATGATTTTAAATGATCGTAAATTGAGATTGAATGAAATAGCAGGCACTCTGAAAATATCAATTGCAAAGTGGGTGCGGCAAGAGCTCACTTTTGACCAAAAGCAACCGCGAGTTGGTGATTCGGAGCAGTGATTGGAGATGTTCAAGCGTAATAAACCCGAGTTTTTGCATTGATATATGACAATGGATGAAACATTGCTCCATCATTTTACTCCGAAGTTCAATCGACAGTCATCAGAGTGCACTACACCCCGCTGGACTGCATAAACCCGCTTCAAAGCGTAGAAAACCGCAACAGTCGGCTGAAAAGTTATGGCGTCTATATTTGGAACAATTTTCACGGAAAAAGTATTGATAAAGGAAGAACCATCAACTGCGACTATTACATAGCATTATTAGACCATTTGAAGGACGAAATCGCCGAGAAATGGCCTTATTTGAAGAAAAAGAAAGTGCTGTTTTACCGAGTCAATACACCGTATCACAAGTCCATGAATTAGGCTTCGAATCGCTTCTACATCCACCGTATTCTTCAGATCTAGCCCCCAGCGACTATTTCCTGTTCTCAGATATCAAAAAAATGCTCGCTATTATGAAATTTTCGTCCAATGAAGAGGTGATCGCCGAAACCGAGGCCTATTTTAAAGCAAAGGGCAAATCGTACTACAGAAGTGGTATCGAAAAGTTGGTCGTTATAATAAGTGCATCACCCGTGAAGTGAACTATGTTGAATAAAAAAAATTAATTTTGCCAAAAAAATGTGTTTTAGTTTGTAGGACGGAGAATTTTAAAATGACCTCTTATGTATGCTTTTTCAATCATATACCTCAGTTAACGAAAATAAATATCTTCAATCACCAACTCACACTTAATTTCAATCTTCATATTAATACCACTGCACTGAAAGCTAAAGCCTTTTTAAAACTATGGCCTAAAGAACTTAGAAATACTTTTTACGCCATTAGTAAGACCATTATTGAAGTACCGTGTACCAGTTGTGTGGAACCCTAATTATAAAGTCTTTCTGATAAAATTGAGACCGTACAAAAATAGTTTTTGTTGTTAGTTTTGCGTCATTTGCAATGGGATTCCCGCCAAAATCCACATCCGTAAACTAATCGCTTAAAACTTATAAATATACTCAAACTTTCTAGCCATAGAGAAATGTTAGAAATAATTTTTTTTAGTCAAGCCTCTAAACGGACTAATTTCAGTTCATTTCTTTTAGGTGAAGTAAATTTTAATGTCCCCATCCGATTATCATGACAGTTACCACCATTTTTAAATAATCTAAATTTTGAAATATATAAACCATTTCACCGTTTTTTGTAAAGATTTCAATTGTTATTCCAGCACGTTCGTTTTGACAGACTCACTTCTCGTAACGAAAAGTACTATACTAACTTCGCTTAATATACTCTTGCTTTCATGACTCGGCAAATTCCATATGTCATGCGGATGAAGCTCCTAGTGTAGGTTTTTCAAAAAAAAATCCCGTGCGTATAAGTAAATATTTGTGTTTCCTATTGTAAACGAGTCAAATTTTTATTTTGGAAATCTTTATGTTATCAGTTAATCCAATGTATATAAATATATATGTATATTCTACTTCAGCCACCTTTACCTCTTTTTAGTGTGTTTTTATTACTTATACATATTCAGATGTAAATAAAAATTTCATAATAATTTCATAGTCCATAAAATTCTCTTAAAACTCGTAACATATGTACTGAGTTTATCAGTTGGAAATTATGAATCAGAGTTTTTTTCGAAGAAAATATGTGCAAAACATTTTCCAATATTTAATCGAAAAGAAAAAAATCTACATTGGCTATATAACAGGCAAAATCTCCGGGAGCCAAACTTTACTATTTATAAAATAAGAACTGAATTCATACATACTGATATGTGTTGATATATACATACATATGCGTACACATTCATAAGGAGCTGATAGTGGTTTTCGATATAAATTTTTTCGAAATCTATTTCGGTTCGCTATATTCATATTAGAGTGAGCACTGCCCTTAATGTAAATTGAAAAGAGTAGTGCCTGAATGCTTTTATAAAAAACATTTCCATTTACATTTTAATGTATTTTAAGGGTAACAAAATCCAAAGGCGTCCATGGCATTTGATCTTGCTATTGTGACTGGTGCGCCATGGGAATAACACTGCATAAATGCAAATGTTTTACTTATTAATTTTGTTAAACCTCAGGAAGACTACTAGGTTTATGGGAAAGAATTATTATGCTGTTCGTGGTTTCGAACTATGTATGTAAGTATCAGATGGTGAATAGATATACCCACAAAAATGTATACCGATCGCATCAGAATGATGGGTTGAGTTGATTTAGCCATGCACGTCTGTCCGTCCGTTTGAACGCAAACTAGTTTCTTGAACGAAATTTAGTATGCGGATGTATTTTTGTATTGTATTTGATCATTTATCAGAACCGTCCAGATCGCCCCACTGTAGCATATATATGACCGATTTTTCAGAAAAGTATCTAATAGCGTGAAATTTAGTACTCTATATATGTATGCACACTGCTCATTGGCACTAAAAATCATCGAAATCGAACTTTGTGTATTGCATTAAATTTCATATGTTCATTACCGGCATAAAGAAGTCAGCACTTCTTCCTTATTTTTCTTTTAAGAACGCGATTAAAATCAATTAATCGGAATAAAACAGAAAACTCTAGACAAAGCGAATTCAATGAATATTTGCGTAGTTTTATTTACACTTTCTGTTGTGACCATTCGCGTCATAAATATTTTTTGTACGTATATACATAAGTAAGTTTGTTTTCAGACTGTCGACATGTGAACAAAAGGCATCTATAGGTATTAGTGTAAACTATACCCTGTAAACATTTGTGGATCATATGGTCCATTGGATTACCTACAAATATATTCCTCTGTGTGTACTACTGGAACAACTCATGTTTCTATACTAGCTTAGTGCGGCACGACCATTATTCGTGTTTTGCCCTATACGAAGTTACAATATACTCGTATATAGAAAATCTGTCGAAATGAGATTGAGTCAGTTTCGCTAGTGAGCTCTGCTGGTACAAAAAAGATCTGCAGGGTTTGAACTATTATATTTCAATGCAAATACTTAGAACAAATGCCCAACCTACAATATATAATATATCAATTAACAATAAAAGATTAATATTAAATATAATGTTTTACTAACTTTTCTCCATAGCAGATGCTATTCGAAACTAAAAAGTATGTTTCAATGTAATTTTTCGCAGATTCTCCATAAAATGATCCCATGTAGGTACTCTATGGAGTACTCGGTGGAGGTTGAATATATAGTCCAGCCCTAGGACATCACAATGTTAATTGAACCACATTTTTAGTATGGCTTGTGGTAGGTTTTGGATTACACTATTGTCTGCGTGAAGTATATATTTCACGTGTGCATATGTTGGCGACATTGGGGGAGTGAACTTCTGTGGAGGGGATTGTTTCAAAACGAAATTAAATTCATACGCTGAAATTTTAACCGCAGATAAAAATTTCTAAGGAAATCTTCAAGTCGTCATTGATTTTAATTCTACAATAATTACAAATCTTATTATTTAAATGAATAATTAATGTAATTTCTGGTAAACATCGAAAAAGAAATAAAATATTAAAAAATGATTGTAGCAGCGTTAAATATTAGGTGCGCTTTTTTCAAAATCATGCCAGAGCTAAATAATATCTTGTGATCAAGTTAATTACCACAGGTCGTTACATATGATCGATGATTAAATTTCCAAAATTTATCTACATACCACAGTTAAGTTATTTGTCTAGCGTTATAATAACCTCATAAATTACTTTTAATTAATATTTCGCTTCTCTGTAGATTAAGAGAAGATTTATAGTCTGCAAAAAAATTAATCAGTTTGCAAGGCATCAGATATAGATGAAAAGATCCACCCTAATATATATATGTATATTTTACTAATGCTATATACAATAATATACATATTTGTATGCATCTAGTAAATACAATAGGGATATTCTCTTAGTCTAGGAAATGCATGATACGGTGCACGGATAGGAAATTTTTCCTATTCGTGCAATGACACAACAACAAAACACATGCAAAAAACATATCGACCGATAGGAAAAATATCCTATACCAAAACCTATCTATATTTATTTCCCACAGATAGCAAGAAGGAATTTGCAACCCTGTGAAGGGAAAAGCAACCCTATGCCTGTGTGGTTGTTAGTGTTTCACTTGAATATGTCACAATTTTGCAACCGGGGTACTCTCGATCTCTAGCACAATTCTATAGGAAATATTTGCATAGTATGTATTTCCTAGACAAAGAGAATACCCCTAATGAATGGTTGTGCGAATAAATATGTACATATTTGATTTTATATACATACATATACATACATACATATGTATATATGAACCTAAATATTTAGTTTACGTTAAGAATTGCCTCAGCACTCTTTTTATAACATTTTGCATACATACTACATAGATGTACATACATATACACGAGCACATACATACATAGGTAAATGTAAATAAAAGCGTAGTATGTATGGATGAATGTCTAAATAAAAGTACAAAAGTAGACCCTAACGATCAGAAAACACATTCTAGCTGCCATATAAACATGTAATTTATATACATGATGAAATAGATGTTTCATATAAATACAAACATACATACAAATGTATAAATAGGATGTACGTATGCAACTTATGATTTTTTCATCTTCCGATTAGCTGCTTAAAGATTTAGTTAGAAAAATAAGTAAAAATGATGTAGATGTCAATTAACTCTTAAGTTGAGTTAGGCGATTGCAGTTTCTGACCCCCTAAAATGCACTTGAATATAAAAACAGATACATATACATATGTATTTCGAAACATATAT
Source organism: Neoceratitis asiatica (assembly GCA_030068015.2). Classification (NCBI taxonomy): domain Eukaryota; kingdom Metazoa; phylum Arthropoda; class Insecta; order Diptera; family Tephritidae; genus Neoceratitis; species Neoceratitis asiatica. The sequence continues at coordinate 30,767,415 of CM061526.1, forward strand.
TTATGTTCATATGAACATCTATATATAAATTTACTGTATATAAGATATATATGAATTGAAAAGAAATGCCAAAACGGATGCAAAAACAATCAGGCATATATAAATATCTATATACAATACACAACATGTGTGCGTGCATATACATAGCCATACATATATACGTAGTATTCGCCCACGTGAAGCTTCTGATTCACTTTAAACTAAATAAATCATCTATAAAAACAAAATGAATGTTATCACAGCAATAATATAATTGAAAAAAAAGAAACTGAATTTAACATAAGTCACAATTGTAATTTTAAAGACGCATTTTGTTTTAATGTTTTGTACATACATATGTACATATGTACATACATATGTGCATCTACATCCATATGATTTTACTGCGGCACATTTTCTACTCATACGATTTTCAAAAACAGCTTCGACAACTACGTATGCATTAAATACATATGTGAATTTTTTTTAAACCAACTGCATGTTTTATCAAATCCCATTTTATACGAATTATTTTATTAAGAACTTTTCTAATAAACTGTACATACATATGCACTTACCCGCCGGTTTTTATCGTATTTGTAAACGTGTGTTCACCACGAATGTCACTGCACTTTCTCACAGTTTCCCGATCAACTTGTTGTACACGCTGAAATATAATTTCACTAAAAGTTTGAGAAGAGAAATATGAAAAAATATGGTCACTGCTTTGGATAGTTGGTTTAGTTTTCAAAAAAATACTGCACTGAATTTTAAGCAAAATTCTAAATCAAAACAAATACAAATGCTTATGTATGTAGATATTTTTGGTATTAAGTATACATACATATATGTATACACACGAAAAGCAGGAAATATTTAGGAACGTGGAAAATATTTTACTAAACGTCAAACTAGCTTATTGTGATAATAACTGTTTGCACAGGTAAGCAACGTACGCGAACGTGGTAGTGGTGAATGTTGGCGGTGTTGCAGTGGCGACGCCAATACGTATATCGACGACTGCGACGACGATGATAGTTAGCGAAGTACTAACTGGTAGCACTGGTATGACCAGCGGTGGAGGTTTGGTATTAAAGCGGCATTGCCGTCAGCTGTCATTGGCGTTGAATCGAGAGCGCGCGAGAATTATTTGTAAGTACGTTTCTATAACAGAGAGTAACTAAAGGAACGAAAAAGTTGTATATGTATATGCACGGATGTAAACATACAATTATGTATGTATAGGGTGTTTTTTATAGAGGTATAGAACTTTAAGTTGGCATTACTTTTCAAGATGGCGACACGCCTGAACAACGCTTGCAAATAGTGCAATTTTATTTCGATTGTGCGGAAAACGTATCGCGCACTACATCCATTTTTTTTTTTTTAGCGATGAAGCGCACTTCTGGTTGAATGGCTACGTCAACAAACAAAACTGCCGCATTTGGAGTGAAGGTAATCCTCAAGTGTATGTTGAAACACCGTTTCATCCAGAAAAACTGACTGTTTGGTGCGCTTTATGGGCTGGTAAAATCATTGGACCGTATCATTGGATGAAGTGCGCGATACGTTTTCCGCACAGAACCATTATTTTCGAAATAAAATTGCACTATTTGCAAGCGTTGTTCAGGCGTGATTTATTCATGATGAATTGTCAAACCAAACTGAGAATAAATCACTTGACAGCTGTTAAATCGGTCGCCATCTTGAAAAGTAATGCCAACTTAAAGTTCTATACCTGTATAAAAAAAAACACCCTATATATACGAGTACACACATATATATATATATATATATATATTTCAAATTGATAACGATAACGATTATGTTTGGTTTCGCATAACATACATACATACATACATATATATTTGCTAGCCGCTTTGGTATGAAAAGATGGGAATAAAAATGGGAAATCTTTAGAATTGTATCCCACTTTAAAGGAGTATGGGGCGCAAACGGAGGGGGAGGGGCACCTCTAGTTAGTCTCTTTCGAAAGCCAATTAATTAAACTTTTGATTAATGCAACTCTACCCCCACTGGGGTTTCTAAAAACCTCTGGGGAAGGTCTTGAAAATCGAGAAAAAATTTACTTTTTTGGTACATTTTGGCCTAAATACACGATATCTTATGAAAATAAGTGCTCAAAATTAAAATTAATGTATTTCTTTCAATACTTAAAACATAAAAAAGAAGAGCATATTATAATATTGATAAAAATTTGAAAAATTACACCAGCAAAAATATCATTTTTTTTTCGTACTTGAAAGTATATACATATGTATATAACCCAGCGATCATTTACATTTAGATTAAAATTTTTTGGACTGTCTTGATAGAAGTTACTAATGAACTTTATTATAGAGCCTGTGCTCTTTTTTTTTTGGAGCCGCCAGCTCACAAAAAGTTTTCACTTACAAATACTGTGCAAGGCGAAACCGGTGTTGGTTCGGTTCAGGGTATTTTTTTTAAAGCGCGGGTCTGAAACCTTTTTGTGAATTGGCGGATTGTGACAGCGTTTTAATAAAAAAATCCTTAAGGGACCAAAACCGACTATATACTGTATCCACAGGGAGCATTGAAATAATGAACATATCACCATTCATTTTGGTTTAGTGGGTTATGTTGATTTTTTTTGCCCTCCTTTTCTTCGTAATTTGACAGTTGATATTCAATGAATATACAAATTTTAATATTAATTATCGCTTTAAAGCTTATAATTTTAAGAATATATATTTTATTATCGTTTGTTTAATGCGGCCTGTAATTGTTCGTCGGGCCCGACAAGCAATCCTACTTATATACATTTCTCAGACTATTAATGCCTGAATGTATGCAGGATTGCAAAATACTCGCTAACCCAACATTAAGTAAAAATAGCGGCTAAATATTAGCGCACTTAATAGTTGTTGGTTAGTAAAAAATTGAATAATACAACAATAGATTATAAGGCAGGCGTTGGCTCAGTTGGTAGAGCACTCACCTGTGATGCCAGAACCCGTCGGTTCGATGCCTGGCAAAAGAAGTCTGACGAGGAGATGTGGTGATCTCCGAAACAACTGTCACTTCTACCAATTTTTCTTTGTTGTATAACAAAATATTCAATGAAAAATAATTTTTCTAACAAAAATAGGCCTTCGAATACAGCTCATTTACTTATAACCAAAAATAATAATTATTGTTTGAGAATTAAAGTAAAACCCGAAAAAATAATTATAATCAATAAAAAAAATATAAAAATCGTGAAACAAGAAATCTCTTCAGTTCTGAAAGCAGTACGCAAGTGGTAGCCTCTGGTGAATCCCTATTTTTATATTGCTTTTCTAAGTGAATGATTATTTTCATTGAATAAAATACATTTATTCTTAATTCAATGTATCTGCTTTTTTCAGACTGAAAAAGAAAGCGAAGCGTATATGTATATATGTAGGTCTGGTAGTGAACGATTATAAGACGAAATATCTGCAGTCATAAAATATACAGTCATCGCATTCTCGCTGTCACTGTTGGCAGTCATAACTTTGAAGTCGCAGCTAATTTCATCTATCTAGGAACCGGCATTAACACCAACAAGAATATCAACCTGGAAATCCTATGCGGAATCACCCTTGTCAATAAGTATTACTTTGGACTGAGTAAGAAATTGATAAGTAAAGTCCTCGTTCGACGAACAAAGATCAATCTCTACAAGTCACTCACCATTCTCGGTGGAAGCAGAGGAAGACGAAGACCCTTATTCCTTTGGAGAGCAACCTGGCTGCACTTGGCATTTCCAATTGACATCAACAGCGATAAGATAGAAGGAATGGTGCGCTGTTGCTAATTCGGCTATAATCGAATATGCGGTGTCTATGCCAGTAAAAAAGAAGAAGAAGATTAATATATCGACTACTGTTCTTAATTCTATTACGAGACACAGCATTCAATGAATTGGGAACTACGTATACATGCATATACATATTTATATGTACATAACATACATGTGCACATATAATAATGGCAAAGAATAATTTCAGTGAAGCTGATCGACTCACGTGCGCCGAATCCCAACTTCGGCTGTATTTATTTGAAAGTTATTTAAACTTACTCATGCATATATCAAAAGTAGACTATGCATCTGGCATATGTACAAAAAATTGAAGTATAAGTCAGCATTTGTAAGTAATAAAATTATTAATTGATTATTTCATGAATAACTAACCTCAAACTTATTTTATACCACGTATAATAATGAACTGAATACTCTCTGGATTAGGTAGGATACCCCTTTCTGTCAAAGCAGTAACCATTCCTTCATATATTATATCACAACCTGGAAACATTATTCTGGAAACCATATTCTGATCGGACATTTTTTTAAATACCAACTGAGTCGTCACTGTAAATGCGTAAATTGAAATCACGTTTGCATGATGTTTGATGTGACGAGGTTTGTGTGCATTGGATTTCGAAACTAATGAAATGGTTTTGTTAAATTTTCAGATCTGCTAGAGATTAAATAAAAAGATAGGAATGTTTTTAAATGTGCAACGCCTATTTGATTTTAAAAAGATTTTTTTACTCAGGTTCAGATTAAGTACACCTTTTGGCCAACAAGTGGGCAAGGGAGCGATCTATTAAAAAAAAAGATAATAATTAATGATTCAATTTGCTTGTATTTGGTGATATCCTTAAGATTACTTGAAAATATTTACTGAACGTATGCTCAAGAAGTTTTAAAAAAATGTTTGAAACATGAAAAAAAAACTATCTAAGACTTCAAAGTTATGACTGTTAGCTCTGCAGCTCGTGTTATATTCGTTAGCAATAGGTTGAAGAAGTCACAAGATAGAGTTACCCTGTCTAAACCCTGGGATCGAATCGTCTGCTCCGTGAACGGATGAAAGTTCGTACGTAACAAAATTAAGTGATCCTTTTCATATATGAAGTAAATGGCATTCGCTTCTCTTTTCCTTATGTATATGATTGTTTTATTGTGTTCGTATGACAGTTCGTAGCAAGCGTACGATCAGCCATCTGTTCATGGATGTCATCATACCCAATACAAAAAATTACGTGACGAGTTGTACGTTTATGGAACAGACTACTGGTTCTTATGTTTCATACGTTTTCTATAATCAATTATTATTATCTTACTGTGTATCCCATGGGCAGGTAATGATTATTTGGGATTTAGTTCTTAATTAATTACAAGTATTTATTACTTTAAAGTGTGAAACACTGTTAAAGATCTTCTTAAATATCAATTCTCTACTTCATTCAAGTCACTTACTTTTAATCTATCTTATCTTTTATAAAAAGTGATATTTTCTTCGATCCATCTCTCACCCGTTAGTTGAATGCACCTGACTTGCAAAAGAACGCTCAGCTAACTTATAACTTGTTTTTTTTCCCAACACTGCTGTTAGCTGTCTAAATATGAAAAGTTGGTTTGTTGAATATTTGAGGGAAAATTCAATTCCAAGAAATCTTCGGTAATTAAATATATTTAGTCCGTTTTTCTCTGCATTCTGAAATTTATTTGATATTTTTTAATAAACTATGCAACACTATTAGTCAGGTCGGCTATTGTTTAACTCAAGTTGCTTGTTTTTTGTTGTTGTTTTCCATGCTATTCAATAACCTACCTTATGATGCAATAAGGAAATGTGATGAATGTAGAGATAGCTAGTTTCTTCGGCTCTCTTAGCTTAAGACAAGAAAGTTTCATATTTTAGAAAGTTTCATATTCTAAGGCGCAATTAGAGTGGGAAGTTGTCTACATACATTGCCTTTTCTTATTCGATTGACTAAACTATTCTGGTTAAGAGATGGGTAATGGTTATCTCTTTCGATAACATTAGGTTGTTGTAATTTAATTATGTTATTACGTTTAATGAAACCTAAAATTTCATATTTAAAGTAAATTTTTTATTTCGATACCACTATGCAATGGAACATTAAACAAAAATTGCACAATGCCTGAAAACATTAACTGCATCTTGGAAGCCAATATTTGACTGTCTTCGAGCGCCTTATTATAAATAATTGAATGAAAAGTTGACCAGATGTGGCACAACCACTTTGTTAAGAGTAAAATACTCACTTATGTACATAAGTGTATAGTCTATACAAAAACACAAAAATGCTTGAGAGAAAGTCGTTGAACTTGATTTCGTTTTTCACATAAAGCTAACGACAAAGTCAACCGCACAGGTTAATCGCACAATCAATGAAAAAAGGAGCTTCAAACACAAATTGTAAAGTATAAATTTATTTATTTCATCCATTTCCTTAAAAAATGAGGAATTTGAGGAGTGCATACATAAAAGTATAATAATAATGACGGTATGCAATATTTACTTTATTTATTTTATTTGATTTATTTATTTATTTAATCAAAAAACATTATACAATAAGATTACAATGTCTTTTTAGTGCCACAGAAGTAGTGTATAAAAAATAATTAGAGATAAAGATACATTAACAATAAACAATAAGCAATATATAAAAAAAAAATTTAATTGTAATAATATTTAAAGTTGTATAATAATAATTAAAAAATGTTTAGAATATAAAAGAAACAAAATGAAAAAAGTTATATAAATGATCAGTCTAAGTTAGGCGTTTCACAAGAAAGCGTCTTGGGACCTGTTTTATATAAGTACACCCTATGTAAAGCTGACATGCCAGTAACAAACAACACCGTTTTATCCACCAGTTCATCCAGACAGGAAGCTTCACAACTTCTTCAATCAGAACTCAGCGTTATTGAAGCCTGGTTTATTCGTTGGAAAATTAAAGTGAACTCCTCAAAGTCTACTCAAATAACATTCACACAAAGAATGGGTGAATTCCCAGAAGTTTTTTTAACGCTTCAGCTATTCTGCAAAGTAAATGTGTAAAGTATCTAGGATTGCCTTTGAATAGCAGACTAACATGGAAAATCATATAAAGGCAAAAAGTCAGTAACTCAAATTAAAAACTCAAAAAAAAAAGGCTCGGCTACTAGCCCGCAAATCACCGAAAAAAGCAAATTAAGATCGTCTTTATAAAGCCATGCTAAAGCCTCTGTGTACTTATGCTAGTCAGCTCTGGGGAACAACTAGCAACTCAAATATTGAGACTCTTCAGCGCTACCAATCCAAAACCTTACGACAAATTGTTATTGCTCCTTCCTACATGCCTAATGCAAATATACATAAATATTTAAAAGTTCTATAAATAAAATCTGAAATAAATAAGCTCAGCAAAAACTATATCGATAGGCTCTATAGTCATGAAAATAAACTAGCCTTAAGTCAAGTAGGTAACAGTTTAACATTTAGAAAACTGAAAAGGATAGATATCCTCGATCTCCCCGACACACAGAATAAACAAACAGATACGATGTTATATATAAAGAAAGGTTCACTGAAAAACTACTATTTCTGTAAATAAAAAACCTGAGAGAGAAAACAAGTTAAATATGGCTTCTGAAATGCGGAAATGAAATTATTGAAGTTGCCTTTGTTTAATTTTCTTCTTAAACTAGCAGGGAGAGAGTTCCATAAACGACTAGCTTTGACGAATAACAGCCTAATTGATGATGAGATTGATAAATAGGTATTATAATATTAACCAATTTGGCGGATCTAGTAAAAGATAGCATGGAATAAAAACAGCTAAAAGATTGAGTAACATAACAAGCAATCGTACATTACAAAAGTTGATGTTTTCATGACGAAATATGTTCAAATTAGAACGACCATACACATACCATATAACGTTATTAAACATAATATCAATTTTGTGCGCAGATTGACTGTGATTTTAGCTTTAAATTACTTCAATATATGTAAGTGGTATAGCAAGCCGACATCTGTTAACGGTGGGCCTATAGCTAGCTGATCGCTTAGATTCTACAGAGTAACGTAGAATTTACTTGCGCCTGAATTTACATGATCTATGCATGTACAATGACAATTATCTATCTATGTAACAGGTCAATTGAAAAATCCTCGGCCTGGCATAGTAAAACACATTTTTTTGGCAAAACTCATTTCTTTTATTCAACATAGTTCCATTCAAGGGTGATAGACTGATTATAACGACCATCCAACTTTTCGATACTATTTTTGTAGTAATATTTGTCCTTTGTGTCCAAATAGGCCTCAGCTTCGGCGATTACCTCTACATTCGACGAAAACTTCATCTCAGCGAGAATTTTTTGAGATCTGAGAACAGGAAATATCCGCTGGGAGCCAGTACTGAAGAATATGGTTGATGTGGAAGCAATTCGAAGCCCAGTTCATGGATTTTTGCCACTGATTTCACTAACTTGTGACACGATGCATTGTCTTGGTGAAGTAGCACTTTCTTTTTCTTCAAAATCGGTCGTTTTTCGGTGATTTTGTCCTCAAACGGTCCAATTTAGCTATGTAATAATCGCTTTTGTTGATCCTTCGTTTTTCAAGGTAGTCAAAATAATTATTTCATGCGCATCCCAAAATACAGACGCCATAACCTTGCCAGCCGATTGTTGCGCTTTTCCACCTTTGGAGTGGGGTCAACGTGTGCAGTCTACTCCGATGACTATCGATTGGACTTCGGAGTGAAATGATGGAGCAATGTTTCATCCATTGTCGTCGTTGTTTTCGGTCAAAAGTGAGCTAGTGCGACACTCACTTTGCACAGAGCTCTCTCATACCAAAATAGTCGTGAGTGATACGATGCTCACTTTCAGTTGATATCTTTAGAGTGCCTGCTATTTCATTCAATTTCAATTTACGGTCATTCAAAATCATTTTGTGGATTTTTTGATGTTTTCGTCGGTAATAACCTCTTTTGGGCGTCCACTGCGTTCACAGTCTTCCGTGATGATTGATTTTTCTGGGGCAGTGTCCCAATATTTTATCAACACGCGAAATTCCTATTTATCCATTATTAAAAGTTGCTTCACGCATAGTAATATCATTCATAAACTAAAGATCGGACAGTTATCAAATTTATACAAGCGTCTTTCGAAGATTAGGGCTAACTGAAAATCATTAATTAATTAATTCTACTAGCGCCATATTTATGTCAATCAGTGGACTTTTCGAATGATCTTTTATATTGGAGACAAACAAATTTCTAAGAAAATTAGACCACTGACAGCCGCTCAATTCGAGATAGCAGACGGGTCAACATTAATATTTTTGCAGAGCTCATCTTCTCAATCAAACAGTTCCAGATAAGTATAACGGAATGTCATCGGCGTAACCATGCAGGCAAGACAATTTGCACACACTAACTAAATGTGTCATTTATAAATATTCTAAAAAGTAACGGACGAAGGATGTAGCTTTGAGGTCCCCCTGCAGTTATCGGCTTGAGTTGCAGACTTTACAGTTTACAAATGTGAAAATTATTCCTGAGAGCTAAGGTGGGATGCAATAAACAGTATGGTTGAAAATAAGGGCAGGAAAATGTTCGAGTTTCATAACGAAAAGTACAGATTGAAATAAAATTTTGCGTAAAGTGGTATGCACACTACGAGATTTATTATTATTGCGAAAGTAAATAATATATTGGAATGTCAATTTAAGCACAGTATTTATACCTATCTGAATCATCCCTAATACTCTTCTTTTATCAAATTCGCTTGCTCACCTTTACTTAAATTGCAATTAAAATAATACTTGCCCCTCACTCTACTTTTATTTGCCCTTGAACTGAAAAGAAATGCAATTAAATAAATAAGAAACGACTGTCCAAATTATCAACAATAAAACCAATTTTTTTTTTTGCATTTTTGAAAGTAACATATATTTTCAAATCCTGCATCTGGAGTCCTTGTACTTTACGTAGGTAGAGGTTTTGATTTTTCTTAAAATTTCAGTTTACTTGTGTGCATATCCAAATTCCGCTTATCTCCAATACTTACCTACCTTGAGGCCCAAGGAACATGTTTTCCATGTTCTCTTCGATATTTAAGTTTTTACACAAACTATTTGTTACTAGGACCTATGGACAGACGGTCAGACAGACACAAATCGCTACAACAACTCGTCTCGCCATTGAACGAGTTTCCAAAATACAAACATTGCATTGTATTGGCAATATAAAAATTTACATTTGTGAGTAATTGAATTACTAAGTGAAGAGCTATGCAAATTATTGCACAAATGTACATACTTAAATATGCAAATGCGTATCGTGCGACCGTCTGATCGTCTGATGACGTAGAAAGTTTAACCAATTTTACGAGTTTTCCTTTTGCACTATTTTGGCGAGAAATTAGCGCACATAAAAAATTACTTAAACTGGTTACATGACACTGTGCTACACAAGAATAATTCAAGAAGATTAGAGAATTATTAGGGTTATTCTCTGTGTTTAGGAAATGCATGTTGCGGTGCACGGATTGCAAAGTTTTCCTATCCGTGCAATGTCACAACAACAAAACACATGCACATAAATATACTACGGTAGGGAAAATATCGTACATCCAAACCTATATATATATACATATATTTACCACGGATTGCAAGAAGAAAAAAGCAACCCTGTGCCGTGTTATTGTAATTGTTTGACTTAAATGTGTCACAATTTTGCAACGGGGGTGCTCTCGATCTCTAGCACAATTCCATAGGAAATATTTGCATAGCATGCATTTCCTAGGCACAGAGAATCCCCCTATTGCTTTAGAACGTAGCAGAATGATGTGATATTAAGAAAAAAAGGTATACACTGTCATTTATATAAAACAAACTCTAATTTTCTCAAGTGAGTTAATTTTTTTCGCGTGACTATGACCGGAAATCGGTAAAGTATATCTTTTTATTAATTCTAAAGAAAAATAAAAACAAAATATTTGTGTTTTCTTATCCTAGGGATCTTTAAATATCAGTAGTATACAAAACCAAATATTTTTTATCTTTTACATGGTTACTTCAGTATGATAGGATTTGGTGTCCAAGTACTGTTGAAACGGAAATCTCAACTGGAAATTTTAATACGCAAAGTTCAAATTTTAGAAAACTAACGTAGTCAGAAGATTTTGAAACTCCATTATATAATCCTCACTACAAGAAAATAATTACAAATATTCCGAAAACATTCTTTAAATTTCTTCTAGAAAACAAAACAGAGTTTCTTGGAGAAAAAGAGAAGAAAGAAAAACGACAAGAAGATTGAAATTAAAAGTTTTATGCACACAAATTTTGAAATAAAAGTAATTTCTTTATTGCTAAAACGTACTTTCTTAACCAAATATTTTAAGATTTTTTCTACCGATCTATAAGATGACCTATCAGCCTAGGTTCCTTTTGGTAAACCAAAAACACCCGAGCAGCTGTTATTACAACATTACGGATGCGACAGAAGTAAACAGGGTTCATGTTGAAAGTAGGAGCAGTAAAGCACACCGAATTTGAAATACTTCTTGTGAACATAATTATTTGTATGCTGATGAGTCTAAATGCGAGGCAGACATTAGAACAGAATTCCTTGACATTAAAGGAGGTAGCTTCAGACACAATGACTACAAATCTACCTATTGAGCAGAAATTCTTAAGGTGCCAAATAGGCTGCCGGTTTAATAAATCTATTGGATATCGGATTAAATGCGCATACACAATGTGTAAATGTGTGAGAATATGTAAAGAAGCTACTGAGAGACTTTCACGGAAATTAATGTGAACATCACTTGTGTCCCAGGTCACACAGATGTCAACTGCTTCACACCTTTCAGCGCCTTTAAATAATATTTAAGAAAGTGGAGCTTTGAGAAAAACTTAAGGTTCTGGTTAACTTACAACGTAGAACTTAACATTAAGTTTCTGCGAACTATTTATTAACAAGTAACAAGTATTTGCGGTCGCCCCTCCTCAGGGAATGTCAAGCCCTTCCAGTGTATTTCTGACGCTTCAGCGGTTCATGGTCCATAGTAGAAATAAAAATTTATTTATTTTATTGCAGGCCACAAAGGCATTTTGGGGAAAAACCGAACCAGTATAGAATGAGAAGACGCTGAAGAATATGTACAATGAAATTCAGAGATAGCTGGAAAATGGAGAAAAGTAAGACAGAAGGCCTTAACGGCCGGTAGGAACGCCAAGATCAAGTGCAATGGTAACGAAGGAAAACAAACCCACTTTTTGTTAACGCGGTCTCGAAAAGATTGCAGGATTGTTGTGACCAAAAAATACTTACTATTGAAGCCAGCAAAGGAAATTAAATCGTTTATTTTTAGATGAACTTTGATTAATAATTACAAATACATAAACAAATAATATTTAACTTATATTTTTAAAAGTTTCTATGTTTAATTTTAGCTTTTGCAACAAAACAAAACTTAATATGCTCGCAAATTCTGTACATATTTAATCTCTTAATGAGGGGAAACTCTCAGTAAAACAATTCTCGGAGAGATTTTCAAAATTACGTAGTCTCATGTGCTCCTAATATTTACTATTACCCAATAAAATAAGCGCCGCTAAACACCACACAAGTACATGTGTATGCACATATGTACATATGTATGTGCATAGCTGCATAAAATAGCATAAATCAGCCACAAATTTCAATTTAGTTTTAAAAAATATACGTACATTTGAAACACATAGTAAAAGCTTACGTAAAATTTAATATGCATAAATATATTATTACAAATATCACACTTACATATTTTCTCACAGAAACTAACAAACAAATTTATACAAGTTTACTTATAGCTTGTTTGTTGTATTTGTCACTTGTACCTTGGACAGAAATTTTTTTTACATAATATATAATATATATAATATTTGGTATTTTGAAAAACACATTGAATGAATCTGAAAATAAAGAGATTAGCAAGCAGTGTCAGTACCAAGTTCAAGTTCAAATACATTTACAAACATTCATATACAATATCTTTCATATATTTAAAAACAAAATCCACTTGTATGTTAATAGGGATGCACATGAAGCGAAATGAATTCTATTTCATTGCAAAAAAAAAAAATAATAATTAAATACAGTGAAAGGATCACTTCCATGATGAGATGAGATAATTGGTTATGGTCAAAACTTAAAAAAATTGCAAAAAGGACGTTGGATAAATCAATTTTCTTTAAAGTTCTGCTGCAGTTCAATATAAATTTTTGAGTCCCTGAATGATTATATGTAAATATAAAATAAGTTTTCAATAAATCGTACCTGAAATATTTGGATATAATTTTTCCGACCAATCGGCGGCAACAGGCAAAGGGGATAAAATGCAAATGAATAAATCATAAAAATCTATCAGTCGTTCGAAGGCGATTTAAAATTGTTACATTTGCATTTTTACATTTCAAAACGCAAACCACGATTGGGGGTGAAGTTAGCATAACCCGTTTATGAGCAGACTGGGGAGGGCAGTGCCCGTGGAGGCATGTAACATCTTCACGGATGAGTCGAAGGTTACGAGAGTCTTCCATCGAGAATTATCTATATTGGAGAACATCGGTTTCCAGACCATTACAATTTTCTTCCAAAATGCGGAAGTAGTTGCTATCAAGGAAGTGGCAGACACACTGCTTCGAAGTGTGGTTTCTGTAAAACAAATTAACATTTACTCTGGTATGTAATAGGTTATTAAGGCCTTGGTCACTTTCAGGGTGGACTCCAAATGTAAAGGAATGTTTGTCATCTCTGTCTATGACGTCGAATTATTTTAGAATTGAATTTAATGAGTTGTACATATTTAATTACAAAAAAATAAATAAAAAATACAAAATTGTGATCTTTGTCTATGGCGTCGATTTACATATTTCAAAAAAGAAATCATATAGCCACCGATTCGCAGCGATGCTGATGAGCTTGCACGTTTCGTTAATGTCGAACAATGCACAAATGGGCGCTCCTCTGTCAACTTGCGGTCTGAATCTGGGCAGGTGGGCGATTGCTGGGCTAGCACGTCAGCATGCGCGTCGCGATATCCTTATGGTTGTGGAAAGGAAAGTTGAATCTGTGTTACGTGTGCTGAGACTTAATATTCTTAAACCTGAAGGAGTTAACAGACAGGAGTAGATCTAATTTGCTGGTATTGCCTATGGGATTTTCCATACACCAACATTTTAACCATGAAGTTGGTGCTGGGTAGTGTATGGGACTTTTTTTAGTGACAATATGGTGTAAGACATTTTCCATAGAATATACATGGTGGTGCGTAAGGAAATATTGTGAAAATTTGTTGTTGTTATTTGAAGACTGTCAAACGCAGTTGAACCAAGTAGAACGAACAAATTTCTTAAAAAATCTTGGCTTCGAATCTGGTATGAGCTTTTAACAAGTTGAACTAGGATGTAAACCAACAGTATCGGCCAAAGAGTTCAGGCTTTTCAAGAGTCAACATATTATAAACTTGAAGCGAATAAACTCGAAGTTCGTTCCTCGGTTCTCGAACCTAAGAAAAACAATATATTTTAACCCAAAAAAAAACAACAAAATAAAGTATGAGTTTATGACACTAATTAATGATGGTGAGGAAAAGTTCTTCGTTGTCAAGATGGGTATTGAAGAAAGCTACACCTTGGGGCTAACACAAAGTGAAGTTGAAGGCGATGATTATGATATTGATCGTTGTCACGGAAGGATAATTGGTATGTTGAAAATATAAAAAGCTTTGTTAATGTAAAATCCCATACACCATCTTGATACAAAACCAGCATGCTTTACATAGTATGTATGTATCTTATGGCAAGCGAATTTGTAGATTTGCGACATTCAAAAATAATTTTGTTGAATTTAAATTTTCCTTCATTAAATTAACTTGAATATTTAAGATTTGCAGATAGTAAGGAAAGATAATAGATAAATCAAAATAAATGCATACATATATGTAGGAGGGAGCGGTTTTATGTTCGCGGAACGGGGATAAGAGGTGGAAAAAAAATTATTTTTCTTTTCAAAATATCCACCTTCAGGACGGATATATTTTTTAGATCTTTCAAATAATTTATATATACCTTCATAAAAAAATATTTTCTGTTTATCTTCGAAATATACCGAACTGCGTCCTTGACTTCATCAAAACGTAATAAATTTTTTACCACAGGTAATAAGCACTCGGTGTAGGGTAAGTGATTAAAAAAATCGAAGCGCAACGTATGCAATGACAAAGTAAGGCGGCTCTTATGGGAGGGCGCCTTGTCGTCATTTTCACCGTCTTTTATCTTTTATGGCCTCGTTTAGACACCATAATATTGAAGCGTAGTATTCTCTAGTTATAGAAACACGTTTATCTTTATAATCGATCAATAATATTCCTTCCGAGCCTCCGAAGATAGTTACCATGAGTTTCCCAACTGACTGTGACACCTTGAACTTCTTAGGAGGTGCTGTGCTCTTTTTATGCCACTGCATTTAGTCTTGCTTCGACTCAAGTTCACAATAACGAACCTAAGTTTCGTCTCCAGTAACAATTCGAGTCAATACATCATCCTTCTCTTCATTTCAGAGGTCCAAAAACATACGTGATGTTGTTTGGTGACGATAGCCCAAAACAAATTGCATAATAGCAACGAAACTTCTTATTTATACTAATTATAAGTCACTTAACACGTTACGATACTAATGAGGTTAAAGACCACCCCACAACCCGCTTCTTCTCATAAGAACGCTCTTCGTATAATTATAACCGCCGAAGCGATTTTCCGTCGAATTCCTCCTCCAATTTATAGTGTGAGTCTCGATGTTTTTGCAACAAATTGGAGGGATCTAAAATGTATTCCTAGCCGTCTCTGATGGATTTTCATAACAAGTTTTAACGTCAGAAATACACTCACTCTAAATCTAGAGATTGAAGTTTTCTGGTTATGTTTATTAAATGCAAATAAAAACGAAGGAAAAACAAGTTGAAAAAAATAACTTTATGTAATGTCAAGACAGCAGTCTTACGACAAACACGAATTAACAACACAATACATACATACATACATATCTACATTAAAGGAAATTTTATTTGATTTATTATATAACAAATGTCTGATTTATATTCCGATCAAAGTACGATAAAATTAAACTTGAAAGAAAGTTCAGAAGCACAAAATGTGTAAGCTTCTTCTTTTTTCATACAAGCACATGCATATTGTATATTACTTACATAAGGCGTGTGCATATATTGCACATATATAAATGCATACATATATAGAGTTACAATGTCGTAATTCAGTACTGCATTTATATAAAAAAGTTCTTGGTTTTTATTAATTTCTTCCCTCTTGTGAATTGCTCATATGTACATAATATATGCCTGCATGAGTGTGGCACGAATGATCATTTTGGGAATTACGATTTAATAGCAATTCGTGTGTATGTAATGCCAATGCGGTCATTGAATTTAAGTTAATCAATTCAATTAATTTATTTAAAAGTGAATATACGAGTTTTCTCGCACAGTGCATTTGGACATATTCTTAATGCATATATGCACGAGTACATATGTATGTACAAGTATATACAACTAATTATCAGTAATACATCATTTACGAGGTAAACAACAAAAATCAAGTAATCAGTTTAAAAAACATATAGACATACATATATATATATATACATATTCATGAACATACATATGTACATATACCAAGTGTGTGTAGTTAAATACATCACATGCACACATATGTACATTTGTGGTGTGTATAAATATCTATAAAAATTAGCAATTATTAATAACAATTTACTTATATTTACTACAGTTATGAATTAGGGTAGGAAATAAAATTGGAGTGTATTTAAATTAAAACTAAAGTTTTGTACAATAAAATCTAAGCGTCTGGATTAAATTTTATTTTTCCCAAGGTTTATAGAGTTGTCGTAATCTTGCAACCGTGACTTCACCGAGACAACTTCGTCATACTTACAGTTGGCGTAACGTATTAGTTATATTATTAAAAAAAAGCCTTTTTTTGTAAATAATAAATATATAGGGAACAGCTTAAATATAAGGAAAATTTTCGGAAATATAAACGAAAAACATTTATTTAAATTTTAAAACACGATTTTTAACGAAATATGTATTAACCACTTCCGAAAGATTTTGTATCTCTCGAAAAAAATACTCGACAATCGGTTTCTAAATGGTGTCCATGTAGAAATACTTGATTCAACAGCCTTTTTTCGACAGGTCACGCGTGAGTCGTGTCAAGCTGGAAAGACTTACACCTGAACAAAGTTTACAAAACATTCAACTTCATTACGAAAATTCGCGTTCTGTAAAGAATCTGTTTCGCGCACTTCGCTGTACTTATGGTCAACATAATCGGCCTACTGACCGTACTATTCGCAACACCATCACCCAGTTTGAGACACAGCATTCATTATTAAATAATATTCGACCGTATAGACCACGTCCAGCACGCAGTGAAGAAAATATAGCGGCCGTAACTGGGAATGAACACAAAGACCGTGGAGTCGATTACGTCGAGATCTTAAATTCAAAAATTACGAAATACAGCTTGTGCAAGAACTGAAGCCACTCGACCTTCCAAAGCGACATCGCTTCGCTCTATGGGCTCTTGAAAAGTTCCAAGAAGAGCTGCCATTTCATCCAGAAAAAACAATGGTTCGGTGTGGTTTGTGGGCCGGTGGAATCGTCGGTCCATATTTGATACCTGAAATTGAAGCTCGTGACCTCTGCGACATTTGGTTTCAACAATACGGTGCCACTTCCCACACATCGCATCAATCAATGGCTTTATTGAGAGAACACTTCGGTGAGCAGATGGGTGGGAGGTGTGATAAAACACCGTTAGACTTTTTCCTGTGGGGATATGTAAAGTCTAAAGTCTATGTGGTCAATCCCGTTTTGCTTCAGGCCTTGGAGTAAAACATTACGCGTGTCATTCGCCAGTTACCAGTGGAAATGCTCGAACGAGTCATCGAAAATCGGACCCAACGGATAGACAATCTGGGACGTAGCCGCGGCCAACATTTGAAAGTGATATTCTTCAAAAAATTAATGCCAAAAAATGTTCTTTCAAATGTGTTTTTTCTTTAAAAAAAAAAAAGTAGGAAACCTCGAACTAAATCACCCTTTGGATAAAATTTTTGTTAATGATGCGCGTTTTGCTCGAAATGTTTAAATTTTTTAACGTTTTTGTCATTCGTATTATTTGACGACAAAATTAATTAATTAAAAAACTGTCCTGTATGAAATTGTAATTTATAAAGAGCAAAGACGGACTGTATTAGTTTTATAGTATAGTCAAAATGTTAACCTGTTTAATGAATAAAATTATTCAGACTAATTTTGAAATCTTTGGCAGCTAACAAAATTGAGTCAACTTCATCATTAAACTATGATTTTACTCTTGTCGTAACCTTCTATTCTATAAAACTTGAATTTTTTCCGTACTGGATCGACACAACCTAATGTATGCACACATTGCCACGCGCACGCATGCTCAAGTGATCGTAAATGTTTAAATTCATTTATCTGTGGTTTCTTTGGTTTTTTATAGAAACTATTTATTTTAAGAAAATATGTATAATTTAACTCAAAACGCTGTTCATATTTCGCCAATTTGTTGTGAGGAGATCATTGTACGTACAAACATACAAGTACATACATAGGTATTTATAGTCACATGTGCATGTACATTTGTTACGTCATGTACATAGATTATCATATTGCAACAAAAATTATTCAGAATACTTGATATATTCATTTTAAATATATCAACAGTACTATGGAATAAAATAATATAAAACGTGATTTTTATGTGAGTTTTTCGGCGCTAGTTTAATAGTAAGCAGCTCAACTCCGTTCAAATTCATACCCAGCGACCGTAATAGCCGAGTTGTTAGCAATGCGTGCTGTCATTCAGAAAGCCAGGGTTCGAGTCTTATTGCGACCAACATGCAAAATTAAAGAATATAAATTTTCCTAATTGCAATCGACCCTCGACAGGGCGTGTAAAGCACTGCGAGGATGCGGATCTAGGTCCTTCCATTTATTGTAAAAAAAACATCAAGGTATACAAAGCACACACGTTGGAGGAGGAGCTCGACCGAAAATAAGTTCAGCACTTACAAGGCGCCAATTATATACATATGTATATTTGTATGTATATATAATTCACACTCGCACTGCACAACATTGTTTGTTAACTTATTTAAGTACAGTAGCAAGGACAACAACCACACCCTAACAATTATCTGCCAACCGTTTACTCCTCACTGTTCCCAGCTTTATAATATGGTCGTCCATTAATAGGTAACAATTCAATTTAGTGACAATAACACTTGCCAACACTAGTTCTAGAGCACGAACTCTGATAGCTAATACTGTTTTAGCCACCTACCCTCTTTAATAAATTACAGTAGTTTTGTTTCGACTGACTTAACATTTCTTATGTTGTGTTTGAAAGAATAATCTGTACTGGGAGATAAACGCAATGAAATGGTTGCGAATAAATAGAAATAAAATTAAATATTTTTGTATTAACTCCTAAACCAAAATAAATTATATATTTACCCCTTGCAGCGCCGTCTCGTCTTCTTCCACCATTATATCTATGACGTTTTGTCATAACTAAAAAATATATTTGGAAATACGAGTATTAACGCTCGTTTTTTAAATTTTCAGTTTGTGTAGAAAAAAATCCTTAATAACCGATTATACATATCAAAAAACTTAGGTTTACTTAAGATTTTATATCGTAGATGTGCTCAAAAAGTATGGACGTTGAAAAGTAAACTGCGATAACTTTATCTAAAATCTTAAAATTTAACAATGAATTGAATTTAATATGCATTGCAAGATGACGAATCAAAATATGACCTTGACTCAATTTTGACTTAATCATATCAGATTATGCTGTTCTTCCAACTGGCAGTAAATTAATTTTTTTAAGCATGGAAAAAAACTTCTTAAGTCATCTGCATTAAAATATTAAAAAGGTTGCAGCATCCTTCAGAAACCTTTTGAAATATCTTTATTTTAATACCCATATTGTAATACTAAATTACTGTATTAATACTTAAACTTTCAAAAATATTGTCGCTTAAGCCTAAGCCTATATATTTATGAAATATCTTAAGCCTGAAATCATATTGTATGATTGTTTTTTAACAATTTGATTGCATTTAAAATTTTAAAAAGGTAGCAACTGATATTTAGTTATACTAGAATTTTCATACTTGGTGCAACCCTCCTCAATAAATTAAACATATTTAAGCTTTTTAAATCTCTTTATTGTGATAACTATATATTTGTATATAACATGCATATAAGATACATTTTATCACTTCATTAAAATTAAAGCTCTCGCTCGAGCTCTCGTAAGTATAGAAAAATATATATATTTGTCTATATATGAAAATTAGAGTTGCCACGGCCCATTTTCGAATTTTTGAAAAATATACCATCTGCATGGTAGCCGGAATCCCTCTGCAAATTTGATTCAATTTGGTGAAACTGCTCTCGAATTATAAGGTAACAACGAAAACGTGAAATTATTTTTATATATAAGAATAAATATGCCACACCCCCTTTTCCAAATGGAATGAGGCATCCGTATGATAGCTCAAATATGGTGTGTAACTTTCGTTGAATTCTATGAAGCCGTTCTCAAGTTATAAGCTAACACAATTATTTTTATGTATGTATAAGTTAAGAGATGGCACGCCCCCTTTTCCTTCTCCCATTTCTGTATATTAGTTGCTATGGCAGATGCCAGTTTTGAACCAATTCACATACCTGAAGACTTAACCATACGTGTTTTAATCGGTGGGCTTCTACGACTTTTTATTTTAATTTTGTACTCCAAATATGTAGGCAGGAGACCAATATTTCATGCAATTTACTACTAATTATAGGAATCTTGACCAAAATTTACATGTAAAATTATGATATATCAGCTAGCTTCCATAGAGTTGCAGTCACTAAATCAAGTCCTTTGGGAAAAAATATCTAGTTAGCAGTCTAAATCCATCCGGCATAGACCAGTATACAGATAATTTCTACCAAATTCACATTCTATGGACATATGTATTGAAGTTTTTGGTATACTCAATTATAGATTTTCTTAAATTTTTACTTACCAGTATAACTTCGAACGGCCGTAACTTTTTGATAATCTCAGGAAAATATTCAGTTTAAAGGTAATTTATTTTCATTTCTTTGAATATTGTTTGATCAACCAAGTTCTGAGAATATGAAACAAATTTTTTGAAAAAAGAAAATAATTTTTTTTTAAAAGTCTTTTATAAGAAAGTTCTTAAATTGTATGCAACAGATATAAAAGTATAGCCCAATGTATTAGCATTCCTGCGATACTCGTTTCAACATACTTTATAGGGCTGCCTTCTTGATTATCAATTTTTTTCACGCTCATAACTGCCAGAAAACAGATTTTAAAAATATTTCGAGTCGATTTCTATCAGTTTTAGTATGAAATAAAACCATATGCCAAATTTCTGCCAAATCGGCAGAAACAATACTTAACCCTATAGTCACGAAACAGTACCGTTCTCTATTTATAGCCATAAGAGAAAAGTAAAAACACTTTGTAAACTTAAGAAAAATCGTCTTAATAAAGCTTATTAAAACCTCACCAAATAGAAGAAAATAAACACTTTTTAAAAACGGCCTGCCCTATTACTAATATCGTAAATTACGATATCTTTACAGCTCTACGATATATGCATGAATGGTTACGTTCCGAGCTGCAATAATAATCGTAGACAAACACCTCTCTCGAAGATATTGTGAATGGTTTAAACTACACAGGGTACGCACGGTGCTTAATATAACATTTATACATAACATATTTGTAGTTATTTTATAACTTTTTCTTCAATTTTTATAAAAATTTGCCTTCGGATTGATGGAATCATTTGATTTCCAAAGATGGTACGCCAAAAACAGGAATATTAATATTACAAAACAATATATTATTAATAATACGATAAAAAGTTGCATATTTAGTGCTAACAGCTGTTTTTAAAATTTTATATAAAACCTCTTTCGAACTTATGCTAGCTGAATTTCAATTATTTCATAGTTTTTTTTTTTAATCATATATTCCAAAACGACAAATACTTTAAGTTACGCACAAATGTTTGCTTGCACGACAAAATCTGCAATTATTTTTGTAATAATCAAAGGAAGTTGATTGTTCTACGTAGAAAATTTCTTTTATGAAATGCAAACGGATAAAAATTAATTAATTGCTCTCTTCTGATTTTATTGATATTTAGGCTTCATGATATGTTGTTTCAAAGAAATATCCGGTTCTTTTAAATATTCCAAGCAGTAAATTCTCAGAAAAATTTTCTTTGACAATCTATTGTTGTTTTGCTTTCGTCACTCTAAGTTTTTGAATGTGCAAATGGACTCGTTTGCAATTAATTAATGAGCTTATTTTCAGCGGTACCGACTCGAATATACTGAAGTATACTTACATTAGTTTAGATTTGTTATTAAGGTTAAATGCAAATTTTGTTTTGCATTTTAGTTCTTGCATAGCATCAATTTTCTTTAAAAAGGTTTTGTTTTGTAATTTTTTGTTGTTCTATTTTATAAAAAAGTGATAAGAATTGAAGCATGTAGTAACTTCAATCTTATCACTTTTTTCGTAACACACAATTCACCATTCAATTGTCTGAGTGAATAAAAAGTATTCATCCACTCTTATTGTAAAATTATTATTTTTTTTAATTTTCAATTTTATATGAACCAAACTTCAAAGTATACCCTATTTAATAGACCGAAAACTATGCCAATCGGACTTCATAACAACAAGATATGCCCGATCATACTTTAAATCAATGAATCATCTCTTCTTTGTTCTTCTTATGGTAGGAAGTTTTTTCCCTATGGGATCAGGTTCATGATATACCTCTTCTATTAAAATAGGGATTATCCATTTTTACTCTGTAACAAATATGCGTGATTCCTCCTCCTCCTTCTCTCAGGGTAAGTATTTTTTCCCAAGTCTTCTATGGGAATAACTTCGCAATTTCACTATTAATTACTACTACTTGGTATGGTCCAACGTTACCTTAGAGTAAATATTTTTTCCAAGTGTGGGTGGAGCATATTTCGAAGTAAATAATTATCAATATGAGTCAATTTGGTGAAATGATATGCGTGGTAATGCATTAAAATCAATGAAATAGGCGCTCTGGTGAACTTTTATTTTCAACTATCGATGATATCAATTTCAGGCAAGAGTCATACTAATAAAAAAAATTAGACAACTCTGTAAAAGTCATTCGTGGTCATAAAAATTTCCAACGGATCTAAAGGTTACACTTAAGTACAAATATAGCCTATATAGACTTGATTCTTGGACTTAATGTGTGGTTAGTTCGTTAATTGTTAATTGGTTAATTAGCCGTTAGTTCGTTCAGCCAAACCAAAATTATTTACAATTGATTTAAATAAACACTCAAATTAATTTTTCTAATTGCAGTCGCTCTTCGGCTGGGAATGCCACCCCTACAAATGTATTTCCGATATATATATATACATGGTGAAACACTTTTAATAGCGAAGGAATCATAAGGAATCTAATAAACAAATCATCTAGATATAGATTGCCTCAGAAAAATTTAAAAAAAAATTTATTTTTTAATTAAGAATGCTTAAACAATGTGTAGAAAACGCTCACAGACGAAAATGAAAATATAAAATAAAAATTTTATGTAAAAAAACTGGTTTCTTTTTTATATGATTAAAATATTATTTATTGACCTTTTAATCCACAGTTAAATAATTGTATACTAAAATATTTAAATTTTTAGGTTGTCTAAAACGGAACAACAACCCCTACGAGTGAGTAACACCAATTGCATGTTTCTTGCCTTTAAGACGATACAGTTTCCATATACGATAAATAACAAAGGATTTTCACTTCTCACTTAGCAGGCGCTGCAAGAAAAAACTCAACTAGTTAAATAACGGACACTTGTGGTTCCAAAACTGTCGTAATTTAATACTCATACACATGAAGAACATATGGAAGCAGCGAAGCATGTTTTAAGATATCTCAAAAAGCAGCCAATGGCTAAATATCATTTGCTAGTGAAGAAGAGGAATTGGTTTGCTTCACAGATGCTAATTTGGGATCAGACTTACAGGATCGTACGTCTCACACAGGTTATGCTATGCTTATGGCCGGCGGATCTGTCGCATGTGAGTCAATAAAGCAATCGGGTACGAAAGGAGAAATATTCCTACAAAATATTCTTTAAGAAATGGGTTTCAGGAAAAAAGTTTGTAGCCCAACAGTTATGTACTGGGATAATGAAGCAGTCCAATTTATAGTGCAAAATACAACAATTCAGAAAAGAACCAAACATATTGACATACGTTATCACAGATAAACGAATCGAAATCGAAGACGTGCCATCAGAAAAAAATGCGGCAGATGTAACGTAATCTATTAAAATTAAACTGACATACATCTTAAAGTAATTTTAATATATATTTAATTTGAGCGGAAGTAGGTTGTAATATCTACATGTTCATAATTTACTTTAGATATCAAACAAATTGTAATCAAGTAGTATTTTCTAAACGTTACATGAAATTTTGTTTAATTTTAATTCTGAATAAATTTGTAAGTTTGAATAGAATTTTTGCCTGCATTTTATTTCGCTATTCTATTTTCATGATTTTTTTATGCATGTGATGGCTCTTGAAAATAATTTTCGAAATTCTTGATTTTTACATGCAATTTGAAATTATTAATAAATACGTGTAACAGCCCCTAATATATTGTATTTATATATGTACATATTTACATATGTACATATGTATGTACATATGTTGTACATGTTTAGTTGTAAATTCGATTTTCTGTTGCTCTTACAATCTTTTCCTTAAATATTCTCCAGCAGATTATTTCAAGGTAAATCCTGTTAAAAGGGAACCTAATTTTCTCCAAAATTTTTTCTTTTAATAATTTTTCAGCAAGTGAGATATTTCAATTAAAATCATGTGAATTATAGTACAAAGGAGGAAAGTTCGAACATTGTAAATTGTAAATTGTATAAAATACAGATATTACGGGAATAAAAGCCTATTGTTGCAGGTGTGGATCACCTCAAGAAAAAGGAAAACCTACAAATTTATGAAGAATTGCATTCTAATAATGTATTTGAAAAGATTTTACAGTGCTTTTGATATTAAAATTTGCAACTAATTAGTGCTATAAATTTATGTTCATAGATCCTATATGTTTATTATTAATTTTTTTAATCGTAAAAAATTTTGAGATATCTGGACCCACTTGTATTTTTGAAGTGTTAACAAAGTATGAACGTCTTTTTTCAACAAGGACTATAGTTTGTTACATTTTTGACTACCATTCTGAATAACATAACTCCAGATTTGTGGTATACATTTATCATGTAGTCAGCAGACTACATAGATATAATTAAAATAATCGATGGTTTAATAATTACAGTTACAGCAACCGTGATCCTAAGTGTCCAGCTCTAGGAATTTATAAAAGTTTGTGTTCTAAAAGGATAAATAGTAATATGTATAATTTTTGTTCCTTTTTTTTAATGATGATATCAACTACCTTATAAAGGGTGATCCAAGTAGAGGTACTTTTTTCAATCGCCTTTTTTTGACAGATCACGCGTGAGTCGTGTAAAGTTGTCATGTTATTTTTGTTCAGATTTTTTTGGCGTTTCATCATGGAAAAACTTACGCCTGAACAACGTTTCCATTTAACTTTATTACGAAAATTCACGTTCTGTAAAAAATGTGTTTCACGCACTGCGCTATCTTGAGACCCAGCATTCATTATTGGATAATATTCGACCGAATACACCACGCCCAGCAAGTAGTGAAGAAAATATAGCGGTCGTTGCTGAGAGTGTACACGAAGACCGTGGAGAGTCGTTTCGGCGCTATTCGCAGCAACTCGGACTTAAATTGAAAGCGTACAAAATACAGCTTGCGCAAGAACTGAAGCCGCTCGACCTTCCCAAGCGACATCGCTTCGCTCTATGGGCTCTTGAAAAGTTCCAAAAAGATCTGACGTTTTCGAGGCAAATTTTGTTTAGCGATGAGGCCCATTTCTGGCTCAATGGGTATGTAAACAAGCAAAATTGCCGCATTTGGCAACCTGGAGAAATTCAACAGCTGTCATTTCATCCAGGAAAATCAACGGTTTGGTGTGGTTTATGGACCGGTGGAATCGTCGGTGCCGGTGATAACGTAACCGACTATTTGATGCCTGAAATTGAAGCTCGTGATCTCCGCGACTGTTGATTTCAACAAGACGGCGCCACTTCCCACACATCGCAACAATCAATGGATTTATTGAGAGAACACTTCGGTGAGCAGATAATTTCACGTTTGGGGCTGGTTGATTTGCCACCAAGATCGTGTAATATCACATCGTTATACTATTTCCTGTGAGGATATGTAAAGTCTAAAGTCTATGCGGGCAATCCCGCTATGATTTAGGCCTTGGAGCAAAACAGCATGCGTGTCATTCGTCAGTTACCAGTAGAAATGCCTGAACGAGTCATCGAAAATTGGACTCAACGGATGGACCATCCGAGACGTAGCTGTGGCCAACATCTGAAAGAGATAATCTTCAAAAAAAAAAATGCCAAAGAATGTACTTTCGAATGATAATAAACATTCCTCATTAAATTTGAATTTTCTGTTTTTTTTTTTTCTTTAAAAAAGTAGGGAACCTCGAAATGTATCACCATTTATTATGCAGACGCAACAAAATGCATTTGTAACCTGAAAATTTCAAACGTATGCTTTTATATATAGCAAATTTAAAGTAATAGTCATCACGTAACCGTTACTTACCCCGACACAACTGGTGCCTTTGCAGCATTTTCATTTAAAATTTCGAGTGCTTTTTTTGTGTTGTGTTTTTTTAAATCTAGGTGCGACGGTCTTTTATCTTATTTCGCTTTAAACAGCCACACAGACTACACAGCGCAACCACCATAAAACCGTGAATCAACAAAAAAAAAATTTTAAATAAAGGTTTATGCCCTTTTGCACCCTTTCAGATTCATAAATCCCCTTTTGCAGCTAACTCATTCTCCTTCACCCTAACAATCTCTGAGTTTGCGCAAAATGAGATCTACTGAACCGGATTTCACAGCAGTAACATCTGCGCAGCATCCACGTGAACTTAATTTTGGTTTTCATATGGACACATACACACGTACATACACACCCATCCATATGTAGTGTGTTTTTTTACTGTTTTCGTCTGCTTGCACTAGCAGCGGAATACGGAAGAGTTGCAGCTGCCTGGTTAATTTTTTTGAGAAAGCGCATGCGCGCGCATTTGTCAATAATATCGCCGAAGCTGTAACTGGATTTTCCGCGCTTGCATCATATATACATACATATATATGTAGGCATGCATGCGTGTATATTTTTACTGTTTTTGAATGCACACTCTTTGAGCGATGGGTTCCTCACATTTCATTCTCAAAGTGTCTTGAATCGATTTCAGTCAAGTAGCTTGATTTGTCTCTTGAAAGAGTAAAAAGTAACAGTCATAAGCTAAGCAACAAGAATATACACACACAAAAAAAACACACACACACACGCATACACACATATATATTCTGCTTTACGTGGTAATGCAATTTCCTGCATTCTTGAAAATGTTATCCAACATAATTTTTTAAATATATATGTATGTATGTATGTATGTACATATAAAAAAAAGTAAAAGAGCAAACAACCCCTCTGTTTGACTAGACTGCACACGAGCTCTAATTTTCTTGTACGCCCTACGAGACGGTTGCACTGCTTGCACCCCTCGGACGCACATGCCGTAAATAATTGAAGGATTGTGCAAAAATATTTAATTTTTTGCCCAAAAAACCCTCTTTTTTTTAAGTTTAATGAGTCAGCGCAAGCGTAGTGTGAATGGGATTGTGTTTGTGCGATCGAATTTCGTTTATCATCAAAATAAATAGGAAATCTTTTATGACAATTTCGCCTCGCAAATCCATCGATTCAGCTAAATGGGATTATTAGGTTTCATAAGTGTAAGTGTTTAAAAGGTCCTAAAAATCGTTTTTTATTGAGTAAGTAAAAATCAGCTCTAACAAAATTGGAAATTTTTCTACATATCACACACTAAAACAAAAAACGTCACAACTCAGAATATTTCAAAAATTTTTTTCCCATAAACCAATACACGGGCATATCTTCAACGCATGCGAAACAAAATTTTTTGAATCACAGCATTTCTTAAGTGGAAAAATACCTTTATGTCTGTTCTCATGTTACTCGCGTCGCTTAAACAGCGTCTCTTCTCTTGAACATTTTCGGTTTTTTGAGTTGTGACCTTCTTGATTTGCGATATGTACAAAGGTTATAGCTGGCCAATTCAACAGTGAATGTTACGACTTCCAATAGTCAACGGCATGGAATAAAAGAAATTTTTTCTCAAAATCATCAAAATTGTAAGAAGTTAGGGAACATTACAATCGAAAACATACGTCCTCGTCATAATCGCTGTTGAAGAAATTAAAGGCATTAATTCTATTAAACCAACAAAAGATAAGCAAGCGATAATTTTATTGTTTAAAAGCAATAATTTTATAATTTCGTAATATTTCTCCTTCGCTTAGAATAATTGATTATTTTTAAGGTATTCCAACATTCCTTGTACATTAGCATTCACCTGTGCCTGAGCAACAGATTGTGAATTTATTTGATTATTGGGCAAAAGCATATTTGCACCGCCGTGAGCCTGATTACCGAACGTATTTTGCTGCTGTTGTGGTGTTAAATGTGGAGGAAATAGGTCCTTTTGTTGATGATGGTGTAGCATTTGCGATGGTTGGGGGCATGAAGGATATTGCCGGAAAGATAGTATTGCCGGATCCATTGCCGTCCAATCATTGCCCAAATTTCCGACATTGCGATTATTTTGATTCATTTGATGCGCTTGAATATCATTGAAATTCGGTATCTGATGTCGTGGCGATTGTAAATGTGTATCCCACGTGTTGAAAGGAGACAAATGTTGAATGTCATTTGCATGTCCTCTATTGCCGCCCATATTTAAAAATGGCATCATTTTGCTAGTGTTGTGTTCCCGAGGTGGATTCAAACCAAAGGTATTCACGTGATTAAAGCCCGGTGGTGGCATACGTGCACGTTGCATATGATCGATAGGGTGTTGATGTTGATGCATCATATTGGCTTCAGCCGCCATACGCATGGCATTATTGGTAATGGGTTTAGAATGTTGCGGTTTAACTAATTCATTTTCCATTAGTTCAGCCAAACCCTTTTGAGTTTCCGTAAATGGATCAAAGCCTAGATCATCATCAACAAACGCATTTGCGGAAAATTCATTTTGCATGCGACCATGTTGATTCTGAAGCAAAGGTTGTGGTTGCGGCTGCTGCTGCTGTTGTTGTTGTTGTTGCGGTTGTTGTGGAGGAGGCATGTTAGGATTATGGTGTTGCATACCCAACATTGAATCTAACTGAATTCTATGTTTCTGCTGTTGTTGCTGTTGTAGCTGATGGTGTTGTTGTTGCTGCTGCTGTTGTTGTTGCTGTTGCTGTTGCAAATTCGTTAGGGCCGAGTGTTGCATAAATGGATAAGGATTCGAGGTATTTTCTAAAATTGTATTACTACCATTGCCAATAGATTGCTCATTGCCAACAATATGTTGCTGCATCTGTAATTGTTGGTTCTTATGGAAGTCAAAGAACTTCGACATGTTAATGCCATACAGATTTTGACTCATAAGAAGTTCCGATGCATGCTCCAACGCTGTTAATGGCGATCGCCCCACCTCAGGTAGACCACCAAAATGATTATGTAAACCATTTGGTGGTACATTGCCCTGCAATAAATTTAAATTGCCAAACAAACTATTTTGTTTGTGTAATTCGAGAAACCGTGCCAGTTCTTTTTGATGATGAGGATGGACATGTTGAAATTGTTGCTCTTCGATACCTTTCAAAAGATCTGGCAACGGTGATATTTTGACATTATTCAATTGGTTTGATAAGTCTCCAACCTTATCCTCCGAACTCACTGAGTTCTGAAGTGATGATCCAGGAGAGAAAAGAGGTGATAATTTGTTATCGAAGAGATTGAGTTGAGGAATTACTGGTTTCGGGTTAATTTCAATTTCACTATCCTCCCTTTCCAAAATTGAATCTTCAAACGATTTATCCGCCAGTAAATCATCTATTTCGCTACTTTCATTTTCCTTGCTATCAACAGATTCGTTAACTGTTACTTCAGGACTTTCAAATAACTCCGCCGATAAAATTGAATTGCTATTATTACTAGCTACGTTATCGCTTTCGTTCTCATTCTCATTCTCATTCTCGTTCTCGTTCTCGTTCTCCTCAAAATTCTTCTCGCTCTCATCCATTTGTTTGATCTCATCCTCATCGACACCTTTCTTCGAAGCTTTTGGCTTATTTATTTTATCCTTTGTTATACTAGTACTGCTACTGCTTGGTGTAAGAGTACGTTCCTGAACGGGACTATCAAACATGGATGCAGTTCCATCGGCAGACGTATCTGACCCATCTTTAACATCGCTATTATTACTAGTAGTTTCTCGCTGAGCATTGCCACCATAACTTTTGCTTGCATCATTTGAACTATTTTTATTTTTCGATTTATTACTTTTGTCGTTTTTATTCTTCTCGTGTCTACCTCTCTCTTTTTTATTTTTAACTTCACCGGAACTGTCTTTACTTACTGGTGAAACAGATGAAGTAGGACACGAATCTGTTGTTGTTGTTTCCACTGAAGATCCATTAGATGCTGTTAATAACGAAGGTGACGAAGACAGTGTAGACGAATTCATGGTCTGAGACTGTGTACTGGAATTTGTTTTATTCGTATTACTACTTTTACACGCACTGCCATGATTTTTCTCCTCGCCGTTGCTGCCCCAAACAGCAGCGCCACCACTGCCATTCGCTTGATTTGCTTCATTTGAGCCATTCGTGCCAGCACTGTTGGAACTCACTACCAATGCATCATGTAAACGTTTCTCATATTCTTGATGTTTACCCTGATGCATTTCCTCTTTCGTAAAGCTAGCCTCTGGATCGCCCAACTCATGTAGATACATACAATCGCCTTTGGGACACGCTTGATTTTTCATAAAATGACTGCAATACTTTGTGGTGCCCAAACTGGTTTTGATAAGTCTACCATCTATAATTATATTACGGGTATTGACACTTTGTATGGCTCTCAGAGCGTCATTGTTATTTACATAAGTGACATACGCCGAAGCGGATGGCCCCTGTACACCAGCATAAGCGGTACTAGGGTTTATCACAACTTTATGTATCTTGCCATATTTCCCGAAATACTCATGTTTCTTGAGTACCTCAGCGTCGGCCAATCGTGGCGGCAAACCGACAACAAATACTAAATTCTTTTGCACCACGCGCACATTCGACAAATGCTTGCGGTTCTCAGTAACGCGTACCTTTTGCTTGCGCTTTTGATCGCGTTGTTTTTTCTGCGACTTGAACGCCAAAATCTGCTCTTGAGTTAGTGGCGTAAAATCCGCTGGATTTTCCGTGTATTCCTTCCGACATGCTGGACATAATTTATTCTCATCCGTACGTATCCTATGCCAACAGAATCGGCATATTTGATAGCCACACGTGCATGGAAAGAATTTCAAATCGTCGACCTCAAGAGGTTCCATGCAGAGTGGGCATTCAACGGAGTCTTCGGTGTTATCCATATCGATTTTAGTTGTTGTTGTTTTTCTTCCTTAATATCACTGCAAAAAAACCTTAAACCTTTAACAGTCTATAAGGTGGTAAATTAGACAGAGTTGCACTGGTTTCACAATGGATTTTATACTTTCGAGTTGCAAGCGGATTTACCAATCAAGAACGTGGAGCTGTAAAGAGAAAGAAGAGGCATATGTTAGACAAAATGAAATAAATACGAGTACCATACATACATATATTGCAATGTATATAAAGCAAGTAATGTTCGATTTAATATTAATTTAATAATAATATTTATACTATATGCATAAGGATATGCATATATTTCCCCAAAGACCACTAGAGCTTTTAGATAATATTTCATACATATAACATATTTACAACGAGCAAAATAATTGTTGTTTTTTTTCTGCTATTAGCCATAGGCATCAGGTGAGGTTTGGCTACGTCATATTTGTCTATTGCCTTCTCACAGTATTCATGGAAGTTCTTTACGAAATTTTTCCATAATATTTTTGAAAAATGCATTGCAATTTGGTTTTTTCCTTTAACCAATAAATCCATGCACTCTACCTGCGTATATTTGCACTTTGGCTGGTATGTGTGTATTTACAATTACAACTGCACTTTAGCTGAAGCAGAATGAAAAACTTTTTAACATTAAAATCAAAACAGGAATCCAAAGGCACTGCGATTCGTCCAATCTGTCATTTAGACCTGAAGATGTGGGAAAAGGAACAGCACAAAATAGGTAAAATGAAAAAGGATTTCGCTGTGTGTCAACGCGCCAATACATCTACATTTGCGCGAATCAGTTGAAATGAGTTGAGAGTTCGTATTCTGGCAAATTGGTTCCATGAAGATTTGGTGGAATTGGTACACATGGAACGTCCATGTGTATGTTGTGCTTGTGTGCGTTTAAATTGATAAAAAAAAAGGATACGCATCTCGCGCAATATTGCACAATAGCAGCAACAACCCGTTTCACCACACCACTGCCCTCTCGTATTGTTGTTATTGTTTTTTGTTGTTCGTCGTACGCTTTTTAGTTTAAACTGTGGAAGGGATGATTTGAAGGTTCACCCCTTCGTGTAAAGTCTAAAGGGAAAACAAAACATAAAAAACTCAATGCAATCTTCTCTCAATGCACAACATGTACTTGTGGAGATTTTTTATCACGGACATAATGGATTTCTTAGTTTTGCGCTGCGTTCAAAATAAATTTTTTTAAATTAAACGTTATTGCTCTGCCTTAGTCGCAAAAGTTAACTCACACGTCACAGATGGGAACAACGACGCAAACGAACGTTTTAAAGTTTCTAAAATTTCACAAACACGCACAGACACACTCGCCAAATATCAGCGATATATAGTATGGAACAGTTGAGCCGTTGGTTGACGGTAAAAATGACATTTGAAATGTCAGGCGCGTTCGTGCACTCGAGAACTAAAACTCCTGTCGGTGTCCTCCATGTGCAATACCACCAACCGACCAGCCAACCAACCAGCCAAACGATAGTGTGGCCGTTCAGACGAAAGCTAGACGAATATGAATTTTCCGCGTGTGCGCAAATTGCGTTTTAAATTGTAAAAAAAATCAGCAAATATAAATTTAACCTTAAAATAATCAGCGGGCCACCTCTAAAGGCAGCCATTAAAACCGCCAAATTTTTGGAAATAATCTTTTAACTAAAGTAAAAAAACGAGTGTTACGTGAAATTCTAATTGAAGAAGTGTTCCAATGTCCGTTGTTAGCAACATTCAATTGCCGGGCCTGTAACTAAGTGAAATTTTAAAATTTGTTTAAATTGGTAATTGTCGTTTTAGTTAAATGGTAAGTGGCGAGTGGACAACAACACTGCATATATGTTACTAACGAAGGTTATTTGTTTTAAAAAGATTATTTGAAGCATACTTTTAGGTTTTCAAACAAATTTTTCCTTTCATAACTATAAGCAAACGCTCAATGAATTTTAAAGTTTGTCCTTTCGATTTCACTCGTGTTAGAGGGGGACGAGCTACACACGCACGCACATACCAACTGTTATGTAGGTGTTTGAGTGTAGTGGGCAGTATAGCAACAACTTAGGTGTCAGCTATCCGCCATATTGGCGAGCATCTATATTTTGCTTTGCTGTATACGTTATTGCCGTTCGTGGTTTTGTGTGATAGTGCTTTCATGCGGCCAAAATTTTAAATAAACGAAAATGTTAAAATATTTGTAGTGAGAAAAAATGGCCGAGCACAACATTAAAGTTGGCCAAAAAGTGCAAATTATCGGCAGAAATCTACGTGGACAAGTAGCCTACGTGGGCTTGACCAGCTTCTCGCCTGGCAAGTGGATAGGCGTGGTGCTTGACGAAAAGGAAAAAGGCAAAAATAATGGCACCGTCAAGGGCATCACCTATTTCAAATGTGCTGCTAATTGTGGTCTATTTGTGCGTCCGTCACAATTAAACTTAATACACAACAAAGAATCCGAAGAAATGACAGAATCAGGAGCACACGCTGGCCAGACTGGAGGGCAAAACAGTGGCTTCCCTTTGACAGGAAATGAAAAAAATCACACACCAACACCAACATCATCAGCGGCTGTAGCGCGTTCTGCTACAAAATCGCTAGAAAGAAATACAGCGCAAATTGAAAAATCGGAGAAATCCGCAACAACTACACATAAAGTTGGGTCTGCGCAGAGTGCGTCAGCAAACAGTAGCAATAATGTGACGTCTACTGGGAACGGCAATATGTTGAAAGCGACCAAAATCAATCAACCCATACAAGCAAATCAACGTGTCATTTCTTCCAACACACAACTGGAGCTCTCGTTTACCGGTGCTATGGTATCCGTTGCTGCACCCAAACGCAGTAAGACCACCGTCAGTCCCTCTGAATCATTTTGCTGTGTGAGACAGCGTTCGGCATTTGTGGAAACGGGCTTTTTGGAAATTCTCCACACACAATTTACGCCTGGCCATCCACAACGTTCACCCACTGTGTTCAACATCGCTAATGGCGCACACAATGCAATTGCCATCAGTCCCACAGAGCAACTGCAACAACAACAGCAGCAACAACAGCGTTGTAAGGATTTGGAGGCGCAGAATGCGAAATTAATGGAGGAATTGGAAGACTTGAAGAATCAACGTTTGGATTACAAACGGCGTTTACATGAATTAGAAAGGGTGCGCTTGCAGAAGGAGCAGTTGAGCGAATTCAAAACGCAGATTATGGAACAGCATGGTATGTTGCAGCGTGAATTGCAACGCTGCCGCCAAGAGCTGAGGGAAGCGAATGAAAATAAAACAAAGTATAAACGTGAACTGGATGAGGTGGCTGAGAGTATTGAATTGCTCACGTTGGACAAGGAGATGGCAGAAGAACGCGCCGAAACTTTACAAATCGAGTTGGAGACGGCTAA
Source organism: Neoceratitis asiatica (assembly GCA_030068015.2). NCBI lineage: Eukaryota > Metazoa > Arthropoda > Insecta > Diptera > Tephritidae > Neoceratitis > Neoceratitis asiatica. Next base: position 30,802,477 of record CM061526.1, read on the forward strand.
TGAACGCATTGAGGAACTCAGTTTGGATGTTGAGATTATGAGAGCTGAAAATGACAATACCACCTCGGCAGCAATTGGTGTGCATGCGGAAAATGAACTGAAGGAAGAAATCATACAGCCGACAGTTGCTGAGATGCGACGCCTCGAACAGTACAATCAACGCCTGCGCGAGACGGTGGTACGACTGCGCGATGTACTGACACACGAGAAGCAAGATTTACAAAAGGCCAACAAGGAATTAGAGACAAAGACGTCTGAGATCTCAGAACTTAAGAAAACAAAGCAGATACTTTCGAAACGTATTGATATAATGGAAATGCATATTATCGACTTAAAGGAGCAAGTAGATGCAGCACTAGGCGCAGAGTCGATGGTTTCATCGTTGGCCGAATCAAAAATAGAATTGGAAGAGCGTGTTAAACTGCTGGAGGAAGAAGTTATGGAGTTGGAGGCACTAGAGGAGATACATGAGCAAATAATCGAAGGTAATCAAGAATTAGAAATAGATTTAAGAGAGGAGATTGATGCGCTCAATTCAACAATAAAAATTTTGCAAGAGGAGAAAAACAACACTTTGGAAACCATATATGACCGAGATGTGACCATTATGAAATTTAGAGAGCTTGTCAAGACTTTAAATAATAATATGCTCTCAAGAGAACCGCCAACAAATGCACTGGGCTTGGGTACAGGCACAGGCACTTCCACCTCGGATGATCTCAGCAGCACACTCTCGAACCAAGACGAAACACAAAGCATTGACTTCAATCACATGTTCTCGGTGACAAAGGCTTGCGAAAGAGCCATTGATGTGCGACTCAATGCAATCGAACTCAAGCTGTGCAAAGCACACATTGGTCACCTACTGGCGTTTGTGCCCGAAGAGATCATGCTGCGCGGCAGCGAACACGACATAATATTGGTGCTGCTACTGCTGCAACGTTTGTATGAAAAAATTGAAATTATTTGCCACATAATTAATGAAAAGTTTCCATCTTCGTGTGAATTCGCCAAAAATGCAATATTCGAGGGCTTTTCTGTGCAGCGTTACGCCTTCCGTTGCAAATGTCTCTACGTATTGCGTAGCCTTAAGTTGGTCATAAAGCAACTGATTTTCGGCTTAAGTCACAGTGATTACGAGGTGTGTACACATGCCGCCATTTACCGCGGAGAAATGGAGACACAAGAGAAGTCTATCGATGAATTGATTAATCGTCTGAAGGGCGATATGCTGGATGAAAATACACCAATGGAGGCTGTGGAGCGGACCCTCTCATTTTTCAATACACTCTATACAAATCTCATTTGCACACAGGATATTGCCGAGCTGATTGACGAACAGCAACTTTACATTATGCTTGTGGAAGTACTCGAAGTCTACTTGGACTGCATAAACACGAATGCTGGCATTCTACACACCATCATTCAGTTGGGAGATGAAAACACCGAATCCTTTTGGGCCATGCAATTCCTTATGGAAAACGTTAACCAATTTAAGCAAAAGCTGCGTAAATTGCAACGAAAGATTACCTCTGCCACAGTCGACATTTCTGCCATGCAGCAACAACAAATTGAACGCATACAACAGATACTAACAAGCAACGAACATTTCGGCAGATTTGCCAACATTTTAATAGCAACAGTCAAAGATGGCACAAAAGACATATCTGCAAACACTTTCGCCAACAACGAAGATTGTCCATGTGACGTAGCCATTGATCATAAGAAACTATGGAAAATACTTATCTCCAATTGCACCAAATATGCGGCAGAGGAAAAGTCAACGCCAACTGCCTTATTCCATCAATGCATTCAGCAGCTTGAAGAATTAATTAATGAGCTCACCGTTTTCATCTCAGAGAATGAGTCTGTACGGAGTGCAAATAAGAATACAATGTTTGTACGCTCATCCGCCACTACGCTTTTGCAACGCGCCATGCAACTAAAGCAGCAAACAGATGATATAAAGTCTCTAAAACAAACTTTGATCGAAAGAGATAAAGAAATCAAAACACAAAAATATTTGGCGAAAATGAAGCAAAATGAATTTTCCGAAATGCAAGTGCGCAAAGAGATTGCCGAACGGAACCTGATAAAGGCACATCGCAGTCAAGAGGAAGCACTGACACAGATTATAGAACATATCGAACATTTCGACAAGTTAATATGTGAACGAGAGAATGTTATTACACAATCTTTCAATATTATGCAAATGAAGCTCGCAGTCATGGAACAGAATCATGCACGACTTGAAGCGATGCTTACCGCACGCAAGCAGGTGATTAATTTTTCTACAGGGGAAAGTGATCGCGAGATTGAAACACTTAATAAATGTTTGCGCTATGAGCGAGAGGAACGTATTAAATTGCATGTTAACGAAATGAAGAAACGCATGCGCAACTTCGAGCCTCTATACGTGCCACAACAGAAGGGTTTAGTGAATGCCCCAGAAACACGGCTGATTAAGGAATTGCGAATGTTAAAAAATCAATGGATACTGTCACATATCAAATTAAAACCAAATATGGAAACCGAGCGCAATACGCTAAAACGAAAATCAAATGAACTCTTACAACGGACAATGAGTACATACTTTAAGTCGCATCCGCATCGCAGCGCCTTTAGTAATTTTGGTACATTCGGCACACAAGATTTGAAGCAGATATTTGAATGAAACTAATCACATCAGTGGGAAATAGTATAATTTGTCATACATGCATATATAAATTAACATAATATATGGGCATATAATAAGTTAATGCAAACAAAACTAGCAAAATTAGAATTTAAGAGTAAAAGCAAAAAAAAATTCTAATTTGAAAATCATCTATTTAAAGGGAAAAAATTTACACAAAAATTTAAAAACGTTAAAGTTGTGCTGTTATTAAAATTTATTTATAGAGTTGTCCAGAAGGCGTGGCTCGTTGTTGTGCCAAATAACAAATTTCTTAGATTATAAATTTTCCACTTTCTCTACATTTCTATCATTGTAATACATATACAAGTATAATCAATTAAGATTCAATAATATTAAAGAAATTCAAGGATATTGTATATTGTATTTATATATTCATATTGGAAGGAGGGTTGAACTCATTTCCGTACTGAAAAAGGTTAAATTTTATTATTTGTTTGAACAAACCTTTCGGAGTATATCATGTGAAGAGTAATTATTTAGTCATTTAGAAAATATACTAATTTGTTTTTATTGGTTTTGTTTTAACCTAGCTTGTCTCAATAGCATACATTGAAGAAACATTTTCGAACTAATCAATCTAAGAATCTAACAATTTTTACTTTTTCGCTTTAATTATACCAAAACTATTATACTAAAACTGATCAAATCTTCACCATTGGCCTTACAAGTAATTTAATCAAATATAATATAAAATAAAACCAAGAAAAAATAATATAAACAAAATAAAGTTAAATTCAAAATTATTATCATAAAATAAAATGTACTTAAATTAACACAAAAGTAATTTAAAATAAAATAAATTCAATATACAATGAAACAAAATGGAAATAAAATTAAAATAAAAGATTATAAATAATTATTATGAAAAAATATGACAAAATAAAAAAAAAGTTATATAATTTAAAAATATATTAAAATAAAGAAAAAATAAAACGAACTGAACTTAAATAAAATGTAAATTTAAAATAAATAACAAATAAAAATAAAGCTAACTTAAAACAAATTAAATTGAAAATAAATTATATATTTTTTTCAATTAAAATAAAATTAAATTAGGAAAATAAATATATAATAATATAATATATAAATTGAATGTAAAGAATAAACTGAAATAAAAGTAAAACAAAAAAATATTAAAACGAATAAACTAAATTGAAATAAAATAAAGAAAATAAAATAAAAATACAATAAAATAATTATAATATATATATATATATATATATATATATATATATATATATATATATATATTTTTTTTTAAACTTGTTTTCTTTATTTTATTTTAGTTGTTTTGAACTTTATTATAAAAATACAATAAAATAAGTATAAGATATATATATATATATATATATATATATATATATACACACACACATATACATATATATATATATAATATATATTTATATACAAAAATATATATATACAACTAAAATAAAATAAAGAAAAAAAGTTTAAAATAAAATAAACAATAAAATAAAATTAAAATTAAATAATATTAAAATATTAAAAAAAAAATTAAAATTAAAACTACAACTAAAATAAGTTAAAATTAACATTAAAATTTATAATAAAACTAAAACTAAAATAAAATTAAAATTAAAATTAAAATTAAAATTAAAATTATAATAATAATTATAATTAAAACTAAAAAGAAAATTAAAATTAAAATTAAAATTCTTATTCAAATAAAAATTCAAATCCAAATTAAAATTCAAATCCAAATTCAAATTCAAATAAAAATAAAAATTCAAATTCCAATAAAAATAAAAATTCAAATTCAAATTCAAATTCGAATTAAAATTAAAATAAATATAAAAATAAACACACAAATAAAAATAAAAATTAAAATAAAAATAAAAATTAAAATTAAAATTCAAATTCAAATTCAAATTCAATTTCAAGTTCAAATTAAAATTAAAATTAAAATTAAAACTAAAATTAAAATTAAAATTAAAATTAAATTTAATATTCAAATTAAAATTCAAATCCAAATTCAAATTCAAATTCGAATTCAAATTCAAATTCGAATTAAAATTAAAATAAAATTAAAAATAAAAATAAAAATAAATATAAAATTTAAAATTAAAATTAAAATTAAAATTCAAATTCAAATTCAAATTCAAATTCAAATCGAGATTGAAATTCAAATTCAAATTCTAATTAAAATTAAAACTAAAATTAAAATTAAATTTAATATTCAAATTAAAATTCAAATCCAAATTCAAATTCAAATTCGAATAAAAATAAAAATAAAATAAAAAATAAAAATAAAATTAAAAATAAAAATAAATATAAAATTTAAAATTAAAATTAATATTAAAATTCAAATTCAAATTAAAATTAAAATTAAAACTCAAAATAAAAATAAATAATAAAATTAAAATTAAATTAAAATTAAAATTAAAATTAAAATTAAAATATAAAAAAAATATATAAATATTAATAATTATAGCTAAATAAAGATAAAATAAAAAATAAAATGAAATAAAAATACAATAAAATAAAGTATTAATAAAACCAAATATAAGAAAATTTTTACAAAATATCATAAAATGAAGTAAAACAAATAAAAGTAAAATATATTTGAAGAAGTTTAGTGAAAATCTCTTGAAATACAAAATTTTATGATTTTAACGAAACAAACACATACATGTATACGCTGTTTTAGCATTTATAATATTCATTAATAATTCAAACATTTAATGTACTCTCAAAATCCAGCAACTATATTATGCACTTTTATTGCATTTCTTGGAGTTAATAAATGTAAAACAATATAAAAATAGAATAAAATAAAATAATCAATTGGGAAATATAATGGCTAGTTATATTTATTGCATTTAAATTACTGAAATAATTACAACAAGTATTAAAATTAGATCATAGGAGTTGCCTTTATTGAATTGTGTTAAAATGCTAAATAAGTTAGTCATTATGAATATTAAAAAAATATTGAAATTCTTATACATAAATTCATTATAAGCTAAATAGTAAATGAAATAAAACATGCAAACATAATTTAACAACAAAAAGTTATAAAGTAGTATTTTTTCTTTATGGTAAATCTCAAGCGGCGTTGCAAAACCATTCCTACATGTGTGTATTTTAAAAACGATGTATTTTTATGTATAAAAACTTGCATTTATTTTTCTAAATTTGTTTATAACTGTTTTATACAATCCTGTCCTTTGGGACACCAAAATAGAAATAGCAAATATTTACAAAATTTACTCTATTTGACCATTTATTCTCATTTAATTGGCAGAAGTTCTAATTAAGGTCGACAGAATTTTAATTCCTTTTTTGTTTTAAAAATAATATGATTTGAGCTGTTCTAAATGCTATTTTAAACGCAAACTGTTAATATAACTTAAATTAGATGATAAATTAAGTTTATTATCACTTTTGGTATGCCCCAGATTTGTGCGTTATAAAAAAAAGAGGACTAATATCCCACATAACCACTGACCTTCCTCCATTTTATTACAGCGATCAACCCCCAGTTATTAATACACATCCATGTATACATATGTACATATGAATACACATGTTTGGAATGTTTCAGTATATACGGTAATATGTACGTCTGCACGCTCATAGGATTGCCTCACGTTTTGATCGTCATTGGTCATCCCTTATTGTAGGTGTAAATACTTGCGTATGTATATGCGTGCAATGTTTAACAGTAACATTGCCTTAAAATATTGGAGTCATTAATCGAATGGCCACCATTTTATTGTAATTCACGTTTTCATGTTCAAAGTGCGTAAGGGAAGTTCCACGTAAACTCGTTACTTTGGATGTACATACGAGTTATAAGAGTATGTTAACTGTCAGCTTATATCGAGTATATCGTTATTTCCAATTTAGAGTGACTTTACAAAACCAAAGAAGAAGTCGAATGTATTCCCCGTTGGATTTATATTCGCTTAAACTTGTTTTCTTTCACATAGACAGAATAAAACTGCTTATTTAACTAAAACTATTTTTGACGGGTTTAAGATCATTTTAAGTTCAACAGTGTACAGGGTATCATATTAAGCTTGTGTAGCTACGAGTTGCGAATTATATTAAGCCGAGGTATGTTGATGAAATTGTCCTTGGACGCCGTGTTATTGACAGCAAAGTCAATCGCAGGGATATTACCCCAAAATACCAGAGCATAGTTTTTCGGCCAGGCCAGCTCCCGTAACGCGTTGGATAGGCGCGTGAGCTATTTTAGGCGGCTTTTTGCACTGAACCCTTCGGAATGGAGCGACAGTTGGCTGTGCGACGCTTGATTTCTCCAGGAAAGAGGTTCAGGAAGTTATCAGGAAGACGAAAGCCTCCAAATCCATCGAACCCAACAGAATAAGCATGCTGATGTTAAAACATCTGGGTCCAGCGGGAGCAAAATATCTCACCAAGGTTCTTAACCCCTGATAATACCCGATATGTGGAAGCTGAGTAGAGTGGTCCCGCTGCTAAAACTAGCGAGAAACAGCAAACAAAGGATAGCCTTATCGGCCGATATCTCTCCTTTACAATTCAGGTCTTGCTGCTACCGTCCTTCTCACTCCATCTGAGCACATCGAGATGGCTTCCGTAAAGTTCACAGTACTACAATTGCACTTAACACCATAAACACTCAGATAGTTCATGGTCTTAACCAAAAATGAGCTTGTGCGCCAATTGTCCTGGTAGTACTGGACCAGTAAAAAGCTTTTTATCCAGTCGACTGCACAGTGCTACTATTAGACATTGAGGTATCCTAATTACCGCCGGCATTGAAAAGGTGGACCATGAACTACCTGACATTAATTTTTTGATATTCGAGGTCAAAATTCTTAACTCTAAAAAATTAAACAAGGGGTTTGCAGGATGCTGAGTGCTTGATTTCGAAACTTCTTTACCATCAGAGGGTGCCTTTTCGATCTCATATGCCGATGACTGTTCCATATTGGCGTCTGGCCAGTTTTTTGATAACCATCCTTAGACCACATATCATCTGTTTTTTGTTATTTTGTTCGAAGTTTTATCATGATTATCAGATTATCAGATTATGGAGATATCGAGTTGACCTGCCATGCGAGCTTAAAACCTTCCTGGTATTATTGACCACACTTAAATTTACCATTGGCGACAATAAGGGCAGTATTTTTTTTACATTTTTTCCCCATTTTTTATGCAAGATTTTAAAACCTTCCATCAAAACCGTTCTCAAATCTACTTTAATACATCACAAAATTTACATCGAAATCGGTCCAACTGCTTAGAAAGAATTCAATGACCAGGGCACGCACAGCACAGCAAAAGCTTTGTATATGTTAAATAAATATGTAAAGGAATTTGTGAATAATCAATTAATCGAACAAGGTCATTAAACCATTGAAATCTGACTAATCACTTATGTGTTATCAAATAATTAATAGCTTAAATAATATGCATATTTTTCACTTAAGCTTGTTTGAAATTGGTGTTGTTGTTGCTAGTAATAGTTTCGATGATTTTTAGCAAAAAAAATGTTCTTCATTGTAATCAATCATTCAAAAATTCATTAAACATACGTACATGCATATGCTTATGTATTTTTCATATTATGAGCTGCATTAGATCTTCGATGGCTGCAACCAATCGAAACTAAACGAAATTCAGATTCGTATTTTCTTTGAGTATTGAAGATGAGAAATTGTCTGATAATAAACTATTCCCTCCCATAATGCAATAATTTAAAGATGGTTTCGTAGACCTTCACAGTCGGCTTCGTAACTATTTGACATTAAGCGTGTTTAATTTTTTCCTTTCTTAAAAGAAAACCTTTTGGATAAGAAAAAATATATATAGGGGGATCTCATTCTTTTTAAATGTGCTTAAGCATTAAAGGAGTACTTGTTTTAATTCGTTAAGAAATCTTGTATTATTATGGGTGATCCAAGTAGAGGTACTTCTTTCAAGTCTTTTTTTTTTTTGAGAGATCACGCCTCAGTATAGTTTGGCATTTCATCATGGAAAGACTTACGACTGAACAACGTTTACAAATCATTCAACTCTATTACGAAAAGTCACTTTCCGTAAAGAATGTGTCTCGCACGCTTCGCTCAACTTATGGTCAACATAATCGGCCTACTGAGTGTACTATGCGCAACACCATCACCCATGTTGAGACCCAGCATTCATTATTGGATAATATCCGAGCGAATAGACCACGTCCAGCACACATTGAAGAAAATATAGAGGCCGTAGCTGAGAGTGTACACGAAGACCGTAGACAGTCGATTCAGCGCCGTTCGTAGCAATTCGGACTGACGTATGGAAAGACCTTCCCAAGTGACATCGCTCGCTCTATGGGCTCTTGAAAAGTTCTAAGAAGATCCGACGTTTTCGAGACAAATTTTCTTCAGCGATGAGGCCCATTTCTGGCTCAATGGGTATGGAAACAAGCAAAATTGCCGCATTTGGGACGAAGAGCAACCTGAAGAAATTCAAGAGCTGCTATTTCATACAGAAAAAAAACGATTTGGTGTGGTTTGCGGGTCGGTGGAATCATCGTTCTATATTTCTTCAAAAATGATGCCGGTGAGAACGTTACCGTCAAGAGCGACCGTTATCGCGCCATGATACTATTTGATGCCTGAAATTAAAGCCCGTGATCTCTGCGGCATTTGGTTTCAACAAGACGGCGCTACTTTCCACACATCGCATCAATCAATGGATTTATTGAGAACACTTCGCTGAGCAGATATTCACGTTTAAGGCCGGTCGATTCGCCACCAAGATCATGTGATATCACACGGTTTTTTTGTGGAAATATGTAATGTTTAAAGTCTCGCTTCGATTCAGGCCTTGGAGCAAAACATCGCGCGTGTAATCTTCAAAAAATAAATGCCAAAGAATGCTCTTTCGAATAATAATAAACATTCCCCATTAAATTTGAATTTTCTGTTTTTTTTTTCTTTAAAAAAGTAGGGAACATCAAAATGAATCTCCATTTATTATACACACATATTATGAATTGCATATTAGTACTGAAACTTTTTTATTTCAATGAAAACGATAAAAACTTCGGCTTGCATATATTTAATGTATCTCTTTCAAAATCGGAAGCCTCACAAAAAGAAATAATATCTTATTATTTGTATTTGCCACCAAAAACATGCTATTGTGAACAACCCAAATAAGTGAAATAGTGCTAATCTACATCGAGAGCGCGTCCTAGGTACGGCATTTTGAATTACATTATTCATCCTCTCACTTACTATCCCCGAACACACGGAAAGAAATTTGACAGTTTTCTATTTCGCAGAAAGCAGAACATACTTTTTTCTTCATTTCAAAAAAGAAGATAAATATTAGTTATTGGTAAAATTTTATTTAATGTTGAATTAAATATATTAATTTATTTCATTAAAGAAGTGAATTATGAAAGTGGAAACGACATCATTTTCACAAAATTCGCAGATCCAATCAAAATTATATTGTCTGTGCCTGCACATAATATCATAAAATTTAATAACCGCTTTTATAATATTTTTTTTCTCTCGTGTGACAGTGTTTGTTACCAAACTTCTCCGAAACGGCTGGACCAATTTTTATATGTGTATACCGGGTAGATCTGAGAATCGACTAATATATATTTTTCATATTGAGAAGTGGGCCAGGGACTATTTGAAAAATATCGTATTTATGGTTCGATTAACTTGAACTCTGGTATCCTGATAGCTTTTTGCTTAGATTAACAGGAACACTACTCTCTTCTATCGAGGAAGTGTACCAGGGTCCGACCTACTCGAAAAAATCGTATTTATGGCACGATTTACTTGAAAATGTTTTTTCCAGGAACTGGGCCGATGTATTTGGAAATACATATATACATTTATGGATCGGTTTGGTTTACTTTTTAGATGATATACATAAATGGAATACTTTTACTTTTGTTTCGAGGAAATTGGCCAGGGACCGGGAAAGAGATCACCGACACATTGACAAAAATTACGATAATTTCGATGTAGGCATAGATCGTGCGTTGGTGTGCTGTGCGCTAATATTCTGCGGCTGCGCGTTACCAGATATTCTTCGTTAAATTTTATTGTGAATAATAATTGATCCGAATAGTGCGTTTGGCTTACTTAGCGGAACTCATAATGACATTTATGTGAGACTGAGTAGCGAATATTTTTATTAGTTGATGATCAGTTAGGGCTTCTTATCATTAGGGAAGGCAATGATTTCGTCGTAATTCGCATGTTCATTTAAAATAAATTACCCACATTTGGCGTAATTCGCTCTTAAATATTTGTAAAGCGAATTAAGTAATTCGGAATGTGTTTGAAGTGCGAATTACTATTGAGAAAGGAAAAACGTAATTGGAGTGCCGTGAAAAAGCCGTATTGGCCTTAAGGTCAACAGGGAGTGGACGACGCATTAGGTGGTTCCATACTGACAGCGCTAACTGCGCCCCAAGCCCATCTACACCACTACCAACCTCCTCCTTTTCCCTCAACCCACCCTCATCCAGCTCCACCTTCCCACATCACTCCTTCACCCATCCAAGTTACGAACTTCCCTCCAGAACATACTTGACTCATTCAATTTAACTACAACGCAATCCAGGGAAAGATCGATCATAAATCGTGAGCATCTGCCAATAATATAATCCAAGAAACAAAATTGAGCGACCGCTTAAACCTTCTAAGCCGGGCCGGATACAACATAATACGAAAGGATCGCGAGCGAGATCATATTGGAGGACTGAAGTTTATCCTACACAACTCAGTGCAGTATCGTCTTGTCGACTGCGACATCTGCCTCAGAGACACTCCCTAGAATATCAAGGCATAGCTTGTCGAGCTCGAAATATTTAATACATACATTCCTCTAGTGACTTGTGGTCCAGTTACATCCCGACCTGTTAGGTGCGCTACTCAGAGGCGAAACCCGCTGTGGTTTTGGGCGACTTTAAAACGCATTACGACCTTTGGCATTCCAACCCGTCAAATGATCGCAGAAGAATGGAACTTGCAGATCAGATAGACAATTCGATATTCTGTACCAGACCAGAATTGTTGGGAACTACCATAGCTCGCCTGATTTAACAACTGCTAGTGCTGGTCTGATAAACATCATAAATTGACCGTATATGCAGACTTTCGCAATTGGATAAACTGAAGTGGCGGTAATAGCATCAAGGCACGACGTCTTGCGATCCCAATATTAGTGAATTTAACCATAATCGGGGAACCAACACAAGCGGAATAAGTCTAAGAAACAATTATGGTCCTGCAATCTCTGTTCTAAGCCATCCAAGCTTTGGGCCACTGTAAAGTCAAACCCGACGAGACGTGATGATCGGGTTTAAATTTCATTCAGTGAACGCAACTCGTCGGACCCGAAGAGTTTCGCGACCTTTTTTAGCGGGCTATTAAGACTGCACCCTTCGGATGACAAAATGAAAAGACAAGTAACCCTCCGTCTGCGTAAACTGCCAACACTAGGGGTTATCAGGAAGACGAAAGCATCCAAATCCATCGGCACGGCGGAATAAGCATGCAGATACTAGAACATTTGGGTCCAACGGGAGCAGACTACCTCACAAAAATCTTCCAGTTGTCTTTGACCTCTCTAATTATACCCGACAGGTGGTAGAGTATTCCCGCTTCTAAAGCCGAGAAATCTGGAAACAAAGAAGTCTTATCGGCCGATATATCTCCTTTCCCCGGTAGCGAAGACAATTGAGGCCTTGCTGCTTCCGTCTTTCATACACCATCGGAGCCCAGCGACGAATCAACATGGCTTCCGCAAAGTGCACATCACCACAATCGCAAGATAGTCCATGTCATTAACCAAAATCTGCTTGATTGGTCGATATTGGCGTCACTTTAGGATATTGATAACCTTTGTTCGAAAGTAAACTGCTATCTCGCCGATCTTTCTACTACTTCACTGGCCGACATTTTCAACTACAACCTGTGAAATCCTCAGCTACCCTTCTCACCAGTTGGACGAAGAAGTGCCGGCTCGAACTCAATCTGAAAGTCGATGACGTAAAAATTCTGACAATAAACAACCCAAAGTTTCTGGGAGTCACATTCGACAACCTGCACTCTTTCACTCCGAATATGACTGAAATTGCTACTTAAGTGCAAAGCCGCAACAAAAACTTCAAATTTGTTAGCCGCAAGCCGCGTTGATCACAACATACAAGGTAATTAGCCGATCGCAAGCTACGCTGCACCGATTTGGACGCTGGGGACTAGCCAGACTAAGTTGAAGAAGCTACAAGCACGTCAGAACACCGCCCTTCGGACCGTGACAAGCAACCTCCTGATGTCACCGGCGCATCACTTACACAGTTACATATCAATGCTCCCAGTTAAGGAGCATAATGTTAAGCAAATAACATAAGCATAGGAAAACAGTTCAAAACTGGTTCATACGAAGCATACCATTTTGTTACTCATTTGAAAAACATGAGTTAGTTATTAATTCATTTGTGAAGGCTCTTTCTATCTTGCTTATTAAAAACATTTTCAATATTGTTTTAAATTTTTTACCAAAAGTAAATAATTTGTCAGCTGTTATTGAAATATTATTAGTAAAATATAATCTTTAATTTCGTTAAAATAAAAAAACAAACTTCTTTTATTAATAAAATGGAATTACTTGTTATATTTTTATTTTCGTTTATTTACAGTAAGAATAAAATTCAATTGCAGGTGGAAACTACTAAATTAATTATACCTTACCTATGTTTATTGTTAAGAGGTCACTATATAAAAACATCACCCGGTGAATAAATCTGTTCCAATATTTTTAAATTTAATCTCACATCTTGTTGCAAGTTTTATAATTTAATTTAATTTTAAAATTATTTCAATTACAATTATAAAAAAACTTCAAAAAACAAACAGTTGGCATATACAAGAATTAGTGGTAGATTAGATAATTCTGTTAAGACGAAACTTTGAGACAAACTTAACCGAATCGTCCCATTCCCATTCATGTCATCTCATTTGTCAAATTTATCCACATGATGTTTTTCCCCCTTTTTTGTTTAAGTCATAATATGTATGTATAAGGATAAGAGAACGAAGTTTACAAAAAGCTTCCTAAGAAACACATTACAAACACACGGCTCGATGTGCAAGGTTGATCAGTGGTTTTTTCGTTGCATTTGTGTTTGTTATAACCATAAAAGTATCTCCCAAAGTAATTTTTGGGTATGCTGCGGGAGTGGCAATCCCTGACCAGATAAAGAAAACCGGGTCGTTCTTGTATAAAACCCGACTATCACAAGAACTATTACCCACCTGCATTTGGTCCTTTTATTTTACACGCTCTCATTGACAACAATATATTTATTGGTTTGCAAGCGCAACAACATAAAATATAAAAAATATAATAAGAAGTTCCAATTATATACGCAAGTTTAGAACTGTATTCAACATATACCATAGTTTTTACTTTTTATCCTAACTCAATGGTAGTATTAGAATGTAACATGTTTTAAAGCGTTTTAAATTTAAATATAAGCCAAAAAATATAAATTTAAATTTTTCCATTAGCAATGTTGTTTATGTAAAAGGCATAAAAACTCTCACAAGTATTAATTTCCGCCCAATCGTTTGTTATTCTTTGGTTATTCCAGATGTTACAAGAAGAATTATCATTATCAAATCTGTTAGAGTTTGCCCCCCTTTGAGGTGACAGTTATGTTTCATATTTCCATTCCATGAATTTCATGAATTTCTATTATCTTAGAAGCCTTCATTGCTAGTCTGAAATTTTCTACTCAAACCATACTTTATTTAAAAAAAAAAATGTAACACCTCCCATTAAATTGAATTTCCAGTAAATCTAGTGGTGTTCATAGTAAAATATAAAAAATATATTCATAACAACCCCATCAATATATTAGGGGTATTCGCTAAGTCTAGGAAATGTATGCTACGGTGCACGGATAGGAAATTTTTCCAAAACCTATGTATATATATTTATTTCCAGCAGATAGCAGGAAGGAAAACGCAACCCTGTGAAGGGAAAGGCAACCCTGTGCCTGTGGGTTATTATTGTTTTACTTAAATATGTCACAATTTTGCAAAGGGGGGAGGGGGGGATGGTGCTCTCGATCTCTATCACAATTCCATAGGAAATATTTGTATAGTGTGCATTTCCTAGACATAGCGAATCCCCCTATTGATAATTAAGAAATTATGCCATAATTCGAATTGTAATAAAGTCCTTGTTCATGGAACGTATATATTGATTACTTACTAGTCATATGTGACTTATTGCTGGTAAATTCTTCAATACCGAACCGGTGAGTGGCGCTTAAGGATTCCTCAATAATATCCACGCCAAGTAATATTCAAACTGTATAACATTCATTTTTTAAATATATCAAAATACAGGTTAGACTATGAAAATACGTAAAGGCTTATTGAAAACTGTAAGCATTACCATTTTGCACTTAAAACTAAATATAAACATTTGCATGTATGTATGTATTCATAAACAGTCATCAGAGTTAAAAGTAAATTTGGTAGTAACAATGGTTAAATAAATGTTTTTGAAAGATATATATTTGTCAATACCTGTGAATAATTTTGCTGGAGTACCTGTGCCGCTGTCACAAGCCCATACCCTGCTCAAAAAAATATTACCATGCCGAAATGTTGCGATTGTAAAATCTATATATGCTCATATGTAGGTATGCATGTATGTAACACATCAACGCGGTTGACAAGTGGCGAGATAAAACATATTTCTGAACTTTCAACGCTTACGGCTTTAGCCCCTTATTCGCCATATCAATTTTTTGAATATTTAATTTTCAATTAGGCTTTTTGAAGAACAGTTACATGAAAAGTGCATTTCGCGTCAAGCCACTCAATTATAACTAAGTAATGGCAAAGGTAAAGTTAACTTAAAAAATATGAATTTCTCACTCCTGGCCAGGCATGCGAGAAGGGACGAATTCAATTCAATCACCGCCAACCCCATTTATTTAGATAACACTTAATCGAATTCATTATTATTATTATACAATATTTATGCACACTCACAGATATTACGTTGATAGTATTTTAAGCACAAGATATTTTTGCAATGGTAATTAAACGTTAAACTAATCTGAAAAAAAAAATAACTACGTTTGACAGTTTTCCTGAGTAAAAATGTTAATTTGCTATAAGAAAATTTTCAATTCAAATTGGTCTGGACTACAAATTCAATTATAAAAAGTTTATTGAAACAAATTATTTCTAACTTTGGTTATCAGAGGATTAGGTTTCATACAAAACGACAGAAATTAACTAAAAAATTTGTATTATTTTAAAATAATGTAGGTACTCGATGCTTAAAACAAAATACTTTTAAGGTATCAATATTATAATAACAATGCAGATGTACGTAGCATAGTACAAGTGTAATGAGTTAGTGTAGAACCCCAAATTTAACAAATTTGTTATATTGTTGATGTTTTAAGAAGACAATTCTTGTCGGGAATAAACATAGGTCGCGTATGACTCATAATGTGACAGACAAATTTCCATACATCTTCTGCCTAAAAAGCACTTTTACAAAATCAATAAAACAACCTAAAAGTTGTTTAATGAATACCACCATGTTTCCCTTAAGGAAAAAATAATAATTATTTTCGAATTGAGTAAGGGGACAATAGCACATCTTTTCCGGGATTACTGCTGTGCACAATGTAGAATATTTATTCAATTTGTCCGTTGCTTTCTTAATTTTATTGTCGCATATTTACATATCCATACATATCTTAAACGATGCGGATGCAAACACTTTATTTTACATTCTTTCAAATTTGTATTCCTAAATAGCACTTGAATTGACATGGACAATTTTACCTTGATTTGGAAAGCAGAAAAAATACATATACGTATATGTGTATTTTGTGTATATGTATGTATTTATGCACAGCTCTATATAATATATGGGAATACTTGAATATGCATAGTATTTATGTATATGTGTATGTTTATGCTCAAGCATAATCACACAAAGCAGAATTTTTATATTTTTGTTATGAATATTATGCACTCTTTAACTAGAATTAAGCAGCACATTTTTCATATTACTTACCCGTTTCAATTTTCCAAAACTTTGCAAATTAAGAGCAGTGGCAGACGCACTATTTTAGCTCCTGAAATGAAATTACTTTTCGAACATAAACCAAAATTTTTTCGTCATTTTGCTTACTTGGCAGAGTTGTTGGGTATTGTATCCGTGAGCCTTAACAGGGCAAAATAATATTGGTTATTGAAGAAATATACAATTTTCTATGCCACACAGAAACTATATGAGTTTAGTTATACAAAAGTCGTAAATTTTTGCAGTAAAAATGTGAAAACTTTTAATTAAAACAATATAAATCCACTTGTGCGATTCTTTACTGATAGAGACAGCGCGTTGATAATTGTGACAGATCACATCAGCTGATCCTTTTACTACCATTGCGAATGATTCATTTCGAAGCTAATGTCAATTATATTCGAATAGCAAAGACAACATCCATTTTCAAACGAAAGCAACACAGAACAAATTTCACATTTAGTTTTTTTTTTAATATTTGGTTGATATAAGAAGATCTAGAATTATACATTAAGCTTTTGCTAGTATTTTTTACTCTGCTTGAAGCTTAGGCCAAGACGTGTTCATAAAGGGGAGAGCAAGAGAAGCAATGAATGAAAAAGGTTGCATTCGCTACCGTAGTTACTTCGCCATCTTCAATTCGCCTAGGCCTAGGAAGTGTAAAAATATTTGAAAAATTTATAACGAAAGGTTTGATTTGAATATAATAACGATGAATTAAATTTTCTCTTTTGTCTTTAACTAACATAATGTTTAATATAAATATGTATTTTTGCTTGACATATTTGGCACTCTTGAAAAACAACATAAGTATACAACAAACAATGTCATTTCAGTTTATCGTATATTTCCAGATTTTCTGTCTGAAGTAAAACTTTATTTATAAATAATAAATTTATTTTAATTTTGATTGTTTTTCTACTTTCTACAGTTAACTATAATTATATAAACGCATAGATTGAAGAGAAATTTGTAAAAATAGTACCAAATTATTAAAACAAATCAAGAATTAACATTTTGCATGTGTTTTACGAGATAAACAAAGAAATAAAAATTTGGAAATCTTTAATTTAAAGTTCTCAGAGCATTATAGTATATTCCGAAATCTTTTTTATTAATAAAAAGAAAAATATTTCAAATTCTCATAAAATAATGAGAGCCAAAAAATGATATTGCGTTGCGAAAAAAGGACAAATGTTGTAAACTTTACTAAAAGATACAAATTTAAAAAAAAATACAATTAGTAATAACAATGCTAAACTTTTTCTTTAATGTTTTACCAAAATATTTAAAATTATTACTTTTTCAGCGCAGAAATAGAACAATCCATGCACAGCATACACATGCCCAAGGCGAATTTAACAAAGCAGCGAATTGAACTTTTTTTTATTACAATGAGCCTAGTATGGTTAAAATTACACTGATGTGCAATAAATTCCTCCTTTAAAATTTATGCTATAAATATGAAATTTTAATCTTCTAAATCCCGTTGGCCGAGTTTTTCTATCACGTCTAGATTTTTCTATATGAATTTTTTTTAATTTCCTTTATGTGTCAACATCAAGAACAGTATATATAGTACATACAAAATGAGTTTTAGCGAGTTGTAAAAGAAAGAAAGAAAGTATTGAAGGTGATATTTATGGTGGTACATATGCGCATGCGCAGTATCCGTTGTCAGTTTAATTGCAAACTGTTCTTTAAATTTTTGGTAAGTTTTGTATAAAGTTGATTATCTCTTTATTTGTGTTAAGTATTTTATGTGTAGTTTATGTATTTTTCATAACGGAGCCAATATGTATAGAAAAGAAATTGGAAAATTGTACTAAAATATAATTTTTATTTAATTTAAGGTTATAGAATGCCGCGAGCTTGTAAAAATTCTACAGACAGTTTTTGCTACATTTGTGGTGAGTTTACTCTAAAAGTACAACGAAGTGTCGTCACAGATCTTGTTAAAACAGCATATAAACTATATTTTGGATTTTCTATCGATGAGAAAGATAAAAGTTGACTGCCTAAAATATGCTGTAACAGTTGTTCGAGAACATTAAGAGGTTGGCTTGAAGGAAGTCACAAGACTATGTCTTTTACAATGAAAATGGCATGGAGTAAACCTCAATATCATGAAAATTATTGTTATTTTTGCATGACATCAACGCAAAGATTCTCGAAAAAAAAAATGAAAATTAAATTGTATACCCGGACATCGCATCTGCAAAGACCCAAAACCTTGTTGTGCAGGCATTTTACCTCCAGTTCCACCAAAAAATCAACGAGATGAAAAATACAAATTCTTCTTCATCTTCATACACTTTATCTGGATCTTCATGTCCATTAAAAGAACCTTATTTACTTAAGCATTGTGATTGGAATGATCTTTTTAGAGACTTGGGGCTTTCAAAATCTAATTCACAATTACTCGGATCAAGATTAAAACAATGGAATTTGTTGGATCAAAATACGAGAGTCTCATATTTTCGCACAAGAAAAGAAGATTTCAGAATATATGTGCTATTTTAAATGTTATCGCTATACTTACTGGATTAAAAGGAGGATACACCAAGTTTTGCGAGTAGGACAGTCGCGCAAGAGAAAAACATTACAAATTGAAAACTTGGCCGCTAAGAAATTATCCTGCCACCACTTCACATAAAGTTGGGACTAATGAAAAATTTTGTGAAAGCTATGAATAAGGAGGTGCAGGCTTTCAATATCTCAAAACAAAATTTCCTCGAATCAGTGACGCGAAACTAAAGAAGGAATTTTTGTAGGTCCACATATACGAGACCTTTTGACAGATGAAGCTTTTAATTCCAAGTTAAACAAAGCAGAAAAAAAGGTTGGGTGGCTTTTGCGAAAGTGTGTCATAATTTTCCCGGGAATACAAAAGCTGAAAACTACCGCCAAGTAATCCGAGAGGTTCTTTCTGCTTATAAAGCTTTAGAATGCAATATGTCCCTCAAAATTTATTTTTTGGACTCGCACGTGGATTTCTTTCCTGAAAATCTTGGTGTCGTATCAGATGAGCATAGTGAAAGATTACATGAGGATATTATGCAAATTGAAAAACGATACAATGAGAAATGGTCAGCAGTATTGATTGCTGATTTCTGTTGGCCGACTCACCGAGAAACTCCAAAAGAAACAATGAAAAAAAACGACCAAGTAACTTTAATCTTTTCACCATGATACGATAATTTACTGATATTTCTAGTATTTGTGACTGTAAAATTATCATTTTTCACTGTAAAACTTGGATCGTAATTAATTTACCCTTTTTTATAATTATTGTTATTTTAATAATATTATTTTTTGATTAAATGGACTTTATATAAAAAATTATATTTGCTATATTTATTTGCATGTCAAATTCCTTGTTTAGAGAACAAAATAAGATAAATCCATGCATGCAAACAATAAGGAGAAAATACATTTTTTTTGGATACCAGTGTTGTTTCTTCATTTTTAAGCTTAAAAATTTCAAAATGGAATTTTGTGATTATTTTTGTCCAAGCCAATGAATTTTCCATAATTTTGACAATCCCCACGCTATGAACAAAATCTAAAGATACGGTACTTGATGGACTCGCTCTCACCATCACGAATTCTCCTTGCAAATGCCTTAGATATTTTGAAATTTAAAAATATGCATAATCCGGGAAAAAAACAAATTTCCCTTTTAAAGTATTATTTCCAAACACAGAGCAATGTTAGAAATTTTATTGAAATTGAATAGTAGTTATTGGGGATGAACATATGTACTTACGAAAATTTATAACTTCCTAAGAGATTTTCGAACGATTTCTCCTCCGATTTGTACTTTACATTTTGGTGCTCAGTTTTATGGGTATCCACATCCGAACGGATAGCAGATTTTTGTTTCAAAAATACACTTAAAGTAAAAAAGCTTTAAACAAAAATGTACATAATCAATTTCTTGTCCCTCGTGCATATCTCCATAATTCTATATTTTATTAAGATTGACATCAAATTACACAATAATAAAGATAATTTCGATAGTATAAAAATTATATTCAAAGTAGTATACCTCATATGCAGTTATATTGTTAGGAAACCAATGCCACAGTAGAAATTGAAATATGTCGCTTCAAAACTACGAGTATATATAATTATCAGAAACTAAAGAGTACGTACATACATACATACATCATATCCATGTATGCAAATTTGAATATAAATATGAACGAGTCATTAGTTATCATTTGTTACCTGAGAATTTTGTGGTAAGTTATTTTTTTTTTTTGAATTCAAAATGCCTATCCATCCTCCATAAATATGTGATTCCCACGAGCTCTGTCAGCGTACCCACATAACAAATGCCATAATGTATCGGAAAAGACACTGAAATCTTAATATGGCTACCTTCAAGAGTGTCAGCCACATTGGTAACTTACTCTGCCATTGCTTGGCGGTGAGCAAGTCAATGCAACTCTTTACGGGATACGTGTAAAGTTCCTAAGACGTCACAAGTCGAAGAAAAGTGTCAGCTAATGATTTCGTGGTTGTTGTTTTTTTGTTTTGTTTTAGAAAGGAAATACCTTGTGGAAGTTACTCTTGGCATTCGGCAATGATGTCAGTAAACAAGTTGACAGACACAGGCGGATAAACAAAAACCAACAAAATTGTTTTAAAATCGACGACATACATCCTACACTTCCTACCGCCGATGCAGTGACGGCATAAGGATTAGTGAGTAGTTCGCTCGTTGCTTCCGCCGTAACAATTGACCTCATTTATAATTCAATATGTTAAAAGTCACAGCATCAGCATCATTGCGTTGGAATAATGGTTTTGTTTAATGGTAGCTGACAGTGATGTCGGTAGCGGTGAAAAACGGGTTGTGTAGTATGTTTAGTTGAATTGGAAGTTTTGCCGACTAACAAAAATCTACAACAAATATCAGACATACAAGTTTTTATAAACAAAACAATGTATTTTGTAATATTGCAGATACAGCTTTAATTGAGAAAATTCAAAGGTAATTAACAAGTCTCCCAACAATTAGTTATAAATTTATGTACATATATAAACGTATAAAAGTCAAACTTAAATTCTGTATTTCTAGCAGAGACTCAGAGGCGTGCTAAGAGGAAAGAAATTTTGGTTTTAATCAATACACGTACGCACGTACATAAGTACATATATGATCATAGAAATGTCTAAAATGAATTCAAGCGAAATCAGCGAGCGGATGTAATTTTTTCATATGTCCGGTGTGCTAAACTTTCAATAATGTCCGCTTTATGTACGTGCCCATATATTAAGAATACCAAGCGCATGGACACAGTCTGGTTTTATTGATCTCCATATTCATTCGCCTTCATATAGCTCCAGCAGTTCATGAATTCCGGTCTGATATGTGTAAAGTATACGCTGGGAAAAATAAATTAAATTCGAAAGAGCAACTTTATGTGGGAACCCCAGTTGCTAATTACCATTATGACAAACTTTTAAGGCCCCGAACTTACAATGTCTGCTCTCTTAATGAAAGACATGTTTACAGTGTTTTAGATGTGCATACTCTTCGAGATCTGAATATTGACTTAAATCTCTATTTGGTCGCACCTTACCGGCAAAGAACAATTAGGTAAATTCGACCTCGAAACGCTGCAATCCAAAAAAGCAGCTTAGCATCTCTGAGCTCGACTTGCACTCCTCCTCCCTGAGAGCACTCATTTATGGGTGAATTGCAAGAAAAAGGAAGGAATAGTAGTGAAATCGACCTGAAAGTGGTTCCCTTATGCAGACAGCAGCATCAAAAAGAAACCGAAGTGTGAGTACGGATAGTATGAATTTATGAAAGTACTCTTAATTGCGGAAAAGTATTTAAAATAATGTTTTAACATTAAAAAAGTAGTTAACGCTAGTATATCCTTCAGTCTTAACGTAAATGAGATTTTCTGGCAACACCATTAAATTTTTTTTTTAATTTGCCTCATTTAACTGTTGTTCATTCGAAGTATGTATAATTCAAAGTAAAGTATAAGTTTGTTGCATATTTTTATGCATTATTCCCAGATAGGCGGGAACATGGACTTGGATAACTCTTATTGGGCAATAATACTTTTGTACTCTTAAACGATTATCTGAATGTGTTGAACTATCAATCGCAGTTCTTTCATTGCTTTATGTATTTGGTCCGGGTAAATGCAGCACTTAAGAGCAACAACAAAATAAAAAAGTAAAAGGGTGGAATGCCTATAACAAATCAAATGAGGTATTGCAGAAGATAAATATTATATCCTTTCACTCGTTGCTATCAGCTCACCGAAAAATGTTCACGAATGCAAAGAAAAATTCAGTCACAATGTTAAAAATATGTAATATACAAACAGTCTCCAGTCTCACCTGTTATTTGCTACGAGTATTCCACTCGTAAAATACCAGAACACAAAGGCAAAGCTTCTCATGTGGGCCAATGCACTTATGTAATGTGTGTTGTTGTACGAAACAAAATTGGTTTATTGGATTGTTGTTTTATTGCCGCTGAAGGATTGGTGTTGGTTTAGGTCATTTTCGGCGTTAAAAGATGTGCGTATGCAAGTGTTAATGCAAATAATCTTCGTAATCGTGTTGCCGAAGCCGACAATCAAGTCGTTAGCTACAGCGCCGACGCAGCAAAACAGTGGTGATTTGCATGCAGCTGATGATCACAGCGGAAATCGGAAGTCAACAAAAGCACCGGATGCAGTTTGTTTTCGGTTCTCATACCGTTAAGACGTTTTATAATACAACATAACGCAATACAGAGTCAATATTGTCTGATTATTAATGTAAATATTTTGTTTCCTATTGAAATAGAAGTTATGAAGTATGGGTTATTCTAAGTATAACTGCATTGCATATATGTATATGTGATGTGTCAAAAATCACTTGGGTGTTTGTATAATTTTGATTGTTGCTCAGAAAGCCCTTTTAGTTGAGTAGGCTTTCGAGCAATAATTAAAACCAAACAAAACATCCAGATCATCAGTGCGCATGTGTGTTACATAAATATTTATTTACAATACGAAGAGTGGGGTGAGACAAAGTAATCCAAGTAAGTATTAAGTGATTTATAATTTATATTTACAATTATCTATAATTGAGAACTGCAATTTCATACTTATATTTTTCGTTTTAAATAAAAGTAATTGAATAGTTACATTCATAACATACATATGAACATATGTATGTGATTTAAAAAACAAATATAAAGAAATGATTATCTAATCTGTAACTCCTACAACTTTGTGAGCTGAAATAATTCACTCATTGATATATTTCATATCATCTAAGGATCCACAGAGTTAAGAACAAAATGCTCATCGAAAGTGTCGAAAGGGTCAAGACGATAAGTACAGTAAATCGAGCAAAAAAGGTTATCGTGATCAACCTTTCAGAAAATGTTGGTACCAAAAAAATGCTTCGATTTCTAAATATTGAGAAAAGGTGTTCTTCCATCCAGCGATTCATGAAAATGCCGAATATGTTTTAGTTATAATAGAAACTTCTAGAAAAAAATGTAAATGAGTGTTTTTATTGGGCCCATATCAGGGCAAATTTATTTAAAGGTGAGAGCAGGAGAGTTAATACAACAATTTCCGTGTATTTAATTTTTTGCTTTTGAGTAGTGATTGTCAAAATCTTGGAAAATTTTTTGGCTTTTTCGCGTAAACCACAATCAAATTATCACAATTTTGAAGAATTTCACATTTGCAAATAAATCAAAACATATTCGAGCAAACTAAACACAATCTAAAAAATAATTTTGATTTCCCATAAATTATAACTTCACCTAGTTTAATTCGATCTGCACCGTCTTTTTTTTTTAAGCCAAAAAATCTGACAAATAAATCGACTTTTTGTATTAAAAAAACGTATTTAAACATTTTTCAATATTGCATACGTATTTTACAATTCAAGAAAATCATAATTTTGTAGAAAATTTAAAGAGTAACTAAAAAACAGTAGTTTCGTAATTGTGATTAACCATGTTTGTGAATTTAGTAAGCATTTGAACCGATAAAGCAATTATTTTTTCTTACACACTTATAATTTGACACACGCTTCACACGCTTACATGATAGTAATCGCGATTAGGAAGAAGCTAAAGCGTATATAAATATAGGAGCAACTCATTATTTTTTTTTTACTATTGACCAAAAGCGAAAAGAAATAGAAATGGGCGAAAGGAAATCATTGTTGGTTTGTGGCAGAAAGGTAAAAGTTCGGGAAATCGCGAAAACCGTTGCCAGACAGTACTCCTCTGCCCAGAGAATAATAAACAACTTCAAACAAACAGAATCTTATCAAGGAAATGCTTAGGAGCGCGCTCGAAGAGGAGTGGGAAGCTATGAGCCCAGAAGTAACAATCAAACTTGTTGGGTCAATGAAAATCCGCCTTCTAGAAGTTATTGACATAATATATATAGTTTTTAATTTTTAGCCTTTTGTTTCATTATTCTTGAAGTGTACGCAGACTTTTCCTGTTTGGTTTGAGTGACCTTTTTGTTTATATGTGATCTCATTTTAAATTTATACTAATTATTGGTACCAAAGTTTGTGTAGCAGTTACTTTTTATTGAGCTAAAAAAAATAATGAAAAAAGTTTATGAATGATTTATTGTTTTCGACTTTTCATAGCGCAAACAAAATACACTTAGATGAACGCAGACATTTTCTGCCATGTGTATTTCATTTATTGAGAAATGTTAAGATAATTATCTGAAACATTAAATGCATCGAAGTATCTTTTTTGAACCAACATTTCTGAAATGATGATTCCGAAAAAATTAATATTGGATAATAAATAATATAATTCAATTATGCGGTATCTGATAACCAAAATTTAATTTAAGAATTTTTTTTTATTTGTAATATATTGAGCAAAATTCTTCAGAGATGTTTACTTGATTTAGACTTTGTGGAAAATCTCCTAATCCGAATGACAGCAGATCCCTTACCCCTGCTATAAGTTTTAGGCCATTCTCAATTCAAAGGGATTTTAATATTTTGTTCTTGCCAACTTCAATCATTACATTATTTCACAAGTTTTAAATTGGATTTAGATCTTAACTTTGAGCCACGCCTCTATTTTATTTTTAAGTATATCGACATTAGTAAATCATACCTTCTATCTCGACCAGTAGTCCAACACGGTTAAAAAAATATGACTCTCACAGTAGTGACATTAAGATAGCAGTATTTCAAAGAAAGTACCGGCAAATTGTTTCAAGATGAAGGAAGCAACAAATGAAGCTTCTCTTCAACACCAACCACATTTCAAAATGTTCTTGGAAGCAAATTACCCATCATTAAAATTGCTCGAAATTTATTTTACATTGTAGCGAAGTGAAAGAATAATGTCTAAAATAATAAATCGCTTTTAAACGCTGAACAAGGCAGTGAAAAACAATATTTATTAAGGCATATATACGTATTTTATGCAAGTTTTTTCAAACTTATTATATTTTACGTGAAATTTTATACTTCCAAAATTACACAACAAAAACTGTCTGAAATTGGTCAGTTTAGTAATTGAGCTCATTATTAAATGACGAAGAAACACTGATAACTAATATCATCATAAATTTTTAGTGCTCAGAAAGAGTAGTAATATGTACGTTTCGGTAAGTATTGAGTTTTATGCTTAGATTTTACAATAAAAGTTGGTATTGCTTATAAATAAAAAAAAGTTAGTACTTAAGACTGGGGAAATCGTTTCAAGTACAAAGTTGAATAGAGTATAGTTCTAGTATATTTGCTACGAGTATTGCATCGAGAATCCCCTGCGATACCTTCAAATAAGTAGGTGATAACTTCAAGTACACATTTGTATCGGCACGTATCTACCCCACACTTTCGAGTTTCCTTTCTCGTTGAAATCTTTATTTTGCATTACTCAAAACACCATTATATGGAAAACGCTATCCAACTAATATAATTATGTACATATAAAAACCAAAAACTGATTAAAGATGCTAGTAACGAAACTGATTTGTATCATTTTTAAACGAAGTATTTTCAAAACAACCGTAAATATTCGCTTAGCGATAATATTATTTATTTTACTAGAAGTCCTGGACACACTTTGTTGTGACTTGTTAGAAGTTTATTTAGATGAAATTCCAAATTACTATTCCACACATTCCAGAAATAATGTTTTCTATATTTGTTAATCTAGACAAAAATCAAGCAACATAATAAATTTCAAACAAATCCAAGCAGAACTCTGATTTATTTCCGTGAAAGAAAGAATTTATCGTACAAAAATTCAACAAAATCGAACTATAGACATTTTAAACGATCGGTATATGGTCCACTTACTGGAAAGAAAATAATTTCAAGAAAATCAGATTCTTTTAATACTGCTCATGTTAATCTCAGCAAAAGCTATATTATAATAAGTTTCAAGAAAATCAAACGTAAATACGATTTTTCAAATAGGTCCACCATCACACAGTGCAAAGACTTACCGGCGAGTTATTAATAAATTGAGCAAAAATTATGCTATTTTTGTACGGATAAGTTGGTTTTGTAGATAAATATACCTAAAATAAAAAGTACCATAGAAATATAAAAAAAATTTTTGGTTTTTTTCTTTATTTTTTTTTACATTTCATGTGCATGAAATGGTATATTGACTTCATTTCGAAGTATGTAAGTACCAGAAAGAAAATAAATAGAACCACCAAGGTCGCTCCCGGGTATAGAATATATATATATGTTTTTTTTTTTTGGTTTTTTTCTTTTAATTTTTTTTTTTTTTTAATTTCATGTGCATAAATTGATATACATCAGTCCGAAGTATGTAAGTCCCAGAAAGAAAATAAATAGAACCACCAAAATTTATACCGATCGTATCAGAATGCCGAGCTGAGCTGAATCAGCCATGTCCGTCTGTTTAAACGCAAATTAGTTCCTTATTTATGAGATTTTTTCACCAAACTTGGTAGGTACTTTTACGTTGATCGGAACCGGCCAGATCGCGAAATTATAACATATATACGACCGATTTTCCAGACTTAAAATTTTGGGTTGTAAATCCATAAAAAGCACATAAGAACGTGAAATTTGTAATTCTATACATGTATAATAAATTGCACATTGGTATCGTAAATCCTCGAAATCAAACGGCGTTATCATATAAAATCATCGAAATCCAATTTTGCAAATTGCAATAAATTTGATTTGATCATGATAGGTATAAAGACTTTGGCATGCCTGAAACCAGTACTTCTTTCTTGTTTTATGTGAGAAATATATATAAATATTTTGAAATTTGGTATGATTTGTACAACTATATAACTAGAAAAATATCACTAAAATTAATTTTCGTTTGACATCAAATCTATAGGGAATGGATGTATTAAAATTTTGTGGACAGATATGGTTATATGAAGCCGTGGATACAAGTAGCCAAACGTTGTTGCATACTGTTGAAAGTCTTTTAGAATAAATTCAGTGAATTAGATACTCTGCTATAATGAGAGGAAAAATAAGATGGTAACAAGATAATATCTTCAAGTTCGTATTTTAAACTCCTCTCAGCGATTCAATCAAGAATCGGTAACAACAAAATACAAACAAAAATATGGCACCCTTTCATATAACGGTAAATTTTGAAATATTTAAAATTACGTTAATTTATTAAACGATAAGGAATCAGACTTTACATACAAAATTTTGAAATAGAAATAAATTAATGGTTGCCGAAACCATATAATTTTTCAATGAAAATAATTTTGCACATATATGTATATTTATAGGCATATTATTAATTTCACTTCCCACATCGGAGTCGAAAAACGTCGGGACAATTAAGCTGGTTAACAGTAATTTTTAGTGCCAAGAAATTGTCAATTTGGGAGCCTATAGCAAAAACATTGATTTTTAAGTGTAGTTTTTGAGAATTTTAATTGAAGAAAATTTTGAGTATTTTAATTTTACGCGAATTCCGTGAATGAGATCCCCTAGCAGTGGTGAATCATCTTATGATGCTTTCACATATTTTAGGTCCTGTTGAAACCGCTCCCCTTGTTGCAGGGTTGCAAATTTCAGCCAGAGTTTCATCAAATTATTTATATTATTTGTAAAATATTGACTGTATTCTGCATAGGTGCATTTCAACTTAAGCCAAACATATTTTATTCTCACGGCAACAATGTTTTTGCCATACCGCTTGGTACCGCACAGCGTTTGGTTGAGTACCTTCGCGGATATCGCTTACCGCGTAGCGCCCGGGATTACACCGGTGCGGTAATACCGCACATGTTTGAGCAATGCTTTAATCTTTTCCATTGCTTAGACTACGGATCTGTTTACTTACATATATAAAGAAACATTGCAAATTTTGATCTAGTGCCTTCACAAATTGTTCCATTAAACCTTTTTTAATGTGCAAATGTCACAAGATAATTTTATCTGTTGTAACCAAAGATTAGTTTATTACTTTCTGTTTTCCCATTTCCAATATAGTCATGAGATTACAGTCCAATCGCTTTTGTTCAGTGTTGATGCTAGGCACGACTATCCTACATATAATAAAAACATGTCTCAATAGGAATTTAACCATATTTAAATCTACACAAAAGCTCCTTTGCAGATTCTTTGAGTAGTGAAATCTCTATTTATTTAATTATTTTAAGGAAAAAGGTTCTGGCTTTGTAGACTCCTTTTCTTCAAATGATGACTCACGGATAGAACAATTAGTTGGAGCAGGTACTTTCAATGACTGTGGTACAGGTACTATTCTAGCCGATTGTAAGTCTAGATAAACCATTTTTATTAGCATAAACACCACGAAAATTGGCACATTTTGCAAACAATTTAAGAAATTCACGGTTTACTTGTCTAGAATTTGCAAATATTTTATTTACATATATCTATATTTATAGAAAAGTGCTAATAAGACTAGAAACCGTGCTCCTAAAAGACCTAATTAATTTTTGAAAATGTCCTCGTTGAGATTTATATAGCCAAATTTTGAAAAACGATCAATAACTGTTAGAAAATTTTATTTGGAATTTGTGTACACATCCATATGTACAATTTGTTTTACATCAGTTAGGATTTCTGTTAAACTAAATTTGTTTTTTTTTTATTGAATTCCGGTCGTATTTTACTCTACTACAAACTGTACAATTATGAATATATTTTTGAATCAAAATTTTCTACTTTGATATATAGATTAATCTTTAAGTCCTTCCACTATACCTGTATCTCCCGTCTCATTTTTATGATAATTATGTATAATAATAATACAAATAATAAATACAAATTTTACCTTTACCTATATTTGCATATTATTTTTCAAGTCATTATCTATACATATAAGTATATAAAAATGTTATGTTGATTTGTGTACGCTTCAAAAACTCGAAAAGTTCTGCAGCGATTGAGCTGAAATTTTAACACGATATATCATCGGCATCAAGGTGTGTTTTTATCTATTTTTTGTATCAGTCATATATCCGCGGGAAGTGGTCCTTGGACTGACCTATTTGAAAAAATCGTATTTATGGTTCGATTTGCTTGAAATTTGGTAGATGGGTAGCTTTTTGCTTAGATTAGTGGGAACACCATTTTTCTCTCAATATCAATATTACTAAATATTAAAATATTAAAATAATAATAAAAATTTACAAAATAGTACAAAAATTTAAATTTGGATTTAGATGTTGCATAATTAGAACTTTGCAACACCAAATAGAATAAAAATTGGAGAAAATACGGAAAGCCACAACAACATGAGGCCGGGTCAGCTAGTAATTTATAAATATTTTCTTAAAGTTATATTAAATTCACTTAATTTTATCAACCACCGATAAGTTCTGGATTCATAGTTTTAGTTTTAAATTTTATAAAAAGCCACCTTAACAGTGATCAGATAAAACTTCAAGTTTCGCACTATATGTCCTAATAAACTGGTTGCCCACATAATAGCTAAAAGTTCTTTTCCAGTTAAGGGATACATTTTTTCATGATCATTCAAAGTTATACTGGCATAACATATTGGCTTATTAAAAACTTTGCCTTTAGTACGGTTCTTCTGTTAAAATTATTTTAAATTTATCGAAATCATTTATACAATTCGAATCATTTATATTTAATTTTATTTCAATTTTCCAATATTTTATTAGTGGATAAGCTACTTTTGAAAAATATTTAATAAATTTACGATTTACTATGGTTAGGTTTGTGTTAATTTCTGCCGAAGTTAAAATATGTCATAAATACAATTTTTCCTTTACCAAAAATTTAAGCTTGTCAATTTGAATTTGAAGATATCCCTCTCTTAATTTCAGAAAAACTTTATTTAAATCGTTTACATGCTCTTTTAAACTTGTTGAAAAGATTAGTATGATTAGAATGAGGCATTTTTTAACCCTACTTTCTTTAACTAAAATTTGTTGAAATCGTTTTGCCAAATCAATTATTGTGAAATATTGCGAATGACCTAATTTACCAACCAGCCCCATTCTGCACTTTGACTCGAATCGAAATTTTCTCCGTTCGGCAAATTTCATATTCTGTGTTACGTTCCGTTTCGATCAATCATCGAAACTTTCGATTCTATCAAATTCTATGTATTCTACAATTCGATTGTAGTTAAGTTTTTTAAGTTGTAATTCAGTTGGCGGAGAACAGTTCGATTGTATATTTTCGTGTACTTAAATAATAAAATTTTAACAATAATGTAATGATGTAATGATTTTGATAATTGGAAAAGACATAACGATGTCTTTTTTTTAGTTTTATGAGCTTAATGACGCTTTTTGATTCAACACAAAAGCAACATGTAAAATTAGAAAGTTTTGAAATAACGTTGCCGAAATACAGTTGATCCATGACTCCATGATTTCGAGAAAATTATGTATGGCCCATGTTATAATCTGCACCAACTCTATGTTGGTAAATGCCTCCCGTAAAAAATCGCAAATCTGCTACTGCTCGATTAGATGGAGATAATTAAGTCAAAGTACTTGGGTGAGTTTCTGGGGGAAAAATATGCAGGACATACTTGAAAGCACTTTACTAAGTTTAAAGTTTTTTTTTTTGAATCTAAATAACAAAATTTATTATATAAAAAGTAACCAATTACACGATTAAAAACACGTTTTTTTATATTTATTTGAATTAAACAAAAATAGTTTGCATGTTTGCTTTGTTTTGTTTCAATTTCACACATTCACATGCAACCAGCTGATTTCGAAAATATATTCTCTTTTCCTCTACTTCTTTCGATTCGATCGTTACTCAGAATTACTAATTACGATTGTGGCGGAACGGAGAGCGGGATGGTAATCGAAATGTAGAATAGCCCTGAATTTTTTCTGCATTATTAGGATTAAATTTAGTTGGTTTATATTATATATATTTGGCGCTTTGTAACCACCGAACGGCCGAAGGATTTTTATGAGAAGCTTTAATATTATGCCAGAAATACACTCAGAGGGCTTGACATTCCCCGCCGAGGGGCGACCACATTTAGAACAATTAATCTATGTATATAAAAATCAACGCAAATTTGATGAATGCCTATAACTTGAGAGCTACCAGATCAAATAGCAAAAAATTGTACAGGTGTTATAAATGGACATTAGGAGAAGGTTATTGTGAAGTTTTCATGAGATGGGTGCAGCAAAAAAAAACAAATACATGTAAAATACCAAAATACGCGTACATTACGTTGTATGTGGTGTCGAAAGAGAGAGAGAAATTGTGAAAAATTTAATATGATAATAAATAAAATAAATAATTTTTTTAAATTTTAAATAAATTTGAAATCAATTTTTTTCGTTTCCTTTTCCAAAAAAAAATCCAAAATTCAGAATTTCAGTTAGTTTATTTTTATTTTTTTTATAGGTGTAGAGAAGCACGCTGGGGTCTGGCTAGTTATCTATAATTTTAGATGTTGCTCGAACCTTGACTCGAACCGAATGACAGTACGCAATGCTAACCACTCGGTTATTGCGGCCCCAATTTATTTAGCCTCACCAAATTCATATTTTTCATTAGTCTTGAATAAATTTTTGCATCAGTTAGTATAATAAAATTGTATATTATTATTTGATACAGAAAATTCTTGTTGATGTAAATTATAGTAAGATTATTTTATACAAAAACTACTTATTATAATTTTGTAATTTCCCAAGTAGGATTTGGCCCTAATGTTCCAATAGCTTGAAGAGCTTCTTCTTGCATTTTTTTAATCACTCTTAGGTGAATGTAATCTGTTAATTGCTGTTCTCCATTTTGCTAACGATAAAAAATTTACTCGACTTCCTTTATGAATGAAGTTAAGGACTCGAAATTCATTAATTTGTTGAGCATCCTTAATTATATCTAGGAGTGTTAATTGTAGAGCAATTTTGATGTACAGATGTGCATATATCTTGATATTGCTTGCAGAATTATTCGCTTCTTTGTTGTTTTTAGTATTTTTGCTAGTAATTTGATTTTGTTCTTCCTGTTTTTAGTTTGGTCCCTGTTAAATGATGAGGTTTGAGTTTTGTAATACAGATGTTTTCTTTTATTTCAGCTTTCTTTTTAATTCCCCATATAAAAACGCTTTTCAATTATGAATAAACTTTGGCTTTTTGATTCGCAATTTTCATTTTAATTTCGAGATAAACTATAGTTTACCAAATCGCAGTGGTTCTTTGCGACTGCGCCAATAAAATGATAAAATTCTTAAATGTTCGTTTTTAAAGTAAAATAAAAAAATCTTTATTTCCAAACTTATTTTCAAGGCGAAAGACGAAGTTGTCCTACCCTCTGCTTGCTTTTTCTTCCTTCGAATTACACATACAAAATACAACAAATTCATTTTTTAACATTTCGAAAGTAATTTTACACAAACAAATTGCATAGGCTTTTGTTTTTGTACTGCTACCGCCGTGTGTAAATTTGACTTGCTTATTTTGTTGAAAAATTTGAATGAAAATTTTCACAGCAAAAGAAACTTATTAATAGTCAGGGCTATTCTACATTTCGATTACGCTCCCGCTCTCCGTTCCGCCACAATCGTAATTAGGTATTCTGAGTCACGATCGAATCGAAAGAAGAAGAGAAAGAGAGAAAACATTTTCGAAATCAGCTGGTTGCATGTGAATGTGTGAAATTGAAACAAAACAAAGCAAACAATTGCAGAGTTTTTGTACAATTCAAATAAATATAATTTTGTTTTGTTTTTAACGTTAAATGCAATCAAGAGCCTCGGCGATATTTCATGAGGATTGAGAGACAAGTGACATCCATTTCAGATGAGTGATGAATTTTAAGAAATTAAGCTTGTAATTGGTAATCTTTTATATAACAAATTTCGTTATTTAGATTTAAAAAACTTCAAACTTAATAGAGATGCTTTCCAGTATATCCGGGATATTTTTCATGATTATGTCCACCTAATCGAGTAGCAGATTTGCGATTTGTAACGGAAGACAGTTACCAACATAGAGGTGGTGCCGATTATAACATAGGAGTGTCACACAACAGTGTTAATATCATTACACAATTTACTCGAAATCATGGAGTCTTTTATTGATGGATCAACTGTATTTCGGCAACGTTATTTCAAAACTCTCTAATTTTTCATGTTGCTCTTGTGTTATATCAAAAAGCACCATTAAGTTCATAAAACTAAAAAAAGACATCGTTATGACTTTTCGAATTACCAAAATCATGTTTTACTTACTTTTTTGTTAAAATTATGTTATTAAAGTACCCGAAAATATACAATCGAACTGTTCTCCGCCAACTGAATTACAACTTAAAAAACTTAACTACAATCGAAATGCAGAATACATAGAATTGAGTAGAATCGAAATTTCCGACGATTGATCGAAACGGAACGTAACACAGAATACCAAATTTGCCGAACGGAGAAAATTTCGATTCGATTCGATTTTTGAACTTTAATAAAGTGATTTTTATGCAAAGTAATATATAATGTATACAGTAATACATTTTTTGCTAGGATGTGACTTTTACGACACCGTGATCGGCGATTAACACGATTTCTTTTTTTTAGTTTAGTTTAGTTTACTTAATTTTTTGATTCACTTTTAGTGCAAGCCAAAAATCTTTCACCGCTTGTGCTAAAATGTTTATAATTATTTCTTAAAAGTTTCTTAATAATAAACATATAATTTGCCATTGCGTTTGCATAATACATTTTTGTTTTTTCTTTAATTGGGAAAGCAGTGGAATAAGGGTAACAAACTTTCTTATTTATTTATGTACATATATATTTCATAAATAAATGGCTTCGCCTGACGAATATGTAAATAGTATATAAGTTTAATAAACGATTAAATGCGTTAAACGAATAACAATTTGGATGCTCGCATGAAGTTCATTGTCAATTGACATTTCGATAATTATTACTAGGAATTACTACGTGAACTATGTATGCAGCCGTGCAATTCCCAATTTGTTCACACCTTCGCAGTGCTGACTAGCCGTTTAGTTTTTGAAAGTTCAAAAAATGCTGATAATTCAGCCGATCGGTTCATAGTACGCATTGTCTACATAAAATTCGGAAGTAGACATACATACATACACATATGTGTCTGTGCAAAATACAATACAACAAAACTGTTAGCAAAACACTAACTGAAGTGCGTTGACACCTAGAGTGACATAAACAAACTGGCGTTCAACGCGCCCAATTGTGCTTCAATGTGAAGGTCATCTCGTTATGTACGTTGAGGTGGATTTTTAACAATCACATAAACCTACAAATCCATACATATATATGTACATATGTATATTTGTATATTTTTTATTTACAAATCTTTATATGTGCATATGTATTTTAATTGAAAACTATGACAAACGTTTACAAAAATACTTACATTCATATAAGTATGTATGTATGTACATATGTAAATTACATATGAAAATATAGAAATGTTTAAACCCTCAAATGTACATATATTTTTAGTCGGCATATTTATCATATTAATAAGTGTGAAATTTTTTACATTGTGCCGCTCTCAATGGCACTTCATATCGCCATATCAAAGGGCAAGGAACACCCGCACAATTTTCAACAGACATACAATTATTCTATTGAAAAAGAGAATAATCAGAAAGTCAAAGCGCATTGGTGAAATGTTTCCGTTTATTAGTGTAAAACTATTTCTCTAACTGTCTACAGCATTGTGAAATAATTCTGCATTCCGACCAATGCGAATGTAAAAAGTAAGGAGGGAAATTTTACGTGGCCACGGCAATGCATTGAATCCCTCACGTTTTGATATCACGAGTTAAATAAATCAAATTTGTGTAAATAATCTAAAATTTGGTTTAAGTGAAGTTGAAACAAACTTAAAAAAATCTTCATTCCAGATTTTCTTAAACTGACACCCATCCTGAGGCCCTTACATGAATTGCGTTACCAGAGATCGATTGGAACAGATGTAAACATTAAATATCGCTAGTTTTGGCTTTTAGATATGTTCGGATTACGTTCCATACCTTAGGTAAACATCTAAAAATCGAACTAAATTCTCCAAACTAATAACTCGTCAGATTATAAGTTAAATCGAAATACAGAACATCAAATGCATTTTATAATAATATTCGAACGTAGATTTCGATAAATTTAATTCGATAGAATTTCAGAACATTGACATGCAATTCTGATAGGATTCTGATTACGATCGGAATTGTATTTCAAACAGCAACGTGATTAGAGCACAAAATTTCATATTTCAAATTTTATAAATATTCAGATCAGATTGATTGATTAATTTTTAGAATGTTGCGTATTCAATTTGCATAGTTTTTGTTAGAAATGTAACTTAACTTGCCAAATTTATATAAAACGTTTTATATTTATGCTCTGACTACTTATTTAATTACTAAATCAATAAAATACCTATAACGGCGTTCCAGCATAATAACCGACAAGACAAAAAGCAAAACCTTACCTGGGATTTAGCAAGAATTGTCAAAAGTATCAATCCTTAGATCAGAATATTAATGTGTCACAAGATAACAATGTATACAATTTGTTTGTTACCATATTCGTTTTTATAAAAAAAGTTGTTCAAAAAATTAAGAACAGCATAGAAACTACTCATTTCAGAAATTTTGCAGTATTTTTAAAAGGCTTTGACTATTGGTGATAATTTAAAATTTTATATACATTTTTTTAAACAATGTAGCATTTTTGTTAAATAGTTATAGGCTATCAGCTGATCGTCTCTATTCGTTTAGTTGATCTCAGAATTGTAAAATTATTTCTGGTATCAAAAATAGTATCTATTAATTTTCTAGTCTAGTGATTATACCAAAATACAGAGTCCCGAGACTAAATTAACAATTCCAACTCTTCTAATTTCTGAAAATTATCTACATAATATTACACATTTACAAAGTAATATATAGCAGTTATTTAAGGCAACTCTATTATTTTTCTCAATAGTGTACATGCATACTCGCACAATATTTCATACATATGAACATTAGTATTTAAATATGTAAATTTAAATTGTAAACAAATATTGCCCTTCCGCAAAAAATACCGGCAATTGGATTTCGCCCTTCGGCAACTCCAGCACAAGACCATGGTTACACACTATTATCAGATTTTATATTGGGCGCCGCGTGGGTGACGACTGCGGTAGTGTTCAAAACATAAGGTTGAGCTTTGCAAATATTTGTAGGTACTCATATACATATGTAGCAGCACCTCAATGTTTATGCCCGTTGTTTTTCGCTCTTGGGGCAGAGTAAAGAGCGAAATTTCACGTGGTTGTTGAAATGCTCTGATGTTATATAACTGTGGAGACTAGAGAATGTTGAGACAGTTCGGCAACAGGTTCTTGGACTGCTAACCCACATCAGAACAATAAAGTTATGTTCAAAATATATTTAACTGTGTTAATATTGAATGGTGTGGGTGGCCAAATCAGCTGTAAGTTTATTTAAAAGTGAAATTAATAATATTTAAACTCAAGAAAACATAAAAACCATAAAGGCAGATATTTAGTTTATGCATAATACATACATACTATGCATTAAAATAAGAATTTTATAGACCTTATTAGAATCTGAAGTAAATATAAAAAATGAAAATAAAAATTAAAAATTAAAAAAATTCGTATTCTTCTAAAATTGCCTCAAGTGAACGCTTAAGTAACTCAAAAGAACTAAAAGAAATTTAATTTGCAAAAGCTTTCAGAGTAACAACTCAAATTAAGTGTGTTTTCTTAAAAAAAAGTTTTTTTGGGTGTTGCATGGAAAGAGGGTATTTAATTCGTGTGATGAAATTAGAGGAAAAGGGTTAATTATAAAAAAATTGTACCAATTATTCTGCCTGAACGAAAAATTATCCAATCGGTAATTACTGATTCACAAATATTTATTAAAACTTCTAAAATAAAATTAATATCAAAATTTTCGCTTGTCTATTTCTGTGTAAAGAACCGCGAAAGTGTGAAAATGAACTTAATAAGAAATACATAAAAGAATAAAAAATACAATCTTAAATAAAAACACAGAAAAAAAGTAATAATTTTTTAAATTTTCTAAATTTGATTGGAGTTTTAACCTATTAAAATCAATATTATTTATATACCCCATCGCAAAATCTTAACCGCACCAAATCTATTTGAATAATTTGCCACAAGTGAAAAAGAGAAGAACAAGATTTCTATGGTTAGGTACAGACGGGTATATAATGAAATCCCGAATTACAAAACTCCAAAATACAAAATTCAGGTCAAGCTTATTCCAGGCACGATCAAATTCCGACAAAACAAAATCCAGACACGACGCAATCCAAACACGACACATAATTCACACATGACATAATCCAGACAAAAATCCCTAAAAATTTGTTTTTTGTTTAGTCTTTCGCTAAAAAATAGTTAAATCATTATGTTTTCATTGGTACATGAAATATTTTGCTAGTGGCAGAAAGTTTATGGCATAACTTTCTTTCAAATTACTGTGTAAAATTTAAAAGTGTACTCATATATCAAAAGTAAATTTTTTTAAATATTTGGTTACGCTCTTGTGCTTAATAAAAAGCTTTTTTCTTATAAGCCATATAATGCGTTCGGCGACTTAGAATAAACTATAAGTCCAATTATTTGAAAAACATCAATGCACACATCATAAACCAAAAAAGATCGGCCAAAAATCGCTTCAACGGTTATAAGGTATTAATATATATATTTTTTGTATATATGTACATATATTGAAAACATAATTTCAGTTACTGAGGTAAATTGATGCAAAAATATAATCAAAACGGGGAGAACTTATTTGTCGAGATAAAGAATTCTCGGGAATTTGTCTTGTCTGGATATTGTGTTATTTGTATTTTGTCTGGTCGTGATTTCCTTATGCCCGTTTACTGGCCTGTCGGGAGACTATCTTGTCTGGATTTTTTTAAATTATCTGGACTATGCACTGCCTGGATTTTGAAAGTCTGTATTATGGAGTGATCCCGGTACAGACATTACCTTAAGGTCCTTTCCCAATGTGAACTGGCTGTATTGACTTTTCTTAACTTGTCTTACTTTGAATTGTTGTATGACAAAATAAGTGCTTGAACGCTGTCAAAATTGGTAGATTTCAGCCAAAGCGGCAATCGTGGTTACAATATCTACTGTGAAGAGCATTGGACTATTAGAAGGTTTTTGATGTTTCAAGTGCTTATAGCAAAACTACATTTGGT
Source organism: Neoceratitis asiatica (assembly GCA_030068015.2). NCBI lineage: Eukaryota > Metazoa > Arthropoda > Insecta > Diptera > Tephritidae > Neoceratitis > Neoceratitis asiatica. The sequence continues at coordinate 30,841,977 of CM061526.1, forward strand.
CTCTCCTCATACGTTCCAGTACAGTTCTATTCTGTTTTGACAGTTCTCACAGCAGGGATAATAAATTCAACCGAGACATTACCATTACATTCAAATGCATTTTAGAAAGCAACAATAACAAGACATTATTAATTTTTTTTTAATTTTTTTAATTTCTATCATTAATAGTTTTTAAAAGTGCAGAGGGGTAAAATTTAGGCCATATTTGAAGACAAATTTTCGTTTTGTCAAATTTCGAATAAAATCTGCCAGAGTGATAGAGTTGTAGAATTTGTTTAGGAAAGTACCATAGTTCTTACGTTAGAAAAAAAGCATTAAAATACATTAGAAGTGAACATTTTCCTTTTCGATTGTTCATAGAAAACGATACATTCGCTAAAACGTAGCCAGTACCAGGATGACTAAAAACCACAAAATAGAGATGTCATACAACGTAAAATCCATCTTTTTATTAGGTGTCTTAAGCAGTTTATGTTTTTCAACAAGCACTTCAGTTAGCGTGCCACGCTTCGCTTAGAACATCAACAAAACTGGGTCAGCAGAATATAAGTATAAGCATTACCGAAATGCCGTCGGGGTCTCCTCACCTTAATATCATTGGAAATTTATGAGGCTTCTTGGTTTGTAGTGTTTTTTTTTTCAAAATTACTTTATTGAAACTTTCAGAAAATTCTTATGACTAATACAAGTTAACCATTACCACAGCATCCATTAACAAAGAAAGCAAAGCACATACAATAAATTACAAATATAATTTAGTTTTAACAACGAGAGTGTTTATATAAATAGATATCCTTGGAGATAATAAACACTCAAATTTAGGATATTGTATGATATATAGTAAATTATAATAAATATTTTGTAGTAACATATACATATGTATATGTACTTGTAAATGGACAATTGAGTGCAACAGAGCCCTTAATCGCAGTTCACACTTCATCCCTTGGGGTAGTTCTGATGTAATAAATTTTTAGCTAGAAAGTTTGGGTGGTAAGATAACCATAATAATAATAAGTTATTTATAAGAGTATTTTCTATCTCCTCTGCTACGATTTGAATCCCGAGATCGTTGTGAATTGCTGAGATTTTTACTAACCAAGGGACCCTGCATATTGATCTTAAGGTTTTAGTAGTGTTTATGTAAGTTAAATCCAATAATGCGCGAAAGAAAAGCTTCAACAAATCGTAATTTGTTGTTTGGGCGCTTTGAGTCGTAAGCAAATCTAATAGCAGATTAATTAAATTCTTTCGAAACACTTGCTCAAAAATAGTTTGGAAAGAAATGGCTTCGAACCAAATTCTTTCTTGCTCAAGTCAGTTTGGAAAAAAGTGGCTTAGAACTAATAGAGATTATTTTCATTGAATTGAAAACGGTGCTCCGAAACCTGACGGCATTTGTTTGTCATTACAGATTCACAAGACAAATCATATAATATTTCTTTGAATTGATATATTTCAAGTATTGTTGAAGATAATTCCTTCTGAATTTGGATATAACATCAATAACTTATTTCTAAATATTTACAGATATTTTTTCACTTTTGAATATGTAATAAAATCAATTGATTTTATATCGTATCTGTATGACCACTGGAGTGAAGCAATTATTCAGCTTTTTACCGTCTATGGTAAATGTAAATTCTTGGCAAAAATTACAAAAATTAATAGCTAGCAAATTATAAATCGATTTAAAACTCTTAACTCTTACCTGTCGTCTTTAGGGTCTTCAAATTGCGATTTTGAAGTATTTAAAATGTCGTATTCAATATGACTAGTTAAAAAAAATGATTTAAGTAATCTTCATATTTGAATAGTTCAGTTTCATTGGTGTCTTAGGAATATCTTCCCCATCTTCATCATCGAAATCTATGTCATCATCTTCAATTGATATATTGAGATTTTCTGAATCAGAAACTAAAAATAAGTCCTATCGTACACCATAAGCGCAACCGTGTAACCACTTCAAAAGAGGGTTTGGCGATTGTTCAACCGCTATCCTAACGAACGTCTGCGCTGTTTCGTTACCGTAGGCGAAACATGGATCCACCACATCAGAGGCCAAAGAACAATCAATACAGTGGGTTCCTCTGGTTGAACGTGCACCAAAGAAGGCCAAGGTGGGTCTGTCGGCCAACAATGTTAAGGCCACCTCTTTTTGGGATACACCAGCGATTACCTTGAAAAGGGTAAAACGACCACCTGGAAATATTATTCAAAGCTCTTGCACAGATAGAAATTGTTTTGAAACGACCGCATTTGTCGAAAACAGTGCTGTTCCATCAGGGCAATGGTACGGGTACACACGTAGATATGTATGTAGTCACCATGACAAAAATTCATAAATTGAGTTACGCACTGTTACCCCATCCAGCATATTCTCCAGATTTAGCCCCCTGCGATTATTTATAGTTTAGAAACCTAAAGAAATGACTGGACGGTAAGAGATTCGTTGAATGAATGGGTCATCACAGAAACGAAGTCCTATTTTGAGTTCCTTGAAAAAAAACTTCTTATTTGGAAAGGGTATAAAAATTGAAAAACGCTAGACAAAATGTATAAGGGGGGTTGAAAAGTAAAACGCTTATTTGCTGGATAAAAATAAATTTTATTCAAAAAGTCCTTAACTTATCAAACCACCCGTATTATAAATTAAGAAACAAGATCTGAATATGCTAGGCTTAATTAAAGAATTATTTATATTAAATTTTTATAATCATGCTGAAAGGTGAGTAATGCCAATAGTATACAGAGTTATCCATTATTCGGTTTCCAAAATAAATTTAAATAAAATGCACTTAAAATAATTTCTCTCGTTGTGTGGAATGTGGAACCATTTTGTTGGAACCATATATTGTCCAAGCCCTGTTCTTCAAAGGCCAAAAAAGTCGATTATCATACGACTATAATGCTCCGAATTGACAATAAAAGTCTCGCCGTTATCGTTTCCGAAGAAGTAAGCACAATCACACCTCCGGACCAAAGAGCGCAGCGGACAATAAGTTTTTTTTGGGTGTAACGGCCTCTTTTCAATTACTTGAGGATTCTTGAAGCCCCAAATGGGACAATTTTGCTTATTTACATATCCATCGAGTGAGAAATGTGCCTCGCCACCGAAGAAAATTTTGTTGGAAAAATCGCGGAGAACTGCTTGTTGTTCAAGTAGCCAATCGATGTAACTACGGCGTTGTGAACGGTCAACTGGCTTCAGTTGTTGTATGAGCTTCACTGTATATGGATGCAGGTGTGAGTACAAGTACAAAACACGCCATAATGTGCCGAATGAAAGTTGGTCTTCGGCTAAACTTTCACTTACAGCAGCGATATTTGAGGTGGAACGAGCAGTACGATGATGCACAAGCCTTACATTATCTGCAACCTATCCAGTCTCTTCAAATTTATTTAAAATTTTACCAATTTCTTACGTGGTTGGAAGATGTTGTGCACTATAATCTAATCTTTAAGCAGGAAATGTGGTCACGTTTGAATCCCCAGTTTTGTAGTAGGTTTCAAAAATTTTAACGCGGTGTGCGGCTCTTAAGCTATTTCCATAAATGTCAAAATACAACCCTGCACTTTGGAAACCACTAAATGGATAACCCTTTTATCCCCTTATAAAAAGTTAGATTTCTTGTGCCCTGCTGCACTTTGTTGCGTTATGTTCTCGTTGAATGGATGAAAAATGAAACATTAGGTATCTTATCATAAGTTTATTTACTCAATACTTGTGGGTATACAGTATCGGACTAAATAATAGGGATTCGAGAAATAAGGACGTCTTCACATTTGATAGGCCTGATCAGAGTTGTTGCGCCTTAACGTTAGGTCTCTTTGAGTTTTGGCTGTTTAATACTGATTAATATAACGTAGCATTATAAAGGGCACACCGATTTTCAAGTTTAATAAGAACAATGGGAACTCCGCTAAATCCAAATAATTCAAAAATTCTGTTGGATAATTGACTGCCTTATCTGCTTCCACAACGGTATCTATTGACTTAAAAGTAACGGCAGATTGGGCAGTTCTTCACAGCCGTATTAGAACTTTTTCATTCCTCAAGCGGACGATCGTTAATCGAACTTCGTCATACTCGTGTGAAAAACGTCATTGTTTGGGTTTGGTTCAGTTTCACTTTCTCCCGTGAATCATCATCTCTGGACTTAAACAGGCGGGAGAAGTGTTCATTCCATTACTTCAATATGCCATGAACATCGATCAAGAGATCGCCTTTCTCATTCCTACATGACTATGCTCCGGTCTTGAAACCTTGAGTAAGTGATCAACTCTTTTTTCAATATTATCGAAACCAATTTTTTCCTTGGCGTCGATACGTAAGGAATTTGAAATGTCGGCTCACAGCTTTATTAAGGATATAACAAAGCAACTTTCCTGAGGAAATTTGAGGAAAAAGTTCAAGCTATCTAAAATCAACGATTTTTTTTAATTCTATCGATTTCAGGTGGTTATGACTGTACGAAAAGTAGGGTAGATCCCATTAAATTATACCTTGATAAACAAAAACTGCTGATCGGGCCTGAACCTCGAAATCATTACATATTTGAATAATAGTGTTTTATAAACAAGTAATTTTTAACTAAAACGTTTTCTTAGTTGTAAGCTGCCAGATAAGTCCGATATAAGCTTAAACGAAGGTCTATTCCTTTTTCTAAAATTCGGGAGTCTAGTAAGAAGAATGCCGTTGGATAATAGTGTCTAAGTTATAGACTTTAGCTAAGATACAATTTATTGAAAGTGAGTGAAAAATCGTTTTTTTTTGTGCTTTTAATAAAAAAAATTTCTAGCGGTCGTGCTCAAATTTTCAGGATTTACTCAATTTTAATATATGAAAATTTCCATTTAAAAAGCAGTTGCAGTTTTTTACGTACTAATCATTTCCCGGAACAAGCGAGATCGAACGAAGAATGTGAATTATTTTCACAGTTAATTCTTTATAGTGTTAAATAAGTACGAGTATTTTAAAAGGATATTCGGTTAGTAAAGGAAATACATGCTACGGTTCACGGATTTTCCTATCCGTGCAATAGCACAACAACAAACACGTTACACAGTAATTACAACAGCAAATTGTATTCCGAGAAAAGTTAAAATACACTTAACCCAAAAAAGATAAAAAGTGTAATTTCTTAAAGAATACTGAATTTTGTAAATGCTTTTGGTAGTCTTTGTTTGTTAACTAAAACGTGAAGAAGTTAAAAACGTGAATAATTGTAACCAAATTAATCGATATGTCTAAAAAAAGTAACCTTTCATACGAAAAACGTGTGAGAATCTATACTCTAAACGAGAAAGGAAGTTTCAGGAAGGAGTTAGAATATGTCTGTGCTCGAATGGTTAAAATAAAGCTCCTGAAGGCTAGATTGAAAGGATGTTTGAAGAAAAAAATTGTCGAACATGCTGTGGTTCGACGAATCTAACATTAAAAAGACCTCAGTTGATGTCTTTTTAGAATATCTACATTAATAAATTCTTAAAAAGTATCAAATTCGAAAAAATATTCCAAATCTTTAAAAACGTCCTTTTCACACTTCCTATATGTATTTGGTGCACCAAGTATGACACGTGAATTTTCGGTGACACTAATTTAGGTGGGGTCCAAAAAGACAATACTCCTTGTTACAAATCAGCTACTCCCATGAGCTTGGATACAATAATATTCATCAAATCAAAGGGTGGGCCAACTTAGTATTAACGTTTTTCTCACTTTTTTCATGTCTTTGTATGATTTTAATAATAAAAAAACTAGATCTTTTTTTCATAAATATAAAAATTCAGAAAATAATATTTGTGTCCTTCAAAACGCACGAAATAAAAGTAACGGAAAAGCAAGCTGTGTCAGTTTGTTGGAACTGAATTTTCCCAATAGGAAAATATCCCCAATGTATTCAGGAAAGGTATGAAGACTACGCTTTTTGTACTGCGAAATTTTTTGTTGTTACTCTGAGTTCTTTTATCCGAAATTTTTGTTTAAAAATTTCTATCAGCTGCCAATTACTATGGCATATGGATATTTTTTTGAATTTCCTTTCACTGCTTTTATTCTTCTTAGTTCATCATTAGTTTCAAAATAATCTAAGGGTTGTTGAAGCACACCACGAGAATTCGTGTTCTTCTTTACTAGCGTAGACACATCTTCCGTGATTATAGCCGTGAATTGGAGACACCAAGTGCAGCCATGTTCTTATATTTCCAATGGAGTGAAAGTTTTCCTCTTCATCCGCTATCACAGGCAGCTCGAATTCTTTCAAAGTTGGAGTGTTCTCATCCCTCCGGACAACATGACCTAGCCTGCATAGCCGCCATCTCTTTACTCGCTCAACTACGTCAATGTTGTTATATAACTCGTGCATCTCATCGTTCCACAGTCTACTGTATTCGTCGTTGCCAATGCGAGAAGGACCATAAATCTCCCGTAAAATATGTCTCTCGATCTCAAAATTGGCTACTCAGTCCAAAGTAGCAACTGTTGGCAAGAGTGATTATGAGATGGGCCTCAAGGCTGACATTGTTGTTGTGTTAATGCTTATTCGAAGATAGACGAAATTATCTACAACTGTCAAGAGTGACGTGGGAAGTTCTTCAACAAATCGCCTCGACGTCAAAATTGCGCTACGCGATTTTAACGCCAGGGTGGGTAAAGAAGGTATTTTGTTCGCAACAGTCGGAAAATTCAATCTTGACGACGAAATTGCCAATCGGGCTGAAGCTGATTGACTTCACCCAAAATATGGTTGCCTATAGTACTAGATTCCAGAACATGAAAATTTATCAAGCTACATAGCTGTCGTCGTATGGAAAAACACGAAACCAAATCGTTAAGGAATCGGACTGTCTACCTCGCAACATTACGGTCGAACACAACACTTGCAGGATAAGATATATACTGAGACGCGAAAAAGGAACCAAGACGCATTTGTAGACAAAACAAAAGAGGTCGGATGAGTAAGTATGAAGAGCTAGAGCAGCAGGCCAAAAGGGAAACTGCTTGATAATTCTGTGAAAAGATGGGGCGACCTACAGAAGTTTTCAAGGCCGGACCATACTCATGTTGAAACCAAGGAGATAATCTGGTGACAGATGTCCAAAGCATATTTAGTATATGGAGGAAACACTTCTCCAACCTGCTGAATTGCAGCGAAGATGGCGAACCCGAAACCCCAACCAATGACGATGGTATAGACGTTACCATTTTAAAAATAACAAAGCCGTGCTTAATGAATGTTTTTTGATCATTTGAACTGTTTTTCTGAAGAAGAATGGTGCGTGTCATTATTGACTAAGTGGTACTGAGGCTTGTTTACTATCAGCTGTTCAAAGTTCCTTAATTTGACTTTGTTACTAGCCGAAGGAAATAATCAAGGAACGTGTTTATCTACATTTTGAGAGAGTTTCGTATCTAGTTATCCTTTGCTACGGCGATCTGATTTTTTCGTTAAAACTGACTCAGCTGGTTACTCGCTGTTATATAGGGTGTTTTTTATAGAGGTATAGAACTTTAATTGATATTACTTTTCAAGAAGGCGACCGATTTAACAGCTGTCAAGTGATTTATTCTCAGTTTGGTTTGGCAATTCATCATGAATAGACTCACGCCTGAACAACGCTTGCAAATAGTGCAATTTTATTTCGAAAATAATGGTTCTATGCGGAAAACGTATCGCGCACTACGTCCATTTTAGCGATGTTTAGCGATGAAGCGCACTTCTGGTTGAATGGCTACGTCAACAAACAAAACTGCCGCATTTGGAGTGAAGGTAATCCTCAAGTGTATGTTGAAACACCGTTACATCCAGAAAAACTGACTGTTTGGTGCGCTTTATGGGCTGGTGGAATCATTGGTCCGTATCATTGGACGTAGTGCGCGATACGTTTTCCGCACAGAACCATTATTTTCGAAATAAAATTGCACTATTTGCAAGCGTTGTTCAGGCGTGAGTCTATTCATGATGAATTGCCAAACCAAACTGAGAATAAATCACTTGACAGCTGTTGAATCGGTCGCCATCTGGAGAAGTAATGCCAACTTAAAGTTCTATACCTCTATAAAAAAAAACACCCTATACAAGAGTGCCCGTATTGACTTTAATAAATAAATTTTATATAAACAAAGAAAATGCATTTTTTCCAAAAGAAATTAAAACTGAAATCGTAATTAGTTATATATATAGGTAATGTATATTTGATCGGCCTTTATATTCGAACGTGTAATTTCTGAATTTATTGACAAAAATTATAAATTTTTTTTAAGTATACAGGCACACAGGCAGCTGGCAATATCATAGTCGAGGTTTACAAGTATGGAATCTTGTGTATTTTGCAGAAAACTGTCAAACTCGCATTTGGCTGTCAATCTCAGGATTTGGTTGCCAAATAGAAAATCATAATGGCTTCCCGCAAGTTGACAGGCAAACTCGACGATGCGGACATCGTTGGAATAAAAAAATTGCGCAATACCGAGACAAAAAATAGTAACAAATGACAGTATGTCGCTTTTAGAAATTTTAGAAATCAGGTGACCTCAGCTGTTTTCGAATGTAGACAAACAAAATTTCGTACTTGTAAAGCTATACAATGGGCAATATTTCGCAGTTGCAAACAACGTCAATAACTATTGACAACGTATACCCCTTTCAGTCGGGTGGTACGGCTGAGAAGTATTTTAAATGGCTACTTCTACTATAGAACAAATTCAAGTCAAATAGCAACAACTAGCCGTCACAGGGTTACTTTTTTCTTCATGCAACCTGTGGGGAAATAAATATTCATAGGCTTGGGTATAGACTATTTTTCTTATCCCAATATATTTTTTTAGCATGTTTAGCCATTGCAAGGGTAAGAAAACCGTGCAATCCGTGTACTCTATCACTCATTTCCTAAACTACACAAATACATCTACTATGTTTAAGCAAATAAATGCAAATAATAATTTAAGAGAATAATATATGTAATAACAAAAAACTTTTCCTTTAACTCTTCTTGAATTTTAAAGTTTCTTCAATACCATGTAATCATAGAAGTCCGAAAATAGTAGGAGGATCCGAAGCCAAAAGAAGCGAGTTACCATTTATGGCAAGTCTTATGCGACGTGGAGGACATTATTGCGGTGCTAGTATATTAAATGAACAATGGCTCGTGACTGCGGGCCATTGCGTCTGCAGTGGATTGAATAAGATTTTTCAAGCATCTCAAATTCAAGGTGTTATAGGTCTTCACAGTATTTCACAGTATCTTAACGGTAACGGTAACTCTTCTGAGACCCCAATACGTATTAATTTCAAACGCATTATACCTCATCCAAAATATGAATGCACCAACGTAAAAAATGATATTGGTATGGTAAAATGACAATAATAATAATACTTTATTCGTTACTAAACAATTAATGCCTCTCATTAATTAGCCCTACTTGAGTTGGAAGAACCTTTGTCATTTACGGAGGGAGTTAAGCCAATTTGTGTAAGTGTTGAAAATCCTCATATAGAGTACGAGAATCAATTGGCAATTGTATCTGGTTGGGGATGGACAAATGAGAACCAAGAAGAAGGGCACAAGGCAGATATATTAAAGAAGGTGGCGGTAAAAATCTGGAACAATAATAGCTGTGAAAAATCTTACAAAATAAATGGGAAACCTAATAGTTTAATATCGGATACTCAATTATGTGCAGGATTCAAAAGCGGAGGAGCAGATTCTTGTTGGGTAAGTAATTCATAACACGAAGTGATGTTCGTACACACAGGGGCGGATCCAGAAACGTTTCTTTGTGGGTTAAAATAATTTTATACCTCATTTGGTGAAAAGATAAATCTTTAATACATACGATTCTTGCATATAAAAGGGTTTGAGATGAAATACATACCGTAAAATTATATACTCAAACAAATTATTTGATCCTAACTCTTCATAAATGTATAATTTTTTTTACGAAAATATCATTTCTACCAGCTGGATCCGCTTCTGGTACAGATGTATACATATGTATGTATGTATGTTTATAAATTTACTTCAAAAAAATATTAATATTTTAGGCTGATTCTGGTGGTCCACTCATTATGAAGGACCAAATATTAGTGGGTATTGTCTCAACGGGAATAGGTTGTGCCAGGCCGGGACTTCCGGGAATATACACGCGTGTCAGCAAATATGTTACCTGGATTGAATCAGTTTTAAGATAATTTAAGGCTTTAAAAAAGACTGTGATAAAAGTATGTGTATAAGTAGTTTATAAATACATACATATAAGTTTTAAAAGTGATGTTAAATTTACGGTACCTGATGTAAAAAGCTTAAATAAAACAAAGTAAATAATGAATTTAAACCCAAATTTCATATTATTTACAATTATAAATTCAAATAAAAGTTCTATCTGCCACCGGCAACAAAGATGACTCTCTTTATCTTGTGAGAGCGCTCTAAAAATCCATATTTTTTATAACAGTGCTTCAGTGCCACTTCGATTAAAAGATTTCCCTTTTGGATTTCTGGAGAATTTTTGAACATATTTTTGACAATAAAACGATGTGACATATTCATTTTCACTTTTGCTTCAACAAATACAAACAATATTTATTCTTAATTTTTTCTTACAAATTTACCGTTCTTAATAAAAATTTATTGATAATCCAAAATGCTCTTCTGATTCTAGGTTTACCAAAAGCTGTTCAAAGTTCCTTCATTTTTCTTTCATACCAGCCCAAAGAAAATAATCGAAGAGTCTCGTAACTTTTTTTAGAGTCTCGTAACTACTAATCTTTGACTAAAAGCTTTGCAACTCCCATCTTCTCGCTGACCATTGCCTGATTTGAACTTCTCCTATTTTCTTATTTTTTCCACCAATTCTATAAAATTCGAAAAATTAGAAAGAAAAAACATGTGTGTTGTTTTCCCTGTTCCTATGTTGGTAAGTTCTTCTGAAGTGGGAGCATTTAACCAATAACTTTTAATAATAGAGAAGATTATTTCCAGGTCTATACAGTTAGTGGTGTGATTATTGTGGAGCTTTCCTAATAGATTTAATATCTAGAATTTTGGAAGTTGGTCGGATCAAAACTCGAACCTTCCAAATTGTACTACGCACTCTTAACTACTCGGCTATTAATTTATAATTGCATATCCTAATGAAAAATTTCGAAATTCAATTTCAAGAGCAGTCACACGTAAAAAAAAATTCATGGAATTTAAATTTAAATTTTGAAAATTATTCTAAATTTCCATTTTACACAATTAAACTTCCCTGACAATACTCAAATCCTTTGACAGCACTTTCAAGAAAAATAAAAATTGCTAATGCAGCATGAGTAATTGGAAATTTACTTGCAGAAATCAAATTGTAGATAAATGAGTGCTATCATACACTGCAATTTTTATTTCTGAAATTACATGAAATAACACTCCTCCAGTTACTTATTGCACAGTTGAATTCCACCCCGATGTAGGTGCGATACTCAGCACGACGATCTTTAGCATTCTAGCCCGTTAAATGACCGTAGAGGAATGGGAGCTGACAGAACAGATACACAATTCGACATACTGCACCGTGAAACGACAGCGCTTCATCGGAATATCGGGCCATTCACATAACTCGCCTGACATAACAATTGCTAGCGCCGGTTAAATAAACAGCATATATTGTCAGCCCATGTAGACTCTCGCATCGGACCATTTACCAATAATAATTTCGATTGAAAGGCCTCCCGACTTTTTTTCGTGGACCACCGATTTCTTAAGTTCAAAAAAGCTAACCGGCTCAGCTTCATGGAATTTTCCGCGAACGCCCTCAGTGCTCTCCCCACTCCAACCGTCGTCATACTAGGTGAACATATTTTCCGCGGTACAGTTGTATCCGCTGCCGACCGCGGTTGTATTAAGACTAAAGCGTGACTTACTTCGCTCACTAAGCAAGGAACTCAACGTGACTCACTACACTCACAAAGCAAGGAACTCAACGTGGAGTTCCGGTGACAAATGGATCAATATAAGCGGATTATCTGGGAGGAACAGACAAGGCCCTGCAATCTCTTCTCTATGGCAATCAACTTATGGTTCACTATCAAATCATTATCTACCCCGACGAGACGTGATGACCGGATGGAAATTTCATTCGGTAATCACGCCTCGTCGGACCCGAAGAGATGAGTGAGCTATTTTAGGCGGCTGTTTACACCACACCCTTCGGTTGGCAAAAAGAAGCGACGTTTGCGGAAGCTGCCAAATTCCTGGGAAGATATTCAAGGGGTTATCGGCGAAAGCCTCGAAACCATCGGTCCTAACAGAATAAGCACACTGATACTAAATTATTTAGGTTTAGATTATTTCACCAAAGTCATTAGCTTGTCTGTGGCCACTCTAATTATACCCGATATGTGAAAACAGAGGAGAGTGTTCTCACTACTGAAATCGGTGAAACATGCCAATAATGAGAGTCCTATCAGCCAATATATCCCCTTTCCCCAGTAGCGAAGGCTATTAAACATTGCTGCTCGTCATTTTCACACCATTCAAACAACCACAGCAACGCATGTACAGAGCCGCAACAAAATCATCAAATCGTTAGTCAGAAGCACTTGGGGTAAAGACAAAGAAAAGCGCTACCGTCCTGATCATCCCAATAGACACTCATTTGAAGCCGAACCTCTACCCAGGCACATCAGGAAGGGAGTACTAGACTACCTCGACTCCCTACAACAATATGGGCAAGAACTGCTGCACATGTTGGCGTACCGCAGGCTTTAAACGCCTTTCATTGGAAATCAAAAACTCGAGCTGCTACGAGAGGCCCGAATATTTCCCGCACCATTAAGGTTTTAAGAACTTACGACTCCCAATCAGAACGCAAAAAAACTGATATATTTATTTTTAACACTTTTTTTTACACTTCTTTTTTAAATTCCTCATTTACAGTGGTGGCTAAGAATATACAACAAACGACTCCCACGACAGCCGGTTCTATGCACCGGAGTTGACCCGGATTTTATCGGGCCAAGGGCTGTCACCATTTCGGCGACCTAACCCCGTTTAGGTCATCAGGTAATTTTAGTTTTAGTGCATCAATGGAGCAACATCTCCCAGCAGGCCTGCTCCAAATCCTTCTCATCAGAGCTGGCGTAGAAACCAAGCCTGGTCCAACGTATTATTTCTGCTGTGTGTGCCGAAGACGACTCCACCATTATTCCACCTCGGTTAGATGTAACCAGTGCAATGGTTGGAGTCATCTTAAGACCTGTTCAGGCCTTAAGACCCATAGGGAGTGGACGACGCGTTACGTGGCCCCATGCTACCAGGGCCCAACTGCGCCTCTACCCCATACGGCAGTACCTTCAGCACATTTACCCACCAGACCTCCACAGCCCAACGGAGCTCCCCGCAGCATGATTCCCAACCTTCTTTACCCAACCCTCCCCCACCCCCGTCCAGCTCCACCTCTCGTGCGGGGGCTAATCAGCAGCTCCTAGTACCTCTCACAGCTTGTTCCGTCTGTCAGACCATAGTACGGCGGAATGGGAGATCAGTCAAATGCAACTCATGCACTGGCTGGTGCCACTTTCGGTCGTGCTCTGGTCTGCGCACTACTCGTGAGTGGAGTAATGCATTCGTTGATGTAAGAGTCTGCCCCCGCCTGTAAACACTACGCAGCCGCCAACTACCACCAATGTGCGGCAACTACCACAGCGGGTTACACAGCTGCCACAGACAAGATCCACGCACAACTCCCTCACCCCCGTGTTAGGAACGTTTCCCCGAGACACTTTAGACTCGTACAATTTAACTGCAACGGACTCCAAAGAAAGATCGACGAGATAGTTGACTTCATGAGCCGGGAACGCCTGCCAATAGCTGCAATCAAAGAGACTAAACTGAGCGCCCGCTCAGATCTTCTGAGCCGGGCTGGCTATAATATTATAAGAAAAGATCGCGAACGAGATCATGGTGGAGGCTTGGCCTTCATTTTACACAACACCGTGCAGTATCGTCTTATCGACGGCGACATCGACCGCAGGGATACTACCCTAGAATGTCAGGGCATAGCCATCCGGTCAGGCGGTGTCGAGCCCGAAATAATTAATATATACATTCCTCCCGTTACAAGTTGCTCAGTTGAATACCGTCCTGATATAGGTGCGCTACTCAGAGGCGAAACCCGTTTGGGTTTGGCCGACTTTAACGCGCATCACGATCTTTGGCATTCCTGCCTGTCAAATGATCGTCGAGGAATGGAGCTGGCGGAACAGTAGACGATACGACATTCTGCACAATGAAGGACGAAGCCCCCCACCAGGATTGTGGGCAACTGCCCTAGCTCGCTGGTCTAATAAACTGCATAGATTGGCGACCTATGCTTACACTCGCATCAGACCATTTTCCCATAGTCATCTCGATTGACAGGCCTCCCGACTTCGTTTCCGTGGACAACCGAACATTTTTTAACTTTAACAAAGCTAACTGGCCCGGCTTCACGGAATTTACTGCGAATGCCTTCGGTGGTCTCCTCACTCCCACCAACGTCTTCTCTGCAGAAAACACATTCCGCAAAATTGTCGTATCTGCTTGCCGTCTGCTTCATACCTGCAGGTCGAATCGCGAAAATCCGCCCTCATTTCCCCACCGAAGCGTCGGTTTTAGCGACAAGGCGCGACATATTACGCCAGGCCGATCCCTGTGATCCCCGTATCAGGGAACTTAACGCCGAGATTCGTAACAAGGTCAACATCCATATGCGGAACAAGTGGAGGAGCACTTAAGGTCTTGTTCAAGCTTCTCTATCTGTCTCTATCCACTCCAATTATACCCGACGTGTGGAAACTGGGTAGAGTGGTCCCGCTACTAAAGCCGGGGAAACCTGCAAATAAAGAAGACTCTTATCGTCGGATATCTCTCCTTTCCGCACCGCAGTAGCGAAGACAATTGAGGCCTTGCTGCTCCCGTCACTCACACACCATCTGAGCCGAGCTACACATCAGCAAGGCTTCCGAAAAGTGCACAGCACCACAACTGCACTTAACGCCATAAACACCCAGATAATTCATGGCTTTAACCAAAATTGACCCTGTGCACGAACTGTCTTAGTAGCACTGGACCTGTCGAATGCTTCCGACACGGTAAATCATTCAGTGCTACTATCGGACATGAGGATTCCTAATTACCGCCTTGATTGAAGAGGTGGACCATGAACTACCTGAGTGGTCGACGATCATCGGTTGATTTTCGAGGTCAAACATCAAAGCTTTGAAAATTAAACAAGGTGTTCCGCAGGGTGGTGTCCTCTCCCCAATACTGTTTAATTTCTATATTTCGAGACTTCCTCCACCACCAGAGGGCGTCTCATTGATCTCATATGCCGATGACTGCTCGATTTTGGCGTCTGGCCAGGATATTGATAGCCTATGTTCTACAGTAAACTGTTACCTCGCCGACCTTTCCTACTTCTTCACTGCACGACACTTACATCTACAGCCTGCTTAATCCTCTGCCACCCTTTTCACCAGCTGGACGAAGGAGTACCGGCTAGAACTCAATGTAAAGGTTGATGATATAAAAATTCCGACCACGAACAACCCAAAGTTACTGGGAATCACGACGACTGCAATTACCACCAAAGTACAAAGCCGCAACAAAATCATCAAATCGCTAGCCGGTAGCACCTGGGGAAAGACAAAGAAACGCTGCTGGCAACGTACAAGGCAATTGGCCGGCCGGTCGTAAACTATGCTGCGCCGATTTGGACGCCGGGAATTAGCGCGACGCAGTTGAAGAAGCTTCAGACCTGCCAAAAAACCGCCCTTTGCACCGTGAAGGGAAACTTCCTTGTGGCGCCGGAACACCACTTACACAGTGAAACATCCATGCTCGCAGTTAAGGAGCATAATTTTATGCTGTGTAAGCAATACCTGCTGGGATGCTACTGCAGGGATCATCTGAAAAGGCACCTTTTGAAAGCTGAACCACCACCTAGGCACATCAGGAAGGGAGTACTTGACTACCGGGACGACATATAGCATTACAGACAAGACCCGCTGGACAGGAAGGCGTACAGACAGGCCATCAACACCATTCACCGAGAGTCCGTCAACACCTTCTTGAACCCTCTTCCAGTGAATGGTCTTCTCGGAGTCAAACCACCTCCCATCGCAGAACAAGAGATCAAGCTGCACCGTGAGACCCGCGTAACCCTGGCACAATTAAGATCAGGATACTGTAGCAGACTTAACTCCTATCTATCCAGACTCGACCCTGACATACCCAACATATGTCCCGCATGCAACGAGTGCCCGCACGATACTAACCACCTCTTTGCATGCCCACTTAACACGACTCATCTAACACCCCTCAACGTTTGCGTTCTTTTAACAGAAATTACAAAATTTTGTGGACTTTTATAAATCTACTTAACTCGATCTACCCCTATTTTCAAACAATACAAGCTGTGCTTTTATTACTTACCAAAGCAAAATTTTTAAAGCACAAGAAAGGGAAATATAAGTTTGGGTTCGAACGCAATAACTTGCTTGCCAAGTTACAACAACTAAAATAAAGCATAATATGCAAATTAAATAGCTCTTTCGTAGATTTTGGGAGCACAAAATATAATATTTTTCAATAATGTAAAAATTATTGAATTTGTATTAAAATAAAAATATTCGTTACGGTACTTTATTTAGATTACTTTTCTGGCATGTAGACATTCCAAACTTAATACATAAAACCATATGTGCAAGTACATAAAGAACACGTAAGGTCTTTGATTCGAATAAAAGGTCCACAATTTATTTAAGCAGAGAGTGAAGTGGAATTCTATACAAATTTTTGCAGTCTATCAATAAAAATTAAATATCAAATAATAGAAGCTTCGCTTTAGATTAAAACCTTTTCCTTCACTTGTTGAGTAATGCACATCTCCCCAACTACAAAATTGTTTTCCTATAGTGTGAACGGTGTATAATAAATTACACAAATTTATCAAATACTGAGCAACCGTGCTATTATTGTTTTGCGGATATAAACATGTCATAATTTAATTGGCGCAATTCTTTTATATTGATACAACTAACGTAAAGCTATAGTGTTAATTCACATGTTTTTAAATAAAATTTATCCAAATGGAGACTCCGAAGAGTGGAAGAAAACCACGAACGACGCGTAATCCTACACCACGCCTATCTGAGCGAAAAAAGTGCTTATTTAATGATGATGAAAATAAACTGGCGGGAAATGATGTGTTGGATGGAATAAAACCACTGGAACAGACAAATGAAATTAAGGGAACCTATTCTGTTACAACAAGGAGTAGACGTAGCGTTAAATGCCTTCTAGATTCTAAATGTCAACCTAGCACCATATGTTCCTTAAATGATGCGCCAATTGGAAAAAATTACCCTAACAGAACACCATTACGGAGAAGTCCACGTACCAATGTTGGAAACCAATCGCCTGACTGTGTTTCAAATATACCAATTGGTAAGGAAAATACACCAAATATTGATGTAGAGGATTATGGTGAAGAAAATCTTCAAAATCTGTTCAATACTTCAATGAGGATAACCTCTAATAAAAATCAAAATGTCACCCCCGGTATATTAGACCGGTCTGAAGGTCTAAAGCGATATCATGAAAAAACTGATGAAAATGTTGATTCAAGTCCACATAGAAAAACGCCTAAGATTTCTTCCAATGATGAAATTTTAGGAACAATATCAACGAAAAAATTCTATTCTGCATCGCGGGCAGCGAGTCTTACAGATTCTGTTGGCGGTTTAAAATCACCACCAATTTCTAATAAAATGATTCATATACGAACCCGACCTCGTCGTAATGTCAGAAAACAAATAATTAACAAGGGTGTGAAACACAAGATTAGGAAACCAGCACGCACAAACTTTTCTGGAAATAATTATCGGAACACATTCTCATCTGTAGACGTAGACCTGATATTGAAAAATGTGCGCAATGAAAAGTTGAAAAATCTTATTGTTTCAAAAAGAGAACAGCGCGAAAATATTGAAAAGATAC
Source organism: Neoceratitis asiatica (assembly GCA_030068015.2). NCBI lineage: Eukaryota > Metazoa > Arthropoda > Insecta > Diptera > Tephritidae > Neoceratitis > Neoceratitis asiatica. The sequence goes on from CM061526.1 coordinate 30,859,998, forward strand.
ACAACATTTTCCGATCTTGTAAAAATCCCATAGAAATGGCACGACCTTTAACAGCTATATCAGGAACTGATGATAAAAACAACAACACGTCTGAGTATACGTTATCAGCATGTAAAAATTATCAATCTTCACAAATGACAGACGAAGCCGATACAGATTTCTCTGATATTGATAGTAATATAGATGATTTTGAAGTGTTATCAAATGGCGAAGAGATTATTCCCCTAATTTCTCATGAGCCATCTGTTATAGAGGCAGCAATAATAGAAAATGAAATTGACAACCAAACGGCAACCCCACCAACTAAAAGAAAATTTTTCAAATCGGGTCGGACTAGTCATACACCTAAAGAAGTTCGTATTACAGAAAACATCAAAGCTTCGATGTGTAATGGAAAATTATCATTGATACAAGAAGAAAAAAAATTGAGAAAGAAACCAAAAAGAAGGCCGTCAAGTAAGTTTTGACTACTTGGCTATATATGCATATAACTATTTTTTAAGCTTCACTTTAATATTATTATTATATAATTTCAGCAACGTATGATATCTCAGATGAGCAAGCCACTGTTGAAGCGATTTTAAAAAATTTGAATGATACATCCTATGGAGATATAGATGAAAGTCACGCCGTCAATCAATCTGTTTGTGAAGATAGCAGCAAGAAATCTCCACCAGTGGAAGCTAACCAAATACATCTAGACAACGAATATGCCCATTTTCGAAACCGTTTACCATATAATACAAATGATCCAGCAGTTATAGAGCAACAGCATTTATTGCTTGACTTCCTTATCAGTAATAATATGTGTACAGAAGAAAATTTCACCATATTTATAGCAGATCCAGATAATCACAAAGAGGAAGCGGCTCGCATTGTGGATCAAGTCTTTGTTTTAGTCAATGAACAAGATTTCTATCGTCAGCGTATCCCGTTTAATACAACTGACCCAGAAATAGAAGCACAGCAACGCCGAATGTTGGAATTTCTAATTGAGAACAATATATGTACGGAAGAAAATTTTGATATATTTATTGCAAACTACAACCAAAGGTACAAAGAGGCAGATGAAATTTTAAAAGCTGTAAAGAACCAAGGAAAAGAAAATATATTGCAAGTAAATGAAATGGAAGCAAGCGATGCGTCCAATGTAAGAGAAATTGCTGAAAAAACAATTGATCAAACTCCTCAATGCATTGAAGAAAACGCATTGCCGTTACTTCCGCTTGATGATAATCCCAAAGACAAATTTTTCCCAATATTTGATACAACCAAATGGAAGCCCTTAGAACAGAAATCCAAACGAAATATTCCAAGAACTTGGAATTTTGGTATAGGTAATAACCAATACCAAATAGACGCAGGGCAGAAAAATTTTGGTGCTTACCAATGTAAACAATGCGGGCTTGTTTATAGCATTCATGAGCCGGAGGAAGAGCAACTACATCGGGATTACCATGCCTCTTTACATTTACTGCGTTTTAAAGGTTGGATTGATGAAGATATCGTTGCCATTTACCCGGAATGGGGTGTAGATGGACGTATATTGCGTATAACAGAGTCCTCACATAATCGACGACATGAACGCTTAGCTGATATATTAAAAATTGTTGACAAGGAACTGGGATTCGCATCATATATCATTCCACCAACTTTTGTGGTATGTTTAATTTAAACAAGCTATATATATATATATATATATATATATATATTTATAATCAATTTTAATAATTTTTCATTTTGCCATATAAAGGCATATCTCGCAGTGCGTAAATATCAAATTGTTGGTCTTTGTTTGGTTGTGCCACTCGAAAAGGCAAACAAATACATTAAAGTGGATGGTGTTGACTGTTGCACTCTGGAAGAGTACCCAGCTAAGTACGAAGATATAAGAAGTGTTGTGCCATTAGAATAATGAAAACATTATAATTTTCTAATTTCAGATGCGGCATATCTCGTATATGGGTTTCTCCTCTACATAGACGCTTACATATAGCAACAAAACTAATAAACGCAGTGCAACAAAATACAATTTTTGGTGAAGAAATTGCATTGGACATGATAGCATTCAGTGCGCCTACAGAAAACGGACGAATGTTTGCTCAGAAAGTGACAAAATTAGAGAATTTCTTAGTATACCAGTGAAAACAGTTATAGTAATGATAGTAATGTTCATAAAAGTAATGCTGTAGTTGTATAATAAAATTGTGCAACCTCTATTTTTACAATGCAAAGCAATATTTTGTTAATATGTTTAGAATTGAAGTTTTCATATAAAAAAATATTTCGGTTTGAATTCCACGAAATTGTTTAAAATACATACGTATGTACTTACTATAACTTTATTCTTTTTAAATAAAATATACTTAATTCTTTTGTTAACTATTAAAATGTTAGCAGCAAAATGGGTTCAATTTTCAGAACACAAAAAATTAATATAATACATCTCTTTAACCACTGCTCGATAAACCTGTGCTGTAAAAGATGTTTAAAAAATATGATGGACTATACACCAAATTCCATGGACAGTAAAGCTCTTGGGGTGGCTTTGGAAGAGGTACAGAGAAATGTGATTGGTATACCTATAACGATAGGCAGAAATGAAATTATTGGTCGAGATGAGCAATGGCAGCGTCACCCACACAATCACAAACGTAATTTGGTTAAGTTTTACTATGCCAATACTCAACAAATCAAACATGGAATAGAAACAGCTTTGTGTAGCAAGAACGACTGGCAAAATACAGAGCTAAAGGAACGAGCAGAAATCTGGCGAAAATGTGCTGATATCATTGCAGAGGAGGATCATCACAAGTTAAATGCAGCTATAATGTTGGGACAAGCAAAAACGGCCATAGAAGCAGAGAGAGACACTTTCCAATTAATAACACTCTTGCGGAAAAGTGCCGAATATATCATGCGTCTAGCGGAGATACAGTTGAGAAATTATCAACCGGACCGTATTAAAACTAAATATTATCAACGACCTCTAAATGGGTTTATTGCAGCTATATCTCCATTTAATCAAAACAACTTTTCTGCTCAGCTCGCTTTGAGTCCTGCACTCATGGGCAACTGTGTGCTGTGGAAACCGTCCAATTATAGTTTGTACTCTGACTACTTGCTTTGGAGTGCTACAAAAAAGGCTGGTCTGCCCCCAGGGGTTCTTAATTTTATACCTTGTAATGGAAACTTGTTTGTGGACGTTATTACAAAATCACCTTATTTTGGTGGCCTAAATTTCTCTGGTAGAACGTCTAGTTTTCAAAACATATTTAATGTTGCTTATACCCGGTTTAATCATTTTAAAAGTTATCCACGAATAGTGGCTGAATGTAGCACAAAAAATTTTCATTTTGTCCACGAAAGTGCGGATGTAAATGTGACAGCAAATGCCACTGCACATGCTGCATTTGAATACTCAGGTCAAAAATCTGAATCATGCTCGGGCATTTATGTTCCCGAAACTATATGGGGTCCATTAAAGGAAGCACTATTAGATCAGTTAGCCTGTATTAAAGTTGGCGATCCATGTGATCCCACAACGATTACGTCGGCTGTAATAAGTGAAATTTCCTATGAACGCATAATAAAATATATCAAAAACGCCAGCAATAATTGCAAATGTCAAATAATTTATGGCGGTGATTATTGCAAAACACATGGTTATTTCATTGAACCAACAGTTGTGGTATGTAGTGATCCCTTGGATCCACTTATGATTAAAGACATCTGCGGGCCAGTACTGAGCGTTTATGTGTATAAAAACAACGAATTAGATAATATTATAAATTTATTAAGAAAGGAATCCAAATATGCGTATACAGCGTCGGTTTTCGGTGATTCAAAAACTACTTATAAGCTAATTGAGAGATTAAGCTCAGTCTCAAATAACTTTTACATCAATGAAGGTTGTACCGGCAATATTATGGGGCATCCTAAATTTAGTGGTACTCGTCTATCCGGAACTAACGATCACAAAAGCTCCAAATTTTATTTTATGCGTTGGGCATGTGAGCAACTAATTGAAGAGGCAATAGATAATAAATCTAAAGAAGACAGCAGTACATAGATAATCTCGATTACCTTCATCCACAAAAAATATTTCATTCAAGGTTATTTAAATGAAATTTCATTGTGCATATTAAATAAATAGTAATAACAAAGAAAGAAGCATAACTAACACTAAACAGCTTTCCATTTGGGGTTTGGGCGAGGTACGAGTACAACTAAAAACTATTTGATGTGGGTATCTTAATATGGCTATAGTATTTTTTTATATCAAGAAAAGTTTGTAATTTATGTGGAGGAGCCCAAAGGCACACCGTATACATTATTGTAACGCTGTTCACATGTTTTCAAGTTTCACTAAAGGTAAAATGAGCATATATATAGACACTAATCATTCTTACCCAATGATCGTAAATATATTTGTTCAAATCAAAGCAAAAAAAATAAATTTAAATGTCTTTATTATTGTATGTTGAAATGTAATGCAATATTTATAGTACAATATTTTTTTCTGAATTATTAGTGTCGAATTATGATATCAGCAATGTGTTTGTTTGTTGCGTACTTTATGATTAATGTCATTGTAACTAAAAAAAAAAAACCACAAAAAACATTTTGAATCTTTGAGATGTCTGTATACACGTGAATATACAAATTTGTGAATGTTTAATATTGTTTTAGGTTGAATTAAATACACCTAATTGTAATGTAACTGCATTAATGCACATTAAGTAAATTATCAACTACAGAAATATGTATATTTGAATTGTCTTTCGACTGTGAGCTATTGTTATTAATCCTTAACACAAACTACCGCTCATATAAGTCATGCTGCCGAAGTAAAGTTCATCTCAGTACGGTGCATAACGGCGACCTGGCGGCGAAGGTCCTCGCATTCCCCTGGATGAAATCATTCTATCATCAAACGAATCGCGACTGAAATCCTCGTAGCTGTAAATTGAGAAATTTGTAAGATTTTCTTCAGATTCCGATAAACAAAAAATTATTTACCCATAACGACTAAGGCCATTGCTACTACGAGGTGGCGGTGAACGACGACTAAACATTGAATCATAACCACGGGAGAGGCTACTACCTCTTAAACTGCCACTTAGCGGTGGAGGCAGCGGCATCGGCTCTCGTCGGGAGAGTGGTGGAGGAGGGAAATCCCGCATTCTGGAACTTTGATAACGCCTCTCAAACAAGTCACGAGTATCCTCAAATCTACGATCATAGTAATCATAATCCTGAAAAAGATTTTAAATATTCAAATTTCAGAAGCGACCAAAAATAATTTAACGAAAATGCACCTTAGCAACTGGAAACAAAATTAATTAAATTTTTCTATTTTATAAAAATAATTATCGAACCAAAATTTCTTTTTGAAATATTTCCCCTGTTACCTATAGGAAATGTTGCTATTGGAAAACAAAAAGGAGGTACTAAAAGGCTTACACCTGTCATCATTTACTATTAAACTAAGAAAGAAAAATACTTTATATAAAGTACAAGAAATTATTTGGTTTTCAAGAAATCTAAACTTTGTACAAGTTTCTTGAGCCACGGGCGGGCAGACATGAAGATAATGGTGGCTTTACCATATGCTACTCGCTACTACACTTCTATAAAATATACTTGCATATTTATTGCATTTAAATAAAAATATCCAGTAATAAGTTTCAGTTTCATATTTGAGAAATCGTATAATGTCGTCCAATGGCTTTGATAAAATTAAATAAATCTATGAAGTGTAAAGTTAATAGTTTTTGTTAAATATTTGAACCTGCGGCTATTCAATTTATTTTGAACAAGAAAAAATCGAACATTTTTTCGTCTGACTACGTTTAGTGCAACATAATCTGATATATGTGGCCCTTGTGTTGTGTTTAAAAACTTTTAACCAAATCATAAACCGCATTTATTGAAATAATAAAATTGATTTGTGTAAATTTGTAAATTTTGATTGTCTGCTTGAATTTTTTAACGCAGTGTATTTGGGACTTTTTAGTAGTATGAATGTACTAGGAATGTTCTAAACTTCATCTTTTGATAGTTTAATTAACTTCAAAAGTAATCTAATTGTCAAATAAACCAAACGTAAATATGAACATGATAAATAGAACATAAATCTAAAAAAATAGTTCTTCAATATTTATTAATATAGAATTTACCCTAAAGCCATCCATAATCCTGTCACGTAAGAAAGGTGGTGGTGGTGGTGGTGGAGGATACGGATCACGACCATACATTCGGTCTCTATAGCCGCCGGCACTCAAACCGCGTTCACCGCCGTATAAGCGTGGACATTCTTTCGACCAATGGCCTGAACGACCGCAACGATAACACTGCTCCGGATCGCCCATACCTGGCTTAGGACGTACACGGCTAGTAGAAACTTGCACTTTTAACGGCTGACCGTCTACGACGCGACCATTCAATTCCTTGATGACATCTTGTACGTCGCCGATGCAATCCAAATGAACGAAGCCGTAGTTACGCACGATGTCACACTCGACGACGGTTCCAAACTTTTGAAACAACTCGCGCACTTCGGGTGCTCGCGTTTTGTCAGTTAAATTCCCAACGAAGATTTTCGTTGTTGGCGTATTAGGAGCGCGACGACTTTTGGCCGCTTCCACTTTTATGGCATTGTCATGCAACACGTACCCGTTCAGATTTTGGATGGCGTCGCGACCTTGCTGTTCTGTTTCCATATGAACGAAGCCATAATTTTTCACTACATCGCATTCCACAACTGTACCGTATTTTTCAAATAGTGGTCGCAGTTCCGTAGCCTGCGTTTTCTCATCAAGATTTCCAATGAAGAGCTTGAAAGTGCCTGCTCCTGGCATTTTGAAGGAATTACTATGGAAATATCCCTAAATATGTCGGGCCCGACGCGACGAAACGATCAGCTTTGCGAATAACAGCACCAAGGTAGATGACGAACCGGAATCGGCTTTGTATTTTCCCCGTGGTTCTAAATTATTAAATTAAACAGATTTTATATCATTTACAATAACCGATATGATGAAAGTGACAAGACATTTTATATATCCGGAATATGGAACTAACATGCCGAAATTACGTTAGGCACATCATCGAAACGTGAAACACGAGACGTCACAAACATTATTCGAATAGTTTCAACCTCTCAAACGCGTAAATTTAATACAAAACACATACAATAACTTTTTATCGCTTTTGATTTTTTATAGCCCGGTTGTATTGATCGCCGCTAGAGGTACGTTAATATATTATCGAAAATGGCGGCTGCACAAAATTCTATCATATGTACATATGCGCAAGAAAATTTTACAAGGATATATTGACTTACCTCAAATATAAATATTCAACGAATATATTGAGTATTACTTGAAAATTTTATTTCTAAATTTTTTCCTAATATACAAGTATAATAGAAGAAATTATTGTACACACATTTCTCAAAATTAAGAAAAATCTTCAAGACGATGACGCTGACACTATCGTTCATAAAAATAGATATGATACTATGTAGTCGATAGTCGATCAAAATCTCTATTATAAGGCTACGTCTTCGCAAAAAACATATATGTCCGGACTATAAGTTCATAAGACTGAGCTTACACACGAATACTCGTGTCGCTTTTTATCGGCAGTTTTGCTTTTGGTATTTTCCTTCATGTTCACACAGGGAAACTTTGTTCATGGCAATTTTCTGCCATTCCATTTCATTTCCTTTTCGCAATTTGCTATACACTCCTCCCCTATACAAGTTTTTACATATTTTCCAATATAAATCGTTATCATATGTATTCAACTGTGTACATAGACTGACATATTTACATTTACATATAGAAATCCAAATTTTAAATTCATTTTTCATTCACAAATTGTATTCGTTGGATGAACTAAATTTATTGATCATATGTCGAGTTATTAATGCAACTAAACGAACGTTACGACACTGAGGCCAACGCCATGCTCAACTACTATATTTCTGTGCTTTATAACTATTAGCTGAATTGAAGTTCTATATATTTTCTTCATTCTACACAATCCTATAAAATTGAACCACAAAGCTATAATTTATAATAAAGGATATTGTAATAATTTTTCGTAAGGGCTTCTCTATAAATCACGTAATCATACTGTAACGAACTTGCTAAATTCACCTCGATTATTCTCCTTTTTGTTCGAGTCCGATCACTGGATTACTAAACAAACTCCCAAGATTTATTTGTTCGGCCTTTTAACCGTCAGGAATTTATTTCTACAATTTTGTCTTTAGCCAACGGCTTATTTTACAATTATTTATACACATTTATTATCTGCTTCACTCAGCTTATCCGTTTCTCTAACACACAGCTCACAGCAGTGTTAACTCCACTAAGTTGTCTACTCGTCTTCTTTTTGTGATAGCGGCTGCCTCTCTTTTTATACCTGTAGATGACCTAACCATTCTGATCACGCGCTTAAGGATAGGCTGATTGTTCGTTTGCCTGCGGTAGCTGCAGCTACTCCGTTCATCCTTAACGACGTGGAATTTCCTTTTGTTTGTCCTTGGTATGGGTAATTTGCATTATACAGCCGCTTCTTTATTTTCTGTCCTTCCGGGAATTGCATTTACATCGTCAACAGTTTTGTTTGTCCTTGGTATGGGATTTTCGTCACAATACTGTTACGATTTTGCTGAATCAACCTCGATGATTTTCCAAATCCTTCGAATACGATCACTGCATTGTTCAATAAAAGTCACCAAATATGTTCGCAGTTTCTTAATTATAAAGAATGTGCTCATATGTCCTTTCATTACTCAGTAATTTAAAATTCAATTACAATTCACTTCACTATTCACAATTACTTTAATTACAACTTCCACAATGTACTATTTCTTATTACTTCACTGTAGTGTAATCCCCAACGCCTTTACTTTACTACTGACTCACTCTGAAGTTGTGTGGTGCCCTTATATAACACTCGGTTGTTCGCAACCAACCGCCTGGAATGATTGAATCGTCCCGATCATGCACATTCGCTTTTCCAAACGCTGCGAGCCTATCTAGGTGGACCACTTTCATCTTGTTTCTTGGCCTTCCAACGGTCTGGATTCGATACACTGCGTCGTTAAGTCGTTTGATTATCTTGTCAATACCTTCCCAATCGCATTAAAATTTTGGGGACAAACCTCTCTTCCGTTGTGGATTGTATAGCAACACTAAATCTCTATTTTGGAATCCTTCGGAGTTCATCGCCTTGATATACCTGGCCTTAAATTTGTAATGACTTCGTGATTTTGGCCCTTTCGATGCTATGCAGTCCTTGCAGCTAGCAATCCACTCAGCGATCGATTGACGACAATCAACCCAATAGAATCGCTGCTTCATTTTCTCCAGCATTTTCTTAATACCGAGGTGCCCTCCACTGGGACCATTATGAAATTCCTTAAGAACATCCGGAATTCTTAACCTTGGAACTACTATTAGCCGTCTAGAGCACTGGTCCTCTTCACTTTCCTATACTCTATGCATACAGCCAGATATTAACTCTAAACTGCTCCATTGTGCCCAGTATGCTTTCGCGATGGGACTCTCCGCTGCCATTTGTTCCTTACTTGGCCGTCTGCTCACCTTCAATCCGTGTATCACCAGTTCCAAGTCAGGGTCTACCTACTGACATTTTCTTAAGTGGCTTGCCTCCTAATTTTCTGCTCTTGTAAATGTCATTCGTCGGACGTCTGTTATGCCCTCAGCTTTTGAGCATCCTTTCCGTCGTTTTTCCAGGCTGTTGAAGCCCGACTTGCATTCGCGTGCGAAGTGACCTACTTTTCCACAACTGAAGCACTTTCCAGCTTAATTCTTGACACCAGAACGATTCATTCCTTCTATCGACTTCAGAGTTTTCAATATTTCAAACGCTTCACTTTGTAGGCTGGCTTACATAGCAGTGCCACTGTTTCACGTGTCTGAGCATACGCAACAGTTTCAGCGAATGCTAACTTTGGATTCGCATAAGTCTCTCGCTTGGTGTACACGTCTTTAATTCCGCTGATGACCCAATGGATTTTTGATCTTTCGAGATATTCACCCGATGCGTGCCCAGTGGCTAAATGAGCCAATCTCTCGATTTCGAAAGCATATTCCTGCAGAGATCATTGTGTTTTGGTCACGTTATTCCAGCTCCATTTGGTAAATTTGTCTCTTGTGCTCGCTACCATAGCGTTTTTCCAGGGCTCGCATTATTGCGTCATAGTTATCCCTCTAATATTCGGGAATAGTCACCAAAATTTTCGCTGCAGGTCCCTTCGACGCAACAAATAGCACAGCGGATTTTTCCTCGATGGTCCAAATATTTAACTCAGCTGTATTCTCGAACTGGAGTTTAAAAACTTGGAAAGGAATTTTACCGTCGAAAGATGGTGTTTTTACTTTGGGAGCGTTCACTGAAGTGGTTGGACGATGTAACTGCAAATCCCGAACACGACCTTCCAATGCGTTGACTTTGTCTCAATTAGATCCTCTATTTTTTCTTGCCGACCTTGCAATTCGTTGACTTCGCTCTCAATTAAATCCTGTCTTTGTTTAAGCCCTGCGTTTTCTTTCACCGGAGTTTCCTGTATTTGCGCAATTATCTTTTCTATGGATGATATCTGCTCCCTTGGTTCAACCATTTGTGATTTAATACTGGCATTCTGTGCATCCAGCTGTTGTGAGATACTGGCATTGATTTGTGAAACTGCAGCCAATAACATGTTCATATCCATACCCGTAGATGAGCCAGGAGCCTTTTCTTGAATCTTACTTGAGGGCAGCTCCAACTCCTTCGCAGAATCACTAGCCCAATCCTTGTCAATATCCTTCAAGGATACGTCTTCATCCTCGCGGCGGAATTCGTATTGGCTCAAGTCGATGCCTTCGACTTCCATTGCTTCTCGCAGCCGTGATTACAGCTCTGCCTTATTTCCAGTTGTAGGCAATCCTCGCTTTGCCATTTCCCTCTTGAGAGGAGGTATCGTCAAATCCTGAATCTTTACCATTTCCAATTATTATCATTTGGTATTTATTTAACAATCCCACATCAATCTCGATGATTTCCCAAATCCTTCGGGTACGATCACTGGATTGTAAAATAAAAGTCACCAACTATGTTCGCAGTTTTTTAATTATAAAGAATGTACTCAAATGTCCTAATTCAAATTCTCTTCACTAATTACAATTACATGAATTACAACTTTCACAATGTACTATTTCTTATTACTTCACTGTTGTTTAATCACCAACGCGTTTACTCTACAGTTGTGTGTCGCCCTTTTATAACAGTCGGTTTTTCGCAACCAACCGCCTGGAATGATCGAATCGTTCTCGATAACGAATGTTATCGATTTACGCTTTAGAACATGCCAGATATCGGCTTCTCTCTTTCATCTGACATTCGCTTTTCATTTTCGCCACAATTCATTAGGATTTCCGGGTCCCTGCTTCCCTTTATGTGAGTCAATGTGACCTTTTCTGTTACCCTAACCTGCAATGTCGGATGAAATGTAGTTTTATTTCACGCTCCTTTTCGTTTTATTCTACGCTGAACAGGAAAAAAAGCGCATATCCATTTCATTCATTAGGCATCGTCAGTTGACAAAAGGTCATTGAAAACTTGTAACAAAACTTGGAAACACTAATTTTATCTGCGACTATTTCATAAGCTCACATAAAACTTTGCGCAGATACATATGCGTGTAAAAAATCCAATGACAAATATTGGACCTCTTTAGTAAATGGCCGGAAGCCTACCCAATTCCAAACTAGGAAGCCAAAACACTTGCTGTTACATTCACTTACAATTGGTTTACCAGATACGGTGCGTTCCAGGAGATGTACCTGATACTGGGAATTCGAAGAACTCTAACGACAGCTCCGCATCCTCAATCAGACGGCATGGTAAATGATTCAACCGGTTCATCGGTTCGTAGTGAACGAAACAACGTTTAAAACACCTACTCTTTGATAGTGAATTCTGGTTGTTCATGTTATACAACCCACAACGGAAAGAAGGTTTTTTCCCAAAACCTTCCCCAATTGGGAAGGTACATATAAGGTAATTAAACGGCTAAACGACGTGGTGTGTTGAATGCAGAATTCAGATGAACGTAGTCCACTTAGAGAGGCTTGCAGCGTTTGCAACAGGAAAACTTAGGTGGAGGGCAATGTGAATGGAATATCGGATGAAAGTGAGAAGCTAATAACTGGCATATTCTAAGCATGAATCGAAAATATTCGTTGTCGAGAACACATCGATTATTTCAAGGACAGAACGAATAATCGATTTAGTATATAGGAACAACGCAGTCGTACACTGAACTCGTTGGTGATAACTCTACTGTTAAATAAAAATAGTACTCAGTGAAAATTGTAAAATAATTGATTGTAAATAGTGAAGTGGATTGTTAGTTATTGAGAAATAGACAACTAATTACTAGCATTTTATATGAATAGAGTTTTGAGGTGAATTTATTTCTTATATGTCAACACTATCTATCTAACATACCCAGCTGTGTGGAATTGTTCCAATAAAATATTTGTTATTGACTGGAAAGAATTATCGTAGTTTCCTCAAAAAATTTTTCCAAGCAACTACGTGGATGTAAACAGCTAATGCATGGGTTCAGTCATTTCTGCTTTACCAAGAAAACCTCCCATAAGTGTTAACATGAGCAGCCCACAGGCAGATATGGTTCGAGAGATTATAGCTAATAATAAGGTTGTCATCTTCTCCAAGAGCTACTGTCCCTATTGTACAATGGCAAAAGAGGTTAGTAAAAATATTCGATTCATGTATGAGTACCAAATAATGTATGTAATTACTCTTTTTTTTTTTTTTTTGGTAGCAATTTCGCAAACTTTCTGTGGCCGCACATGTAGTTGAATTAGACAGTCGTAATGATGCTGATGAAATCCAAAATATCCTTGGGGAGTTAACAGGCGGAAGAACAGTAAGACATTTTCTTTTAAATGACTAACTTGCATTCTCTAAAACAATGACACAAGGTCAATGAAAGTCAAGTTTACTTCTATAACAATATAAATAATTCTACAGAAATGCCCTGGCTGATAACTATACTTTATTCAGGTATACTAAATGATGAGTAATACGATAGTGTATTAGGGTTATTCAATATTTTTTCCAGTTGGTTGGTATAGAGATTGTAAGAACAGATTGATTAAAATATTTTTGTGAAGCATTTGTAAAACAAATTTTAAAAATCGATTTTCCATACAAAAAAAAAAGTTAACTAGGTCTACTTATTCAAGTATTTAAATGTTGATATTTTTTAATATTAACAATTTTCCATTATTTTTATTTAAAAAAAAACTAACCCATATGTTTGAAAATATAATTGCAATTTCTGCTGCTTAAAATTTTGGTGAAGATGTAAAATGTAAGCACTGAAAAGAATAAGGAGAATATTGATCTATTTCAACTATCAAAAGCCTGACATTTTCTTCTTACATACATACATAACTGTTTTTCTCTCAAGTAATAATATTTTTATCTGAGTAAATTATATTATTTCCTAAAATCAAGATTTTTCTTTTAGGTGCCAAGATGCTTTATTGATGGAAAGTTCATTGGCGGCGGAACAGATGTTAAAAAAATGTACGAACAAGGAACCCTTCAAAAGTACTTTACTTAAAACTGACTTTTATAAATAAATAAAAATTGTTCGTACCTAATATTGTTTATGACGCTAGGTAAAAAAATGTATTGATAATGCTATTATTTTATATCAATTGTTATTAAATTCTAATTTTTCTTAATTTATCATCACTTTTATTTTTAATATTCTCATTTTCATATATTTACACTAATCGAGGTAAAGGTAAAAAAAAATTATTTGGAACATAGTAAAATGTGAACTATTACATTTACAACACAGACCGGGAATGGAAATTATAATTCTTCATGTGTGATGTTTTTATCGTCGGTATTCAAAACAGCTGATGGTTTTGAATATTCATTCGTTGTGACCGCCTGAGTATAGTGGTCGCTATTTTCATGATCCTCAATTTTCGTCATTAAATTTTTAATTTCTTGATCGTAATCCTTCCACTCTGGGACGATACGTTGGGCAGCAGTTAACTTAGCTTCTTTCGTCATTGGATTATTACACAAATCGATAACTTTTGCTTTTTTAAAAGAGTTGTCGCTACACCACGTTTGACACCACAACCACTCATCTGGTAATGACTTTATGGCCACCTGATGAATCATATTGTTCGGCAAGTCCTGGTCTAAGTTAGACAAACTGTTTGGATCCTGACTTAATGCTTGATACTGACCACGCAAACGATCACCCGCTGCGATTTTTCGGAATCGCTTAAGATCTACGACATACAAAGCAGAGATATGATATCTTCTACCCATAAGATGGCTACGCCAATAACCCTGCTTCCAGAAACGGAATCCTTCCATTTCTTTACGAGAATCGCAGAAAGGTGTGTAAGCATAAGGCGCTCCACCTAAATCCATATCATATAATTCTTTAATATCAGTTCGTACAATGGCATCGGCATCCACAAAAATTATCTTACGAACATTAAGCGGGAATAACACATCTAGGAAAAGAATCTTATATCCCCAAATCGTGCGCTGTTTCTCTGTTTGTTGATGTAGCCATCGTGGCCACTTGTATTGTACAAGTTCATATTGAAAACCATATTCTCGGGCCATATGGGGTAGAAAATCAGTAAATTGTGGAGACAAGTAATTTTTAAGAAACCAAAACTTAACAGGAGATTTTGTATGTTTCAGAACTGACAACATCATAATGCGCATAAGTCGTTCATATAAATGTCCTGAAGCCACTGAAAAAATGTTTATAATTTGCGAGTCTTCATCACCAACGTTTCCAGATGCAGAAGCTGTAGAACCCCCACCAAAAGAGTTGGCAATAGAGTTCCAAATGCCGGATGTTGCATCTTCTTCGTCATCGCCTAACAAGTCAGCATTCTGTTTACCAGATTTTTTTGTGACACGTAACTTAATCACGTGCGAACGCAATGTACTAATTACCACTTTTGTTAATTGATTTTGATGTATTGTATTAGGGCCTTCGGCATTAGTGATATCATATATGTCGGCAGATTTTCCTTCACGTAAACGTAGTTCCCAAACACCTGGATTAGCTTTAAGTTGGAAATATCCAAGATTCGCCATTACTATCGTATCAACAATTGCTGGTGACTTTTGTGTTCCCAAAGTCACTTGTAAGCCGCGTGGAGGTGCACCTGAGTTAGAGTCGAAACAATGACCTTCAAGTAAAAGATACTCCAATTCATATTCACTATGAACAGGACCACCGATGTCACTTAATTTGATATTATCCAAGTCATATACGGAATGCACCGCCTCTACAAGCCAATTTTCTGGGACTTGAAGATTTTGAGTTAGTAACGAATTAACAGGTAAGCCAGTGAATTTAGCGTATGGTCCTTCTCCTAACTTTCCGTTAGATTGAAATTGTACTTCAGGCTCAAGAACATATCGATAAAAGTTTTTTACAGGCATATCACTATGTTGGCCAACTGGCGTTAAGAATATATGCATCTTACAATTGAGAATGTTGCGCAATAAAATTAGAATAGGAGCCAGTTTTTGAGCACTTCGTGACGCTGGATCGACAACCGCTGAAATATCGAAATGCGGCATGGATGGTGTTTTAGGGGCTAAAGTAACGACAGAATTGTGTTTCTTTATATCATCGGGTATCTTAAAACGAGTCTTAGATTGTCTAGGTACAAGGCTTGCATACAATTTTAGCAAAGTATCACTAGTTATGTTAGAGTCATCAGTGTTATCTTCATCACTGTCAGCGCTTTGCTGCAATACTTTTCGTATTTTATCTCCATACTGGAAAGCATTAAATCGATCAATCAATCCGAAATCTTCAATAGTAAATTGCTCACCGGCAGATAACGGACCGAATATCTTACCGTTTCCGATAACTAAACGCCCAGACTTTGGCAATCCCAAAACACGTTGTGCATAAACCCTTAACATTTTCATATGTAGTTCGGTTGAGGTTAGAATATCGTTGAAAGAATCTGGAACATCGCTAATCTTATCGGGATTTTTAATCCATTTTAATACCAGATCTGTAGCTTCTACTGCTGGAAGAGCTTGGGAGGCAGCCCACACCAATCGATTTAGGTTATGTTTGTTGGAAACTGATAAACCTTCAACATTAGGTATAAATCCTACACGCACACTGCTTCCACCTTTAAGGTAGCGAAGAGCGTTCGCTAGGAGTTCACGCCCTTCTGGCTCTTCAACATCAGCCACAACCCAAATAGTTAAAAAATTTAATTTGGCATTACCAATACGTTCGGTTGAATGTTTGCCACAGAAATATTTTATATTGTCTAATAAAGCTGCAGTCATATCTCGATTTGAAAGCTGAATTAGATCCCGTACGTTGGATAAATCTATATTTTCATTTCCGGAGAAATCCATGAATTTCGTGGCATCAGCTTTAAGAATACGTTGGTTTAAGCGTGGCATAACATGGTCCTGATTCATAAGATAGTCAATAACTACATCAGCATCTGTCAAATCTCCTTTATAAACTGCTTTTTGAAATGTGCTAGTTTGTTGAACGATTTCGGAAAAAATAGCTTCTTCGAATTCACTATCAGAGCTCAAAATACTTTGTTGCATTGGTACACCATTAAGCAAAGCTTGAGGGGAGCTTTCAAAACCCAAACGTTCAATGAATTCTTGTGATAATTGCTTGCCATAGTCATAGTCAGAATCTTCATCTAGAATATCATCTATTTTTCCTCCAGATAAATTGCTGAATGTCTTTTTTAGTTGACTCCTTATATGCTGGTGGCGCACATTTTCTGCATCATCTGTGGCAGCATACACATCTGTTAAAAAACTTAAAGCTGATCGACCATCCTTACTTTGGGTTACGTAATTATAAGCACAAATAATGGAGTGGTAGTCTTTTAAGGAATCTTTATCAGCACTGCGGGTATCAAATACTAATCCCAGTCTTATAGGTGCTTGGTGAATAACAAAGCTCTCTGCTAGTTTTATCAGATTACGGCTAGCGGGTTTTAGTGGATCAACCACCAAGACTAAATTGAAAATATTTTTTCGAATGTTGCGCAACATTCCTGGAAATGCGGGTCTCAATAAATCCATTACACTTGAGGGCAAGCGGCGGTACTGAGCATCAGTTTCTATATCATTTATCCACATTATTGCGGTATCTCTGATATCGATGGCGAATTCTTTACCAGAAGCTCCAGAAAGGTCCAAGGCGAGAAGAGAAGTTGCCAGGCTACCGCGAATGTTATTTCTATGTAGACTCTCAATGACATGAATTTCAGAACGTACTGTTTCAACAATGGCACCGAGATCCATTGTATCAGCATCAAAAAACAATCCGTTAATAAACAATGCACCATCTGGTGGAACGATATTTAAACTACGTCCAAATACATCAATATTGTGTTTGATTTCAGAGCGCAATGCCTCTGACACTTTGTGATGAAGGAGGGTATGTGCTTGCATGGGGAAATTATGAGCGATAAATTGCAGTATTTGCAAAGCTTCGTCGCCCTGTACCTCTGATATAGCAACTGCTGCTTGTAACCCAAGATCTTGAAATTCCCATGCTTTTAACTGAGTGATTTCCTCGTTGCCCTTTAGGAGATTGTACCAAAATTGGTCCAGAGAATGGGACAAACTTGGGAAGCGGGATTTGAGTACTTTAAAATCAAAACCCTTAACCTCGAAATCATCCATGGTATTATCCTTTACACTATCATCATTTGCCTTTGGTGCGTCGTCCTGACTTTTATATTCTGTGGATTTAAGATGAAGTTCAACTCCATAACCAGAAAGTCGAACCGACTTGCTATTAGTAAGCGATGGAATAAAATGCCTTGTAATATATCGTATATTTCCAGAAATCGCTTCCTTCGATAATAATTTATGATACGCTGAAAAGGTATCTGTCGCAAAATCACCATACAGAATTACAGTTTGCGAATCATTCTTTGATCCCGGAAAAATATGATCAAAACTATATGTAACAATCTCTTTCGGAGCTTCATTGGTCGAATTTAGTTTTACTTCCAATTCGTCGATGTTACAAATAATATCACTTCCAATTTGAACGAAAGTTTCCACGTCGCATTGGGACTTATTATAAATGGCATTAGATATTTGTAAATGCGTCTGAATTCGTGGCGTCAAACTATGTAATGAAACTACTAACTTAAGTAACGGTAGTTGAAGTGGACTAAGACGATTTCGAACAACATTGATCGCCGCTAAATACTGATTCGATTCTGAAGCTAAAACAAAATAAAAGATAGAATGATTGATTAAATTAATTTCTCAGCTTTATTTACCATATTCTTTAATAGGCTTTTGTTCGCTTAAAATGTCATTCACGTAATCCCAAAACAGTGCAGGATTTTCGTCTGCTAAATATTCTGCAATTTCCCAATATAGGGGGGTTTGTTGCCATTTGGCATTAATAAGAGTTGTAACAGCGTAGCTTTGGGATGGAGCAGTCGAGGCATCATTTTCCTTCAATGATAAAGAAACAAGAAACACTAGGGCCAGCACCCGGCAGATAATTTCAAAACACATATTTTCTTCTAAGCTTTTTAAAGGATTCACTTCATAGTTTACAAAAATTTAAACGTTAATTTTACACTGCAAATCTATCTATATTTTTTCCTATGTGCTTTAATATTAAAAAAATATTTATTCTAAAGTACTGCCGGGAGTTCTACTTTAAATGACAAATGGAAAACTGATGTGGCATTACAAAGCCTTGTCACACCGTCAATTTTGTGACGATTTTGCTAAATTAATGCTACGATTTTGCTGAATCAACCACCATGATTTCCCAAATCCTTCGGGTACGATCACTGGATTGTTAAATAAAAGTCACCAAATTTATTTGCAGTTTCTTTATTTATAAAGAATTTATTTAATGTCCTTTTATTACTCAGTAATTCACAGTTCAACTACAATTCACTTTACTATTTACAATCACTTGTATTACAACTTTCACAATGTACTGTTTTTATTACTTCACTGTAGTGTAATAACCAACGCTTTTACTCTACGACTGAATTGGCAGCTGAGTGCCGCCGATATTTAGTAGTCGGCTGCTCGTAACCAAAACCTGGAATGATCGAATCGTTCTCGATAATGAATGTTTTCGTTTTACGTTCTAGAACATGCCAGTTGTCGGCCACTCTCTTTTATCTGACATTCGCTTCGCATTTTCGCCACACTGCCCTCCACTTAACGCAGCAAGCCTCTCTAGGTGGACCACTTTCATATTGTTTCTGCGCCTCCCAACGGTTTGGATTCGATACACTACGTCGTTTAGTCGTTTGATTATCTTGTATAGACCTTCCCAATTACATTGAAGTTTTAGGGACAAACCTCTCTTCCGTTGTGGATTGTATAGCAACACCAAATCTCCATTTTGAAAACCTTCGGAGTTCATCGCCTTGTCATACCTAGCCTTCATTTTGTCACTCATAAGTTGGGTTCGCTGTCTCACAAGAGAATGTGAGCCTCTCTAGGTGGACCACTTTCATATTGTTTCTGCGCCTCCCAACGGTTTGGATTCGATACACTACGTCGTTTAGTAGTTTGATTATCTTGTATGGACCTTCTCAATTACATTGAAGTTTTAGGGACAAACCTCTCTTCCGTTGTGGATTGTATAGCAACACCAAATCTTCATTTTGAAAACCTTCGGAGTTCATCGCCTTGTCATACCTAGCCTTCATTTTGTCACTCATAAGTTGAGTTCGCTGTCTCACAAGAGAATGTGAGATCGGTAGACGCTACCTTCGCAATTCTTCTCGCATCACCAGTTATTCCAAATTTTAAATCGCTGGGCAACCGAAGTTCACTACCAAACAGTATCTTCGCAGGCGTTGACCTGTTGTTTCATGAACCGCGGACCGATATCCCATCAGCAAAAGCGGTATGTGTACATCCCAATCATCATGATAATTGTCCACTACTTTCCGCAAGTGCTCTTCCAGGGTCCGGTTGAATCGCTCTACCATGCCATCTGATTGAGGATGCAGAGCTGTCGTTCGGGTTTTTCGAATACCAAGTATCTGACACATCTCCTGGAATACCGCCGATTCGAAGTTTATTCCTTGGTCTGAGTGCAATTCTATAGGCGCACCATATCTGGTAACCCAAGCAAAGTAGTCCATAACCACAAGAACGTATTTTTTTCCTTGTCTGCTCATAGGGAATGGACCGGCTATATGGGCCGTGACAGCCAAATCAATAGAACCGCTGCTTGATCTTCTCCAGCGTTTTAGTAATACCTAGGTGCCCTCCACCAGGACCGTTATGGAATTTCTTAAGAACATCCGGAATTCTTAACCTCGCAACTACTTTTAGCTTTCGGGAGCACTGGCCATCTTCACTTTCGCATACTCTATGCAAAACAGCCAGATATCAACTCTAAACCAAGTCGGATCTTCCTGCTGGCATTTCCTTAAGTGGCTTGCCTCCCGCTATTCTGCTGGTGTAATTGTCATTAGCGGGACGTCTATTATGTCTTCCTTAACCTCCGCTTTTAAGCAGTGCTTACATTCCAAATTACATGGTCGACGGACATAGCATCAGCATTCCCATGCGTATTTCCCTTGCGATATTCGATGGTGAAGTCATAACTTTGCAGTATCTCAATCCACCGTGCAAGCTGCCCTTCGTGACTCTTGAACCGTAGTAACCACTTCAGCGCTGCATGATCCGTTCTAACTCGGAAATGTTGACCATGCAGATATTTGTGGAAGTGTTTAATGCAATCCACCAACGCTAATAGTTCTCTCCGAGTTACGCAGTAGTTCCGCTCTGGTTTCCCCATAGACTGGCTATAGTAGGCAACTATCTTCTCCTGCCCATCAATCACTTGCGAAAGTACCCCTCCTATGCCATAACCACTAGCATCTGTGTCCAGAATAAATGTTGCACCTGGAACCGGGTACGCTAGCATAGGTGCAGTGCATAATCGTTCTTTTAAAGCTTGGAAAGCATCCTCTTGTTCAGTTTTCCACTCGAAAGATCTATTTTTCCTTGTGAGCTCATGGAGACTGTGAGCTATACTGGCGAAATTCGGAACAAAGCGGCGATAGTAAGTACACAGCCCAAGGAAACTTCTTAATTCATGCAAATTTCTGGGTCTCGGCCAATCCTTCACTGCTTCTATTTTTTCCTTCTCAGTACACATGCGCTTCGTGGTTACTTGATGACCTAAGTAATTCACCTCCTTCTTGAATAAAGAGCACTTCTTAGGACTTAGTTTAAGACCAGCGCCAGCTATTCTCTGGAAAACTTCTTCCAAATTACTCAGATGTTCGTCGAAGCTCTTTCCCAATACGATTATGTCATCCAGATACACCAAACAGGTCTTCCAGTGTAGTCCTTTTAGCACATGGTCCATTAATCTTTCAAAAGTGGCAGGAGCGTTGCATAAACCAAATGGCATTACCGTAAATTGCCATAGACCGTTGCCAGCACTAAAGGCTGTCTTCTCTTTATCTTCTTCACTCACTTCTACTTGCCAATACCCGTTCTTAAGGTCAAGTGTTGAGAACCATTCTGTGCCAGTCTGAGTCTAGTGTATCATCGATCCTGGGCAAAGGATAGCTGTCTTTCTTTGTGACATCATTTAATCTCCGATAGCGCACGCAGAGCCGCAACTGGCCATCTTTCTTCTTCACAAGTACTAACAGAGGGCTCCATGGATTTGCCGATGGTTCGATAACACCGCTTTCGCTTATTTCCCTAATTATTTGGCCAACAGCGTCACGTTTGGCTAGTGGAACACTTCGATGAGCTTGACGAATTGGTCTTGCTTCACCAGTATCAATGCAATGTTTCACTACATTGGTCCTGCCTGGTTTGTTGCCATCGATTGTCGATTCTGTTGGAGTATTACCCGCAAATACTCCACACCCGCAAGTTGACTGGCCTTGTGCTTGTACTTGTCTTCCAACCCATGTGTCCATGCATTTATATCTTCTTCCATGTCCTTCCTGCCAATGGAGCCGAATTCTGAAGATTCACTGCAGTTGATGTTGGCTTCCACCTCTTGACATTGTCCTAATACAGTTCCACTAGGAATTTTTATTGGTGATTTAAAATCATTTAATACCCTCACTGGGATACGTCCATTCTTTTGTGTCTTAGCCAGGGTTTTACCAATAAGTAGGTCCGGTGTAGAATTTGGTTCTGCTTCGGCAGCCCACAATTGGTTTGTCCCACAATCTCCATTAATTTTCGCCCAAACAACTGCTCCTGGCTTTGGTGGGATCAGTTCGGTGCCTTCTAGGACAACTTGCTTGCTGCTGTATGTGGAATTATAGCCAATGTTTAGTGGTACTTCCATTTTCTTATACTTCATAATTTTGTTATTCAAGTCGATCTTGATACCTTCATTCAACAAGAAGTCCACTCCTATGATTACCTCATTCACAATCTGCGCGACTATAAAGCTGTGTAACACCGCCACATTCCCTATTGTGGCCTCACATGTTACTTTCCACTTCACTTGGGTGGCCTCACCAGTTGCCGTTTTCAATCTTGCTCTAGGTAATGGTCTCACTTCTTTAGCGATCAGGTCAGTTCGAATGATGGAGTGTGATGCGCCCGTATCCACTGTTAATATTCGCGCTCGTCCATCCACATATACACCAATAGTAATGTTGCTCGTTTTTCTGCCAATTTGTGAGACAGAGATTATGGGGCATTCAATTGCAGGAGCCAGCATACGCCGCTTTAAACTAGCTAGTTTTAGTTTAACGACTGAGAAGTTGATGGTTCATCTTCATCAGCCTTCCGTTTGCGCTGTCCTTCCTGCCTGTTGGAACCCATTTTGCATTCGCGTGCGAAGTGAACAGGTTTTCCACATTTAAAGCATTTTCCCGCTTGATTCTTGACTCCAGAACGATTCATTCCTTCTAACGACTTCGGAGTTCTCAATATTTCGGTCATCACATCTGGTGTGTCAACCTCCACTTTATTGACTTTGTATGCTGGTCTGCTTATGAGTGCCGCCGTTTCACGTGTTTGAGCATACGCAATTGTTTCAGTGAATGTTAACTTCGGATTCGTATATGACTCTCGCTTAGTGTAAATGTCTTTTATTCCGCTGATGAAGCTTTGTATATTTACCATTTCGAGATGCTCACCCGATGCGTCTCCAATGGCTGAAGTGGTTGGATGATGTAACTGCAAATCCCGAACACGACCTTCCAATGCGTTGACTTTGTCTCAATTAGATCCTCTATTTTTTCTTGCCGACCTTGCAGTTCGTTAACTTTGCTCTCAATTAGATCCTCTCTTTCCTTAAGTTCTGCATTGTCTCTCACCAGATTTTGCTGTATTTGTGCGATTGTTCCTTCTACTCCATCCAACTTTTGTGAAATCTTGGCATCCATTGCAGAGTTACGGGTTCCTGCGCATCCAACTTTTGTGTCATGTTGGCATTGATTTGTGACATGTTGGCATTGATTTGTGAAATTGCAGCCAACAACATGTTCATGTCCATACCCGTAGATGAGACAGGAGCCTTTTCTTGAATCTTACTTGATGGCGGCTCCAACTCCTTCGCAGAATCAACAGTCTCTTCCTTGTCTATGTCCTTCAAGGATATCTCTTCGTCCTCGCGATGGAATTCGTACTGCTTCAAGTCGATACCATCGACTTCCATTGCTTCTCGCAGTCGCGATTGCAGCTCTGCCTTACTTCCTATTGTAGATAATCCTCGCTTTGCCAATTCCCCCTTGAGAGGAGGTATCGTCAAATCCTGAATCTTGACCATTTTTCAATTATTATCCTTTGGGATTTATTTAACAATCACACCTCTGACACCAATTTTTACGGTTTTGCTGAATCAACCTCGATGATTTCCCCAATCCTTTATGTACGATCACTGGATTGTTAAATAAAAATCACCAACTTTATTTGCAGTTTGTTTATTTATTAAGAATTTATTTAATGTCCATTTATTACTCAGTAATTCACAATTCAATTACAATTCACTGTACTATTTACAATCAATTATATTACAACTTTCACAATTTACTGTTTTTATTACTTCACTGCAGAGTAATCACCAACGCGTTTACTTTACGACTGAATAGCTTGGCAGCTGAGTATCGCCCTTATATAGTAGTCGGCTGCCCGCAACGAAAGCCTGGAATGATCGAATCGTTGTCGATAACGAATGTTCTCGTTTGACGCTCTAGTACATGCCAATTATCGGCTTCTCTCTTTCATCTGACATTCGCTTCGCATTTTCGACACATTAACTTTGATCCTTCGAGTTCGATAACTGGAAAGTTAAATAAAAGTCCTATGATTTGTAGTTCAATTAAAAAATAAAATTGCCTGCTGAGCGTTGTGAATTCACTATCGAGCCCTAAATTTTCGATTTTCGTATTCTATAACATTCTATATATTTGATTTTATATACACGCCGATTGCTCGAATGAATTTGTGGAAAGTTCCTGTCGCTGTCGCATTCTTCTGGCATTTGCATTTGACTGTTGCAACACACTGCCGCATCAGCGGTTTCAAAATTGTGTACAAACCATTCCAGTCTCTGAGCTCTGCTTACAGGATATTATATCTTGCTGTTACTAATCCAATCTGCTATGGACCCCACCTCAGTAGAACCTTTGCTTTTCCATTGTGTGCGGCATTATCCCAATTGCCTTCTCAGTCCGAAGTAGCACCTGTGGACAAGAGCGAACTATTTATGACTTCGAAGTGACGTGGGAGCTGAGTCGCGAATGCGATGACTGCTTCTTTAATGATAGGAGATATTTGGTCTTGAACTCATTAATTACCAGCCCCTTTCGCTTCACTTCTTTGTCTTACCTAAGAAAACAGAACTTATGGTGAATATCTGGTGGATATCTATATCGTAAGCAAACGCCAGAGATAGTATACTCTTGTTAAAGATCTATAGCACTGTAGCTCGATTATTTTCTCCAGCATCAAATTAAAGAAATCATACGATAAAAAGACACCCTGTTTGAAACCTAATTTGGTATCGAACGGCTCGGAAAGGTCCTTCCCAATTCCCAATTCGCCTCTGGTATTATCCAGGGTCAGTCTACATAGTCTTATGAGTTTTGTAGGGATATCAAATTAAGACATAGCGGCATAGAGGGAGCTCCTTATCATGTCATCGAAGGTAGTTTTAAAATATATGAAATGGGTGTATGTATTGATTCTTCTTCCTCGGGTCTTCTCCAAGATTTGTGGCATGGTGAATATCTTTTTTGGTACCTACATGTGTTTGATCCGGTCTTGAAACATTCTGTAAGTCATCGCATCTTCCCGTAAAAATTTCGAACATTATCCTTGCCGGCCAGCTCCACAAGTTTTTTATACTTAAGAATCTTGGCTTCTTTTTTTCTTTTTTTGTCTGCAAATGCGTGTTGATTCCCAATTCAGCTCTCGGTATATATCCTACCCAGCAAGTGTTATGGTCGACCGCTACGTTTCGAGATAAGGAATCCGTTTTGTCCTAGGAGGTTTGATATTCCGTTTCACAGCTCCTTTATATCAAGTTACTGATGTGTGCAAGTCAAGTAAAAATCTTTCGGTTGTCTCTTGTAATTGCAGCTTTGCACACTGTGCTCCGAGTTGATGTTGAGTCCTTTGAACGTACGCACATCTGAAACGATGGATTTTGTCAATCGCAACATGATCGATTTAGTTGTGTGTATTTCGATCCGGCGACTACCATGCGAAGTGATAAATTTTATTGTGCTGGAATTCAATACTACAGACAACCATATTTCGGGAGTCAGTGAAGTCGATCAGCCTTGGAGACTGTTGCGCTACAAACATATTGTGACGAAAATCCCATACCAAGGACAAACAAAACTGTTGACGATGTAAATGCAATTCCCGGAAGGACAGAAAATAAAGATGCGGCTGTATAATGCAAATTACCCATACCAAGGACAAACAAAAGGGTAGACAGATTGAAGGAAATTCCACGTCGTTAAGGATGAACGGAGTAGCGGCAGCTACCGCAGGCAAACGAACAATCAGCCTATCCTTAAGCGCGTGAACAGAATGGTTAGGTCATCTACGGGTATAAAAAGAGAGGCAGCCGCTATCACAGGAGAGACGAGTAGACAACTTAGTGGAGTTAACACTGCTGTGAGCTGTGTGTGTTTGAGAAACGGATAAGCTGAGTGAAGCAGATAATAAGTGTGTAAAAATAATTGTAAAATAAGCCGTTGGCTAAAGACAAAATTGTAGAAATAAATTCCTGACGGTGAAGAAACCGAACAAATAAATCTTGGGAGTTTATTTAGTAATCCAGTGATCGGACTCGAACAAAAGGAGAATAATCGAAGTGAATTTAGCAAGTTCGTTACAATATTATTTGCCCGTGGCGGAGTAGCACACATAAGTGCGTTCTATGCGCTCATAGTAAACTTCTTGGGTCATATCATCCTTACCTTCCGCCGGGGCATGAGCGCAAGAATTTCGCTTTAATGGGCATTTTGGCTAGGTGTTCATACATAGGGATGAATGTCGGGACTTGGCGACGGAGTCTCTCTTTCACCACAAAACCTACACCAAATTCACCGTTTATTTATATGGCCGCTAAAGTAGATTTCACAAGGACTCATCTTCTTCCGTCCTTGTCCCGTTCATCGAACTTCTTGGACGGCGGTGATGTCAACATTTACTCTTACGAGGACTGAACTATATGGGCAGTGGCCCCTTCCCAAATAAGGGACAGATCATTACAACTGCATGGCCTCAAATCGTAATCCTTTAACCATTTGCAGGGGTCGTCATCAAATGGGTTCTCTTATAGGAGGCTTATACACGTTTTTGGCTCCTAAGCCCCACACACAAGCGCCAGGGGTTCACCTTCTCACTTTAGCTCTCCTCCAAACGGATGTTTGTTGGGTATTCAGAAGATACTTGATCTTAGACCAGCAGTGGTGTGTTATTCGAAGCATATGTAAAAGAATTATTTCTGGCCACTCGCAGGTGAATGTCAGTGAAAAACTTTCCTCACTTGTGTGAACTTATCGCCCCATCCGAGCTGGTTACTGCCCAAGAAAATTTCATGACCGTTTTTGGCTTGAGGGCTGGAAACTAAGCTTAACGATACAACGCAAGTAAGATAATTGGTCGCTTTCTAATGTCTTGTCGCGGCTAAGTGAAGCCACTTTATTTTTGACAGCTCGATAACAACAAACGACTGTTGGGAGTCAAAAGCATTGTACAGCCTACATAGTAACCTAACTCCGTTTCCATTTTACTTCCTTCTTCAATCGGTTCCTTTTATCGGTTGTCAAACCAGGGTGCTGTGAAACAGCCAGGGTGTCGTAAATTACAGCCTGGGCTTCGTGAAGCAATGAATTCGAAGTAGGGTTGTTGTGTTGCAAGAATTTCTGTTAATAGTTTAAGAACATCAGGTATGTTTACACAAATTTTGAATATTTTCTTTCAATAGATTAATAAAACTTCTTGGAAAGATTTCGCTCAAATATGTGCAATCGTTTCTTTCCATAAATTTAGTAGAATATGAAAAATAATTACAAAGCTATTTACCAAAATATTAAAACCGAATCCGATGTAGGTACAACCCTGCGCTGGTTTGTTTATGTTTATTTCTCATTCTTTTGAAGTATATATGTACATACATATGTATGTACAATGCTTTAGAGAATGAGATTGTCACAGAAATAATGTTAGTTGCTGAATAAAATGAGATATACCGAAGTTTTTATTGCAGAATGTCTTTTATATGTCATTTATGTAGGTAGTTATTTGTCTAAAAAGAAAATTAACTGAAATATGTTAGTTTAAAATTATGAGTATACATATGTATATAAGATTTGTATTGGTTTTCTTGTGAAATAAAAAATTGAAAATAAAAAATAAAGTTCAAAACACAATGAACTTTGAAGTTCGAGCGAAAAATGACTCTTATTTTAAGAAACTCATTAATTCAGGTTTGTGCAATTTTAGTTTATTGAGTTAACTTGCATACTATGCACTGGCAGCGCCGAAAACCAATGTTATTTTCGAGGCATGCAAAGAAAAACTAAATTCAGTTTAACTGAATAATGTATACTGTACTTAACTGAGCACATACACAAATTTATATAAACCGTAGTTGTAATTAAGTACATTGTACTGTATTTATATGTATGGTATATAGCATTCTAATTAAAATGTTTTTATTTAATAAAACTACAATATTCAATAAAATATATTTTGTTGGTTTCATTGACATATGTATTTAACACCTTTATTAAATTATATGACAGTAATATTACAATAAAACAAATTTCATACAAAATTTGGTGCGTACTTCAGGTACTTGTACACATACGACCTCACGAGACCCAAAACGAAGCATATTCTATACGGGAATATACATACAGCAACCTGATTTTATAAGGCGCAACTCACTGAAAACTGTATGTAGCACACATTTTGTTTAAACATAGCCAAATGCAGATTTCAAACATGCATTGTATTGTATATGTATATGTAGAAGTTTCTGTGTATTTATTTTACTTTTAAGTCATTAAATGTACTACCACCATTGCGGCAATTTCACAAATCACAGTACGCGTATTTCCCTTTAAGGCACACTAAATTTACATGCCTAAGTATATCACCATCCCAATATAATAAAGAAAATATGTTGGGATTTACATTTCTTGTTAGGTAGCAGAATATTATTTGTCTTGTTGCAGCGTGTGTGTCTTGGTTCAACAAGAATCAATTGGCACTTGCCATCCTATCCTTGCGACTGCGCTCCATATGGTTTCGTATAGCAGCTCATGGCACCGAGGTATAATATACGTATGCGTATGCATGCGGAGTACAGCAGTTCCTGTATCTATAAATCAAGAAGTTTATTAGTAAATAAGCGTTTTTAATAACGAAAACTATATTTACCTTCGTCTGCCAAACAATAAATCTGCATCTTGTTACGTATACAAAAGGAAATACAATAACCCAATAAAAACCTTTTGTATACGACGTAGATCAAATATGGCTAGTAGTTCACCACTTCCTTTACCTATAAATGAAAAAGTTCATTAGTAAATAAGCGTTTTTAATAACGAAAACTATATTTACCTTCATCAACAAAACAATAAATCTTCATATTGAAATGCGAATAAGAGGAAATACAATAAAGAAAATAATTACGCATGGTTGCATTTGTGAGGTCCATTTCAATATTAGAATTACTTATTAAATGTATAAAAAAGTTAATAAACTATTCAAATATTAATGAAAATAACTTGTAAGTAATACTTTTAACATTTCCCATGTACTTAATAATGAAATAAATTATTATTTTTTCCAATTTCAGTATCATTTTATGTCATTTAGTTATAGGTACTTTTTTTTCTGCATTGTAATGCATGCTAATGCATCCCAGCGCTCGAAGTTACGAATGACAACCGAAATGAGAAACGAAAACGATCAGGTGATCTCAGCTGTTCACCGGAAGCGGAAATAGACGAGAAGTTATTTTACTATGGAGGCTGTACAATGGTCAAAAGTATCGAGTATTTAGAAGTTTATTTAAAAATTATCAGACTCGGAGTGAAAGATTTTGTTTACAAATGAAATGCACTTTAGATGGAGGAAATACAAAAGGTTTTTAATTTAATTGCAATATTTTTGATATAACCATGAATATTATTCACAGTTTTTGCGAAGGCGGTACAATCTCTTTCAAAATTCGGTGGAGACTTATTTGTTGAAGCTGATATTGATGGAATACAGCTGCGAACACTGAATCCTACAAAATCTGCTGTTGGAACATACCGATTCAATAAGTCATTCTTCGATTGTTACGAAATCAATCCAAATGAGGAAACCTTTTGGAAATTGGATATGAGGGCATGTCTTACTGTATTCCGAAACACAAAGCAGGTATGAATGGATGTGTATATCGGCCAACATCTACCATGCACAACTCGAAGTTTTTTGTAACAGAAAAAGCAATGATGTTGATGTCCATTTTCATACAATTTCCAAAAAAATGGTTGTCGAAATACAACCACCCATAAAGATTCATAATAAAAATGCCGTACACTATTTATTTAAATGTCATTTTTCAAAAATCGGCTGCCAGTAATTTTACTTCAAGTTTCAAAATGTGAAATACTTTTTATGATTTCACTTTAACAGCAGTGAAGTACATGTTTCTTTCTTAAAGACCAAGTTCAATACAAAAGCGAAAAATTGAGTTCATCTACCTGATTGCGTTAGACGATATGTACATTGAATAATTATAAACAGCGACAGTAGTTCTTGTAGATAAAATCATAGAAAATTTATATTTCCATTAAAACATTTTTTTTTGAATTAGGTAGAGCGTTGCGATATGAGGTTTATACAAGATCAAGCAAAGTTTCAGATACAGCTTAAATGTCAACATGAAACCTTAAAGAATACGTGTATATCAGTTGACGACGAGGAGAATATAACAGCTGAAATGACGCCAGAAAACAATTGCAATACGTAAATCAATGAATATACAAATATTATTTATTTAATTTTCTTTCTTTTAGAATATGTGGATCACATAAAATATTTACTGAAATATCTAATAACTTTAATCCTGCGGAGGAAGAAATTACTCTTGAAGCGCAAGACAGAAAGGTAAACGTGAAAAACTATGTCGAGGGCTCTAGAGTAAATGAGAAATTTATGCGCTCCCAATTGCAATTAAAGTAAATATAGGTCATAAATTATTGATTTTTTATATTGTATTAATGATATTTAATTATTTATAGTGCGGATGAGTTCGATGAGTACAAAATAGAAAGACAAACATCTATAACATTTTGTTTAAAGGAGTTTAGGGCATTACTCATGTTTGCTGAGGCATTAAATGAAAACATATGTGTGCAATTCGACATGGCTGGCAGGTGAGTTAAAATAAGTTCTGATTAAAACGAAGTAATGTAATTAACGTGTGCTTATGTAGTCCTGTTTTTGTAGGGATATCACACAGAGATGAAATCCATTGTCTTCTAATTATGTCTACTCTATCATCAGATGAAGTAAGCTTTTATGATGACTGCCAAGAAAGCGAAGTCCAAGAATCTACTACGTCCAAATTATGCAAAAAGCGAAAATTGAATACAACAAGATCTTTTGACCAATCGAAAAGCTTTAGAAGAGACACCGAGCAAAAATGTATTACTGAAGATACGACTTTGAGCAATAGTTCATCATTGTTCCAATTTGAAAACAATAGTAATAAACGTAGCTCTTCATTGTCTATTACTGCACCTCGTAATCGTAACCAACCGTTATCGACGCAATCCGATGTAAGTATTCTTTTACTGCCTGCAGTATCCGAAGAATCGAATAGAATTCAGGCAAATCGAAGAACTAGTACTGAGGAAGAGGGTACAGAGTTAGCTGGGGTTTCAAACAGAGGAGATGAAGATTGCATTCCTGAGTCTCCAAAGCGTCAAGAAAGGGCAAACTTACGTGCTATATTTTCTCGATGTTTTCAGGCTACCTATGTACCATCGGAACCTTCAACGACAGGCCAAATATTTGCACTTGATTCAGATACTGAATAATAGATGTCGGAATTCTGTTTTTTTTTTTATTATTTATCTTGTATAAAATCATGGACTAATATTCGGAAGAAAGTTTGCTGTAAAAATATCTTTATTCTTTTCATGCAATTGCCTCATATTCTCTTGGGAACTTTTTAAAGAACATAAAACTGACTGCATTGTTACCTGAAAATAAAAAGTAAATTTTTTTAAGAATCGAGGTTCAAAATATATGTGCTTTACTTAATGTATAATGAAAAGTTTTATGGCTAAGTAATATATCTACTTTAAATTGAACATCAATATGTTTGATGAAAGTTTTCTTGGTCTAACATTTATCTCACTCAAAATTATAAGTATATATATGTGTTTTCCGGTTCCCCTACTAAATATTGTGTTTCAAATTTACTAAAGCGGCCAAACAACCAAAATATTACCTATTGATAAATAGATATTTACAAGGTAATAATACCCAGAACAAGTTAATGCCATTTGAGAAAAACAACGATGTTTGATAACTAAGTCTACGGAAGGCTACGTCATTACGCCTTTCACTTGAATAAATTTACTTTGTATTTAAGCAAGGATCATATTTGTATGCTATTAATTTTTACAATTTTTTACACTAAATTGCGTTCGTTATATAAGGCCAAAATTTATATACAAAATTTAATCTAATTGAAAAGTGTTAAAAGTAAACCGATAATCTCATTACCTGCGATTTCATAAGGAGTTGATCCGTATTTAATAGTTGCTTGGAAGAAGTCGTTATGAAGTTTTTCACAAATGTTGACATTGATTTATAGATCGCAACATTATTTTCGACTAAAAATAAATTGAAAATTTTAAAATTGTAAGAAACATACCATCAAAATCTTACTCAATTTTCGTTGCAATAAATTATTTTTATATCTTGACTCTACAAGGTTTTCGCTTGAGAAACTTGGTGTCTGCTTTTCGTATAAATCTGTAAGAGTTTTAGGTTTTATTAAATTAAGTTTCATTGGTATTTTACCTTCGTCCGACTCGGTGGCTTCTCCTGGAATTTCGGAAGCGAATATTTTTGTTCGCTGGATATTATAAAAACATAAATTATTGTTTATATAGTGTGAATAAGTAAATATATATATGTATATCTCATGAATTACTCCTGACTGTGTTTCCTCATCCGATTCGGAAGCTTCACCACGCACTAACTCAGCCATACGTAGATTTGTTGTTTCAACACAGTTTGCAGTCTGAATTACTTCCAATTATGATATTCCACTTTTAGTTGGGACCCTTTCGAATAATAAAAAAGTTTTTAGACTTGGAGCTTTATCATACTTTAGAAGCTAATTTACTGTAAAATAAATTTTTTTCGTTTATTGAGCGTTGACATGAATAATTGACTTTTTATTTGTACGACATAAATTGTGATTGAGAAATATTTTGTTTACATTTTTTTATGCGGATAATTCTTTACATTTTTAATGTCGATACAAATCGATAAATAAAGGTATATCGATATATACGCAGCTGAGTCGTAGTGTTACGATCTTGCTGATTAACTTCGATGATTTCCCAAATCCTTCGGGTACGATCACTGGATTGTTAAATAAAATCGTCAACTTAATTTGCAGTTTCTTTATATATAAAGAATTCAATTAATGTCCTTTTGATTACTCAGTAATTCACAATTTAATTACAATTTACTTTACTATTTACAATCACTTGTATATAACTTTCACAATGTACTGTTTTTATTACTTCAATGTAATGTAACCTTCACCGAGTTTAATTCACGACTGATTACTCTTGCAGTCGTATGTCGTCCTTATATATTTGTTTACTGCTGGAAAACGAAACCCCTGGAATAATCGCCTCGTTTACGATAATCGTCGTTTAAAATAATCGCCTCGTTTACGCTCTAGAACATGCCAGTTGTCGGCTCCTCACTTTCATCTGTCATTCGCTTCGCATTTTCGCCACACTGCCCTCCACATAAGTCTGATCGTCCCGATCAGACACATTGGCTGTTCCAAACGCAGCAAGCCTCTCTAGGTGGACCACTTTCATCTTGTTTCTCGGCCTCCCCACAGTTTGTATTCGATACACTACGTCGATTAGTCGTTTGATTATCTTGTATGGACCTTCCCAATTGCATTGAAGTTTTGGGGACAAACCTCTCTTTCGTTGTGGATTGTACAGCAACACCAAATCTCCATTTTGGAAGCCTTCGGAGTTCATCGCCTTGTCATACCCAGCCTTAATTTTGTCACTCATAATTTGAGTTCGCTGCCTCACAAGAGCATGTATCTCTCTTAACTCGTCCTCGAGAACAGTAGACGCTTCCTTCCCAATTCTTCTCGCATCACCAGTTATTCCAAATTTTAAATCGCTGGGCAACCGAAGTTCACTACCAAACAGTATCCTGGCAGCTGTTTGACCTGTTGTTTCATGCACTGCGGATCAATATCCCATCAGGAAAAGCGGTATGTGTACATCCCAATCATCTTGATTCCTGTCCGCTACTTTCCGCAAGTGCTCTTCCAGGGTCCGGTTGAATCGCTCTACCATGCCATCTGATTGAGGATGTCGTTCGTGTTTTCCGAATACCAAGAATCTGGTACATCTCTTGGAACACCGCCGCTTCAAAGTTTCTTCCTTGGTCTGAGTGCAATTCTATAGGCGCACCGTATCTGGTAACCCAATTGTGAGTGAATGCATCCGCAACTGTTTTCGCTTCCTGGTTTGGAATTGGGTAGACCTCAGGCCATTTACTAAAGTAGTCCATAACCACAAGAACGTATTCGTTTCCTTGTCTGCTCATAGGGAATGGACCGGCTACATCCATGGCAACCCGCTCAAATGGTGCACTTGAGTTATACTGCTTCATCTGCTCATGACTTCGTGACTTTGGCCCTTTAGCTGCAATGCACTCCGTGCAATTAGCAATCCACTCAGCGACCGATTGACGACAGCCAACCCAATAGAACCGCTGCTTGATCTTCTCCAGCTTTTTTGTAATGCCTAGGTGCCCTCCACTAGGACCATTATGGAATTCCTTAAGAACATCAGAATTCTTAACCTCGGAACTACTATAAGCTTCCGAGAGCACTGGCCATCTTTACTTTCCCATACTCTATGCAAACAGCCATATATCAATACTAAACTGTTCCATTGTGCCCAGTATGCCTTCGCGATGGGACTTTCCGCTGCCATTTGTTCTTTACTTGGCCGTCTGTTCACCTCCAATCCGTACATTACCAATTCCAAGTCCGGATCTTCTTGCTGACATTTCCTTAAGTGACTTGCCTTCCACTCTTCTGCTGATGTAACTGTCATTAGCCGGACGTCTATTATGTCTTCCTTACCCTCGGCTTTTGAGCAATGCTTACATTCCAAACTACATGGTCGACGGGACATAGCGTCAGCATTTCCGTGCGTATGACCCTTGCGGTGCTCGATGGTGAAGTCATAACTTTGCAGCCTCTCAATCCACCGTGGAAGCTGCCCTTCGGGATTCCTGAACTATAGTAGCCACTTCAGCGCTGCATGATCCGTTTTAACGCGGAAATGTTGACCATACAGATATTTGTGGAAGTGTTTAATGCAATCCACCAACGCTAATAGTTCTCTCCGAGTTACGCAGTAGTTCCTCTCTGGTTTCCCAATACACCGGCTATAGTAGGCAACTATCTTCTCCTGCCCATCAATCACTTGCGAAAGTACCCCTCCATATGTATGCCATATCCATATGTATGCCATAACAACTAGCATCTGTGTCCAGAATAAATGTTGCACCTGGAACCGGGTACGCTAGCATAGGTGCAGTGCATAGTCGTTCTTTTAAAGCTTGGAAAGCCTCCCCTTGTTCAGTTTTCCACTCGAAAGATCTATTTTTCCTTGTGAGTTCATGGAGACTGTGTGCTACACTGGCGAAATTCGGAACAAAGCGGTAATAGTAAGTACACAGCCCAAGGAAACTTCTTAATTCATGCAAATTTCTGGGTCTCGGCCAATCCTTCACTGCTTCTATTTTTTCCTTCGCAGTACACTGTTCCACTAGGAATTTTTACTGATGATCTGAAGTCATTTAATACTCTCACTGGGATGCGTCCATTCTTTCGTGTTTTAGCCAGGGTTTTTCCAATAAGTAGGTCCAGTGTATAATTTTGTGCTGCTTCGACAACCCACAATTGGTTCGTCCCACAATCTCCATTAATTTTCGCCCAAACAAATGCTTCTGACTTCGGTGGAATCAGTTCACTGCCTTCTAAGACCACTTGTTTGCTGCTGTATGTGAAATCATAGCCAATGTGTAGTGGTATTTCCATGTTCTTATACTCCATAACCTTGTTATTCAAGTCGATCTTTATACCTTGCTCCATCAAGAAGTCCACTCCTATGATTACCTCATCCACAATCTGCGCGACTATAAAGCTGTGTAACACCGTCACATTCCCTATTGAGACCTCACATGTTACTTCTCCCACTACTTGGGTATCCTCACCAGTCGCCGTTTTCAATATTGCTCCAGGTAATGGTCTCACTTCTTTAGCGATCAGGCCAGTTCGAATGATGGAGTGTGATGCGCCCGTATCCGCTGTTAATATTCGCGCTCGTCCATCCACATATCCACCAATAGTAATGTTGCTCGTTTTTCTGCCAATTTGCGAGACGGAGATTATGGGCATTCAATTGCAGGAACCAGCATACGCCCCTTTAGACTAGCTCGTTTTAGTTTAACGACTGAGAAGTTGATGGTTTATCCTCCTTCGTTTGCGCTGTCCTTCCTGTATGCTGGAACCCGTTTTGCATTCCCGTGCGAAGTGACCAGGCTTGCCATCAGAACGATTCATTCCTTCTAACGACTTCAGAATATTTCGGTCATCACATCTGCTGTTTCAACCTCCACTTTATTGACTTTGTATGCTGGTCTGCTTATGAGTGCCGCCGTTTCACGAGTTTGAGCATACGCCACTGTTTCAGCGAATGTTAACTTTGGATACGCATATGTCTCTCGCTTGGTGTAAACGTCTTTTATGCCGCTGATGAATTTTTGTATTTTCACCCTTTCGAGATGCTCACCCGATGCATCTCCGATGGCTAAATGAGCCAATCTCTCAAAGTCCGAAGCATATTCCTGTATAGATCCGTTATGTTTTTGGTCGCGCTTTTCTAACTCCATCTGGTAAATTTGTTTTCTGTGTTCGCTACCATAGCGTCTTTCCAGGGCTCGCATCAATCCGTCGTAATCATTTCTCTCATAATCAGGTACAGTTTGCAAAAGTTCTGCCGCAGGTCCTTCCAACGCCACGAATAGTGCAGCAGATTTTTCCTCCATGCTCCATTTATTGGTTTCAGCCGTCTTCTCAAACTGGAGCTTGAAGACTTGGAAGGGAATTTTTCCGTCAAAAGATGGTGTTTTTACCTTAGGAGAGTTCACTGAAGTGGTTGGACGATTTAACTTCAAGTCCCGGAAACGACCTTCCAATGTGTTGACTTTGGCTTCAATTAACTCTTCTATTTTTACTTGCCGACCTTCCAATTTGACCACTTTTGTCTCAATTAGCTCCTCTATTTTGTCTTGTCGACCGTGCAATTCGCTGACTTTGCTCTCAATTAGTTCCTGTCTTTCCTTAAGTTCTGCATTGTCTTTCTCCAGATTTGGCTGTATTTGCGCGATGGTTCCTCCTAAGGATGATATTTGCTCCCTCTGTTCAACCATTTGTGCTGTAATGCTGTCATTCATTGCAGACATATTTTGTGAATTACGGGCATCCTGTGAATCCATATTTTGTGATATGCTGGCATCGATTGCAGATATATTTTGTGAAATTGCAGCCAATAACATGTTCATGTCAATACCCGCAGATGAGATAGGGGCCTCTTCTTGAATCTTACTTGATGGCTGCTCCAACTCCTTCGCAGAATCAATAGCCTCTTCTTTGTCAATGTCCTTCAAGGATACATCTTCATCCTAGCGGCGGAATTCGTATTGGCTCAAGTCGATACCTTCAACTTCCATTGCTTCTCGCAGTCTCGATTGCAGCTCTGCCTTATTTCCAGTTGTAGATAATCCTCGCTTTGCCAACTCCTTCTTGAGAGGAGGTATCGTCAATTCCTGAATCTTCACCATCTTCCAACTATTATTCTTATGGATTTATTTAACAATCCCACTTCTGACACCAATTGTTACGACCTTGCTGATTAACCTCGATGATTTCCCAAATCCTTCGGGTACGATCTCTGGATTGTTAAATAAAATCGCCAACTTAATTTGCAGTTTCTTTATTTATAAAGAATTTAATTAATGTCCTTTTGATTACTCAGTAATTCACAATTCAATCACAATTTACTTTACTATTTACAATCACTTGTATATAACTTTCACAATGTACTGTTTTTATTATTTCAATGTAATGTAACCTCCAACGTTTTTAATTCACGACCGATTACTCTTGCAGTCGTATGTCGTCCTTATATATTTGTTTGCTGCTTGAAAACGAAACCCCTGGAATAATCGCGTCGTTTACGACAATCGCCTCGTTTATGCTTTAGAACATGCCAGTTGTCGGCTCCTCTCTTTTATCTGTCATTCGCTTCGCATTTTCGCCACAGTAGTGTAGATAACTCCCATAAGTCGTACAAGCCATATTCAAATTTTATATCAAATCTTAAAGTTAATTGAAATAAAAGTTACCCTGCTTTACCTGTAAATTTTTTTATTTTTTTTATTTAGGCGAACCGAGGTGAAGCAAAAATTTACTTTAACCTCTTTATGATACCACAATTCTTTAATATATTACATTATTTTCAAATAGAATTAGAAAGCGCTGATACCAGAAATGGTATCGATTTTAAGTATCAACTGTTTTACTGACGTAATATTCTTGAATTATTTAAAAGACTTTGTGGAGATCGAACGTTTATATTTGTTTTTAATAAGCATAGCAAAATTTTATTTTACCCATATGAAAAAATTGTGATATTATAATTACGTATTGAATTAGATAATTGAGGAAGCGACTACAAGTGAAAAGAAATTCATGGTGCTGATTTGAAAGCGCTTCACTATGTCTCTCATTTTATGTCATTTGGCTTGATACCTCTTTGCTATATCAAATTTATCCGATAGTTGGCGATATGTGTCTCTAGTATTGCTTAGTTTCCTGAGTGTAATATGCATGAATATCGTCGGACGAAAGCAATATGAGCGAGTTTAAGTAAGTTTTGTTTCTAATATACTTTGATGTAGCATATAAACGGGCTCCTCTCCCAGGACCTTATATGCGGTATTGAGGAGGTTTATCACATGATAATTGGTGATTTATTTGAAGAAGACGCATTAGTTAAAGTTAAGTCTGCATCTTCTTGGGAATCCCTTAAAAGATCGTTTTCAGTTTATGGTTTTGAGAGCCTGCCAACTAGTTCAGATCTTGAAGATTACTCGCCTTTTCCAATGCTCTCGACGTCCCTGGAGGACTCGTTGGGATCTTCTTCGGCTCGGCTCAGCTCATTGCATTTGCAGTCAGGCTATTGATCGTATCGGCATCTTATTAATAGGTCATGACCTTGATCTCAGTAAAACCATAATTAACACCACCCCCCCTCCTCATTTTCGCCAGCGATTCAATTGAGTTGTGTAAGACACTTCCAACACCATTTTTTCAACGCAGCTTGTACTCATTTCCATTGGGTCTTGAAAATTTTTACTTCAGGATCACCCTCATCCAGGACTCTAATTATAATGCGGTCTCGGGACATCTTTTCGCCTTTGCTGCTGGCGGCTCGAGTTCATGGAGCTCCTTTGGAAGCTCATTGATTGGCGGACTCAATTGCACTTTTCTAAGTAGTTAGGCAGCACGATGCCTTTCCGCACGCTTAGTTTTCGCACTGCCTCTACGCCGCTATGTCTGAATTTAATATCCCTACAAACTCATAAGGCTATGTAAAATGCCCATGGATAATACCAGAAGCGCAG
Source organism: Neoceratitis asiatica (assembly GCA_030068015.2). NCBI lineage: Eukaryota > Metazoa > Arthropoda > Insecta > Diptera > Tephritidae > Neoceratitis > Neoceratitis asiatica. The sequence continues at coordinate 30,899,622 of CM061526.1, forward strand.
TCAAAAGGAAGGAACTCCCCTCCGTTCGAAACCAAACAAGATTTAAGACAGGGTGACTCTTTATTTTCTGATTTTTTCATTCTGATGCTGGAGAAAACAATACGAGCTGCGAAGCTAAACAGACCAGGTACAATCTTTTACAAGAATGTACAATTGCTGGCGTATGCCGATGATATTGACATCATTGGTCATATCAACCGCACCGTAAGTTCTGATTTTTTCAGGCTAGAAATCATTCCCGTCTTAATAAATTGTGCAGAAGCTTGGACTATGTCGGCATCCGATGAGGCTTTAGGAGTATTCGAAAGAAGAGTTTTGCGAAAGATTTATGGTCCTTTGCAGGTTGGCAACGGCGAATACCGCAGACGTACAGACTATGAGCCAGATATACGTCGATATTGACATCCGAATGGATGAAATCGCTTCAGCGATGGAGTATCCGCTGATGTTAGCAGAGGAAGAGGAAGACCTCCACACCGTTGGAACTGGCGCCAGACAACGAACGAGTGGCGCGCTATACCCGATGCGGCTATAATCATGTAAGAGGTGTCTTCGCCAAAGAATAAGAACAAACACACCACCCCAATAAGCTGGGAGACGAGAGAAGCAAATACCGGCTGATTTCGGGCTACCCGGATGATGACGAGCGAGGAAGTAACCTCGAAGCTGATAAAACCACATATCACCAAACTACTTGGTGAAGCACGAACATTTATGAAAGAGGTGAGTCGCTCTTCAGGAAGTATTAGATGTTTATATCCGATGAATTAATAAACACGGTGATGCAATGGAGAGTTCGAGAGTAATACTCCACACCAGAAGTAGCAAAACATCTCGAATAGATGAAGACTGGGACAAATATGTATTAAGAGAAATGCTAGCAAAGTCTGTGCGTAAGATTGGATACCTTTAGAAGACGGATTGCACTTGGTCGTATTAACTGAAGACCCCTTAAGTTTATTGATGGATACTCACTTCCCAGGCAGCTCAGTAAGCCATACTACTGAGGATGCACCAAGTACGGAAGCTGAGTTAGGTCCCAATATTTTATTTGGAAATACTATCAGAGACTAATGCTCGCCAAGGACTCACGGAATATTCAATTACAGCCAACCTGGGGTTACATATCAGTCTGAGTGCTGAAATTAAACTATATTCCTCCAATATGGAGGAAAGTTAAGATAATATACAGTGGCGGACAAAAATCTACAAACACCGCCTGTATTCGTTGGAAGGTATTATCGCTTTGCTGAAAAATGTAGGCATACAGTTTTATTTCAAATCCTTTTCTAATCACATGTATTAAAACAAATCCATTCTCTAACATAAAATAAAACAGTTATGGTGAAGAAACTTAAAAATATCCTTGACAAAAGTCTACAAACACCACAGGTTTACTAACAGTTATGTCGATATGCTGTGTTGTTATGGCGGTTAGGTATATTTTCTTACTATTTTTTTTTAAATTATGTTTTCTAATTTGCTAGTATTTAATTTAGTTGTGGTTTAATTACATTAGCATCAACAATGGCTCCGCGGAAAGAAATGTCCATTGACGTACGAGTCTTGGTTATTCAGCACAGAAAAGAGAAGAAATTGTATGGTGAAATTAAAATTTTTTTAAGCCTAAGTCCACCAAAGGTACAAAACATTTTAAAAAACTTAAAAAACTTAGGAAAAAGGAAAGGAAGTGTTGGCCGCCTCAAGAAGCTAACTCGAAGAAACATCAGCTTTATTCTGAAGGAAGTGAATGATGATTCTAAAGTTACTGCTAAAAAATTAGTCGAAAACATCGCAGACTCATCAAGAAAATGTGTCAATTTAAGAACAATTGGAAGAGCTCTGAACGATAACAGCTTTCACAGTAAAATGCCACGTAAAAAGCTTCTTATATCTGAAAAAAATCGTAAACTTGCGTGGTGGCGGCAACGTAATAGTTTGAGGAAGCTATTATTATTAGTATTACCCCCTCAGAATTGATAAATTTCGATGCCACGACGGCTTCAAGCTGTTATTGATGCAAACGGTGAACAAACTAAATACTAAAAAGATCAGGTTACCTGATATTAATCGAAGTTTTTGCGCTAAGATATGTTATGTATGTACTGTTTGTAGACTTTTATCAATGTTGGATTTACGCTTTTTTTGTCATATCTTTACATATTTTATGTTGAAAAATGATTTTTGTTGAAATAAACATTTTCCAATAAACCTTTTGGACTTTCAATTCAACGAAAACAGCGGGTGTTTGTAGACTTTTGTCCGCCACTGTATATGTATACTAAAAGCCGGAAAAACTCACTTACTAGTTAGTTACTAGAATTACATATAACAAATAATTTAAAGCCACAACAACTGCCGGTATCACAGCATGCATACTCTAAAAGAAAATCCATGGAAACGGCAGTAAACTCGGTGATCGTGGAGATTGGAAAATCTTTAGAAGTAAAGCAATACACACTCGTAGCCATCGTGGACATAGACGACGCTTTTAATAACTTTCAGCCAAGGAGCATAATGAACGCGATAACAGAACTGGACATCACAGAGTCGCTTGTGAAATTAATTGAACATTTTCTGGATCCTAGCAATGAATAAAATTTTGGTGGACCTAGAAAAAAACGGAGTTCATGTAAGTTGCTTATGCTAACGATGTGGCTGTTTCAGTGAGAGGAAAACTCACGGATGCACTCTCCAATCTTATGCAAACAATTCTATATGATATAAATCGTAATTAAATAGACCCCGCTGGTTCTGACAAGAAGGGTTATAGATACAGAATGTTTTCCAAGCCACAATGATATCCGTGGTATCTGCAAGCTAGATGAACTTGCCGGATTAGGCAGTAGCTACAATTATATCCAAGTAAAGAAGGAATGTATAAACAAACGTGGCGAGAGTTGAATGTGGAATTGTGAAATATGAAAGAAATGACGTAAGAACTTTAATAGGAGTGCTAACAGGTCACTGCCTAATTAGTAGACACGCCACCAGACTAGGAATACCACACAACGACTACTGTAGGACTTGCCAGGAGCTCGAAAAAGAGGAGACGGTAGGACATCTTATATGCGGATGAAAGGCCTTGTACAGGAAAAAGTTCGAAACTAACGGCATCGGTTTTCTTGACGATATGCCGGAAGTTGCTAATACTATGCTATTTTGGTTAATCAACTTCATTAGGACAATCCTGTGGTTCAGAGAGTATATGTAGAGTACTTTTATGCATATTTACATATATGTATGTATGTTTGTAACGTACTGACGTTTTTGTGGTGATGTGATGTCATTGCGTTGTGTTGATGTGATGTGTTGACTTTTATCAAAGGACCGATGTGGTGTTCTCGTCATAATGTACTTGCATATGTATATGTGTCTTCTTTAATTGAAAGGAGCCTCTTAGAGTCGTTCAGTATAATAAAAGATTTACATATACATACTTATGTAGTTTTTTTTACCTGATGATGACTTTAAATTGAAATTAATTTTTTAAATTTCTTTCCATTATGTTGAAAATAAAACAAATTTAAATAAAAAATTTTGGTCCAAGTTGGCCCTTAAAAACGGTAACAGGCTTGAAAAATGAATCGATGTAATGTGATTGTGCATGAGTCATAGGTATTTTCACCTTTGTATTACTGCAATATTTGTTAAGGTGCCTTAGGGTCTAATTCTCAAAACTTATAGGAAAGAGCGGTTTTGGTCCGATAGGTGAAATTGATTACGCCAACCTAGCAAGTGTGCTAGCGACTTCGTTTCATTGCATTCCTTTGTGATCCGAAATGTAAGTAAGCTGAAGTTGATTCCGTTCTCCCACTATATCATCGATGCAGATGTTATTCTGGCTATATGTCTTCTCTCATATATGTGCATACATATATACTCGTAGAGTTTACGAGGTACGTTCGAAGGAAAAGGTAAAGGTTTTGCTCACTGTTTTATTTGATTACAATGGTGTGGTGCAGTATGAGTTCCTGCCAAAAGGTCGTACAGTTAATAAGGAATACTATAAGGAAGTTATGCAACGTTTGCGTGAAGCAATGCGGCTCAAACGATCGAAATTGTGGAAAAACAAATCGTGGGTTCTGCATCACGATAATGCACCAGCTCACACATCAATGTTTATTCGTGATTTTTTGGCCAAAAACAAAACCGTAATCATGCCTCTACTACCGTATTCACCAGATTTGGCTCCCTGCGACTTTTTCCTATTCCCAAAACTAAAAAAAAAAACAAAGAAAGGATGTTGAGATCAAGTCAGAATCTAAGAAAGAGCTGATGGCTATACCGAAAAGCGTATTTCAGAAGTGCTTCGAGGATTGGAAAAAGCGTTAGCACAAGTGTATTATATAGGAGGATTACTTTGTAGGGGACAAAATAGATATTGATGAATAAATAAGTACTTTAAAAAAAAATCCAAATTTACCTTTTCCTTTGAACACACCTCGTATATACCTTCTTTACACAAGATTCATTTGTAAATTTATTTTCATGGTTTATTTATACGTAACTGTGCTCCTATTATCATTTATCATGGTTGCAAATATAATTTTGTTATCATTAAAATGATGTGTTGTGATCATTTTGCGATATTATCAATTCATCTGATAATAATTTATGAAGAAGTGATGAATCAGTGCAGACTTGAATGTTCAACGGTAAGGTGAAATAAATTATTTCTTGTAAAGCACTATAGCGGTTCATACATACATATACAGGTAACATATGCATTTAGTATAGTTGTACATGCATGTAAAGGAATATTTGAATATTGTGGGAAGTTATGGATACCGTGGAGTTAAATGATGACAGTTTCATTAAAAATCGGTAATTATTCAAACAAACAAAAAAAAAAAAAATTCGAACTACTACACTTAACTGCACAATTGTCAGAAAATTCAAGGACAAGCCCCCTTTGTGGGACACTTTTCAAGATCCACCATCGAGAAGAGCAACTGGATCGGCAGCAAGTTGGGCGAAATTAGGATGCATATTAAAGATTTTCAAATTACTAACATATGGTTTGGTGTTTTTGATGATACTAGGAGCGGCCGTTATATCGAAGTTAAGTTTCCTATTTATGGTAGCACAATTTCGTGGTAATGCGCGTGTGAAGATTTGCAACATTATAGGTATGTACCATTAATATCGTAGATAAAAATTTCTCAGTGTCAGTGAGTCAGAACTTCTATAATTACTGCTTCAAACTATTATTCTCTTAATTTATATGTAGTACAAGTATATGCATTTGTAAGTTACATAGGGTTTTACAAACTGTTTGAGCAACCAATATTTCCGTTACTATACGAATTTCTTAAAAATGTTTGCACCTGCAGGTGAAAAATAAAAAAAATTTAATTTAATTTTAAAAGCAGTAATAAGTAGCATAAAAAATTTCTTGGAAATTGAATTTAAATTTTAGCTTTTCTGAGAAATAACATTTCTCTGATACTGTACTATGTTGACAACACTTTCAAGAGAAATAAAAATTGCTACGAGGGAAAGAGCTAGAAAACTTATATAATATTTGATCATTTGGTTGAATTTTAGTAAAGAAAACCAAAATTATTTACAAATAAAATTTTAGGAAGGATGAGAGATTTAGTAACAAGTAAGGTTATAAAATGTTAAATTTAGTTTTTTTTTCATTTCATCGATTAGACTTATTAATAAATGTACTATACGCAAACTACTATTCGCGGATTTCACTGAAATTGCTTTTTGACTGTTCAGACGGCGAAATTTATCTTAAAATTTTTTTTGTGATCGCATCCATATACATTATTGGTGTAGAGGTAAAGATTAATTATAAAAATTTGTAACTGACAAAATAAAATTTTAAGCGATCAATTCGTTTTATCCATTTCGCATACTTTCCCAGCAGAAATTAATTTTTTGCGTAAGAAAACGCAACTGATAATCAAAATATACGTTGAACTTCCTCAGCCCTTACTTAGCTGACCGACAAAATTACTAAAGCATACATATGTTGATGTTGGGTTTGGGAAATGAAAAATTCGTATTCCTTTGAAAAAACAATTTGCGCAATTGCTTACATAATATTAAAAATTTGTTTCAGTATTGCTGTTCACTTCGTGAGCCTTCAATATTTCAAATTCAATCAGGGGATTAGTCCTTCCGACGGTATATCTGAGAGCCGTTCGAAAATCGTTACAGGCGTCAATTATGTATTGTAAAAGAGGTGATAGGTGATAATAACGAAAAAATTAACCTTCAACCAAATTTAAATATATAAAATTTCCCATTATATTATTAATCTAGCTAAGGATTTGTATGTATGTATGTAAAAAGGGCTATTCATTTAGTGGTTTCGAATGTGTAGGGGTGTATATTGACAACATGTTTTGTTTTAGTTAAAAGTCAGACATTTATGAAAATGGATGGCTTTACAAATGCACAACGCGTTAAAATTGTTGTAACCTACTATAAAGATGGTGATTGAATCGTGGCCACGTTCTGTGCTTTAAAAGAAGATTATAGTGCATATAATCGTCCAACTACTCAAGCAAGTGGGCGGCCGCGATAGCCGAGTGGTTAGCATTGCGTACTGACATTCGGAAGGCCTGGGTTCGAGCCCAGGTTCAAGCAACATCCAAAATAATGGAAAAAAAAATTTCTAATTGCGGTCGCCCCTCGGCAGGGAATGTCAAGCCCTCCGAGTGTATTTCTGGCATGAAATAAAGCTCCTCATAAAAATCCATCAGCCGTTCGGAGCCGGCTTAGAATAAACTGTAGGTCCCTCCATTTGTTGGTAAAAACATCAAGACGCAAAAGCACAAATTGGAGGAGGAGCTTGGCCGAAAATCGCTTCAGCGGTTACAAAGCGCTAAATATATATATATATATATACTCAAGCAAGTGTTAAAATTTTGAAGAGAATGGATAGGTTAGATATATTGTAAGGTCTGTGTATCATCGTTTCTCTCGTTCCACCTCAAATATCGCTGCTATAAGAAAAAGTGTATAAAGTGTAAAAAACAGCTGGAACTTTCTTAAGGCACATTAGGCCTAGCGTATTTTGAATTTGGACTTACACTTACATTCATATAAAGTCCAGCTCACACAACAATTGAAGCCAGCTGACCAATGTAGTCAGAAATAAGAAAGAAGGGCTGTCTTCGGCCATGACGAAGTCTGTATACAATTCATGAACAATTTATTGAAAATCGCAAAATTCGATATATATGATTTTTAGTGTCAATATAAACTTGAATTTACGTCGATAGAATACCAAATATCACGCTCTCTGATGAGTTTTGCGGATTTTGGATGCAAAACCTCATATCTGAAAAAATCGGTTGTATGGGGGCTATAAGATATAGTAGTCCGATTTCAACGATTCTCAGTGTCAATATTTATCTTACTTTACTTGTGCAGGATACCAAAGTTCACGCTGTTAAATGCTTTTTTGACTGAGTTTTGACCATTGAATAAAGTTTTTTTATTTTTTGAGTTTTGAAAGATGGACAGAAGAACAGACGGGCCAGCTTTTCTCAACTTTTAGCGAGACAAACGAAGAGCACTATATTTTTCTGTGTAAGATATAGTAAAACAAAAAATTATTATTTTTATCTACAATACTCAATTACTTTAAGAGAGAGAAAGAAATAATGTTGACAGCATCTTCGTTAGGCGCGCATCTATAGATTTTCTTCACCGAACCCTAAAACCGAATAGTTCCGAATGGTTTTACTGAAGCTTCTTCTCTGCCGAGACACTAGACTCCACACGGGTTGGTTACCGCATTTCGTCCGAAGGTTGCTTACGTTTCTAGGGTGCGTGAATTGGATGTCAAAGTAGGAATTGAGTATAGCCCTGTGACTGTCAGCCGTGGCGAAATCAATTTTAAAACATAATGACAAACCCTTTTCTTTCTAACAAAGCTGAATTCTTATCCATAGCATTAAATTATATATGTACATACGTTTTATATCTTCTTGAAACCCACGTGTTTAAAATAAGCACCCTTAAAATGTTTTTATTTTGCAGATGAAAATGGTTTGTTTACTGCAGTTTTGCCGAAAGAGGAACAATGTGCATGGGTTTGGGCATTGATTTTTGCATTTTCTGCACCTGAAGTACTTACATTTTTTCGAGCTTTGCGTATTTGTACTTTCAAAGATGTGAAATCACCCACTTGGATGGAAGTTGCGCTGGTGAGTTAGTTTCCACATACATATTTCAAAATTATTGCAATTAATATTCTTTGTGTTTAAAGGTTTTAATTTTTGAAATTTTACACACCATTGGCTTGGCATTATTGGTATTCTATGTTATGCCGCAGTTGGATTCAGTGCGAGCTCTAATGATTTGTAATGCGGTTTGTTTCATACCCGGTATTCTTAGTAAGTTCAAAGGGGAGAAATTATTTATACATATGTACATATTATATTTAAGTACACATACTTGCATAAGCATAAGTAATACGTGTGTTATTGATGATGCAAGTTTTATTATTTTTACAGACATCGGATGGAATTCTAATATTACTAGACGATTTATTTTTTATTTACCGATTGGAATTTTGGCAATTGTGGCACAAATGAGTGCTTTGGTGGTGTGGCCCGCATTCTCATCCACTTTAGCCGTACATATAATCGTTCTTCCACTAGTACTCATCTCAATGCGCTGGTGGGAAAACTATGCTATTTCATCTTCTTTTTTAGGTTTGCCATATTTTCATATACTCTATTATTAATAATTATTATGTTTTAAAATTTATGAAAATTTTTGTTTTGACCATTCATATTTTCAGGACATATATTGACAATTTTTCGACGGAGTCGTTCTAGATATCAGACATATCTTTATCTCTCGCCCGTAAAAACTATTCTGTTTTCTGTAATTGGGCTTGGATTTCATGGTTCCCCTATTACCGAATATTTTTCATCATTCATGAAAGCTTGGCAATCGCATGAAATATTGGTTTATCGCGGCGAGGTAAGTAAATTTAATTGATGAAATTCCGAAGAGATCATTATAAATAATTATATATAACTTTTATATATCAATATGTACAAAACAAATTTAATATTAAGGAAGTTGTTAACTTTAATATTTCCCAAGGTATTGCCAACGAGGAGTATTGAAATCTCTGCATTTTCTCACACATTCCTTCTTCTCAATTATTACGTACTTAAGGTATATGTATATAACACACACTACGTTTATGCTTTACAATTCATGAATTATTTTTTTCACGAATTCTAAAATGGTCGTATTTATGCAGCACTTAAAAAGTCGTGAAATTAAGAATTTAAAACAAAAATTTCATCTATTAGTCTAAATTTGTGTACAATTTTCGTCTATTATAAAATGCGTGAATTGGTGTTTCTGCACACACTCTCTATACGTGTGGGCTTCTTGAAGTGGGCGTTCACACGTTAACAAAAAGAAAGATAATAAAAGAAAATGTTTAATATCAGGATATAACCAATCGATTTATTAATTTAAATTTGTATAAAATTTACAAGAATAATTATTTACAATTATGTATGATTTACCTTGAAGTAGCGCATTGGCTGATGTGATCCGCTTGAAGTTTGTGAAGAAGTGAAGTTTATACTTTTTTTCAAACAGTCGCGTACGATCGTTTCAATAGTTATTTTTTATAATTTATTTTTATTTTTTGTTTTGTCTATGTGTGCAAGCATGCAGGTGGTCCTTGATGTTTAAGCTGTTGTCCTAAACATAGTATTTATATTTAAGCTGTTGGCCTAAAAACACTCTTTGTTCTTTTTCATGAATTGTATTCATGAAATTTCCAACGCATAATTGTAGGAACAATTAAATTTAATTAGTAGAAAGGCGGTTTTGGGCGGATTGATTTTTAGTTTTCTTAAGGTTTCAATATAAATTTTGACCAATTTTTCCCCCATCGGCGCTTTCAACTCTTTTAGTGATTTAAATTGTTAATCACTTCTATACACATTATTTGACAAAAGAAATTTTTCTATCGAAATTTGACTTATATAGACGTTAGACAACGTCATCAACCAATCGTTAATAGATGAGTTAGAATAGATAGAAATCAATCATATTCTTCTGTATTGAATAGACGCTTTACTAAATTATAGGAAAATTCAAGCCCAATGAAGACTAGGCGTGATAAGGTAAGAGCTTGTTAAGAGCTTGTCAACAATTAGGTCCTAATTAGAATCATGAGGCACTCAGAATAATAAATAATTGGATTAACTCAGCGGAACATAAAAAAAATGTATCAAATTCGACAAGCATATTGTTGAAAAATTCCATGATAAACTGTAGCTGAACTCTCAAAAAATTTCAAGTAAATCGAACAGTAAATAGATCGGTACCACGTCCACGAAAAAAAACTCACAATAACCACTCTCCAGGCTCCGATGAAGTCATCCTGAAAACTAAACAAAAATGGCTTAGTGTATAAGGTCTATAAATACAGCCTCTGTTATATATGTATATAAGTATATATCTTCTTCTTTTTGGCGTAAGCCCCGTTTGCGCGATTATAGCCGAATTACCAATAGCGCGTCACTCGTACTTTCTCCTCACTGTTTGGCGCCAGTTGGAAATTCCAAGTGAAACCAGGTTCCTCTCCACTGACGGGGTGGAGGTATTCCTCTTCCTTAGCTTCCACTAAAGGGTACTCTACTCCACCTAGTACCATCAAAACTGGAGTGCTTTTATCCATTTGGACGACATGACCAGCTAGCTTAGCCTATGTCTCTTGATTCGCTGTACTTTGCCAATATCACCGTTTAAATATTACAGCTCATCGTTTCACCGTCTGCAGTATTCGCCATTGCCAACGCTCAAAGAAGGATTATAAATCTTCCGGAAAGCTTTACTCTCGAAAATTCCTAAAGCCGACTCAGCGGAAATCGACATCATCCAAACTTCTGCATATGTCCGGACGGGAATGATGAGCGACTTGTAGAGTTTGGGCTTGGTTCGTCGAGAAAGGACTTTACTTTTCAATTTCCTGCTCAGTCCAAAGTAGCACCTCTTGTCATTCTGCGTTGGATTTCAAGATTGGTTGGTGTTGTTAATGCTGGTTCCAATATAAACGAAATACGTCTGTTAACAGTGATGTGGGAGCCGAGTCGCGAATGCGATGCCTGTTTATTTGATGACAGGAGATATTGCGTAAAGTCACCCGGTGTGAAACCTCGTTTGACGGCTCGGAGAAGTTATTTCTAATTTTGAGTTTTGAGAAGATATCAAATTCAGATATAACGGCATCGAGGCGGTTTCTTATCGTGCTATCCAAGGCAGCTTTAAAATCGATGGAAAGGTGGTGTGTATCGATTCTTTTGCCTCATTTATTATACAGGATTTGGTGCAATGTGAATATCTGATCAATGGTGGATTTACTAAGCCTAGAGCTACACTGATGAGGTCCAATACGTTTGTTGTAGTTTTTGAGGGAGTAATCGTTATTCGAACTTCGTCAAAGTCGGGTGATAAAAAGTCTAAACTATCATCACCGATTAGGGTTTGGGGTTCGCCATCTCTTGCATTCACGTTCACGTGCTAAATCAATACACCAAGTATTCTAAGGACATTGGTAATCAGATTACCTCCTTTTCCCTATATGAGTATACACGGTCTTGAAACCTCTATAAGTCGCCGCACCTTCTCATAGAATTCTCGAGTATTACCCTTGTTGGCCAGCTTCTCAAGCTCTTCATACGCACGCTTATCGGGCAATTTCTGTTTTCGTCTGCAAATGTGCCTCGCTTCCCTCTTCATCTCTCGGTATCTATCCCACCCCGTACGGGTTCTGTTCGATCGCAACGATGCGAGGCAGATAGTCCGTTTTCACTCCACTGAAGCTTAACATTACTCTTCGTGCCAGCTCTTTTTCTGACACTGTTGAAAATCAACTACATTTGTTAGAATAATAGCAATACACATACCACAAATTGGAAATAGTGCTCGGCCGAAAATCACTTCAGCGGTGACAAAGCACCAATTATTTTATGTACATATGTATACGCCGTCCTTTATCTTCTCACCATAGCTGATTTCGATTCATATTATTGAATTTCACATGTTTTGATCACTTAAAATCAGTAACTGACATTCATCGTCCTATAACGTGTAATTCTCGGCATACTCCAATCTTTTCAGCTTTTTTTTTAATTGGCAATGGAATTTCTGTGCCTCTTATCATTTTCCCATACTTCATATTGACAAAATGAAATGCATACTCCAATCTTTTCAGCTTTTTTTTAATTGGCAATGGAATTTCTGTGCCTCTTATCATTTTCCCATACTTCATATTGACAAAATGAATTTTAAAATCAAACAGTTTTCAAGTCTTCGCTGGGGTTGTCTATTTTAAAGTCCTCGACTAAACAAAAAAATGGAAAGAATGCTAAATTTTGGTGCTGTCACCATCGATATTAATAAATGTGTGAAAAATTCAGAAATAGCGGTACTTTTTTTTTGGTAATATCTTGGCGATGTTAATGTTAACAACATAAATATAAGGCGTTTGTTGTACATACTCAAATATAGTACTCAAACAGCTTCGGGTGATTTGCAAATGAACGATATTTAATAATTGATTATTATATTATTTATTTATATTATTATGGTTATTGACTTTTTATATTGCCATTAATGTTTTACATATGTTTTTTAATATTATCAGATTTTTTTTTTGGAAAACTGTTAATTTTTTTCTATTTTTAACTGCTATCGCCTAAGGAAATACGAAATATTATATGCTCCATCAATTGATTTTTCTATAGCTTTCAGATGAATTGTCGTTTACATTATCAACTAATGTCAATACCGTTACATATGTTCTACTACTACAAGTATGCTCCTCATATTTATGTTATATATTTGCAAAATTCGCTTGTAAAATAAAAATACAAGAATTTAGCTTCTCATTGCCATTGAGCCTGGTTGGACCCACTTCTATTGCTCTTACCTTGTGGTTGGTTTGGGTTCGTGACACGAATGTGTGCGCTTTCCACACAATTATTCCTGATTATTTGAGCCTAATTGGAAAATCATATAAAGACTTGCCAGGCGATATTATTGCTGACAATTTGTGGATATGGCCGTTATGGTGGTTATCTCAATTATGGATAACACGACATATTTGGAGTCCACGAAATGAGAAAAATGCTCCAACAGAAAAATTATTCATATGCCCTTGGTATTGCGGATTTTTGGTCGACCAAAGCATAATGATGAATCGACGTATAATTGATTTAAATGAGGAGTGCCTAACAAGAAAGGTACAATATTTTTTTTAATTACGTAATGTTTCTCTAAAATATATAGGGATCCGCAACGGAATTGTTCGGATATTTAAAAAAAATTTCAAATTTTATAAATTACAACAGACACATTCTTTGGCGTAGGTAGTTACTGAAAAAGAGTCAACTATAAAAAAAATTATTGTTATTATTTTAATGAATTTTTTTGTAAATTATAGTTATTGAATGTTATACAGGAGACTGTCTGAATGTATTGCGTCTTTAATATTATCTACGGTGATTATCGATTTATAATTTTTTATTATTATAAATGTCTGAAGTATGCATTTAATGAATTTTCTAAATTAATAGTTGATCATTTGGTCTATAAAAGCATGATCGTACATTTCATCCGTGCAAAGTCACAACAACAAAAGACAAGAAAATAGGCTACGATAGGAAAAATATATTTATTTCTCACAGATTGCAGGACGAAAAAAGTAACCCTGCGCCTGCGCAGATTGCACTTCACATTAAATAAAAAATATTTGAATTTCCTTAACAATTAGTGTGTTTAAAAAAAAAATTCATGTCACTCTTATTGGAAAACCCTATACATGTAGCTCACAACGGTAAACATATAAAACTATATTTTCCAATAGATTGAGATTTGAAATTGTACATTTCAATATATCTTTTTCTGTCTGAAGTATTTTTTAATAATTCACTTTAAAAGAAGAGCTGATCTGAAAGAGGAATAAATTTCAATAATTTTTCTAACTGGTTATGATCGGTTTTACCTTATGAATATTTTTAGCATGGTGTAAACAATATTAAAAAAAAATTCTTAGGATAAAATCTCAAATTCATTAACATAAAATCGTATTAAAATAAAACAATTCGCGTAAAAGGAGATATAATTACATAAATTATACGAAAATAGAGAAAATTTATTTTTAAAATTTTTATTTTTTTTTATTTTTCTACTCTCAGAAAATATTCCACAGTCACAATATGCTCTCTTCCACCATAGATTTCGAATTTTAAAATTGAGTGTTCTTTGCTAAGCTGCATTTTTAAAAGTATTGCCATATCCTGGAATAGGACCGTATATTCCAACTATAGTTAACACCGGAGTACGTTATAAGATAACACTGGAGATCAAGTAACAAATATTATAACTTTACTAGAATTATTCGAACAACAGCGTGATCATTCACCTAATTACAGAACGTATGAGTAGATTCAACATTCTAAAAAAAGTACATTTTACCGCCGGATTTTTTATGGACAATTTTAAACCTTGGCACCATCATATTACAAAAATATGAAGACTAAAACTTAATAACCTCAAAGTTAGATTCGCAAAAAAATTGCATAGAGGATTATTTGAATGGTGTTGAATGTTGATGATATGTTAGAGAAGGGATCAATCTTGTATTCGACCATTTTCCGAAAGGAGTTATATGTTAAATTTTAATTAATATTTTTTATTATACCTTTCCAAAGTTCTTCATGAAAATATATCCTGAATAGCAAAAATTGCCCAATAAAATTTGAACTAATCCTAAAATTTTTTTAAAATTTTTGAATGCGAACTTTTGTAGTACATAACAGATCCTTTCCGTCTGTATCTTAATTATTTTATACTGTTTTATGCTATCATCTGTAAATTGTAACAATTGCTTAAATTAATAATATTTTTAAGGATGAATTGTCACCGGTTGCAGCCACGGATATATTAGAAAGCGATAAAATACCACAGTTGGTCGTGTGTGCAACAATGTGGCATGAAACTCAAGAAGAAATGATGGAGTTTTTAAAATCTATAGTTCGTTTGGACGAAGACCAATGCGCCAGACGTATGGCAAAGCTACACATAAATGGCGGCAAGACGGATAATGAATACTATGAGCTCGAAAGTGAGTATGTGTTCGTACATATTTATGTCCATAGTAAAAAGTGGGCAAATTTAAAGTAGTATTGCTATATATACTTATGTATAGACTCATATAGATATCAATCTATAAATTTTATATCCAACCAGCAAATATATTTTTCGACGATGCGTTTGTGCTGGATGAAAAATTATGTGAAAATCCCCGCAATCCACCGTTGAACGAATATGTGAAAACCCTAATTATCAGTATCGAGAAAGCTTGCTTCGAAGTACATGGCGTCAATATGAAAATAACGCCACCAGTTAAAACTGAAACTCCTTATGGTGGACGACTTGTTTGGACCCTGCCAGGACGTTCTAAAATGATTGCTCACCTGAAAAATAAAGATAAAACAAGACACAAGAAGCGATGGTCTCAAGTCATGTACATGTATTATTTACTTGGTTATCGTATTATGGAATTGGAAGGTGTGTCTGCGCATCGCAAAGCGGTTATAGCTGAGAACACCTTTCTTTTAGCATTGGATGGTGATATTGATTTTCAACCACAGGCTGTACAGCTTTTGATAGATCGTATGAAAGCCATTGACGAATTAGGTGCTGCTTGCGGTCGTATTCATCCCGTTGGCCGTGGACCTATGGTTTGGTACCAAATATTTGAATATGCTATAGGTCATTGGTTGCAAAAGGCTACAGAACACGTCATCGGTTGTGTTCTCTGTAGTCCTGGCTGCTTTAGTCTATTTCGTGGCAGTGCCCTCATGGAGAATAGCGT
Organism: Neoceratitis asiatica; assembly: GCA_030068015.2. Classification (NCBI taxonomy): domain Eukaryota; kingdom Metazoa; phylum Arthropoda; class Insecta; order Diptera; family Tephritidae; genus Neoceratitis; species Neoceratitis asiatica. Next base: position 30,915,514 of record CM061526.1, read on the forward strand.
AATGAAGAAGTATACAACGGTATCGAGTGAACCCATGCATTATGTTCAATACGATCAAGGCGAGGATCGTTGGTTGTGTACGTTAATTTTGAAGCAAGGCCTACGTGTTGAATATTCGGCAGCTTCGGATGCTTACACTCATTCACCGGAGATGTTTAATGAGTTTTATAATCAACGGCGACGTTGGGTTCCGTCTACAATTGCAAATATATTTGATTTGCTATCCGATGCGGACATGGTGGTGAAGAATAATAGCTCTATATCAACACCCTATATTGCATATCAGGCAATGCTAATGGTCGGTACAATTTTGGGACCAGGCACTATCTTTTTGATGATGGTGGGCGCATTGGTAGCTGTTTTTAATACAAGCATTTGGAGCTCATTTTTATGGAACTTCTTTCCTGTGCTATGCTTCATATTGTCCTGCATATATTTAAAGCAGAAATTTCAGGTAAATTTTATAAATAAATGACTAAATGTTCGGTGCATTTAACCATTTTTATGTTGTATTATATTATTTTTAACAATTCTTATTAAATTTAGATTTTTAACAGCGATTTGCATGTCTCTGTTTTAAATAGTTGGCGTCAAGATAAATCAAATTGCGTTTTCAACATAGTTTTACTAATTAAAAAACTCGTCATTATTACTAACTTTAAGAAATTTTTATGATTTGGTATATATTTTAACCCAAATGAATAGATTTTGCATCAGCTAAAACTCTTTGTTGCCAATACAGTATTAATTATTGTGAAGATTGCAAAATAATTTGTTATTTGCATTTTCGAACGCTTAAATAACCCGAAATTCTATCGAAATTGAAGGACACGACTTGGACAATATATGGTTCCAATACATGACACGTAACACATGCCACACAACATGAGGGAATATGGCTTTATTGCGAGAGAAATTTGCCAGCCGCGTAATCTATCACCTTGGCAATATCAATTTGCCACAGAGATCGTGCGATTTGCCACCGTTCGACTACTTTGTGGGCTCCGCGAAAAACCTTTAATCCTTGAGCACTTGAAAAGCAACATTCGTCAAGTTATGATTGAGATAACGCCCAATATGTGCCAAAATGTAGTTGAAAATTACATCAAACGGATAGAAATTTGCAAAAATTCACGAGGCGGTGATTTGTATAAAAAAATGTATAACCCCGTATGTATGTAGGTGTGCTTGTCATTGAAATTAAAGCAAAAAAAAAAACTGAGAAGTAAAAAAGAAATTTGCGTGGTTTCAGGAAATGATTTAATATGAGATTAACGATTGAAATTGCTTATAATCAAAAAAACATTAAATTCTCCGCGTTCCACGCTATTAAGTGCACTGGACTTCAACGTTCCATTTACATATAACAAAAAAAAAGTTTCCGATAATTGTACTTTAATGTTAAAGTTAAATTTTCTGTCTATGCATAAATTTCTTTGGATTCATATTGTTTTCCCTTGGCTAACTTGGCTGATGGAAAGTCTAAAAACAGCGAGACCTGTTTTAGTGTAGCATGAGACTAGCGTATTTCTGAACAAAAAAAATTACCATCTCTTAGGAAATTACAGTTCACAGATCAGTTTGTTAGGCATACTGGTCCAGTCAGTCCTTGAATACAGTGTTTTTGACTGATGACTCTGAGTTACAAAATAAATGCTTGGTTTATGTTTTGGCATCGTGAATAAAAAATGAGCTGCTACATTTTTTACTTGGATTGAAATATTAATTCCATTCTTTTACTCGAGATCGTCTTTTTATACCTTTCATGTACATGAAATAGTATTTTAACTTTGGTTCGAAATACATATGTAAGTACCAGAAGGAGAAGAGATAGACCCCCTAAAATTATACCGATCATATCAGAATCACGAACTGAGTTGATTTAGCCATGTCCGTCTGTCCGTCTGTCTGTCTGTCTGTCCGTCTATCTGTCTGTCTGTTTGTCCGTCCTTCTGTTTAAACGCAAACTAGCATCTCAATTTTTGAGATATTTGAACGAAACTTAATATGAAGACGCAGGTTTAACCGATCATTTGTCGGAAGCGACCGGATGGGACCACTAAAGCATAGATAAGACTGTTTTTTTAGATTTAAAATTTTGGGTTATAAATCCGCGAATAAAGTACCTAAGAACGTGAAATACATGCATACACATAATAAATGGTTCTGAAAATCATCAAAATCGGACGAATATAACATTCACTGATATTTTCAGATGTAAGATTTTGGTCAAAACTCAGTCAAAAAAGCATTAAGGAGCATAAAATTTGGTAATACCCACAAAGAGTAAGAATTGAATATTGGTAGTGAAAATCATCGAAGCCGTAATATTGTATCATATAGACTCCATACAACCGAATTGTATATATAAAAGTTTTTGGACCAAAAATCCGTTAAAAAGCACCTAAGAGCGTGAAATTTGGTATTCTATAGAAGAAATTCAAGTTCATATTGACATCGGTTGAAAATTATCAAAATCGAATCTTGCAATTTGCAATAAATTGGATATGTTCATGAAAAGTATAAAGACTTCGGCATGGCACAAAAGTGTTAGAATCGTTAATGACACGTTGCATGGACGTGATTACCCATCGAAGTCCGTGTGGCATATCCTTTTTGTAATGAAGTCATCTTGTAATAAGCTAACAAGTACTTTTTGAAAAAGGTTGGTAGTAATTTCTTAAAACGTCTCAAATTTCAGCTTTTAATCGCCTTCGTGATAAGTTCAATGTATTGCTTGGTAATGATGGCTGTATTTATTGGCATAATCATACAGATGATTGATGATGGACCTTTGGCACCAGCTTCACTATTCTTTCTTCTAGTATTTATGCAAATTTTTATTGCTGGTAATCTTATAAACCTTAAAAAATATTCTCATACTTTAACATAATGATTTACATGTCATTCGTAGGTGTAGTCCATCCACAAGAAGTTGGCGCTTTAATTTGCGGTTTTATTTACTACATTACCATTCCTTCCATGTATATGCTTCTCCTCATCTATTCGGTTTTCAATATGAATGATGTTTCATGGGGTACTCGAGAAGTTGCAGCGAAAAAGGTAAGATTAAAGCCAAACTCAGAGCGTAGTATTGTTGATAATGATTTAAATATCATATCCTTGTGGTTAGGATGAAGAAAGTGGACTTGCGCTTGGTGATGATGTTGAAGAAGGACGAGAATATTTGCCCGGTTGGGTGAATGACCCGTTATTAGTGGATTCGGAATTAGGAGAGATATCGTTAAAGGAAAAACGTTTTTGGAAGGATTTAATTAAACAATATTTACGTCCATTGTTTCATACGAAGGATAAGAAGGCGGAAATTGCTCAGAGTTTGCGAGAATTGCGCAACATGTTTGCATTTGCTTTCATTATGATCAATTCCATTTTCGTTCTAATTGTATTTTTACTGCAATTGAAGAAGGACTATTTACATCTCGAGTGGCCAATTGATCCAAAGGATTATATAACATATGACGATACTAATTCCCAAATTTACATATATCGACAGCATAAGGAATTGGACCCTATTGGCTTATGTTTTGTTTTATTTTTCGGAGTTATCTTGGTAATACAATTTATTGCAATGTTTTTCCATCGTTTTGCAACTATATCACAACTATTGGCCACAACCCAATTGGATTGGTTTCGAGCGCCCAGCACAGTAAGTTTATAAAACAATAGACTCGCAGTTATGCATACAAGGGCGACGTTTATAGCCGATAGTTTATCGGTGTTTAATATTGCCGGAGTATTCTCAATATCTGCATATATATCAGTCCGTAAACTCAATAACTTTTTGTAGAAATAAATGAGTGAAACAAGTTAGAGTTAAGGCATGAGGAATATTCCCAATTCAGCTACAGCAATCCTTCAGCCACATAGCAATCTGGTTGGTAACCATTTTCAAAAGGGGCGGTATAATTAAACTGTATTCCTTCATTATGGGGAAAAGGCAAAATAATTTATGTACCAAAGGCTGGTAAGAGATCTCATATTAGTCCAAAAGACTTTAGATCATTAGTCTTTCCTCTTTCCAAGATTAATTAAAATATACATATATATATTTGGCACTTTGTAACCACTGAAGCGATTTTTGGCCTAGTTTCTCCTCCAATTTGTGGTTTTGCGTCTTTATGATTTTACCAACAAATGGAGGGACCTGTTTATTCTAAGCCGCCTTCGAACGGCCGATGAATTTTTATGAGGAGCTTTTTATTGCATGTCAGAAATACCCCTACGACTGCAATTAGAAAATGTATTTTCTATAATTTTGGATGTTGGTCGAACCTGCGGCGGTGCCGATTAATTGAAGTACATATAAAAAAATTTAATCCTAAAAAAACTGTCAGTTTCGCAATACGTATACTCCAAAGGAACATCCACAGAAACAGCAATACCTTCGGTGGTAGAAGAAATTAAAAAATCTCTGGAGGTAAAATAATACGCACTCAGAGCCTTTCTTGATATCGAAGGCGCTTTTAATAACGTTCAGTCAAGGGCTAAAACGAGCGCACTTAAAGATCTAGGCATCCCCGAGTCTATTAGGAAAGTAATTGAACAGATGCTTTTGATGCTACGCCTATGATGTGGTTTTTTCTTCTAAAGGTAAATTCCCAAATAACCTCGCTATCAATGGACCGAACGTGTGAATTAAACTTAAATGCTAGTAAAAATGCTAACAAACCAGAGCTAGTAATGTTCACTAGGAAACACAGAATTCCAGATTTCACACCACCGTTAATAAATGGTAATATGCCATCCATAGCTGAGAAAGCAATCGTAGACAGGAAGCTCTCATGGAAACCAAACTTAGAAGATAGAATAAATAATGCTGCTATAGCGCTTTATAGCTGTAAAAGGGTGGTGAGCCCAAATAGAGATTTTCATCTCGTACAACTCTTTGGTTCTATACTGCAGTTTTAAAGCCGATTATGACATATCATATATTGGTTTGATGGCCAATAATGGAAAGAAAATATGCGATAAAGCGCCTGGAGAATATGCAACGAGTAGCTAATACAGAGCTCTTAGGACAATGCCTAATCAGGCACTAGACCTTATTTTATATTTACTGCCCATAGACTTGTTCTGCAAGCAATTAGCAGCAAAGTCGACACAGACTAAGGTAATCTCCCTACTAATTAAATGTAATACTCCTAAGGGGTATGTTAATATACTTAGCACTTACTAATTTTACATCTGAGGGGAATTCAGTGACGGTGGTTTCGAAATAGGTCTCCTAAAGGTCTAGGTGTGTCGACAGGCACCCACTGTACCTACCTATCTGGGGCGTGAGGAACAATTGAAAAAGTTCTTTAGGTAGTGTTTGTTCAAAACTTTAGAAACTTTAGGTGAGGTAAAAAATTCATACAACATCAATTGAAACAGAAACCTTAGCTCAATGAGCATAAAGAAGAAGTTTGGAATTATGAGTAGAAATGGGTAGGGTAAAAATGCATCTAACACACTTTCTATCGTGTCATTTAATAACAAAGTAGTTTTATTTATAGTTTGAGAACAATTATAAAATAATTAAATAAATTAATATTTGCTTATTGAAAATAAGTAAAATACTTTTATTGTCTTTCCAGCAAGTGACTTTTCTAGAATAATATAACTTTAGCTTTTTATATGTTTATAGATTACAGACGCAGAAGCCGCCCAAGAAATACGTGGTAACGCCGTAAATATCGCTAGGCAGTTGCAACGACCAAAACGTTTTGATGAAGACGATGACGATTCATCATTCGATGACGAACAGGAGGTGAATGGAGAAGAAAATGCTGATAAAAATAATGGCATGACACGCCGACAAACAATTTTCAAATTGCACGAGAGTCGATATAAGACACAGACTGATTATAGTGATTTGCCTCGAAATTTTGAGCGACGTTTTCTGGGCGAAGGTATTTGTTTTTATATACTCATATTTGTCTATATATATTAGAGCTGCTAGATATCCCGGTTTTATACTGTTAGACTCTGCACCAACCTTAAAGTATCCGATTTTCGATTAAGTCTACACGCTTAAAATGTTACTGTAATATAACTTCGTTTTTGTGATTAAGGAAATTAATGAAGTATATATGTAGCTCACGGTAAGTGAAAAGAAGTTTCTAAGAAGGATAAAAATTGTTAATTGCTGTCTACCCTTAATAGCTTTCATGAAGCTGAAGTACCTGTTATATCTTCGCATGGACTCAGAAACATAACTGTAAACTGCATTTTATTTTCAGATGATTTAAATGTAAAACACATTTCGATGAGCAGAAAATCTCTGATGTTGCTGAATGAAAGTCGTTCTTTAGCAAAACATCGTTTGACGGAGCGCAATACCGACTTCAATAAAAATCCTGTGCATTTTATGGAAACTGGGTACACGAACGCAGGGTTTGAACCTCCTATTGTTATTATATCCAATAATCTTCATGGAGTAAGCGATTGGTCTTCCTAAAGTTATATTCAAAGTTATTAAAATGTCAAAAATAAGACGAATAAGTCAATACAAGTAAGGAAGGAAATGTCTCTTGTGAATATTTCTTTATATATAAAGATAAACAAGTATGTAAAATTTGTTTTTTATTTTTCAATAAAGCAGTGTTTTAGGAGAAGGATGTTGTTACATGATGAGGACACGGACATTTCGTAAGACGTGAATCGTGAATATGGGAAAATAATTAACTATTAGCACTATAAGTTATGTAGAACGTCAATAGAATAAACAAATTGAAATTGGTATAAAATTGAGATGTTCCAAAGGAGCATTTAACGCATACCTAACATAGGCTGTTACTATAAACAAGCGAAGGTTAATCACCCATATTAAAATAAATTTGTAAATCACGAAACCCCGATAACTTAAAATTAAAGGCCCTGTCCTAAAGTAAAATCTTATTCGCCATGAGAACTGTTTAAGCCGAATAACACTATGCCAAATTTAGCTTTGCTTTAAGAACGGGAAGCACTGCAACGTTCGAAATAGACCTACGCTCCTTTTGGTAGTGCAGTTGACTAGGGATATTGGAACATTCCTGTTGTACAATTGTTTTGGCTTGGTTTCATATTTTCATTGTTTTCTTTATAAGTTAATTTATTTCTTAATTGAACGATGTGTTTGAGATAGTATTAATTAGCAGAAATGAAAAGCGCAGTTATATATGGGACGAAAGCTGGTTGCGTCACAGAGGCGGAAATAAAGAGGAATTGGCGTGGCGCGATGTTTTCGTTGTTGCCTGACGGCACCTTTAATGCTAAATAATCCCTACGGGGTCTACTACTTTGATTAAAAAAGAAAATTATGTTTTCGCAAAATAATTAAAATCAGCGTGGCATCAACAAATATTGGAATATAATGAACTGTGCGAAGCTCTCTTGCTCCAATTGATAAGTCATTCCAATAAATACATAAACAAATGCATTCATAAATGGACACATGTATGTATATATGTATGTACACAGTTATCATTCAAACATATGCTCATCATATAAACGGATTCAAAATGATTGTTATGAATTTTGAATGACGTGAGAGAGAAGACGGGTTATCAGTGCGTGGTTGTATGTATTTATGCCTGTATGTATTTCTAAAGTATATAGAGTAATAGTGATTGATAACAATCGTTTTGGTTAAGAAATACAAGAACAAATAAATGATTACAAAATCAAAACACAAAATAATCGCTTAACTTATAGAAATAACACTTGCCAATGTAGTGATCGTAAAGTGCAAACACTCCACTGAGTAATCTTCAATTTGGATTCCGCCATTATTTCTACCGTTCAGTTTATTTTGATTTTCTGACCAGTACGGTCGAATTGCAAATCAATTTCGAATATTCAAACATACATTTAATTTTTAATGGGATATCTCGATTAAAGATTGTGAACTTTAGTCTTTTATGCAAAAGTATTAAATATATATACATATATATTTATATATATATAGACAGATATTATCAAGCTTAAAAATGTTTTTAAACAAATCATTGGCAACCGTTAATTTGCTTAAGCGCAGTTTTTCAACAAGTGTTTGGAGAGCGGCCAACGTACAAGGATCTCGACAACCTGTAAGTGAAAAAGCAATATGAAAGCTTGATGTGCAAAGGTTAGAATTCAATAAAAGTACATAAATGTACTCGTTACTTACATAAACATATACGAAAAGATTAAAATTATAGTGTAACTGGGTAGAAATGAATATTGAATTTCAAGTGAGCAATTTTAAAGTGGTCGCTAGATTTGTGCTTAAAGTTTTTCTGAATAGTGAGTTAATCGTGAATATTTATCAGTAAATTTAAACTTAATTGTAATAACATTTATATATATGAAAATACATATATATATATTTGGCGCTTTGTAAGCGCTGAAACGTTTTTCGGCCGACCTCCTCCCTCCAATTTAAGGTTTTGTGCCTTGGCGTTTTTAAGAACAAATGGAAGGACCTACAAGTTGTTCTAAGCCGCCTCCGAACGTCCGATGTATTTTTATGAGCAGCTTTTTATTTCGTGTCAGAAATACACTCAGACGGCTTGACATTCCCTGCCAAGGGGCGACCGCAATTAGAAAAATTAATTTTCTATAATTTTGCATGTTGTTCGAACCTGGACTCGAACCAAGACCTTCTGAATTGTAGCACGCTCGGCTATTGCAGCCGCCATACATAGGTGTATGTAAATACATATAGGTTAACAGTGATAATACTAACGATTTGAAGTTTGATAGTTAAATGGAATATGTTATCGAATGACATTCGATCAGAATAGTTGATGAGTTTTATGCCATGTATTTAAAAAATTGGTTAATAAATCATTGCATAAGTATTTGGCTTAAAAATTAAAAAAGTTATTTCTAGTTCAGCTTAACGCCATAAAAATGTGCATATGAATTGAAATTAATATTTAAATTTTTAATCAACTTTAATCGTAAATATTTTGTGAAAGCACATAATTTTTTTAGAAAACTTAAAAATAATAGTTAAATTTTATTTTGTGTGAATTACTACTGCAATAAGGTAAAGTAAATCCAATGAGCTGTACAGTTATAAAAAGGTTAAAAGCAATTCATCAATTACACAAACAAATAATTTTGCCAAAAAGCTTTGACGTCACTAAAGCAATCCATCTAAATATATTTGACCGGCGCATGCATTAGAAGTAAAGCTGCCTTGATTTGTAAAATTTCTATTTCGATATTGAAAGATATTATGGCCACATCTATTGTGGGAAGTAAATTTTTAGTAATAATTATTTAATTAAAAAAACCTAGAAAAAATTACCAACTTTTATTTCAGAAACTATTAAAAACATTCAAATGTTCTCCGAGCACCATTTGTTTTCTATGAGAAAAAAATACTGTATATTGTGTTGTATTCATTTTTTTCAATATCCTGAAAATGTTTGTCTGCAAAAAAGCTGTAAGAACCATTCTTAAAATTTTTATTGATAAACTATGTTGTACTTCTGAAATCAGAAGGGATTTGTTCGACTGAATTTCTAATTCATTTATTGAGTCTTGAGGCAATGATACAAAAAAAAAAACGAGAGATAAAATTACTTCACTTGCCTTCCTGACATATTTTTGCAGCAATAAGAAATTCATGAACTATTGAAACACAAAATTATTCATACCTTTATACGCGTATCTTTTGCATTTCCTGACAGTTACTTGAAGTTTCAAACACAGCGATTGAATAGCTTTTATATATAAGTATTGTATTTAAATCAAATAAATCGCACACTTTTCTTCCTTTTCTAGTACTATTATAATAATATTCATGGTTGTGGCGAAATAATGTTTCAGATCAACAACAGTAACTATGGTTGAATATGTCAAAGTGCAATTGTAAAAAAAAAACTACAAAAAAAGAACGGAAAATCGTAAAACACTTTTAATGTATTATTCAAATGAGCGCGCAATTTCAACACAAGAGTATATGAAAATGAGTACAATGAAAGAATTTCGATTTTCATGAAATTTCCAAGCATTGCAATGAAAGTTTTGCATTGTGAAATTTCAGGTGTGCACGTCCTTTAACTATGTTAGTCGTTTTGTTAGCAGTGACTATACGATATTCTTGCTGGGAGAGGTGCGTCGATATGTAATTTTTTATAAATACGTGTATATGTATACGAGTACTAAGAGTGTTGCAAAAGTGATGTACTTTAGAAAATAATGAAATTCGTTTCATAGATGGTGATGTTTGCCTTCAATTGTTCGCTATTAAATGGCAGAAAGTTTTTTCGAAAGTTTTTGGAAATTTAGTTTTTTCCCCGAACGTGGACGGGGGAAAGACTTATTCTAAACTATTGTATTTTTGATTCAATTTACTTAAAAGTTGGTACAAATGTAGATTTATGCTTAGAATAATATGGGGAATACTTTTTCTTCTGAGAGGTGGACCTATTTATCAATTCAAGCATTCCAATTGGGTTGTGGACATTGATTGCCAAACATTAACTTCCTAAGCTTTTGAAGAGAATTTTCTTTTCAATAGGCTTAGTCTGCATTTTCGAGGAGGAGTTATTTGCATAGCCTAGCTGCCTCAAATTCGATAAGATTATAGAATAGTTCAGAAAAAGTATTTTCTAAATTTTAATGAGTAACTTTGTAGTTAGAAATGATGATTTATGTAAGTTGTTTTTGATAAATAATTTGCGATTTAATTGTTTATTGCGGTCTGTAATTAGGATATGCGGTCTTTGTTAGGATTCTGACTTAACAGCCGAGTGATCAACTACTAAGCCAACATCAGCCATGTAATCTATTTTTGTAATATTCAATTCATTACTAACCAACAATATTAAGTCCGTTAATTTTCTGCCGCAATTTAACTTGTTAGTGGGTTTGTGACTTTTTTTTATTCAAAATATTGAAACAACAATGGCTAGATCTGTCGTTTTGATATTCTTTAACTTAGTTTTCCATCACTCGAGAGAGACACTATATTTACTTGTGGATAAATCTTAAATTGAGTTAAAATTTTATTAATCTTTGTAGTTTTTTTGTTTCATGCTTTTCTTTCAAAACTCGAAGCTTTGCTTTGAGAGTCTGAGAGACTGGTGCTAATCTACGAGTATATTGCTGATACTCACGTAAATATTTGCATTAGGTGAATTTTCGTAACATCCCTAATACATATGAATGTACAAATATGCCAAAAGTTTCGCGTTGAATGTGTAGTGAGTAAATTGCAACGATGGTGAATTGGATTTTTTCGAGCCATTTGCTTTTTGGAGGTATGCAAGAGGATCTGCACTTACGACAATATGCAACATTTTCTCGGTGCATTTACGCTTTTTTGTAACTAAAGTGATATGTTTTTTAATTCAGTTGAGTAAATAGAGCCCTACTTCAAATAAATACATACAAACATATGTACATAAGAATGTATGTATGTATTACGTGCGTATCGGTAAACATCGTAAATGTGCTATTATTTGAAAGAACTGCTGACTTTAATTCCAGATTTTATTTATTTATAATTTTTGAACCTTTCTCTGGACGTAACGATTTTTTTTGTTTGGGTTTCCAATGGTATTCAATTGAAATAATTTATGTACATATACATAATTATATATTTGGCGAGAGGCCACCGCAATTAGTAAAATGAATTTCCTATAAATTTGGATGTTTCTAGAACCTGGACTCGAACCCAGACCTTCCCATTTTTAGTACGCAGTGCTAACCACTCGGCTATTACGGCCGCCGAAAATAATTTGATAAAAACTAATTGATGAAGTTCGATGTAAAATATGAAAAATTTAGAGAAATTATTAAGTTTTTTGATTAATATTTTTAATAAATTTAATTCTTTTCACATTAGCAATTTACCTATTTTCGTACAAATATTTTTGTTATTAAAACTTTACGGATTTTGGAGCAATATCCTATTAAATTTGCCTTTATAAAGTGAATAAATAAATTTTCTTTTTGTTATTTAAATATATTATATTGTGATACATTTTTTACTAATATTTCTTAAATATGTATTATTCTTTAAAATTTGTTTAAGCTTGATCAGTCTGCGGCCCATAATGCTATAATTCCCATATCTTATCAATTATATTGAAGTAGAGGGTTTAAAAAGTATCACACCTTTCAAGAATACTTTATAAGCTTTATAAGCTTTCTTGAACATTTTCGGTTAAACATCCATATTTGTAGTGTTTCTTTTAATCATAAATTTTCTGAAAATAAAATATCAGATAGGTGGCAACATCTAACCTAATTTGTTTTGAACTAACAGGTCCACAACAAAATTTAAACCTTGTTTGATAATTAGGATTCAAGGATATTGTGGAAAGTGTTAGGTAATGATTGCTTAATTTTATCAATAAGCCCATCATGTCCCACCTTGTCATATGTTTGAGCCATACCAAGAAGAATTGTCAATATCTGAATTTGAGAGCCTTCCTTATTTCATTATTTGCAAGAAAAACGAGAGCAATGTTTGGCAGCATCTTTGGTATGATATGATCGTATTCAAGAAATCATTTTGGAACTAGAATATTTTATTTCAGAGACAGATGTTACGTAGGAAATACTCGTAGTCTATCTTTTCATAGTATGATTTGCTGACGAGGGTACATTATTACTTGAAGTAGTATTTGGCTGATACCGCTATGCAACTGACCCTGGATAGTACCAGAAGCGCAGTCAGAATTGAGAAGTACCTCTCGGAGCTGCTCGATACCAAACGAGTTTTCAGACAAGTTGACTCTTTACCGTGTGATTTCTTCAATTTGATGCTGAAGAAAATAATATATAGAATAGCTGTAGAGTTAAATATACAAGAATGTAATCTTTTATAATTGTTGGCGCACAGTAAGCTCTGATTTCTCCAGTCTAGACAAAGAAGCGAAGCGAATGGGTCTTTTAGTGAACGAGGGCAAGACGAATTACCTCCTGTCATCAAATAAATAATCATCGCACTCGTGACTCGGTTCCCACGTCACTGTTGACAGTTATAGCTTCGAATTGGGGTTTCCCATCAAGCCCTCTGTTCGGAGGCGGCTTAGAATAAATTGTAGGTCCCTCCATTTGTTAGAAAAACATCAAGACGTAGGAGGAGCTCGTCCGACAGTCGGCCTGTATGTGACTGCTTACGTACTTTTCATATTTTAAGTTGATTAAGGACGTTGTAAGCCGAAAAATATACTGAGTTAAGTACTGGCTCGACAAATACTAAACTCCTATCTACTTTTTTGGTGACTGTCAAGTCTATCAGATCGACTAATTTCCTTAGATCTGCAGGTCTGTAAGTTGGCTGTCATGGAGAGATAAAATTGATTCTGATTTTGGTATTCAAAATTGCATTATTTAATTGTCGATCATTTGTCGTCACGAACATTGATGTATATGTTTTGCATTGAAGTCTGCAAGTCTTAGAGTTATGGAAAAGTTATTTAATTACTTCGTTACTAGCAAAATGGCGTCTTTCTGTGCGTTAAATAACACTTCCTTGGTTAAAAACAAGCTACAGGTACTAATTAATTTCAAATAGTACTAACTAATTGGAAATCAAACAATTTCTGAGGGCTGTTTTCTACTTTTAATTGTTTATAGACAAGTTCATGTATTTCGAAATGGTGATTGACCATTTAATAGATTATTTGTTTCTATTTTTATGTTTGTTTCTTACCTGATACCGGGTAAAGTACATTTGCTTTTATGCTCCAAAATATACTAATGTCTGCTCACGCAGTCCACGCCTGTTGCTGGTGATAACGCGATTTTTTTTACATTCGCATATATAACAGATTTCCCTGCACGAGATGTGCGGTGTGTGTTTTGTTTTGGTTTCTTAATTAGCGATAAATATAGGGTTTTCCAATAAGAGTGATAAGGTTTCTTTAAAAAAACGCACACACACACACTAATTGTTAAGGAAATTCAAATGATCTTTATTTAATGTGTAGTACAATCGATACAATTAAGTTCTGAATACAACATCATTCAAATGGCCTCCACCACTTCTTTTGCAGGAACGAATTCGATAAACCCTATTTTTGAGCACATTTTTCATTAAATTAAGTCGTATGTCATGAATAGCACGTTCGATATTGAAAAAGTTTGATTATTTTAAAGCTTGAAGAGAGTCTGGTTTATTGCTAAAGACCAATGACTTCAAATAACCCCACAAGAAGTAGTCTAATGGTGTTAAATCACAATTTCTTGGAGGCCATTCAATGTCACTATTTCTTGAAATAATCGAATCACCAAACCTTTCTCGCAATAATTCGGTTGGTGCACGTGCTGTGTGACACGTAGCCCCGTCTTGTTGGAACCAGATGTTGTTAAGATCAACTTTTTCCAATTGTGGCCATAAAAAGTTGGTTATCATCGATCTATACCGCTCTCCATTGACAGTAACGGTGCTATCAGCTTCATTTCGAAAGAAGTACAGACCGATGATTCCACCAGACCAAAAACCACACCAAACTGTCAATTTAGGTTAATGTTCTTGGTTCTTCGCACCAGAATAGACGGTTTTGTTTATTTACCGCACCACTCGGATGAAAGTGAGCCTCATCAGAGAAGATGATTTTCCTAAAAAAATCTAAAATGCAGAACGATTATTTTGATAATAATATTGAATAATTTGTAAACGTTGTTCTTGCGTACATTTTGCCATGATGAAATTGTAAACATTACTGAATACAATGAACAAAATAACAGATCATGACAAATTAAAAATGGCCAAAACGACACTTAGAAATCATATCATCCCTATTGGAAAACCCTTAATATGTTGATGACTACCATACAATCATGAGCTTTGAAAGTGTACCGAGCAAAAGCAAGTTGTTTATTTTGACGGCGATTAAAGTAGCTATTAAGTGTTGTCTGCCATTTGCTTGTTGGTTGCGAACTTTGAGACATTCAAAACGACTAATAGATAACAATTCTCATAAATGTATGTACGTCGTGGCTTGGCCAAAATATGTTTGTATTTGTAGTTTTATTTTTAATTTATTGCGTTTAGTATTTTTGACACGTCATGATGTCCTTCATTTCTTTACGCTATTACTGAACGGACTATATTGTTTCGATTTTTTATTATTATTTAAATTTTCAATATTTTGTTCTTAATTTTTACTATCTAGCCCTCAACTTTTAGTTATATTATACATATGTATGTATATAAAAAATTTGAAAATATTATTATGTGTTTACAACATATTTTAGTTTTTTATAAGTAGTCTTTCGCATTGAGCACTTTGTATTTGCATATGTATGTACATATTGGACTTCAACTGTACAGCTTTTTTATTACAATATTTACGCACATTCGCTTCCATATATATATACAATCATAAATATATGTATTCACACTAGGGTGAACCAAAAACTAACCTATTGCATTTATGGGCTAAAACGAATTTATTGACTGAGAAAAAAATGTCACTGCAAACCAAGATTTTTGCTCAATATTAAAAGGTGTCGGTTAATATTCTAGGTTTCCCATACTCATTTTTCAATAAAACTTGCATGGCATAAAATTTAACGATTTTTTCATGTAAATAATTCGTTGCTTGAATGGTGAAAAATATACAAAATGTGCAGTTGATTTTTTAAGAAATTTTATTCTTTACATGCGAAAAACTCCACTTTAAATGCTTCAAAAGTTATGATCATTTTAATGAAACAATATTTTATGTGGTATTTATATGGGATATTTGACTGCACACTGACATCTTTTGAAATTGTGCAAAAAATCCTGGCTTGGGTTCACTTTAATCCATAAATGCGATATGTTAGTTTTTGGCTCACCATAATGTTCGTATATACATACATATATACGTACATATATTCATACATACATATATATAAACTTATATAATACATACGCTAATGAATTGTTTTTCGAACTTTATTATTGCTAATGCAATCTTCTCATGTTCACATGTGTTAAAACAAATAAATAATTAAACACACAATTGTTATCTACTCAATATTCTTTAATTACCGTTTATAGATAAGAATGTTGTTTAAATAAACATTCCACATATTGTAGTAATCACTTAAACCTAAATTTGCATGCACTAATTGATATAATGATATACATATTTATATCAATATTAGAAAATCTGCTATCGTCTCGAGTGTAGTCGTTGTTATCATCACTTCAGATCTAAAGCCACATTGATAAGGTACAATCAGTTTGTTAAGGATGCGCTTTATTCTTTCACTTAATACCCTAGATAGGACATTATATGTGATATTGAGGAGACTTATCCCATGATAATTGGCACAGGCAGTGGGATCACCCTTTTTGGATTGGGCAGAGCACACTTAGGTTTCATTCGACGAGCATGCATTCGTCGGACCTTATAAGCTGATGCATGCAGCTTGTCAGTGTTCAGATGGTAAGCCATCGGCCCCCGCAACGTTGTTATTTCTAAGCGGGCAATCGCTATTCGAACTTTATCATAGCCGGGTGATGGAACTTCAATACCATCGTTATCGATTGGGACTTCGGGTTCGCCATCTTCGGGTGTTTCTCTTTCACTGCCATTCGAGACGTTGTGGAAGCGTTCCATCCATACATTAAGTATGCTCTGGACATCTAACACCAGATTACCTCCTTGCTCCCTACATGCTCCAACCTTGAAACCTTCATTTTTCATAGAATTTCCGTGTATTACCCTTGTCGACTAGCTTTTCAAGCATTTCCCGATTCGGTCTCTTTCATACGTATTGCAGTCGTTCACAAAGTTGCGAGGTAGGTAGTCTGCTTTCTCTCCACTGCACCGCGGCAATCCTCATCGTACCAACTCTTTTTCTGACAATGTTGAAAACCAATTGCTTTTGTAGCAGTGGTACGTTTGCTATTTTGTTCCACAGCTCCCTTATATCGAGTTGCTGATGAGTAGTCAGAGAGCAGATGTGAAAGTCGAGTAGAAAAGCTGCTGTTATTTTCGACGTTAAATTTTCCTTGTTTTTGTTGACGGGCGTTCTTTGCTGCACATAGGCGGGTGCGTATCTTCGCTGCAACAATGTTGTGATTCGAGTCGATGGTACATCTTCGGAACGTAAACACATCTAAAACAATAGGTGCGTGTCTACAATCCGGCGACAGCCATGAATTTTCGTCTGCTGGAACCTAGTACTACAATATCTGCCAGTTGGATATAATCGACACTGGACCATAAGGAAATAGTTACATTAAGATCTTTCATCTTAATTAAACAAGAGTCATAACAGTTTGTGAATACATGCAGCTGGACTAAGATTTTGATACGAGTATAATTAAGTTGTGAGAACTCTCTATCACAATACCAACGCTGGACTAAGATATTGTAGGCATTTTATTTACAAATGCATCGAGTAAAGATTTTCGACATATGTTATATGTATATGTATATCACTGATTACCTATCTACATTTCTTAAGTTATTTATTTAGTATTTTCATTTAATGTACGGATAAAAAAGTTTTCCCATCCGTGCAATGGCACAACAACAAAACACATACAAAAAATATGCTACGAAAGGAAAAAGCAATCCTGTGAAGGAAAAAGCAACTCTGTGCCGTGTTGTTGTTATTGTTTTTCTTGAATATATTACAATTTTGCAACTGGGTTGCTCCCGCACAATTCTATAGGAAATATTTACATAGTATGCATTTCCTAAACATAGATAATCCCCCTATTGTGGTAAATCATTGAAATAGTACACACCCACGCACTCACACATACATAAGAATGTCTACATGCATTTATAAATATATTAAAACTTAACTTTATTTAATTTATTTTTAGAATATTTTGACCGAAAAACGTAAACAAGCTACCTTCACTGAGCGTAGCCAACTTAAGTATGCACGTCGCCTTGTGGTTAAACTTGGAAGTGCTGTTATCACGAGAGAAGATAACCATGGCCTTGCCCTAGGTCGACTGGCCTCCATTGTCGAGCAGGTTAGTATGCCAAAATAATTATATGTAAGTACAAGTATGCACATAGTGCCATAAATAAATACTTATTTGAATGCATACCGTATACGAATCCTTTTTTATTTGAAAGTAAAAACATCTTATGCAGATAAATGTTAAATTTATAGTTTGTCATTCAGAAATGAATGGAGTATGATTCTACATAATCCTAACTTATTGCATAAAATAGCGAAAAGCTGTTAGCAATATCGCCAGATTTGAACTGGCTGTTAGCTATATTTTCAAATCCTGTTTTTTATATATGTAGTATATGTTTGTGGTTGGAAATATATCTAATTTCCGTAGTACATCTTCATACATATACTTGTATACATACTCGTAGGCATATACAAGTATGTGCCTATTTCATTTTTACTCATACTCATATAACTTATTTCTATAGTCGTTAGCACCCATAAATCACGATTATGGATATTCGTTTATTGAAAGGAATAATTTATTCGCCATACCATCACCGAAACCTGCTTTCTTTATCTGCTAAAGTTTAACATATGCTTACATATGGATGTTTATGTTACGGGTAACGCCACTGCCAAGAGTAAAATTGAATCTGTGCCAAACATAATTTGTGAATTCTCCAAAAATATCTACATATGAGTATATAAAGGGTGTTTTTTATAGAGGTATAGAACTTTACGTTGCAATAAAACAACGATGGATTATTCGATTGACATGAATTGTATTTATCCGAAAGACAATCTTGTGGCATTACATTTTAAATATGATTTCTGGCATATGACCGCCACGGCTGGCGCGGATGTAGTTCAATCTGGGCGTCCAATTTTCGATGACTTTCCAACATTTGTGGCCGTATATCGGCAATAACACGGCGAATGTTGTCTTCCAAATGGTCAAGCGTTTGTGGCTTATCAGCATAGACCAATGACTTTACATAACAATACAATTTACAGGTCCAAAACGTGAAATTAGGCGGTCACCAAACGTGTCTTTCAATGAATCTATTGTGGCACGAGCTGTGTGACATGTTGCGCCGTCTTGTTGAAACCACATCTCCTGGACATCATGGTTATTCAATTCAGGAATGAAAAAGTTAGTAATCATGGCTCTATACCGATCACCGTTGACTGTAACGTTCTGGCCACCATCGTTTTTGAAAAAGTACGGACCAATGATTCCACCAGCCCATAAAGCGCACCAAACAGTCAGTTTTTCTGGATGTCACGGTGTTTCAACATACACTTGAGGATTACCTTCACTCCAAATGCGGCAGTTTTGTTTGTTAACGTAGCCATTCAACCAGAAGTGCGCTTCATCGCTTATAAAAATCGAGAACAACGGTAAGCTCGTTTTGAGCCCATTCGACGAATCTACGCCTTACTTGATGATCGTTTGGCTTCAATTCTTGCACGAGTTGGATTTTGTAAGCACGCAACCCAAGATCCTTCCGCAAAATCTTCCATAAAGTGGATGGACACAGATCCAATTCCTGTGTTCGATGGCGGATGGACTCATTCAGGTCTTCCACAATGCTACGCTCTACAGCAGCAATAGCTTCTGTACGCACCGTACGGCGTCTCTGGGGATGGGAGTTATCAATAAGAGTAAACGTGGTGCGAAAACGTTCCATGGTTAATCGAATTAACTGCTCTGATGGACGATTTTGTCGACGATAAAATGGACGTAGTGCGCGATACGTTTTCCGCACAGAACCATTATTTTCGAAATAAAATTGCACTATTTGCAAGCATTGTTCAGGCGTGAGACTATTCATGATGAATTGTCAAACCAAACTGCGAATAAATCACTTGACAGCTGTTAAATCGGTCGCCATCTTGAAAAGTAATGCCAACTTAAAGTTCTATACCTCTATAAAAAAAACACCCTTTACATACATATGTATGTATATTTACACTTACGAGTATGTGGTGAAACATTTATCTTAAAAGACTAGTATTTTTAGACTTTGAACTTCACACTACATAAATACATATGCATAAGTTCCATTTCATGCAAATTCTGAGTTGCCTTTAAGTTTTCATAATCGACATTTGCAAGGTTTTAGGAAAATAAATTTCTTTACCGCCAGCAGAAATTCACACATTTTTCTTCCAAATTTGGTAACAAGGATGAAGCTCTTGATAAAATAACGGTTTTAACTTTTATGAACGCCTGGAGCGCACTTATGCGCGCTGCCCACGCCAAACTGTCAAAATTCTGCTTGCTGATCTAAATCCTAGGTTGGGCAAAGTTCATGAACCCACTTGGCTGTCTTCGAATTGAACAACTTGCTGGTGGATCGATCTTGTTGTTGATCACTTCATCAGTCTGCCAAATGACAGTGAAAATAGAGCACCAATTGATGATGAACCCAATTCCACAATCAATGACGATGGAAATGACAACCTATTACTAAACTAAGAAGAAGTCCAAATACCACCTGCAAACCTGAAGACAACAAAGTGGCGAAAGCGGGCGGCGAAGAACTGGAAAGGCGTGTGCATCAGATTATGAAGTAGAATATGGGCGATTGGAACCTAAGAGTGCTCTGCCCAATCCACATAAATAGGGATCTCTCAGCCAGCGGCAATTATCTGGGGCAAATCTCCTTAATATCACATATACTAGTAAAATGTTATTGATCATACTCTATGGAAGAAATCCCCCCATTAGCAAACTGATTGAACCTTATCAGAGTGGATCTACGATTGCCTTCGATAGCACGAAAAGGAGCTATGCATTTGAATATGATATCAGCGCAAAGCTTATGCGATGAAAAAAAGGTCTAATAACCTCGCCGTTAGTTCTGCTTT
The DNA here is from genome assembly GCA_030068015.2 of Neoceratitis asiatica. NCBI lineage: Eukaryota > Metazoa > Arthropoda > Insecta > Diptera > Tephritidae > Neoceratitis > Neoceratitis asiatica. The sequence goes on from CM061526.1 coordinate 30,936,244, forward strand.
CTTCAGACTGGAGAAAAAAGCGAGGCGAGTGGATCAGATAGTAAAGTCGAAAAGCAATCAGCGCGTACGTACAATGTTGACAGTATCAGCAGGTGGAAGCCGAGGAAAAAGAAGGCCTCCTTTCTTTTGGAAAGATCAAGTGGAGAAGGACATGGTTATTGAAGGACATTAATTTAATAAACTGCTTACACATCATAGATGAAATATTTTTATGGAAAATCATCAAAACCCTCCACTTGTATCGCATAGTATCATTTTTCATTCTTAGTAAATGAATTATATTGATATTTCAAGCTTAAAAATAATTGCACACCGGTCAACTACTTTAACGCCAAATACATAATTAGCTACATACACAACAAACAGCATGTTCCTATTTGCGTTAACACATGTGATATTCTTTAGGTTGCTGAGTGCCATTTAGAGGGCCGAGAAGTTATGATGGTTACAAGTGGAGCTGTGGCATTTGGTAGCCAAAAACTAGCGCAAGAATTACTTATGTCACTTTCAATGCGTGAGACCCTTTCGCCAAAAGACCACACACGTGGAGTAAGTGTAGTATGTAAATACATATACAAAATTTTTGTCGCTATCCATAATTTTTAAATAATTCTCAGGAACAGGGTACACTGCTGGAGCCGAGAGCGGCAGCAGCTGTTGGTCAATCTGGACTTATGTCACTGTACGATGCTATGTTCGCTCAATATGGTGTGAAAATTGCTCAGGTATAATATAAAATGAAGTGATTTTGAGAAATATTTTTGAATTTTCATAATTGTAGGTCCTCGTAACAAAACCGGATTTCTACAATGAAGAGACTCGCAACAATTTATTTTGCACACTCTCTGAACTGATTAGTCTTAACATTGTGCCCATCATCAACACTAACGATGCCGTTTCCCCGCCAATGTTTTTAAAAGACGATGATCTGCCAGTTGGCTCTAAGAAAGTAACTAGTGCATGTTAAAAAAAACTACGAGTTAATAGCCGCTGGAATCACAATGTATTAAAAATATTTTTTTTTTTTTGCATTTAAGGGCATTGCTATCAAAGACAACGACAGCTTAGCCGCTATGCTTTCGGCAGAGGTTCAGGCTGATCTACTGATTTTAATGTCAGATGTTGACGGTATTTATAACAAACCGCCTTGGGAAGATGGTGCTAAGCTCATGCATACCTATACTTCAAATGATCGCCATGTCATAGAGTTCGGCAAGAAATCTAAGGTGAGTTACTTTTTCTGCGTGTCAAAATAATCGATCATTGAATTCAAAAATTTAAAATGGTCATTTAATCTTTTTCAGGTTGGTACCGGTGGTATGGACTCAAAGGTGAAAGCAGCTACTTGGGCGCTAGATCGTGGTGTTAGTGTTGTAATTTGCAATGGTATGCAGGAGAAGGCCATTAAAACCATAATAGCCGGACGGAAAGTGGGAACATTTTTCACGGAGTCAACTGAAAGTTTCTCGACTCCCGTCGATGTGCTAGCCGAAAATGGTGAGTTAAATATACACAAGCATAATAAACTTATTTTATGTCAAATGATTATCTAGATAAAAAAAATTCTGTCCTAACCATCCTTAGTCTATGCATTTTCAATTCTTTGTCAAACATAAGCGAACTCCTTTTGAGAAATACCCACCACATAAAAAAATCAGATCCAATAAAAAGACTCAACAGGGCTGAGATGAGAAATCTCATTTCTACGGCATGAATTTTAGGGACCCCGATTTGGTATGTTAGGTTCCTTTGAAGTGGCTACGTGCATCAGTATATTTCAGCTATTCAGCGGGGTCATTATCATACCATTGAGGATTCCTTTTAGCCCCCTTCCGGTGGTGGAGGGATTGGAGCAATCGGCGTATCTTTGTACCCGCTATTTCGCTCAAGTCTCTCTAGAGACTTCAAACTACTCCTCCAAAGTGCGGGATATTTGCAAACTAAGTACTTTAAGGTCTGAATTTTTACCTCTTCTCTAAAACTTTAAGAAGATGCATCATCATGGATAACTTCTTTCATTTTAGCGAGATAAGCTTTCTCGATGATCTTCTCTTGTTTCAAGTTGACCACATCCATGTGAAGAGCGGCATGTCTTTTGTGATAGCGAAAGTGGAAAGGAAGTGCCAGTGTGTATAAAAGTTTAATACAAGTCGCTCTTTTCACTTACGTCTCAACAAAAGAGAATGGAAGAAATTTTTTGTGAAATTATTGGAAAATTCAAGTACGAAACATTCATAAAGCGACTTCTACAAATCGAAAGAATTGGACCAAATGGACCATGTTTTGATAGATCGACAACATTTCTCTGAAATGAGTGCACCAAACAAGTACTCGATATGGATGACTTGTCGTGCCATATTTTGAGATCCCCGCAATATACCTCTGTCAGGATTGAGCGATGCGACGGGACTTCTTAAGCGAAATTCAATATTGCGCATTCTCAACTGACTATACAAATACAAGATGTGAAACCTTGTGAAAGATCTGTGGGAAAAGAGTCGACGCATAATACCTTTTTGTCGATTTCACAATCGCATTCGAGCTGAGTCTTCACTGCCAATTTGGTAACTCCCGAGCTACAAACTACATACATACATATGTGTTTACACCGTAATTATTATCGGTATTAAACGAGATTTTAGACATGGTGAAAATCGTGCGACTTCTTTAACCTAATGCGGGGGAACAGAAATTGCCCTTCATGAAGTAGTAAGCATAATAGAGAAAAATCATTAGATTAAAAATAGTACGCATAGTCACAAGTCGGCATAGACTACATGGTTTACAGATGGACACAATCAATGAATGTAAACTGAACAATTATAGAATCCAGCGGCTCAGCGAAAATCTACGTCAGCAGAGGGACCTCTCAAGGCGGTGAAGTGAAAGTAGTAGTAGCTTACGCAGATATCCTAGTTTTGATGTTATCAGGCTGTATCCCTCCACATTCAGTGCGATTATGGAAAGATTCTTACGAAGCTTACACTCATGTACTGGTAACAACGGACTGGGTGTTAAACGTAAGAAGACATAGCTTTGAAGTCATGCCCCGCATAGTGGCATGGGGGATTCAAAATCTCCCTATCTTTACATCTACCAAGTTCAGCTAGCATCTTTCAAGCGTAGATGCTAGGGATTGAAAAGGCCCGTGGAGAGCTAAACAATAGTGTTCTATAATAAAACCAAGCGTCGTCAACAATTAAGCTCCCTGCCAAGTCAACTCAACATTTCTGAGTCCCGGTCATTGGAACATTTTTGGCAACGTAAAAGCTGACGATTAGGCCAAGTCCGTTGATATCATGTCTATTAGGAACGATCAAGAAAAAGCTTTACTTGCTATTTGAACAAATAACACTAAACAGATGGAAATCCCTATTCAACTGTAGGACTTATTAAAAGAGTAGAGGAAAAATATATATTTAGCCATAGAGCCATTATAATGCGTCATTGGTCCTTTGGAGAGCATACATCAAACATGGGACTGCCCTATAACAGCCATTGCCGATTTTTTAAATAAGAAGGGAATAAGGAAACAATAATTCACTTTCTCTGCGAATGTCCAGCTCACTTTCAAATTGGACCAAACCGAACCTTAAACGGTAGTCACATATTGGCTTCTTCGACACTAGCTGGCTGTCTTGCGAGTACTCCATGCAGGCGTAAAATATATACTCCACGCGGACAATAGAGTAATCCAAAAGCTACCACGACCCATACAAAAAATATGGTCCAATTAACACTGTGATGACTCAGTTTCTTTTCCACACATTTTATGTTTACGATTATATAACTTATTGCGAGATTGTAACTTCGCGTAATGATTGCGATCGGTATAACACGAAGAATGGTCGTGCCGCACTAAGTTCGTGTAAAAACATGAGATGGTGCAATGGTTCCCACAGAGAAGAATATTTGTAGGTGCCCCAATGGACCATATGGTCCACAACTATTTGCAGGGGTAAGCAAGTGTATTTGTGATTGTGTTTCCGTTTACGTTTTACTCTACGGTGATTTCTATAATACAACTTTACATATCCAAGCATAATGGTACACCTCAGCTGTTGCAAATTCGTATATACATACATATGCATATATTTTTACGATTTACGACATCATTTGGCATCGTCAATTGGTTTAACACTTCCTATGTTTTATTTGGATGTTGCACAATGAATATTTTAGCTCATTCTTGGTATGATGTTTTTGTAGCGCGCGTTGGCAGTCGACAGATGCAGGCACTCACTCCGGAGCAACGTGCCAATGCAGTTAACCATTTGGCTGATTTATTGTTGAGCAGGGAGGAATTCATTTTGCAAGCGAATGCAAAGGACTTAGCTGATGCGAAGCGTCATGGTCTTGCGAAGCCATTATTGTCACGTTTGTCTTTAAATTCCGCTAAATTGAAGAACTTGTCTGTTGGATTGAAGCAGATTGCTGAATCAAGTCACAAGGTAATCATTTTGTTTGTTTTCATATTCTTATGAGATTTGGCGCGTCTTCATAAATGAACATAATACCGCATAATTTATGGAGAGATGTGAAAAATTATTTTGTTTTTAGAATGTTGGTCGTGTGCTGCGTCATACTCGTTTAGCTGAAAATCTAGATTTGAAGCAGGTTACAGTGCCAATTGGTGTTCTGTTGGTGATATTTGAATCACGTCCGGACTCATTACCTCAAGTAGCTGCTTTGGCTATGGCTTCCGCCAATGGCCTCTTACTCAAAGGTGGTAAAGAAGCCTCAAACAGCAACAAAGCTTTAATGGAATTAGTTAAAGAGGCACTCTCAACAGTAGGAGCAGAAAATGCAGTTTCCCTAGTAAGTTTAAATTTAATATTTTCATTTTTACCAATTATTTCAATTCTATATTAATGGGATATTTATTATCTAAGAAAAAATAATATGATTATCTATTTGATTTCAGGTATCAACTCGTGAAGAAATTAGTGATCTTTTATCGATGGAAAATCATATTGATTTAATAATACCACGTGGTTCATCAGAGCTAGTGCGCAACATTCAAGAACAATCCGTCCATATACCCGTTTTGGGACACGCTGAAGGTGTATGCCATGTGTTCATAGACAAAGACGCCGATATACAAAAAGCACTTAAAATAGTTAGAGACGCCAAATGTGATTATCCAGCAGGTATGTATCTTTTTAAAATTCCTATTTGTTTTCATATAGGAGATGAGCCGATGCTAGGTGGAAGGAGTCAATGGAGGAGTTTTCTGTCGCGTTTACTGTTCAATGTACCGTTCTTCGCATAAAATGGCAACAATCAGGGGAGAGGTAGATTTATGATCCAGAACGTCATTCCAGCTAAGGAGGACAGCATTTGTTTGGACAGGCAATTTACTATTCTAGCTTTGAATATACCCGCGATAAAGACGAGCTATTTTTCGATAAAGCTGTTTTGGCAGTTGAGTCACGCGTTGATTGCTGTTGATTTTCTCCTGTTGAGGTTAATCTAACATTCACTTAGCGAATGTTGGAAAGGTACCACGACAAGGTCTGGGTGATCGATGGAAGGATCTTCCATCACTCACACATTTTACTTTTGGTAAAGACTCTGACTGTCCAGTTAGTATAAATATAGACAGGTTGAAAACCCAATCTGAAGGAAAGTTGGACTTATCTCTGCCCTTTCTTCTTAAGTTCTCTGCCTCTGTGAGATTGCTTAAACATATGGGCTATCGAAAATCAAAATATGTCATCTTTGGGTTTCGTAAAAATAATCAATATAGGTATGATCGCAACTATGTATTTAACAGGTCAATTGAAAAGTTCCCGGAAGGACACATAGATGGAATAAGAAAGAGAATTAAATCCATTTGGTTTTTGGTTAGCTATAACACCTGTTCGATCATTAGTTTGTGAATTATAGCATTTTGAGTCAAGCAACTTTTGTTGTTGTGAAAAAAATGGATAAATGGATTACGCGTGTTGATAAAATATTATTTTTTGAAGCGATAAAATTTAGTTCAAGCAAAAACTTGGCTTGAAAATGAGTTTCCGGACACTGTGCCAGGAAAATCAAACATCAAAGATTGGTGTGGTAAGTTTAGACGTGGTGAAATGACCACCGAATATGGTAAAGAGGTTGTTACCGGCAATAAATCAAAAAAGAAAATCAACAGAACGATTTTGAATAACATGTGGGCGCCACGCGAGCTCACTTTTGACCAAAAACTACGAATTAATGATTGGGAGCATTGTTTTCAGATGTTCAAGCCTAATAAATCTAGTTTTAGCATCGATATGTGACAATGGATGAAACAGGGCCCCATTATTTCACTCTGAAGCCCAATCGACCATCATTCGAGTGGAATGCACACGAGAACCCGCTCCAAAGCGTGGAAAAGAGCAGCAGTCGGCTAGCAAGGTTATGGCGTCTGTATTACGGGATGCGGCGCATTTGAAGAAAAATAAAGTGCCAAGACAATGCACCGTGTCAAAAGTCAGTGAAATCGATAGCAAAAACATATAAATTGGGCTTCGAATTGCTTCTGCATCCACCGTATTCTCCAGATCTGGCCGCCAGCTATCACATGTTCTCAGATCTAGTTGGGAAGAAATTTTCGTCGAATGAAGAGGTGATCGCCGAAACTGAACCCTATTTTGAAGCAAAGAACAAATCGTATTACAATAATAATATTGAAAAGTTGGAGGTTCACTATAATCAGTGTATTACCCTTGAAGGGAACTATGTCCAATAAAAAAAATTGATTTTGCCAGAAAAATTTGTTTAACTATGGTAGGCCGGGGACTCTTCAAATTGACCTGCTACATATATCAAACATCATGGAATGATGATACAAATCGACTTAGGAGTTTTTGTCTGTCTATCGATGCTCAAGTAACAGGGACTCTATTGCAAGCGGCTAAAACCTAACCAAGTTGACATCAACCTGCCGTAAAACGGTAATTTTGAAAAGCACGAAACCCGCAATAATCTAGTAAATAAATGTGAGGGGTGAAAAAAATGTCGGGTAGGCACCAAAGCATATCTCAGGTATCCTATCTTCTATGAGATATATACCAACGCTGTCGTCAAAATGCTAAAAGTAACAATTTTTAAATTGTAAATATGATCCTTTGTCATAGTAATGTACTCTGTACAGCTTCGTATTCAAACACTTCAGTATTTATAAAGGACCAACAGTTATGTAATATTTCACAATTATGCCTTTTAAATTATCAACACAATTTCCACATAATTAAAAATTTTGTTAGCACTTCATTTCGGTCGTTCATTCCACATGCTTGTATATATCTGCGTATGTATGTGAGTGCATATATAAATACATACATACATATAAACTTGTAACATTCACTCCACGTTGACTGCAAATCGGCTTTCATTACCACCCAAGCAGAAAGCTCAATCCACATTTACCAGGCCAGCCAAGTTTGCATGCTGCGTCTCACTTTTTCAACAAACATTTTGATATGTACGTATATACATATGTACGTACGTTTGTGCAAATATTGTATATTGTATACGAACGATGCATAATTAAAATTGAATAGTTGGCTGCGAAGAGTATTACTTCGATGAAAATATATATGTATGCACTCTATATATACATATATATATGTACATATGTACTTACGATGTGTGTCAAAGGAAAAGGTGAATTTCGAATTTTTTTTTTGAAAGTACTTATTTATTCATCAAAGTAATCCAACTCGGACATAGTACACTTGTGCCAACGCTTTTTCCAACCCTCGAAGCACTTCTGAAAAGCGCTTTTCGGTATGTCCGAAGAGCCATCAGCCCTTTCTTCGATTCTGACATGATCTCAACAATTATGTCAAAACGCTTTCCTTTCATTGATTTATTTAGTTTTGGGAATAGGAAAAAGTCGCAGGGAGCCAAATCTGGTGAATACGTTGGTTGAGGCATGGTTACGGTTTTGTTTTTGGCCAAAAAATCTCGAATAAGCATTGATGTGTGAGCTGGTGCATTATCGCGATGTTGAATCTACGATTTGTTTTTCCACAATTTCGATCGTTTAAGCAGTATTGCTTCACGCAAACGTTGCATAACTTCCTTGTAGTATTCCTTGTTAACTGTACGACCTTTCGGCGGGAACTCATGATGCACCACACCATTGTAATCAAGGGAAACAGTGAGCATACCTCGTATGTATATATAACATAAAGTTGCTTTTATACAACCTAAAGATTGAAATGAATATACATATATCTGTGGCAATATAATATAACATCTTAAATCGAGTTAAGTCAAAAATGAGTTAAGGTCTTATACTGGTTCGTCTTTTTTCCATACACATTTTAATCCAATCCGTTTTCAAAGTCAACAACACAACTGTTTTTACATAAAATCGTTAATATCTCCAAACACGATTTATGGACTTAAGATGTTAGGACAAAACGACATAGATATTCAACTGCATATGCATGTGTGTATTCCATCGCCTCAGCTTTCCCTTATTTAATCGAATTTTATACCCGGATGCATGGTGTTAAGGGTTATATTCATTTTGATAATAAGAATCATTGTTTGAAAGGGCCAACTATGTATGTAAGTGTAATCGAACAATTTGACAAATTGTCTTATATTCTTTCATTCACACTTCTTCATTTCTCTTAGGCTGTGAGGTTGGGGCATCGTGGAAGAAATGTGACCTCAATCAGCTGAAGGCAGGGTACTCACAAAGGTAGTACTTCAGAGTTTCCTTCTGTTCTCTGTATGCCCGGTACTCAACTGACTGAACCTTACCTATTTTTTGAAGATGATACCTCAGATGTAGATTTCTTGTTAATAAACCTACAAGATTACTAAGTTCTCTTTTGCTCTTCAGTACTTTAGTGGTATGAGCTACGTTAGTAATGCTCCAGGATCTAAGTGTTCTTCCGGGCTTTATTTCTTTAGACAACAGACGGCGGCATTTGTCCGTCAAGTGATGTTCACTATGCTACCCCGTGATAGTCTGCATCTTCTCACCTATTTGGACTTTGTATTCACACATTTAATTGCCTATTGGAAAAACGAAAAACGGAGGTTTCATTAAGTTTGAAACTTCCTTTGGAATTGATTCGATCACAGAAGAGTGTGACTGCCTGCAATTTATAATCATCAGTATAGATGGAAATATCTCTACTATTATTGATAGCCTTAACTTCCGTCCGGTTTAGTACTTGTTCTGTTATGGTTTTCTACATGCATTCACAGTTAAGGTTTGGTCAGCTAGCTGTTAGCGTTGTTTCATACATCAGATATGTATTAATTGGATTTTGCTGAGATAGTTATAGTGCTTAATAAGTTAGGGCTTATAATACTTTTGTAGACGTCATTTTGGCGCAATGGCCCTTTAGCAGGAGTTCCAAATTTAGAACATTTAATGGCACTCTTTTCAACATGTTGCCTTCTGCTAAGCTTTCCACCAAGAATTGTTCCAAGATATTTGACTGACTTGGGTTATTAATATTGTACCTTTAGGACGGTAGATAAAATTAACGATTTTTTCTCTCTCGTGAATATACAGGTCTTAAATTTTCAGAGAGCCCTCGTCACTCAGTTCAATTTATTGAGTTTTTAAGTGCCCTAATGTATATACATACGTCAAAACCAACTGACCTCTAGGGCAGGATCGGCAAAAATATAAATGAGAGTGTGTCAGTGAGAGAAGAGCCTATGCACTACAGAGGTTATTATATTTATTAAATTCATTTTACTTATAAAATGACTTTTTATCGAGAACTCGATGTAAGTTTTTAACGGCACTCAACATAAAAACGTCACTAAAATCATTTCAAATCACACCTCCGACAGCAAGAGAATGGCGGAAAGCGTGTGAGCAGTGAGCACACAATTCTGTTAGAAAATGCCTTAATCTAGAGAAAGCTGTCAAGAACGACGTTGAACAGTTTCTTCAGAAGTTCAATGTTTTCAATCAATATTAATTTATTTAGCCTGGAATTTCCATCATTGACAAAAGCAGAATGGCAAGATCCAAGCCAATCGACATGTTTTAGCCCTTAGTAACTTCTTTATATTATTTTATATTACTGCGATGCGACGATTGGTCAATACTATTGTCCCAACATCTTTGACTTTTATCTTCATTAAGACTTGCTCGGACGTCTGACACGCTTTTCGTTATGTATATCATCTCGGTCCTGAAATAAGTTTTTATACCACCACCAGGCCACAAAAAGGAGAATACTTTTTGAACAGTACCCATATACATATATATAAAGGCTGATCCATTTCGAGGTTCCCTACTTTTTAAAGAAAAAGCACAGAAAATTCAAATTTAATGGAAAAAATGTTTACTATCTATCGAAAGAACATTCTTTGGCATTTATTTTTTGAAGATTATCTCTTTCAAATGTTGTCCGTGGCTACGTCTCAGATGGTCCATACGTTGAGTTCAAATTTCGATGTCTCGCTCGAGCATTTCGACTGGTAACTGTTGAATGACAAGCGTGATGTTTTGCTCCAAGGCCTGAATCGAAGCAGGATTGTCCGCGTACACTTTAGACTTTACATATCTCCACAGGAAAAGGTCTAACGGTGTGATATCATACGATCTTGGTGGCCAATCGACCGGCCCTAAACGTGAAATTATCTGCTTACCGAAGTGTTCTCTCAATAAATCCATTAATTGATGTGATGTGTTGGAAGTGCGCCGTCTTGTTGAAACCAAATGTCGCGGAGATCACGAGCTTCAATTTCAGGCATCAAATAGTCGGTTATCATGGCGCGATAACGGTCGCATTGAAGATTATGTTCCACCGGTATCATTTTTGAAGAAATATGCACCGATGATTCTCCATCGGCCCACAAACCACACCCAACCGTAGTTTATTCTGGATGAAATGGCAGATCTTGAATCTCTTCAGGTTGCTCTTCCACATGCATACCCTTTGAGCCAGAAATGGGCCTCATCCGCGGTTTTCGTGTACACTATCAGCTACGGCCGCTATATTTTCTTCACTGCGTGCTGGACCGAATAGACCACGGTCGAATATTATCCAATAATGAATGCTGGGTCTCAAGGTGAATGATGGTATTGCAAATAGTACGCTCAGCAGCCCGATTATGTTGACCATAAGTTGAGCGAAGCGCGCGAAACACATTCTTTACAGAATGTGAAATTTTTTAATAAAGTTGAATGATTTGTAAACGTTGTTCAAGCGTAAGTCTTTCCATGATTAAATGGCAAATAATACTGAACAAAAATAACATGACAGATTGACACGACTCACGAGTGATCTGTATATATAAATATATAGTATATACATATCTACCCTTTAAACGATTTTCGGTTGAGTTTTCTACTCTTTATTTCTTCGTAGAAATGAAATGAGCTACGTACATGTCTTAGTATTCCTATTGTGTCTAACAATATTTTCTTCAAAGACTATTCTTATTAATAGAATTTAAACAGAAAGCACGCTTCCATCCGAAATTGGGTTTTCCTTACTTGTCTACATTAACTACCATTAACTTTACACTATTTACTCTGTTTTCTGTTTTTGTCATTTCAGCTTGTAACGCTATGGAGACGCTTCTCATTCACGAGGACTTAATGAATGGCGGCATCTTCAACGATGTCTGCAATATGCTGAAACGTGAAGGGGTTAAAATCTATTCAGGACCAAAACTTAGTCAGCAATTAACCTTTGGGCCACCTGCAGCGAAGAGTCTGAAGCATGAGTATGGCGCACTGGAATGTTGCATTGAGATTGTTAAGGATATTGATGAAGCAATACAGCACATACATACATACGGTAGCGGACATACCGATGCCATTGTCACGGAAAACGGTAAGTTCAACAACAACAAAAAAGGTGAGAATGATTGCTCAACCCAATTAGCCGTTGCGTGTTAATTGGTTATTTAGAATTTTAGCTTAGCATCAAAATAAAATACTTAGAAATATCCAAAATGAGTGGGGAAGAATATTGGAAAAATATTTTACAGCTAATTACTTAGCTTGCAAGTTAATTTACGACAGCGCTTCAAAACAAGCTAAAAATAAAAAGGCAAAGCTCATTCCAGAGAGTTTTTTTTAGTAATAAAAGGAAAATAATAATAATAATTCGGGCTCTTCATCAAGAGAAAATATATTTTCGTCTTCTGAAATATCAACAAGTTGAAATTGAATAGGGTGCCATTCGCTGACCGCGCTATCCTGTCATTCATTCGATTTGACATGCTTTTGTGTTGTCATCTCGGGTTCTTATCAATTAATATAATACAACCGTTCACTTCATAGTAGAAACAAAGGCTTTACGAAAGCATCTTTAGTTGTTCTCATTTACGCTTTGAGTGATATGTATGATTTAAATTTATTGTATACTTTTAGATTCTCCTTTGTTTATATCTTTGATTAATTACATTTATGTAACATATGTATGTATACACATGTGTGTTCTGCATGAAAAATATTTTTAACGCGTCATTTGTAGAATCAAAGTATTTAAAAAAAATTTTTTCGAAATAAAATCTTCTTCGCTAGCGTAGACAATGCTTACGCGATTGTAGCCGATATATTGTAACAACAGAAATTCCTTAATTCTTTTCGCTGATTGACGCCAATTAGAAATACTTAGTGCAGCCAGGTCCTTCTTCACTTCATATTTCGAACGGAGGGAGGGTCTTCCTCTTCTCTACTTCTACCGGCGGGTCATTGCCCATGCCTATGAAGAACATAGCAGGACAGGAAAAATGAGTGAATTGTAGAGTTTGGTATTTTTTCGCTGAGAAGACTTAACCGTTCAATTTCCTATCTAGTTCAAAGTAACACCTGTTGGCAAGAGTGATCTGCGTTGGATTTTCAGGATGGCATAGTTGTTCGTTGCTGGTTCCAAGATAAACGAAATTACCTACAACTTCAAAATTATGACTTTCAATAGCGACGCGCTAGCGGAGTCGCGATAGCGATGACTTTTTGTTTGATGAAACTATAGAAAATTTTTCTAATTTTAATTTTCTTGAAATAGAATTTTCTAGAATATCTTGCTGCGATGCGTAGACTTAATCGGAGTAAAGTAATTAATGTCTCCAACTCTTACTAAATTGAGTACTAGAATGAATGCCTTATGACTGCAATGAACCTTTATTCTTCTAATTTCTCATTCTCCTGTTGTGGGCTGTAAGGATAAGTCGTTGGTGCTACTCATAGCATTTAAGCCGATGCCAGATAGAACTTTTGCGTTGCGGGACATATCCACCTTTTCTAGCAAAGCGATAAACGCCAATGTTATGACACAATGGACATTTTTCTATCAGTTAAAAATCTGTTATATTAAATAAATTTTAACTTGTTTTTAAGCTTTTTTTTAAACTTTATATATAAATAAATGAAAATTAACATCCGCGAACGTTCCACGGGCGCAAAAACATGAGAGATGGTCAAATATTGGCGTTGCCAACTTTGCTTGTGAGGAAAATTTCGTAGAGTTAAATATATTCATCTTATACGAAGCTTGCATAAATTTGCTAATATTGCAGCTGAGAGAGTTTCCCCATCTCACATTCCAATGTTGGCAGCGGTGTGAGATCGGGAAGCGTTCAACAGCTGATGTGAAAAAGTCGCCAGTACCACTATGTGAATACGATAATCTTCTGTTTAAAATTCAAAATAAATTTTCTTCAGCAGAAAATATTAAAGAGATTATTCTAATTTTAATGTTAAAGCCGATGAAATTGTGCTTCAATAATGGATTGGAGTAAAATGACATTTTTTTTATAACAAAAAAACTAATTTAAAAATCTCAAAAACTTATTTTTCTACAACAGGGGAACTGTTCGGAAGTGTTATTTTTGAACGCACTCACGAAATAAAGAGTTTCGTATCTTTGCAACGGTCATATCTGCCATCGATCTTTAAGAAATTTTTAAATTATTATCCTTCAGAAGATAAAATTCTTAATAGCTGATTAACATGAATGAGCGAGTGTATAAAATAAATACCTATATTATGTAGCTCGACTTGAGTAAGTAAGGAAATGAAATGTTACGAACTTCATTCAAAGCCTTTGCTATTTGCAGTTGAGCTTTCAACAGCAATTTGTTATGTATTTTCAGCCAGCTTAAAGGTGCCATAAATACTATGAAACCACGGTTGTTCGCAGTTACAACCTTAACTATATTTGAAGTTATCGATAACTTTTACTATGACTACAAACATTTGTAATTTCAGTTTCAATTGTAAAGATATAAAAAAAAGCTAAGAAATGAGTAGTGACGAGGAAAATTATAGTTTATTTTTGAGTATTTTAGCATAAAAGAAAGGAGTCAAAGTAATATCAAGATGCCGTTTTACGAGTATATGGTTCTAATTTTACCTTTACGCCTCGATTCTTCTTTTCTGCTGTTTGGCGCCAACTGAAAATTTCATTTCATTTGATCATTCCAACGAAATGGAGGAGACCCTCTTCTGCTTACACCAGTGGGCACCGTATCCAATACCTTCAAAGTTGGAGTGCTTTCATACATTAGAAATATTTACTAAACTTTATCAATGGCGTTGTATATCTCGAACAGCAAAAGATTTCTAATGCATAAAGCCGACCGACTGACTCATCGGACGGAAGTGATAAGCGACTTTTAGAGTTAGGCCAACTAATATCACCAGATACATGTTCCACATCCGAAAAATGTAAGGAACGAGTCTAACTACACTCTTTCTACTTAATTCTTCGGGAATATCTAGCAAAATGAAGGAATTTGATCATTCCATTCAATTTGTAATTACTTGTTTAGAATAATACTTGAATACCATTTTTATAATGAAGATATGTTCGAAAATCATCGCTGATGATTTTTATTGAATCGTTTAGTACTTTACAGTGGAAAAAATTTCAGTGCTGTCAAGTGTTTTGAGTATAGTCAGAGAAATTTTATGTCCAAAAAATGGTCTTTCAGGGTAATTTCCGAAACTGAAATTCATTGAAATTTAAATCCTTTTGATAGGCTTGACTTCCCTTTGAATGAAATTTCGAAATTTTCATTTTGACTTGTACTTTGAAGTTAATTAGTTGCTACGGCACCCTTTAGATTATAATATTAATTTGTAGACACGAATTACTTAAAATAGCTACTATTTGCAACCTACTGAAAACAATTCATTTTGGTTTTAGAGTCTTCGTTAAAAGCACGCAGTTAAGAACGAGTGCTCTTATTATTATACTTTGTAATTTGCTTTTTTATCACAATCATTACCTTAACTCCTTTTAAATTAATTTTGCACTTTATTACACTTTATCTTCATATTCACAATCATTCTACTACATTTGATTCACAATAGAAATAAGAGATTATTCATTTAATCGATAAACGTCATTTATCGTAGCAGAACTGTATTTTTAATGATTCTATCCTTACATTCTGATTGCCGTAAAAAGTTTAATCATGCTTTTATTTCATTTCTGGCGTTAGAGGCAAGTTTACCTGGCATATAAATTTCAGAAAAAAAAAACATTTAAAAACATTTTAAGTACTTTTCCACGCATTACAATATTTTCAACATTTTGGACTAGATCAAACATGCTGAAAAAATTTGTTATAATTGAATTCCATTCGCTTGGAATATTCTATCGAAAAGTTGGAAAGTTTTGCTTTGCAGTTTCACATGTACATATATCGCGCTGACTCAAATATACTCGTATGTACAATTTCCATAGTACTTCATTGCAAAAGTATGGGGGGATTCGCTATGCCTAGGAAATGTATACTATGTAAATATATCCTATGGAATTGTGCTAGAGATCGAGAGCACCCCCGTTGAAAAATTGTGTCATAATCAAGTCAAACAATAACAACCACACAGGCACAGGATTGATTTTTCCTTCCTGCTATCTGTGGGAAATAAATATACATAAGTTTTGGTATAGGATATTTTTCCCATCGTAGCATATTTTTTTGCATATGTTTTGTTGTTGTGCCATTTCACGAATACGAAAAATTTCCTATCCGTGCACCGTAGCATGCATTTCCTAGACTTAGTGAATACCCCTTATGCTTAAAGTTCTATACCTCTATAAAAACACCCGATACATACATACATATATGAAGGCGTAAACTAGTTAGTAGAAATATTGAAAAATTTAAATTAAAACGAACACACTTTCATGAACGCTATATGTGTAAGAACGTATGCATTGCAAAATAGAATCATAAAATAAAAGAGACACATTTTAGTCAGGAGCCCACATGTACCTTTTTTCTCACAGTTTACTCCACTTTATGCTCTTATGGGAAATAATTTAATTTTTTTTTTTTTGCAGATTCTGCGGCACAGCAGTTTCTGACGTCGGTTGACAGCGCTTGTGTTTTCCATAATGCAAGTTCACGCTTTGCCGATGGTTTCAGGTTTGGCCTGGGTGCTGAGGTGGGCATATCAACGGCGAGAATTCATGCACGCGGACCAGTTGGTGTGGAGGGACTTTTAACAACAAAGTGGATTTTGCGCGGTGAGGATCATACTGCAGCCGATTTTGCGGAAGGCGGTAAACGTGTTTGGCTGCACGAAACTTTGCCCTTATGAACTCGGAATGCTCTGAAAATTAAATTTATACGTAAATTATTAATATTCCTTATGGCTTTTGTACGTCTTGAAAGAAAAAAATATATATAATAATAAATGATATTGGCTAGGTAAAAACAAAAACAAAAAAAACAAAATTTTCACCAACTTTGCAAAACTATTAAATAATCTTATTGTAGTACCTTTAAGCTAACTAAATTGAGTAGTTTTGAAGTTTTTTCTATTAATGTTGCAAAAATAATACGTTAAGCTGCCATCAATTTGTAGGTCTCAATTATTCCGTTGCTCATAGAAAGTGATGCAAGCTGATTCAGCGTGTCACTCCCGACCTAAAATTTACTAACCGTCTAAAATTATTCTCCATTTATTTGTATATAATGCGATCATCTTCCATTGTCTAAAAATATAATCGACATATTAGTGTTATGAGGTACATTTAAAGGCCGTTTACACAGGCAGCTAATTAACAAATTTGAAGCATTTCAGCATAGAAACCCTTTAATTGCAATAAATTAGCCGAAGAAATAATCAGATGGCAACTAGTAGCGGCTAATAATAAGCCAGAAAAAGAATGGTGCAATAACGAAGGATTAAAGGTGATTATATAAAAAAGAATTATGTTTTAGCTATAAATTTATTTTATAAATAAACAAAACAAGAAAGAAGTGGAAAAGCCTTTATACCTTTCATAAAAACAAAAATATTGCAATACTTGCTTCTTAAAGAGTTGAACCTAAATCTCATATCTGAAAAAATTTTATGTAGAATAACAGGTTTCATGTTTTCGACGAAGGTGGCAGCTGACAGTTTACCGATAAAATAAAAGCCACTTGTCACTTCTGGGTCAGTTTTTTAATTTTTTTTTCACAATTTTATAATACTAATAATACTAATAGATGTGTAATTCAATTTTAACAGAATATTTTCTTAATTTCGAAGAATATTTCTTTGCTTAAGTTTCATTTCATTTCAGATCTGAAGTAAATTTTCGACCCAAAATAAATGCTTTTAAGCACATATGTACATATGTATGTATCTCCAAGCAAGCTGGTACAGCTTCTTCCAGTGGGCAGAGTTATTGGCTGTGCCATACACCACCTATTGCATTGCATTCTGCCCTTTTTATTACATAGCTTTTTTCCGCTTTAAATTTGTAATCCCGCCACGCCTTAAAATAATAATAGTTACAAAAAAATGCATTTTTTTTAAATTATACGCTGGCAAAAGTTAAAACCAAAACAAGTCAAAATGAAACCGGAATAATATAAACAACCTTCTGCCCATCATCGCTGCCTCTTAATGGGGATGCAATGGAATTTAATTTTAAATGTTTGTTAAAAACGTATTTGTTTCTAACTCGAAAACTTCAAAAGTTTTCTAGGAACATCTCATGCAAAATATGCATACATATGTTGGTAAGTATGTACGTACATCAACTTCTAATTTTCTGCTCTTGTCTAAAATAGAAAAAAAAATTTAAAACATTTCTTAATAAAAAATAAGTTTCTTCACTTAAAAAATTGCAAATACCGTCTTAAAAAGATATTCTTCTGCAAATTTGTAGACATGTCTTAAGGAAAATTAAGTATACTTGCAAAGTTTTGTAATAGTCGTCACTAGTGTCGTCGGGGAATAAAAAATTATACAGTCTTATAAGTCAGTTATACGGTCTAAGACCTTTATACTGTATATGAAGCATAAAATACGGCACAATAAGAGCAGTAAATTTGTTGGATTTATGATAAGAGAGGCTTCCCCCGCCCCGATGTCAAAATTGTGCTTGGCAATTTCAACGACAGGGTGGACAAAGAAGGTATTTTGACGCAACAATCGGATTAACTTCATCGGGGCTCGAAAATAGTTTTCTGTAGTACCAGATTCCGGCGAACTCATCAAATTCATCAAGCTACATGGCTGTCGCCAGATTGGAAATCACGCAACCAAAACGATCACGTAGTAATAAACGGAAGACATGTACATAGCGTTCTAGACGTGCGTACGTTCCGAGGGCCAAATATCGACTCGGCTCACTATCTTGAAGGAGCAAAGAACGCACGGCAACAAACACAAGCTGCAACAAACACTTGAAAAGCTGCAATCACAACACACAGCCAGCAATCACAACCATGCCAGAAAAAGAGCTGATACGATGAATAATCTCGAACTGCAGTGGAGAAAATGCGGACTGCCTACTTACCTTTGCGATCGACTACAACACGTATGGGATTAGATAGATACCTAAAAGGAGAAGCGAGGCGCATTTGAAGGGGAAAAATAAAGAGGCCGAAATGTGTGAATATGAAGAGCTTGAGAAGCCGCCGACAAGAGTAATGCACGAAAATTAATTAATAATTAATAAGAAAATGCAGCAAATTACAGAAGGTTTAAAGACCGAAGCAAGCGCATTTAGGGACAAAGGAGGTAATACGGTGACAGATCTCTAGAGCATACTTTGTGTATGGAGGGAATGCTCAATGAAAGTGAAAGTGTAAACTCCGGAGATGGCGAGCCCGAGACCTCAATCGATGACGATAGTATAGACGTTCCATCACCCTACTATGATTGGTTTGAACAGCGATTGACTGCTTAAAAAATAACAAAGCGGCGGGAACCGATGGCTTACCGGCAGAGCTATTCGAATACGACGGCGAAGAATTGACAAGGTGACGAAAGCATGCCCGCCGAATTGAACCTAAGTATGCTCTACCAATCCAAAAAAAAACAATGACAGCCTTGAAATCCAACGCAGAATCACTCTTGTCAACAGGTGCTACTTTGCACTGAATGTACAATTGAAAAGTAAAGTTCTCTCTCCACGAACCTAAACCAAACTGCAAGTCACTCATCAGTCCCGTCCTGACATATAGAGTAGAAGCCTGGACGAAGTCAACAGCCGATGAGTAGCCTTTAGAAGTTTCCGACAAAACATTTTTGTGGAAGATTTATAGTCCTCTGCGCGTTGGCAACGGCGAATACCGCGGGCGATAGAACGATGAGCTGTACGAGCTATACGACGATATTGACATAGTTCAGCGAATCAAGACACAGCGGCTATGCTGGCTAGCTCATGTCGTCCGAATAGCTGAAAACGCTCCAGCTTTGAAAGTATTCGATAGAGTACGCGCTGTTGGAAACAGAGGGAGAGGAAGATCTTCACTCCGTTGGAAGGATCAGGTGGAGAGCAACCTTTCTATACTTGGTATTTCCAACAGGCGACAAACAGCAAAGCGGTGCCTACGTTGAAAAAGAAGGATAGGAACATAATAAATTTGGCGAATGTTTCTTATTTGAATTTTCTTCTCTCCAGAACTTGACATTTCACGCAGGAAATCAGAATCGACCTTGAACGTTTTTTTTAGAATTTCAACAAACTGCATGTCAAAGTTATTAGTTCGACGTGTTGTATTCACCAATTCTTACTCACTCTTATGCAAAATACTTCCGGAGTGCCTACTAAAGATCATGTTCCAGTTTATTTGAGAAAGCATTTGCTACAAAACTCTGCAAAACTGCCAAAAGTTTAAACATATTTCAGTTTAAGTTCGAATGTTGAGTTGATAGAACTGTTATGCAAGTTGTGAATTTGGGTATTTTAATCATATTCTCTACGTATATAACTCAGCAGTTTTCGCATTCTTCATAACTTGTTGCACAAGAGTGCTATTATTTTTTCAACGCTACACGCTATATAAAAGTTCAATCAATCACTATAAATATAAGAATAATATTCATAAATCATTGTCGGGGCTTAATGTTGAGTTAATAATATGTGTGATCTGTTGCTGAAAGTAGGAAGGTCGCAGAACGGTATTTACTATTTTGTTGACACAATACCTGTTAGAACTGTATGTAAACTGTGTAAAGAGTATCTCTTAAAAGCCTTAATTTTATTGCCTACAGTAAAAAAGGATTAAATTTGAGTGATGCGCAGCAAAAATCGGTGGTTACGTACACATACATACATACATACATATGTAGGTCCTAATCCAACATAACACATGGAACTTGCATCTAATACTTCAACCTTCTCCAAACCCTCTATTTGATTTTTATGGAAGCACAACAACATGAGAGTTAAACATGTTTGTTTACACTACTTTTTAAATAAATTTGAGTATGTAAATGTTACGTCTTGTCTTCATTAGCAATTGGCTGGCGCAGAAACCCACACCAGCGATGGAGCTCCCATGTGGCTCTTTGTCATGATTTGAGTATTCTGGAGTTAATTTGCGCTTTCACGACTTTCTTCTGTCACACTATGTAATTTCCATATTACCCTTTTTCGTAAGTCTGGTGGGAGTAATAATCACAACAAATTTGTATTTTTAGGACAGAAGATACATATGTTTTAGCACGCAAAGAAAGCCGAAGGTTAGGTTGATCCGAACCTAAGTTAGCACTTTTGTTGGGTACTCACTGTATTTATATTAAGTACACAAATTTTCAAAGGAAAAAGGGTTTGCAAACATAAAATTTAAGATGGTATGTAAATTTAAAATAAATAATTTGGTTGAATTCGATTTGTTAATGCCTTAATTATTAGGCATTAAAAGTCAGTGATGGATCGGAGAAATAATCGATTAGAATTAACATACATATGTACATATATATGTGGACTGATGGCTATTAGGGGTATTCGCTTCATCATGGAAATGTATGATACGTTGCACGGATTGCACGGTTTTCCCATGCTACGATTCAAAAATATCCTATACACAAACCTATATATATTTCCCAGAGATTGCAAGAAAATAAAAGCAACCCTTTGTTAGTTAAAAATGCGGTCAGACGTAGAAATTTCGAAAAATTTCAATTTCGTCGGACTAATTTATGGAATCTAAATTCCGATAATTGCAGAAATAAAAGTAGCAGTGTGGGAATTCAATCATTTATTCTAATAGGTCGTTCTTCACTAGCAATTTTTATTTCCCTTGAAAGTGCTGTCAAAGGATTTGAGTATCGTCAGAGAAATTGAAATATGATTTCCATAAAATTATTCATGCTACATATGTGTGGTTGCTCTTGATGCTCCCACATGACGGAACTACCTATATCTCTCAACGAGTTACCCTTGGGGCATCTTGGAGTCTGCAAAGAATTATTTAATAATTATTAAGTGTAATAAAAGACATGTTTATAATATAAGAGTAATATGTAATCTTGCCATCTAAATTGAATTTAATGGATAAGCAGGACATAATGTATGAAATTTGTAACATACGGGTACTTACATAATTATATAGTGTGCCGCCATCGCCAGCTAAAAGCCGAAAGATTTGAAGAAGTAAAAGTTCTACAAAGTAATATAAATTTATTATAATGTCTAATTTCGAAATTATGGTTTACATCCTTTCTTTTTTGTGATACGTTTGGTAGATAGGACATCACGTCCGAAAACTCCCAATCGATAGTCTCAGGGAACGAGAGCTCAGACAAAACATCGCCAGCAGGGCTTCCACTTTTCACTTTTCCACAGTATGCAATCTAATTTATACTTACTCGATTTATCCATCTCTGTTGCTATTCTTTGCCATGCCTGGTCCACTGTATTTTTATTTGAGTGGAGCTCGTTGCTTGTGTCTCAGATTCGTGGCCACTTCTCCACTACTTAGGCCAGTTGCCCTTCTGGTCCCGGGAAAAATTTAAAATTCGTTTTTGACGATTCTTGGGATTCTCCATGTCTAAAAACTATATAAATTAAACAAATAGTTGAAAGAAATTAAAAGTTTTGTATAATTACCTTATTGCCGTTTATTTTTAAATGGTTTTCTTTCCGTGTTCGTCTTGTTTCTCGCAAAATATATATGAGACTATTTATTTCGCCCGGAAATCTGTGTTGCCATGCTTTCGTATTTGTTTAAAAACTTTAGAAATAGGCAGTAGAAAATGGATTTTTTTTCGTTCGAGGCGCTGCTTCGTAAAAAAAATTCTCACCCATCGTTTTTTTGCACTTTTTTATATTGAGTTTTTGGGTTTCGTAAGAGCTGCATACCCACCTAAGAGCTGCATACCCACCTTTAAACATTAAATAATATTAAAATAAGAAAAGCGGAGAGAGAAAGAGGTTAAGAAAGAAAAATATAATATATAATATATAAAAATAATATATATATAATATATAATATATAATATATAAAAATATGTAATATAATAGTTTAGAACACGTACACCACAAAAGTAAATAACGCAACATACATCATTCAAATGACCGGCCCATGAATCTTCGATTCTTATGAGGTAACCTTCGACCACCTTTTGGCACATATTGAGCGGTACTCAGCCACAACTTGAGGAATGTTGGTTATCAAGTGCTCAAGAGCATGATCTCGGTAGCCAATTGATATCGACAAGACGAGAGATAATGCGGCCGTGAAATTTCTCTCGCCATAAAGCCATATTTGCAAGTGTTGTGTGGCATGTGGCACCATCTTGTTGAAAAAACATACTGTCATAGTCGTTTCTTCAATTACAGGCCAGAAAGTCGGTTGAATTGACAGTGTGTCTCGTCGTTATCATTTTCAACAAAGTAAGATCTGATCACGCCTCCGGATCAAAGAGCGCACCAGACAAAACCGTTTTTTTTGTTTGGTGTAATAGCATCTCTTTACATATTTGAGGTTTCTCGGAGCCCCAAATGCGGCAATTTTACTTATTTACGTATCCATCGGGTGAGAAATGTGCCTCTGGCTAAAGAAAATTTGGTTGGAAAAATCCCGGTCCACAACTTGTTGATCAAGCACCCAATCGACGTAACTACGGTGTTGTGAATGGTCAGCTGGCTTCAGTTGTTATGTGAGCTAGACTTCATATGGATGTAGGTGTAAGTCCAAATGCAAAGTACTCTAATAAGAAAGTCCCTGCTCTTGAGAACATCGAGAAATATAAAACATTCGGATCTTTGATATTAGAGGTGGAACAAGCAAAACGATGATGCACAGGCTTTACAATATCTATAATCGATCCAGTCTGTCTAAATTTCTTTACAAAATACGTTTGGTTTGACAGTTCATTTTGACAAATGTCAAAATACAGCCCTGCACTTTAGAAACCACAAAATTTATTACCCTTTATTTCATAAAAGGGAACATAGAACAGAACTAGTGTTTTCTTGGCAATGACCAGCTTCTGCAAAGAAACGCAACGAATTAGCCTCGAATTCGACGCGGGCTCGTTTTCTCTACAAGTCCCTATGACTAAAATAATTATAATTCTCTTCGGAATTATGGTAAATGATGAAATTAGTACATATGTACATATATAATTTTCTTAACATAATATCGAATTTGATATCATTGGTTTTTGCTACTGTGTCATTAACATATATAAATGAATTCCGCTCTGAACGTCATCCGATTTTCCACTCTCATAGTATAATTTTTATGGGTTCCGTCATACTTTCCCTTTCTGTTCCATAAAAATGATTTATGTTTTTAAAACGCAAATAGGACAACTTTTTCAATAAACTGTTTGAAAAGATGATGCACAAAATAATTAACGTGAGCAAGGAAGCTCTTAGGGTGGCCATCTGCGACAAAAGATAAATTGGTGAAAAAACTACTGGAAAAATATAATTGAAATAATTTACACGTTGCTGTGTCATGTCGCTACATGTATGTACATACATTCATATGTACATGTATTTGTTTACACATACATGTATGAATATGTGATCCACCTGATGCCCTGCAAAAATTTGTGGACCATGTGGTCCATTGGAGTACTTACAAATATACTCCTCTGTAGGAATTATTGGACAAACTCATGTTTTCACACGAACTTTGTGTGTCACGACCATTCTTCGTGTTATACCGATCGCAATCACTATACGAAGTTACAATTGCGCAATAAGTTCTATAATCGTATACATAAATGTGTGGAAATGAAACTAAGACAGTTTCGTTTCGCTGTTGAGCTGTGCTGGTACGGAAAAGGCGTGCACATTTTATTATATTTTCAATGAAAATACGTGGAACAAATGCGCAAACTAATAGATATTATGTAATTATTAACAATTAATTATTAATATTAATATAAATTTATATATATATTATCTTTTACTAACTTTTCTCCAAGCAGATTGTATTTGAAACTAAAGAGTATGTTCGAATGTATTTTTTCTCATATACTCCAAAATATAATCTCCTGTACAGACTCCAAGGGAGTACTCGGACATCGCAATGTTAATTGGACCATATTTTTTGTATGAATTGTAGCAGATTTTGGATTACTCTATTGACCGCGTATTATATATTTCACAAGTGAATGGAGTACTCACTTTGTTTGCAGGGTTGAGACCGTTGCATATGTAAAAAAAAAAAAACAATTAAAAAAAAATTAATAATTTCCGATTCGCGTTTTCTCGTTTTTCTTTATTACATTCCATTCCTTTTGTTTTTGGTAGAATGTAAATTTGTATATCCTTTTTTTGCAGCAGAGCGTTTTGCAATGAAAAAGCATTGTTTGGCAACGAGCATCATATTTACATTTATGAGTCTTTACGAAACAAGTGTGAAATATGGACCATTTGTTGGGTAATACATTGGAGTAAATGAGAATGAAGTTTTGAATTTGAATATTAATAACAATAAAAATTAAAGACTCTTTCGCGAACCAGAAAAGTGAAAAACCTGGCATTCGTTTTCAAAATATTATTAAGTTTAAGAAAGTTATTTCAATTTTCAACCAACGATTTTGTACGTTTAGATTTTTGAATGTTCAATAAAATGAATGTTTTACGCAATTTATTAGCAAGATGCTCGTTTTGTGGTAAGGGTCTGACTGTCGTTCAAAATCCTGTATCTTATCGACATTTAAATAAAATGCTTTCTTCATACGTATCTGCCTGAATTTTAATTTTCAACAATATCAAGTGTACTTATAGTTTTTAATATTGCTTCATTATAAAACAAACTTTTAAAGCGCAGACCAAAAAAATGTGCTTCCTTTCAATTAAACTAATTCTTTCCTCTAAAAACGTATATAATTACCCTCGGCGTATCCGGCAGGTTTCTCTAAATTTTCGTACCACGGAGGGCCGAAACGAAAATTCGTACCAAAACAAAGCAATAGCAGGTTGAATTGACGAAAAAGTGTATAATGTGATAAATGTGCAAGTGAGAAGTTATTTTATGAAATGTATATAAATAATTTTATAATTAGTGCAGTGAATTGGTAAAAATATTAAGGAAATAAAGCTATTAAAGAACAAATAGTAGAGTCATGGTAAATCTTGAGCATTTACTTATGGAAAAAGCTGTTGCAAATTGTTACTAAAATCTGTGCTACTTTCGTTTTGCCGTCGGTATTTTGTATTTGCTTGGTACTTTTTTAAAACATAATTTATAATTGTTAATAGAAGTTTTGTGTACAAAAATGAGTCGTGAAATGTGGTTTAGTAGGTAAATAAATGGATTTTTTAATGGAATAATATTTGTGAAAAAAGTGATAAATAAAGTGATTTGTTTGATTTGAAGAGTGAAAAGAGTGACAAGTGCGCAAATTCTTACAAAATAAATATGCACATTATATATAAAATGCATAAGTTATAATTGAAATCTTTGCATATATATATGAGTGTATAAGCGTTTTGTTGACATCATAAATTTCTTCAAGTGACAGTGATTTTTTTCATTCAATTAGGGGAAAGTTCCTCTCCCACAGCTTTTGGATATACCGTTAGAAAATTAAATTGAAAAAAAAAAAATTGAAAAAAAGTGTAATTGTGCCAAAAAGTTGTGATTCGTGTTTTGCTAAAATAAGATTAAAAAGTGAAATAAAAACGAAAAAAGAAATGCCGGTTAACCGCAAATGTTGTGTGTCCCATTGTGGGAACAATTCTAAAAAAAATTATGGGATGAAATTCTTCAAGATGCCGAGGGACGAGCATCAAGCAGAAAAGTGGAAGGAGAATTTGAGGCTTAGCGGTCCGCTGCCCAAATTTCTTCACATTTGCGAAGTCCACTTCGAAGAGGAGGCGATGGCTAGGAACCATCTCAAGCTAAAGGCCATCCCAACGCTAAATCTAGGTGAGTTAAGCTTATGTTTAAGAGTGTCGTAATTGATGCACAAACATAAACAAACATATACACATACCACAATATATGTACATATGTATATGCATGTAAATTGAGGCATTCAGTGCACAAATAGTTTAATTACATTATTTAAAAAGCCTTTAATTTAAATAATCAGTAAATTTGTGAACGGAATGCCCCTAATGAAAGTGTTAAGTGCATAATTAATTAAAGTAAAAATATTAATAATTAAGAGTAAATAAAAAAATAAATAGTTTTAATGCAAATATATATGTATATGTGGTTGTAGTTTTGTGAATACATGCATATCTACATATATACAAGTGACTCTAATAATACTACACTTAAGACTTTAAATTTATTATTTTTAATTAATTATAGAAATTTTTAAATAAGTATTAAAATAATATTAGGGTATCAAGAAAAACCAGTTCATAAGTGTCCGAGTTTTGGAAATAGGGGGAGGTGCTGCTGCAAATAATGTGGGATGAGATATCAATCAAAAAAGATTTGGCATATAATAATAACACAGACGTTATTGACGGATTTGTTGATAACGGTGAAGGTCAACGAGAGATGTTGATCGGGGACAAGTGTTTGTTTTTTATGATAAAAGGTATTTGCAGTAAATAGAAATACGTTTTGTCATATTACGTAAGCCAATCAGCAGTCAATTCGAAGAAATTGTTGCAATTGATAATGGAGAATATTAAAATTGCACAAAGAATTGGACTTTTTGTAAAAGCTGCTGTATGTGACCAAAGTACCACTAATCAAAGTGTGTATAAAAACTTGAATATATCCACAAATAATTCCCATATAGTAATCGAGGGGGCAAAGATACATTTTATGTATGACTATTGCCACTTGATAAAATCTATAAGAAATAACTTCCTCAATTATCATGAAATACTTACAAGGGATGGAACTGTGAGAAATGCAGTAGTTAAAAAAATGTATAGTATTGATAAAGAAAATGATAATTACAAAATGTGTCCAAAACTTACGGAAGCCCATGTATACCCAAGCAATTTTGAAAAAATGAAGGTATCGCGTGCGACCCAATTGTTGAGCAATTCAGTTTCAGCGGCAATTGGGATGCTATATGATTTGAAACTTGCTTAAATGTGTCAAGCCGACTCAAATCTTCATCAAAAAGATGAATGATTTGTTTGATGAGATTGACTGCAAATATATAGGAAGCAAGAACCCTATTAAACAGCCTATGTTTAGAGCATCACCGGAGAAAATGATTAGGCTGTTTGATCACATAGAATATTTGAAGTCGATTTCATTTCCAAATAACAGACGTATACCATGCATAGATGGATTCATTCTAACTCTCAACTCAATGATAAGTTTGAGTGAGGATATTTTGGATAATAATTTGGATTTGGATTTTGTTCTTTTGGGAAAATTGAATCAAGATGCGCTTGAGGATTTTTTTTTACAAAATTCGAGCTAGTCAAGGCATTAATGTGCACCCGAGTGCACATGATATTCAATACATTGTGGCTAGACTAATGTCAATGAAAATCTTGAGACAGCGGTTTCAAGATAAAGGAAACAACTGTGAGGATGAAGACGTTGTATTCTTGCATTGGAATGAAGAAATATGCGATCATCCCACTAACTCCACAGAAAAAGACCCATTGGAAATCAATCCTGACGAGCGCCTAGCCGAGGATGAAGACATTGTGGTAGATGAGGAAAATGCTCGATTTGCCGTGGAAGAAGATTTGTTGACAGACATTCCAGATGAGCTTTTTATAGAAGAAGAAGTCCCTGAAAGACCAGCGGAACTTCAAATTCAAAGATACTATACCGGATATACGATATATCAAAAAGTTCTTAGGAAAATAAAGTGTCAAAAATGCACTGAAGCTATGATGAAGGCACAGTGTGATTTGACAAGTGTATCCGAAGCCCTAATTCGAGCAAAAAATTACTGTGGACAAGCTTGACATAAAACAAAAAATAAAAAAGTTCATCGAAATGAAAACGAAGGAGTCATTCCCCAAATGGTTTACAGAAGAGGACGAATGTACTGGCCATCGCTCTCTGCTATTGGATTACATGATAACTGTACTTTTGTTCAAGAATGCAAAATGGTTATCTAGGAAAGCCGAAGATGATTTTAAAAAGGCAAGGAACATGGCAAAAGTCCGCAAATTAAATAAATAGTTTAAGTAGTAATTAAGATAGGAAACTATAGTTTTAAGTAGTTACTAAGATAGGCTAAGATAACTTTAAGTAGAAATTAAGTTGTTGTAACCGAAACATTAAATATTAAAAAAAAGTATATTATTATATTATTAATATAATATAATAATATATGGTAATTTTAAGTAGCTTTTAAGGTCATTTTAAGTAGAAATTTTGTAACAATAGGAGAATTTTTTTTAATAGAATAAGATTGTATGTAAGTTATATAAGTGATAAAGTCAACTTTGGTTTTCGGGGGCATTAGGAGAAATGGACTAGACGATAAGAGGTATACTAATTAATTTAATGAAATAAGCTATTTTTACTAATATAGATTTAATTTTCGTTTACAGCTTTTACATGTATAATTGTATTTAATTTTTTATTTTTTTAGACATAAGTAGGAATTCTTTCTTTTCAGGTTTTAATTCTCATTTCAGCTTTTTTCACTTTTTTCTTTTTTTACTTTCAGCATGCACTTGAGCCTAGCTCCTTGAAATATACATTTTGTTGCACTTGATCAAGATGGATTGAGTTGTATTTTAAGGGGCAGGTAAATAAGCTAATGACTTAGAGGAATCAACTCCGAAAGTCGTGCGAGAAACTATTTTATAGGA
The DNA here is from genome assembly GCA_030068015.2 of Neoceratitis asiatica. Lineage (NCBI taxonomy): Eukaryota > Metazoa > Arthropoda > Insecta > Diptera > Tephritidae > Neoceratitis > Neoceratitis asiatica. The sequence goes on from CM061526.1 coordinate 30,965,631, forward strand.
TAATAGTTTCGCAAACTCGTGCATATTTTAAATTTTTTATTTTTTTATACATATATAATTAATATAGGCATAATTAAATTTTTTACATTTCTAATAAACTTTTCTTTTTTTTCATATCTTTTCAGTATTCACTGCGATATTTATTTAAAAATTATGTAACTTTAAAATTAATAAATTAAATAAAAAATCTTAAAAACTTCATATGTGTATTTTCATTTTACTCATTTCCATATGATTATCGCATTGATGTAGAAGCAAAAATACAAGATACGCACATATATAAATATTCTTTTGCACATTTGTCTGTATGTTTAAAAGAACAAATATGTGTCGTACATTTGTATTCAACAAAATTGAAGATTTGGTCTACTTAATGCGGCCAGCACCATCAATTAGCTAATAAGATGGAAAATTTTTAAGGCGGTCGTGGTGCAGTGGTTAGACTGCTTTGATTTGGTTGTTAATGGCTAAGGCAGAGTATAAAGGAGTATGGAAACTCTTTTTTTTTAACATTTGACGTACAAAATTCAACTCTCATACGCCCTCGTAGCAAAATAGCATCACGAGATGTCGCATGGATCGTTTGGTATGGTGGAATGAGATTTGCGTGCAAGGGTTTGCACAGCGGCAAAAAAATAATTAATCTCGTAAAGTACTATATTTCTTTTAGTATTAATATACGTAGTATATGTAGTAGTAAAAATTTCAAATGATTCCTTTTTCACTCTAAGTCCGGTTATTTACATATGTTTTAAAAATATAAAAGGTTCAAAGTATAGTACTCATTCTCCTAGCTTTAATTTACTGATACCTTTTCGTTAAATTGCTAATATTTTCTTTAATACCGTTTATAATTGGTAAAGAAAAAATAACGTTTAACTTGTATACCGAATTGTAGTTTGCTATTTAATAAAATTAAGCAAGAAAAATATAAGAGGAATATATGAAAATAAAATGAAATAATATTAGGTATTTTCCTGTATGCCTATTATACTCTGCTATTATTAATTAAAATATTGCATTTTTGGCTTTCCCAAATTTTTCTTAACTCTTACTATTTCTGCTCAACATAACCCTGTTATACCGTTTTCAATTTCAAAACTTCCAAACGGAAGGAAAATTTTACGAATTTTTACAATAAAGTTTTTAATTAGAAACGTGAGTTAATTTTTAATTTTTAGTGTTATTGCTTCTAGTTATTGCTTCTCAACGAAAATACCAGACATCCAGGTGAGTCTATTTCCGATTTCACAGTATGTAGGAAATTAACAAATGTGTGTTTGTGTTAAATGTGTATATGTGACAATTTAACGTGTATTTAACAATTTAAAACATTGCAGAATGACGAGGAAATGCATAGCAGGTTGCATCCACTTTAAGACATTATTTGGATTCCCAGGAGTTGGAGAAATGCCCAGGTAAGAGATAAGTGAAAAAAATGGAAAATAAAGGCCCATTGAGACAAAACGAAAATGTTGAAACTGTGTCATTACTACGTTTATGCGTTGGAAATTTCATGAATATGAAAAAAAGCAAAGTGTGCATACACACCAATTCATTCATTTTATAATACATGAAAATTATACATGAAATGAAATTTGTATTTTGAATTCTTAATTAGACGAATTTTTAAGTGGTGTATAAACACGACCATTTTCCAATTCGTAAATAGTCATTCATGAATTATAACGCATAAACGTGTAGTACATGTTTTATTTATTCTCTGTAAAATTAAATGTAAGCAAATAAGTATTATACCTTATTAAGCGATATTTAGAAATAAAAATACTTAATTTCGGTAAGAAAAGCTCATATACATTTAATCGTTAGATGTGTAAATATAATAAGAAATGAATGTTAACAGTAATAATAGAGATAAGAGTTAAATAAATTTAAATTATTAAAAATAAGAGCTTTTTAATAATAAGAAGAATTTAGTTATAATATAGTAATAATAAATAATATAAATAACATTAATAGTAAATCAAAAATTAAAAATTAAGAAACTTAAATAAATACTTTTTTTAATGAACTTGTTTGCTTTTTTTATCACTTTTCAGCAGTAATCAGAAATAAAACCGTATGTATTTTCAACGGAAGAGTAGTTTGTTCATATGATTCTATGAACAATTGTTCTTTTGTTTCTTTTTTTCTTATTTTTAGATTTTTTGATTTTGATTTGTTGTTTATTATTTTTTTTCCAGTATTGAGTTACTTCATATGTATTTTTTTCAACAGGCGCATGCTATGGTTGCAGGCTTTTGGGGTGTCGGACACTGGAGGCAAGAAATTATATGCATGCGACAGGCATTTCTCCAGCCATTATAGAAATAGAGTAAGATTATCAAAAGGGTCAGTTCCTGACCAAAATTTGTTTAAAACAGTGGAGGTAGTTTCGGACAGTGGCAGTTTAGAAGTAGGTAACTTTTCTGAACATAACGATCAGGACAATTTCTCCTCCAATGAAGAAGTAGGTTCTCCAAGTAGGGAAAGAAACAAAATGGTGTCCCATCTTCCTTCCATACTAGAGGAACATTCATATTCCTCTCCTTTAGGTATTTTTTACAATGGGCCGAAAAATAATAAAACGCAAACAGATGCGTATTTAAGCGAAGGGACACCTAGGAAAAGAAAATGCATTGAGGAGCTACGTAATGAAAAAGAAAAGAATATTAGACTTGAAAGTGAGGTGACCGACTTAAGGAAATTATTAGAAGAGAAGGAAAGGGAGATTGAGGCCCTAAAACAAAATTTGCCTGTTTTGCAAAATGAGAACAGGCAAATTGTAGAGCTATGTAGCAAGTTGCCTCCACATATTGCTGCATGTGTGAGGAATTGCTTCAATAATAATGACCGTAATCTTCACGGTTTTAGGTATAATAGAGAATTGAAAACCATAGCTCTGGGAGTTCACTTTTTGTCACCTCTAGCTTATAGGTATCTAAGGCCCCATTTCAACTGGCCATCAGTAAGAACTCTGTCCCAATATATTCAGAGTTGGCCCCGAAACCCTGGTTGCACGTATAGCAGCATCAAAACTCTGGAGCTTCGTAGCCGCGGGTTTACGAATCAACAGAAATACGTGTCAATATGCTGCGATGAAATGTCTTTGAAGACCCATCTGCAGTACGATAGATGTAGGGATTTAATTATAGGTCTGGAAGATTACGGCGATGAGAATCGGTCTTCCAGAATAGCTTCAAGTGTTTTAACACTCATGGTTCAAGGCATAGGTGGGGAGTCTTGGTCTCAACCATTAGCGTATTTTTTTGTGCACAAGTCATGCAAAGGAGATGTTTTGAAAAAATATGTATTTGAAGTTGTATCGCAACTTCAGGGGATTGGTCTTCACCCCTGTCATTTTGTCTGTGACCAAGGGTCAAATTTTGTAAATTTCGCGCGTGTAGTAGGAGTTACAGCAGATAGGCCCTTCTTCGAAGTAAATGGAGAGGAAATTGTATTTTTTTATGATTCTCCTCATCTCATAAAAAGTGCACGAAACTGTCTACAAAATAGCAAGAATATAGTTAGTTTTCATGGGCGTATTGCTAAATGGACAGACATCGTTCATTTTCACGAGCAAGACGCCCAACAGAGTATTAGGTGTGCGCCTAAGTTGACATCGGCTCATCTAAGGCCCACAACATTTGAAAAGATGAGTGTTCATTTAGCTACCCAAGTTTTCAGCAACACTGTTGCTAGTGCAATGTTCGCTTTGGTTAGTTCCGGGAAACTCGATTTATCAAAGTCTCCAAATTTTCTAAATACCGCCGAATTCGTCCTGTTTTTCGATCAAATTTTCAATATTTTCAATAGCAGTAGGAATGGGGCCCTACGAAAATATAACGAACCGTTTTCCGGAGGTACAGATCAAACAAATTTTCTCCGAGAAGCCGAGCATTTTTTTAATTCCATTAAAGTCATTGATAGTGTAGGTCGTGATATCACGAATACTTTTTCATTTATCAAGGGCTGGCTTCTTAATATAAAGAGTTTGAGACACTTGTGGAACATTTTGTCCACGAAGGGATTCCAGGACATCAAGACAAGAAACCTTTGTCAAGACAGACTCGAACATTATTTCGGACAGATTCGTAGGGGGGGTGGAAATAATATGAGAACAACTCCATACATGTTCTCTGTCCTTTTCCGAAAGTCCTGGGGCCTTCGGCATATTACGTGTGTAACAGAAGGCAACTGCGAACCTTTGCCTAGGGAAGAGTGGGAAACTTTAGGTAATAGCACCCTTCAAAGTGTCTGCAATGATGCTTTAATACGAGATACTTCTTGGCAAGCCTTTCAAAGCTTGCCAAGACCCTCCTTAGATGTGCTTCAAAATATCGAAGTTCCAGAAGTGAATGTTGATGAAAGTTTCTTTTTAAAAGAAAATTCTTTTGCGTATTTTTGCGGTTATATGTATTTCAAATATTTTAAACTGCATAATTGTTCCGAACCTCTTCCTCTATTTGAGGACATTACGGATTCTCGATTCCTTTTTTCAAAGGAAAAGGAATATAACGAATGCAACTTAGTGCAACCACCTTTACAGTTTATTAGCTTCCTCGAAAAGCTAGAGGAAATATTCTGCGAGGATTTCGATTCCTGTTGCCATTTAATTGGTTTTTCAAAAGCCGTGTTTGAAAAAATGAAGGATATCGAACCATTTTATTGCTGCGGTAATTCTCAGCCCGACGTTCTTATGTGTCTTTACATTAGAATAAGAACGTATTTTTCAATAAAAATTTTTAATAAACAAGCAACTTCACCTGCTTTTAAGCATGTAAAATTTTTGTGTGTTTCACATATGTAAATTTCCCTTAAGTCCGTTATTCCACATCCGTCTGAAACCTTTCAATTTGTCCATTGTCCTGATGTCCATCTGAAGTTTCGAAAACATTCTTTTTTTATTTGATATTTTGAAGTACATAAATTAAGTTAGGAAATTTAATTTAGGAATGAACACTTTCTTGCTATTAGACAGTTTCCAAACTATTTAGCTTTCAGGTTCCTACCCCACCACATAGCTTTAATTCGGTAACGTTCCTTCCTTTAGATCTCCACTGTTTACAATGTAAATATGTATTGAACTGTTTATTTTGTTTTATCATATTTTGTTATTTGTTATGAAAATGAATTGTTGTGTTTTTGTTGTTTTATATAATGTATATATTATGAATTTTAAATTCAAAAGCTTTGTACTTATTTATATTTAGTTATAAGTAATATGGGTGAAAATAGGCCTCTCGGGGAACCGAACACCCAAAAAAATCGGTAACGCGCCTCGTTGCATACCTCATGGTGGTGTGGAAAATGCAATATTATAAAAAAATGTTATAGATGTAGTGTGATATTAAAAGCAGTATAAACCTGTTCAAACCGTCTTATTTGAAATGAGAAAGAAAACACTTCTAAATTTTATTTATTTATTAAAATTAATTAAAATTATATGATATACATTCACATACATTTGTAACCAATGCCTCCACACAGATGGCTGAAGATTTTCATATAGCACCTGGCAACGAGTTTTTCATACGATAATTCCAAATACACGGCTTTATCATTTTGCGTCGAAATATATTTTGTCACTTTTGAGACAATCTTTAATCTTCTTTTAATATCAGTCGTATTCAAGTTGTGCAACTTCTGGAAACAACTGATATTGACCATCTGGCTTAGCGCGTTTTGTAGCCATACGTGCTTGCAATCTATGTTAAAGCGATTAGTACAAAACATACATATAAAATTTAGAATTTTTTACTGCAATGCTCACATATTTCCCCCTACACCCGCGGAGCATGGACAACCAGTTTTTGAACGCACTCCTTCCCATACAGCAAGCACAAACTCCTTTGTGTCCATATGTATCTCATTTAATAACACACAACTGACAGTCTCGATATCTTGAAGAAGCAAGAACAGAATTTAGCCTTTACAGTGCTGTTTTTGAAATAAAATACTGAAAAAAAATTCACTTTTAAATTCTATTTGAAACGATTAAAAAAGAAAGACCTTTTGAATGTGTTACAGCAGCCGGTTGACCCTTTAACTCTGGATTTTTTTGCAGTCCCACTGACACAAAAAGCAGTCCATATCGATGTGCGTGATCCATGTAGCGGACGATTAGTGTTTTTAACTGTTGAACATCTAGTTGACAGTTGTCTTAATTTTGTACGAGTTGGAAAACCTTTTGTTCCATGTTGTTCCCCACATTATCAATCAATTCTCGTCGACGCAAGCCATACCTCAAAACAGTAAAACCAAGAATTAAGCAATTTGCACTGACTTTGACCCCTATAATGAATTATTCAATTAAATAAAATTGCATCAGCAGATTTTTTTCATGCCGAACACTTACCGTAAAGCGGAAAAGTTGTTGAAGAGCGCACCGCTTGTACTCCCACACTAATCTTCATTTTATCAATTGACCTTCCACTGGGTCACAATCTTCACTAGGCAGCGCCATTATTTTCCAAAATATAATATATAAATATATATATCTCGACTTCTTTTGTAAACAAAGCGGTGTTTTACTTTTTGAAATTCTTTGGAAAATAATATTCATGTGAAATTCACCACGACAAGGTTGCTTATAAGCATACTACTTATTTTTTGGTGAATTTCTCTGTAGTTACAATTTGAACAAAAAAGGCTTAAATAAAAATTCGAATTTCACAATTATTTCAATGTAATATTAAAGTATATATAGAATATTTTTATAGGGGTTATATTTCCTATCGACAAAATATAAAATATATTCATGAAATTAAAAATTTTAGGAAAACTATTTATTAAGTTGTTTAACAAAATATCAAAGCGACATTGCGCTGCACTATATTCCACCATACTAACTGTCAAAATCTAAATTCAACGCCTATACGTCCTTGTCAAATACATAGGCTGTTCTCAGCTGTGGGCTGGTTCCTGGAAATCACCTGATAGTTTCCATACTCCCTTATACTCTGGCTAAGGTTCGAATACCAGCGAAAGTAAAATTTTTTTTTTTTCAATAGAATTCTTTTCATTGAACATAATTTTCAGATTATTCAATTTGCCATCGATTGTAAAAATTGTTAAGTTCAAGAAGCAGCAAAATTGCTTGTAGATGGCGAGTGCAAGGGAAGAGAACTGACAAGTTTTTGTGTATGCATAAGTTTTTCGTATACACATTGGGCACTTTGAATGTATGTGTCCTAAAGTTCAGATCAACTTGAATTTCTGATTTTTGTAAATTTTGTCATCGTCGCGGAGAAGATGTTTGCGGATGGCGGGTTGAATGAAGGTAGGGCATACGCATTATTATGATTGTATATGTTTAGCGTATACGTATTCAAATGCTTGAATGTATTTGTTTTAGCACCGTCGTCAGCTGAAATAACTTGTAGGTGAAGGAGGTAAGGGAAATGAATTACTTCAGTCATGTATCAAATAATCTTAAATTTTAGAGTTTTAGCATCTATCTATCATCATCCTTGCCACAATTCATTCAGCTTGTGGACGGACGGACAAAATATGTATGCGAAGGCAAAGAATTAGCTTGTTGTACAATATGAGTTAACAGGCAAACAGAAAATCTAGCAGCACGATAGCGATTTGCTTCATTTCGACGGACGATGTTGGAATTTTTTGTCAAAGTCTCACAAAATTGAAGCAATGCTTGTGGTGCTACATACATACATTTTTAGGGTTGAAATGAAAAGAACATTCAAATGTATTTTGTTGTTGCCTCACATTTCGCGACCATGATGATTTTTTTGTATTTGTGATTTGGCAATGTATGTTGTTGCTGCAAGCGCATGCGCTTTATGCGACAAGGCATTTAAAAAGAGAGGTACGCATGCCTTAAGGTCTGAAATTTGTTTTCTTTTCACTTTCGTTGATCGCCATAAAAATTGATTACGGTTGAGTTAAATGTTATTGAACTCATTCATGTGTATATGTTTATGTGCATACGTATGTATGTATGTATGTATGTTGGACTTAACAAATTCGGTACACATATACAAACCTATTTATATATTAGTTGACCTAGTTTCCATTATATGTATATATGAGTATGAACAAAATACATATATACATATGTACATAGGTCACATTGTACTATGTATGTGTTATTAAATATACATATGTACCTATGTATGTATATATTGCTATGTACATGTTAATATGTTAGCTAGTCAAAAATATGTAATTAATTTTTGACAAAAAATTCATTTAAATTCATTGGATAACTTTCTTTTCAAAAGTACATTTATTTCATCAAATAAATATGATAGCAAAATTATTCAAATAATATGAAATAAATTCAAGGCAAATTCATATCATTTGCCTCCTTTTTGTTTTCGTTGTGATTGTCGCCGTGAAAATGTAGAGAAAAATAAGACTACCCCTGCGAGTTGAATTTTACTTAGCGAAAGAAGGACAAAAGAAAACTGTCGAGGGTCCAAAATGACACGCGAGCCACTTCAATGAACAGTTCACAGTTCTTTTCCCTTCTTATTCATATACGTTCTTTGGAATTACCCAGTGATACCAGGTCGCTCTCCACCTGCTACTTCCAACGTAGTGGAGCTCTTCCTCTTCCTCTGCTTCCGCCAGTGGGTACTCCATCGAATACTTTCAAAGCTGGAGCGCTTTCATCCATTCGGACGACATGACCTAGCCAGCGTAGGCGCTGTCTCTTCATTCGCTGAACTATGTCAATGTCGTCGTATAGCTCGTACAGCTCATCGTTCCATCGTCTGCGGTATTCGCCGTTGCCAACGCGCAAAGGACCATAAATATTCCGCAAAACTTCTCTTTCTTCTCGGTTGTCGACAACGTCCAAGCTTCTGCATCATATGTCAGGGCGGGAATAATGAGCGTCTTGTAGAGTTCGGTTTTTGTTTGTCGAAAGAGGATTTAATTTTCAATTGGCTACTCAGTCAAAAAGCAGGCGAGAGTGAATCTGATGACGACTTCCGGTCTTAGACCAAGTATCCTCTGGGCAGTCAACAAACATCCATTTAAAGGCTGCATGAGCATGCGAAACCCGTGTGATTGTGCATGTACAGGGCCGTACGCACGTACGAATATATCATAAAGCTCATTTAGGAGCGCGAAATTTGGTATATATACATATACGTTAAACATGCCATACAACCGATTTATTCAGATATGAAGTTTTAGGTAAAAAATCCACTAAAAAACATCTAGCAGTGTGAAATTTGGTATTCTGCACGTAAATTCAAGTTGTTATTAACGCTGAAAATTATCAAAATCGAATTTTGAGATTTGTAATAAATTTGATACGTCCGTGAAAGGTATAAGGACTTCGACATGACTGAAGACAGCCGTTCTTTCTCGTTTATTATTAATTTTTTGAAAATTATTTTTTCTTTATTTTTTTTTTTTAAATTTAAAAAAATACCATACAAAGTGCTAGGTTATTTCAAATAATTAATATTTTAATAATTTTTAAATTTACTTCAACTTTGAAAATAGAGAATGAATAATATAATAATTTAGTTTATGAAATTAGATAAGACCTATTTAAAAACAACATTTATTTTCTTTAATTCTATTCTATTTTTTCGTCAACTTTTAGTTTACTTTATTTAGCTTTTGATGCCAAAATTAATAGTGTGTTGAACTCCCTTAAAGGGATTTTCTTACTCTGTACAAATTTCAATACAGCCACCTTTTCGTTGTTTTAAGTTCTCTGTAAGTAAGCGAATGCGTCAAAGATGACTAGATAAGAAACTCTCTAAAATGTAGATAAATTGCGTTCCTCGATTATTTTCTTTGTGCTGGTAACAAAGTTAATGAAGGAATTTTGAACAGCTGATGGTAAACAAGCCTCAGTACCACTTCGTCAATAATCAAACGCACCATTTTTCATCAGAAAACCATTTTAGGTTATCAATAAATTTTCATTGAGCATGAGAAATTTGTATGTTTAAACTAAGAACAAATGTTGTTTGTATTTATTAAAGTCAAATATTTTCCAAGCACAGCTGCAAAGGTGCAGAAATATTCTTTTTACAATTTTTTATTATCAAAAAATTGCCCAAAAAATTTCTAGAAATCCCACAGTGAAACTTTTTCATCGTAGTGGCACGGTTTGAAAATGTTATAAAAAATGTGGATTTTCAGAGCGCTCTCACGAAATAAAGAGTTTCGTATCTAGTCATCTTTGAATGCGTAGTAGCGAATTGCATTATTATGAGTACATCGTGAGGAAAGCTGTGCTGACTACATTTCTAATGTGATTTTTATTATTGATATTTTCGAAGCTGCCGCTGTGACTTGTAATGAATATAAAATTCTAATTGAAAAAAAAAACTTGTTCGAAGGTAGACGGTACGTTGCAAATGTCCACCAAATACAATCGAATCAAATCATGACGACGGTTTTTTCCGTTACCACGGAAGAAAACGAAGTCTTCTTCCACGCTGTGACGCTTAAAATTTTACTTGTGGTCTGCAATGAATGAAGATCGTTTGAATGGACTTGATTATATTATTGCTTCGTAGATATGTGTAAGCATTGTTTTGGTATTTTATCAGCCTTGAAAAAAGTGAATGGAGTGATTACACTTGATATAAAACCATGCTTAAGATAAGATTGAAATTAAATTATAATCATCTAAACCACTTTTTAAAGTCATACATACATACATTAAAAAAATATTTTTTATTGCTAATTGTTACTTATGTACGTTATATCACTATAATAAATTCATTGTATTTAACTGAATGGAAAATATTTATTTTTACATACTATAAGAATCCCACACGATCAAAAACAAGGCAATATTGGAATGGACATCAGCTTGTAGACCCGTCGTGATAGATACCTATGAGCATCCAAAGTGCAGGGCACTCGCAAGGAAATACCTGAAAGTCAGAGTTGCGTTTTGATAGATATGTAATTATGTATATTCGACGTACATATGTATGTTAATGACGACTTCATAGAGGTGTAAATGTACACAAAAATTTATTTCATATTCATAGCACTAAAATTTGTAGAGTTTTGTCAGGTCCTTGTTCAATTACTTCATTTCATTTTTGAAGCTGAATCAGACCATTTTTTTCGCTTCCCGTTGTCTCTGCAAAGATTATACCAACCACCACAAAATTAAGGTTACGTTCATATCCAAATTATATAAATACAAAGAAAATTAACAAACTTTTTTTTTACAAAAGCTAGGTTATCTGGTAGTTGAAACGTCTCTGAAGATACAAGCACATTACATTTCTTGCATTCCCACCTCTATTTTATTCCCAGAAAACTTGGACGATACGAGCGACGAAGAAGGAGAGTGGCTACACCAACAGTTGTCAGATCTTAGTATTAAGTATAATAATCTAGAAAAAGAATTTAATGATAAGGAGGGAGGGTTCAGTTCTATTTTATACTTGTGTAGCCAGCTTTCCCTACAAATAAAAACTATAGTAGAAAATAGTTTGAAAAATAATAGTCGCCACCCTGAAAGGCCATAGATACGAAAACTATTTCAAGACATTGGCCTTAGGTGTAAACTTTCTATACCCTCTAGCTTATAGACATCTAAAGCCGCTACTTAGATTTCCCGAGGAAAGAACACTTGATGAGTTTGTTTCAGAGTGGTCCCGGGATCCAGGCTGTAACAATAGTACCATCAATTGTTTAGAGTTGAGAAGCCGGGGCTTCACACATAGTAAAAAATTCGTGACCATTTTGTGTGACGAAATGGCACTTAAGAGTCATTTTCAATATCTCCCAAAGTTTGGGAGGTAGATACCAGCGCAATGACTCCTATGATCCAAGATATTGGTGGGGAACTTTGGGCACATCCTTTAGCTTACTTTATTATCCATGGTTCCTGTAAATGGGATGTTACCAGGAAGTATATGTATGTGTATTTCAGGCCATCACCCAAATACAAAATATAGGTCTCATCCCTTGCCATTTTTTTTTTGTGATCAGGACTCAAATTTTCTTAACTTGGCTAGAGTATTAGAAGTTTCAGAGGCGCGTCCATATTTTCAGGTAAATGGCAAGGATATATACTTTTTTAATGATAGTCTCCAACTTATGTAGAACGTTAGAAACTGATTAGAGAATACTAAAAAATAGAGTAAATTTTAAATCGGGCTTGGTTAGTTGGTCCGATGTGGTATATTTTTATAATAAAGGTTCGCAAAACCCAGTTCGTTGTGCGCCTAAACTTTCTGAAGCGCACCTTTTCCCAATAGCTTTCAGAAGATGAGTGTAAAATTAGCTGCCCAAGTTTTCAGCGACACGGTCCCTTCCGGCATGCTAGCAATTTATAGTGCAGGTTTTTTGATTTCCCCTCCCCTACATTTTGTAACACCGTGGATTGCCATTTATTTGTAAACAGGTTGTTTGATATATTTAATAGCCGAAATATTGACACAGTTTTACCATGGAAACAGGTTTTCTCGGCCACCCCAGCCCAAACACAATTTCTGCGAGGCTGCCGACCTCTTGAAGACGATTAGGATATTTGATGAAAGAGGGTCTGACATAACAAACACGTTTAATTATATTAAAGGTTGGATATTAAATATTTGCAGTTAAAATCCTTGTGGCAATTTCTGTCACACTCAGGATTCACTTACCTATAGATGAGACGCCTTTGTCAATATGGCTGAGAGCATTATTTTGGACAGATTAGGAGAGAGGGTGGCAAAAGTGTGAGAAGAGAATAACACCTTACATGTCCTGCGATTTATTTAAAAAATTGTGGGGCTTGCGATATGCAAATATAGTTGTGAAAGGGAACTGCTAGCCCGTATCTTCAACTAAAAATTTTTCTCCAGATATTTCAAACGAAATTCTGCAAAATGTGTGTAATCATAGTCTGTTACGAGATTTATCTTGGCAGGTAGATTTTTAAAAAGCAAATGCGTATGCATATTTTTGCGAATACCATTATTTAAAAAAATTTAAGACACACATTTGTTCACTACCATTACCCTATTTAGGAAATGAAGATGTTTCGCCTGACTTCTATTTTATTGAGCAGAGACAGACTGACAGGTGTAACCTAATTAAGTACCCTCAACGATTTTTAGATTACATAAAAGAATTAGACACTATTTTTAATAAAGAATTCGAGTCCACCTCTCACAGAAAAGGAGTTTATTCGATAGAATGAAGCATTTCAGACCCTATACATGTTGTTCCAACTGCAACTGTGTTTTATCCCTTTTTGTCGGAATTACAATTTTTTTTGTTAAAATTTTTCAATAGGAATCCCAATAGGCCAAATTTTAAATCAAAAATTTTGTGTGGTTTTGGTGTCTTTAGGTTTAATGACTAAAACTGCATCAATATTTTTGGAAGTAGCTTAGAGATTCCTTTTTATTTACATATATACATACTTATATAATATCTATATTTAAGACTGGGTGCATATATTATTGTAGTTTTTTATATACATATATGCATTTAACATACTTATATGTATATTAGTAATTTGTGCAATTAAGTTTTTTAAAAACTTAAAAAATTAATATCATGTGCTATATTTAATCTATATACATATACATATGTACATATAAAAATCAATGCAAATTTTTATGAACGCTTATAACTTGAGAACTAGGAGATGAACTAGAAGTTAAAAAGGGATATTAGGAGAAGATTAATGTGTAAGTTTTCATGAGATTGGCGCAGCCGTTCCAGAGATATGACCATTTTAGTGAAAATTGGCCGCTAGCCATTCAAAATACATGCAAAAACAACAAATACATGTAAAATTCAAAATACACGTACATTACGTTGTATGTGGTGATGAAAGAGAGAAAAAAGTGAAAAAAATGAAAAAAATATTTTAATTGATAGAAAAAAGTTTGGGAAAACATTTTTCAATACATTTTTTTCGTTTCTTTTTCCAACAAAAAAAAATTTAAAATTCATAATTTCAGTTATATTTTTTTTTTTATATAGGTGTAGCAAAGCACGCTAGGATCCTCCAGTTTTGTTATAAAATTTGAGGTTTTTGCATATTTTAATTTTTTACAATGTGAATTGTTACTTTTTAATTTCTTGATTTTTTATTTCTACTTATGTTTCTTTAACTTTGTGATTTTTGTTTGTTATATATATATTTATGGGTGATGTGTGAATTTTTACTCAGCAGAGCGCAAAGATGAAGAATAACATACGAGAAATAATCTTTGGATAGCCGAGTGGTTAGGGGTTATCATTGTAGCGCATGAGGTTCACGGTTGTATCTACATACATGCATGTAGCTGCAGGCAAACTAGTCCCTCAATTTTTGAAGTATTTCGACCAAACTAGGTAGAAAGATGCACCTAAACGTTTAAACGATAATTTGTCGGAACCGACCAGATCGGATTACTATAGCATATATACGAACGATTTTTCAGATTTGAAATTTTGGGCTATAAATCTGTAAAAAAAGCACCTAAGAACGTGAAATTTGCCATTATTTACATATACATGAATTGCATAATGGTACTTAAAATCATCGAAATCGGACTGCTATATAATGGCCCCTGGAGTACATTTTCATATGCTTACATGTTTTCCGAAGGGAAATTTTGGCAATTGTGCGAGAAGTAAATACAACCAAGAGCCTACGCATAAATATGTACATATGTATGTACAAACATATTGTATGTAATATAAAAAGTTTTCTTGGCGCTAACATTTTGAACAAACATGCACACATACATTTATATGTAGATATGTATGTAATAAGTACACAACAAAATTAATTGCAGCAAAAGATTTTGGAATAAAAAATAGGTTTTCATTTCTTTTGTTAATTATTTGGAAACGAAACTGGGATTGAAACGTACTCTTTCTATGCCCTTGCTTGTGTAACGGCAGTAGGCTTCTCTAATTCTTACAACTGACATTCAGTAATAGTTTGAAGCCAATTTCAGTGTGGTTTTGAGTTTCACGTTATCAACGTAGTAATTTCATTAAAATGGGCTGCCGTACAACGATCGAACAGCAATAATTGATCATAAACCATTTCAAAAATATACTCGTATCCGGGCCTGTGTCTATAAGACATCTTATCTTGTCCTTTCATATTGTTACCCATTGTACAGCCTACATAGTAACCTAACTCCGTTTCCATTTTACTTCCTTCTTCAATCGGTTGTCAAACCAGGGTGCTGTGAAACAGCCAGGGTGTCGTAAATCACAGCCTTGGCTTCGTGAAGCAATGAATTCGAAGTAGGGTTGTTGTGTTGCAAGAATTTTTGTTAATAGTTTAAGAACATCAGGTATGTTTACACAAATTTTGAATATTTTCTTTCAATAGATTAATAAAACTTCTTGGAAAGATTTCGCTCAAATATGTGCTATCGTTTTTTTTCATAAATTTAGTAGAATATGAAAAATAATTACAAAGCTATTTACCAAAATATTAAAACCGAATCCGATGTAGGTACAACCCTGCGCTGGTTTGTTTATGTTTATTTCTCATTCTTTTGAAGTATATATGTACATACATATGTATGTACAATGCTTTAGAGAATGAGATTGTCACAGAAATAATGTTAGTTGCTGAATAAAATGAGGTATACCGAAGTTTTTATTGCAGAATGTCTTTTATATGTCATTTATGTAGGTAGTAATTAACTGAAATATGTTAGTTTAAAATTATGAGTATACATATGTATATAAGATTTGTATTGGTTTTCTTGTGAAATGAAAAATTGTAAAAAAAAAATAAAGTTCAAAACACAATGAACTTTCAAGTTCGAGCTTAAAAATGACTTTTATTTTAAGAAACTTATTAATTCAGGTTTGTGCAATTTTAGTTTATTGAGTTAACTTGGATACTATGCACTGGCAGCGCCGAAAACCAATGTTATTTTCGAGGCATGCAAAGAAAAACTAAATTCAGTTTAACTGAATAATGTATACTGTACTTAACTGAGCACATACACAAATTTATATAAACCGTAGTTGTAATTAAGTACATTGTACTGTATATATATGTATGGTATATAGCATTCTAATTAAAATGTTTTTATTTAATAAAACTACAATATTCAATAAAATATATTTTGTTGGTTTCATTGACATATGTATTTAACACCTTTATTAAATTATATGACAGTAATATTACAATAAAACAAATTTCATACAAAATTTGGTGCGTACTTCAGGTACTTATACACATACGACCTCACGAGACTTAAAACGAAGCATATTCATACGGGAATATACATACAGCAACCTGATTTTATAAGGCGCAACTCACTGAAAACTGTATGTAGCACACATTTTGTTTAAACTTAGCCAAATGCAGATTTCAAACATGCATTGTATTGTATATGTATATGTAGAAGTTTCTGTGTATTTATTTTACATTCAAGTCATTAAATGTACTACCACCATTGCGGCAAACCTTTCACAAATCACAGTATCGCGTATTTCCTTCTAGGGCACACTAAATTTACATGCCTAAGTATATCACCATCCCAATATAATAAAGAAAATATGTTGGGATTTACATTTCTTGTTAGGTAGCAGAATATTATTTGTCTTGTTGCAGCGTGTGTGTCTAGGTTCAACAAGAATCAATTGGCACTTGCCATCCTATCCTTGCGACTGCGCTCCATATGGTTTCGTATAGCAGCTCATGGCACCGAGGTATAATATACGTATGCGTATGCATGCGGAGTACAGCAGTTCCTGTATCTATAAATCAAGAAGTTTATTAGTAAATAAGCGTTTTTAATAACGAAAACTATATTTACCTTCGTCTGCCAAACAATAAATCTGCATCTTGTTACGTATACAAAAGGAAATACAATAACCCAATAAAAACCTTTTGTATACGTCGTAGATCAAATATGGCTAGTAGTTCACCACTTCCTTTACCTATAAATGAAAAAGTTCATTAGTAAATAAGCGTTTTTAATAACGAAAACTATATTTACCTTCATCAACAAAACAATAAATCTGCATATTGAAATGCGAATAAGAGGAAATACGATAAAGAAAATAATTACGCATGGTTGCATTTGTGAGGTCCATTTCAATATTAGAATTACTTATTAAATGTATAAAAAAGTTAATAAACTATTCAAATATTAATGAAAATAACTTGTAAGTAATACTTTTAATATTTCCCATGTACTTAATAATGAAATAAATTATTATTTTTTTAAATTTCAGCATCATTTTATGTCATTTAGTTATAGGTACTTTTTTTTCTGCAATGTAATGCATGCTAATGCATCCCAGCGCTCGAAGTTACGAATGACAACCGAAATGAGAAACGAAAACGATCAGGTGATCTCAGCTGTTCGCCGGAAGCGGAAATAGACGAGAAGTTATTTTACTATGGAGGCTGTACAATGTTGTTACCTCAGCTATTAGCAGTTTAAATTCTGAGGCTGTGTTAAAACAATTTACTTCCTCTTCATTTACACATTCTTTTAAATTATCCATTTCCAAGCATTTGTTATATTGAAAATATGGATTTGTATCAACACTCATGTGTGAAATACGTGTTTGAGTTGGTCGAATAAAATTTTTCTATTAAATTGTATTAGAAGTTGATTACTCTTATTTTGAAAATTATTTGATAGAGATGAACTAAATTTTGTTGATAATTTTTTTTATTTATTTAAAGAGGGCGAATTTTTATTTATCAAATTTTTAAATCTATGATCTTTTACGTTATTTTTTTCTATATTTGTATGTACATACGTTCGCAGTGAAGATGAGTGAAAGGAATTTAAAAAAAAAGAACAAATGAATTAATCTTAAACCAACAAGTTTGGTTGTTACTTCTGGGCTTATAGCTTCCCATTGCCTTTCGAGCGTGCTCCTAAGCGTTTCCTTGCTGATTATAGTACGCTAACTAATTTTTCTTTCCAGTACATCCCATAAGCGCCCAATAGGTGTATGAAGCTGTTGAGGAATATTGTACAGCAACCAAAGCTTAACAATTTTTCTGTGTGCTTCGGATCGTTGTATTCTTGGAAAATAAATTGCTTACCGAGTCTCAGTATTACTCCACGTTCTTTTAAATTTCAAAATATTTAGATAATCATGCTTGTTCATAATCGACTCAAAAAACTGAAAATTTCCTACACATGAATTTGCCATACACCCACATATCATAGCACCTCCACCACCGCGCTTTACCGTAGGTACAAGATTTTGCTTTTCCAGCGCTGTTCCGCTTTTCTTCCAAATAATCTTACGGCCTTTTTTCCCCCAAAAATGCAATACTTACTCTCATTTGAAAGAATAACCTTATTCCAAAACTCCGAAGGCTTGTTTAAGTGCTCCTGCGCAAAGACCATCCGCTTGAGACGATTTACGCTTTCTTCATGCGACTCTGTCATGAAATCTGGTTATATTCAGAATTTTTCGTACCGTAACTCGACACAATTTCTTTTGGTACTTTAATTCAACGCCTCTTGAAAGTTGGCTTGCTGTTATAAAACGTGGGTTAGACTTCACAAGAATGGTTAGGTTGCACTATTCTCTTTCCGTCAGTTTTCTTTGACGTCTAGAACGTGGGTTTAGGCTAATAAGATTTCGTTTGTTTGAAGTTGTTTATTACTCTTTTTCCTTTCGCCAATTTCAATTCCTTTTCGCTTTCGGTCCAGAGTCAAAAAAATAATGAGTTTCTCCTTTATTTTTATACGCTTTAACTTCTTGTTAATCGCGATTACTATCGTGTATCATTTAAAATGAAATTAAACATAAATAATTTGTATTTTCCATGCTACAAACCATCGCTTTTTAAAGTGAATGTACACTTTTTCTGCACAACTAACTTAGGTACTACAATCCCGTTAACTCAGAACGACGCAGCTCAAATTCTGCAAAATTTTGCTCAAACGTTCTTCAAATAATTATCTTCAAAATAAGTGAAAATAAAATAGTGATTCTTTTAAAATGCTTTACTTTTTTAGTTGAATACTTTAATACAGCCCTGCAAATAAGGCTCCATGCACGCGTGAAATATATAATCCACGCGGACAATAGAGTAATCCAAAACCTGCCACAATCCATACAAAATATATGGTCCAATTAACATTGTGATGTCCTAGGGCTGGACCATGTAATCCATCTCTGCATAACACCCGAGTAATCAATGGAGTACCTACAGGAAAATAGTTTTGAAACTACTCCATAAAATTAATCCATGGAGTACCTACATTGGATTATATTTTGGAGTATATGCGAAAAATTACGTTCAAACATACTCTTTAGTTTCGAATAGGATTTTCTATGGTGAAAGCAGAGAACGTATAACAACGAGAAGGACCAATTACGAAAAATCGTGGAATATGTCAAATCGATGCTAGAACACGATGAGTGCATAGGGTTGTATTTTTAGCATTTCCCCACAGCCCGCCAAAAAGTAACAGAGTTTGCTATTGATGCATAACATTGATGAGAAAATAAATGTAAATTTCCTGTTTCCAGGTAACATTGGTGTATGTTTTATGCTTTAGATAAAGAATTTTTCGGCTTCTTATCAAATAAAGGAAAATATTCTTTACAATATATTTAAAAAAATTTGGGTTAGGGATGAAATTATCAAACTTCATCAATATTTTTCATGCCATTTTTATATTTCTATATTATCTGATAGAAAATATTTCATTCTTACTCTGCCGTCGGCATTTCGCAATAGCGTTTATTTGTACTCTAAAATTTCAATTTAAAATTTGATATCCTGTAATAGACATATGTACATATGCTCTTATCTAACTACTTATATGCATATGTATCATGACATATACATTCACTATCGAAAATAATGACCTGTGTCAAGAAATCTATATATACATACATACGCGCATGCATACACACTATTTGGATGTACACGTATGCATTCATACTTCGATCACTCCATCCCTCGAAATTATTCTTTGCCTCTGTCGTACAAAAGTACGAAACTCAAATCGAATACAACAATAAGTGCTTGCATACGTCAAACGTTCCTTGAGTTCAAATCTTCGCTTCTTTTTCGTATTTTGATTTTATTAGATTGGCGAATTTTTCAATCATCACCAAGAAATGCTTTTGGATGACGGGGCAGGTAAGAAGTTGGCATGCCCTTTTGTATGTATGCATTTTTCGTATACATACATGGACCTTTGAATGTGTTTGGCTTTGCTTCAGCTCAAAAATGCTGCTTTCAAGAATATTTGATTCTTGTGTCATTTATTTATTTTTCAGATTTTGGTGTAGAAATTCAGGTACAGTAAACTTTGTGTACCACGAATATGCACATCACATTTGAACCATGCAGTGTGCATCTAACTACAGTACTTTTACTTGAGTAATTTGTCATTGATTTCTAGTTTCTATAAAATTCTCAATAATATCGAAGTATTATACATAAATTTAATGAAAAAACAATATATTTAAAAATAATCACGTCCTTGTAAAGAACTCAGTTCGGATTATCGAGAGTGCGTTTTACAATTGTTCAGTGAAGACACAAAATTCTTCAACTTCTAATTTTTGGCACTTTGGTTTGTGGAAGAGTCGTGCGAAGGGAGATGTGTGCGTTCGCGATGAGGACTTTTTTTGCAATATAAACTACCGTTTTTTGCTGGATGTGAACGCTTTTGGCTTGTTTACATATAAACGTATGTACGTACATACATATCATCACATGTGCGTATATATGCACATATATATGTATGTAGAAATATGAGCATGCGTGCTTGTTCTTATTACGCTTATTTGTACGCACGCTCATATGGTAATTGACTGGATGAATATGATTTGTTTATTTATTTTGATATTTGCTACCAAAAATAATTAAATCTGCTTCAAATAGAATTGATTCTCATACTAGGATATAATTAGTATTAATATCTCATTAAAAATTTTTAGCAAAAAATAAGAAATAGGTAAATAAAAATATATCATTTTTAAATTTCAGAAATATCTAATAAAAATATACACATTTTTAAAAGCCAATCATCAAAAATTGATAAGCTCAGAATATTCTGATAATAACCATCCACGTACTTACATTTAACTCGCACAGGTTTTATCAATTAAACATTTATTTTGCATGAATTCTCTTTTTAAACATGATTTCTGCTAGTTTACTGTTAACTAGTGGTGAAAAGAGCTCATCCACGCCTGGGGTGAAATGCACTCATCGTGTTCTGGCTCAGTGAAAAAGCGGAATGAAATGACAATCGGCACGCCATGGATCTTCTCTATATTCTACGTTCTCTGGCACAGCTCAACCATTGTACAGCCTCCATAGTAACATAACTTCTCGTCTATTTCCGCTTCCGGCGAACAGCTGAGATCACCTGATCGTTTTCATTTCTCATTTCGGTTGTCATTCGTAACTTCGAGCGCTGGGATCCATTAGCATGCATTACATTACAGAAAAAAAAGTACCTATAACTAAATGACATAAAATGATGCTGATATTGGAAAAAATAATAATTTATTTCATTACTAAGTACAGTACAGGAAATGTTAAAAGTATTACTTAAAAGTTATTTTCATAATTATTTGAATAGTTTATTAAATTTTTTTATACAT
Source organism: Neoceratitis asiatica (assembly GCA_030068015.2). Classification (NCBI taxonomy): domain Eukaryota; kingdom Metazoa; phylum Arthropoda; class Insecta; order Diptera; family Tephritidae; genus Neoceratitis; species Neoceratitis asiatica. The sequence goes on from CM061526.1 coordinate 30,987,162, forward strand.
TTAATAAGTAATTGTAATATTGAATTGGACCTCACAAATGCAACCATGCGTAATAATTTTCTTTATTGTATTTCCTCTTATTCGCATTTCAATATGCAGATTTATTGTTTTGTTGATGAAGGTAAATATGGTTTTCGTTATTAAAAACGCTTATTTACTAATGAACTTTTTCATTTATAGGTAAAGGAAGTGGTGAACTACTAGCCATATTTGATCTACGACGTATACAAAAGATTTTTATTGGGTTATTGTATTTCCTTTTGTATACGTAACAAGATGCAGATTTATTGTTGGGCAGACGAAGGTAAATATAGTTTTCGTTATTAAAAACGCTTATTTACTAATAAACTTCTTGATTTATAGATACAGGAACTGCTGTACTCCGCATGCATACGCATACGTATATACGAATATAAGTTAACGGAAACAAAGTTAACGAACTCTTTCCCAATAAATTTAAAGTAGATTTTTCGCAACTCAGCGTCTTCAATTAAATTTTTGTCAATATTAATAAAATGCAATAATTGCAATAATGCAATAATTGCAATAACGAATAACTGCAATAATGCAATAATGTAAAAATCTTAATAATAATATCACACCACCTTTGTAATCAGGTCATTTAGAATAATATAAAATAAGATTTTTGTTAAATAGCTTTAGTTCTGATTTTAATAAAGAACGGTCAAGTAGACCGATGTTACAATAAATAAACAAGGGAATTCTCAACTAGCGCCCGAGAGAATAAAAACCGCAACAACCTCGCGTAAGTGTAGAGAACGAGGCCCCCTAGTATCCTTACGGAAAAAACGACGCGTTCGATCGCAGCCGCTCTACCAGTAAAAAGGTGTTTTTTAAGAATAATAAGAAAGAGAAAAGGTATCGAATTAAAAACAAAGGACAAAAAGTGTCAAATAACAAAAAAAAAATTATTATTAATTATTAAATACAAAGTAATTTAAAAACAAAAAAATATCAAAGGACTCAAAGGCAAAAAGTGCTAAATAATAAAAAAAATAATCATCAAGAAAAACAAATATAAGTTCGATAAAACATCAACAACTACAAAAGTTAAAAAAGTGAACCAAAAATAAAGCAGCAGCAACAATAAAGCAGCAGCAATTAGGCAGCAGCAGCTATAAGGTATCAGCTACTACAAGGCAGCAGCAACTATAAAACAGCAGTGTCAGCATCAAAACCAGCATATCCTGGAACACAAGCAACGACGGTGAAAATTTTCATAATACTGTAAGTCACAAACATTAAACTTACTTTTTTTTAAGAAAAAAAAGAAGAGAACAGCAAAATTTGTTTATAAGAAAAACCAAATTTGGCAAAAGAGAAAAATAATTACGCAAAATTGTTAGCCAAATGAATGTTACTGAAAAATTTAAATTAGAGTCCGAAGTAAAGAGAATTCTATTATACATATACTTGCTGAGAAAAAGAAATAGAAATTTTAACAGAAGTGCTTTATATTGTTACGATCTTGCTGATTAACCTCGATGATTTCCTTAATCTTTCGGGTACGACCTCTGGATTGTTAAATAAAATTGCTAACTTAATTTGCAGTCTCTTTATTTATAAAGACTTAATTAATGTGCTTTTTATTATTCGGTAATTCACAATTCAATTACAATTTACGTTACTATTTGCAATCACTTGTATACAACTTTCACAATGTACTGTTTTTATTACTTTACTGTAATGTAATCTCCACGAGTTTAATTCCCAACTGATTACTCTTGCAGTCGAATGTCGTCCTTATATACTTGTTTGCTGCTTGAAAAACGAACCCCCTGGAATAATCGCGTCGGTTACGATAAACCTCTCGCTTACGATAAACCTCTCGCTTACGATAATCGTCGTTTACGATAATCGCCTCGCTTACGCTCTAGAACGTGCCAGTTGTCGGCTCCTCTCTTTCATCTGTCATTCGCTTCGCATTTTCGCCACACTGCCCTCCACCTAAGTCTGATCATCCCGATCAGACACATTCGCTGTTCCAAACGCAGCAAGCCTCTCTAGGTGGACCACTTTCATCTTGTTTCTCGGCCTCCCCACAGTTTGTATTCGATACACTACGTCGTTTAGTCGTTTGATTATCTTGTATGGACCTTCCCAATAGCATTGAAGTTTTGGGGACAAACCTCTCTTTCGTTGTGGATTGTACAGCAACACCAAATCTCCATTTTGGAAGCCTTCGGAGTTCATCGCCTTGTCATACCTAGCTTTCATTTTGTCACTCATAATTTGAGTTCGCTGCCTCACAAGAGCATGTATCTCTCTTAACTCTTCCTGGAGAACAGTAGACGCTTCCTTTCCAATTCTTCTCGCATCACCAGTTATTTAGTTTAATTTTAAATCGCTGGGCAACCGAAGTTCACTACCAAACAGTATCCTGGCAGGTGTTTGACCTGTTGTTCCATGCACTGCGGACCGATATCCACTACTTTCCGCAAGTGCTCTTCCAGGGTCCGGTTGAATCGCTCTACCATGCCATCTGATTGAGGATGCAGGGCTGTCGTTCGTGTTTTCCGAATACCAAGTATCTGGCACATCTCTTGGAACACCGCCGCTTCAAAGTTTCTTCCTTGGTCTGAGTGCAATTCTATAGGGCACCGTATCTGGTAACCCAATTGTGAGTGAATGCATCCGCAACTGTTTTCGCTTCCTGGTTTGGAATTGGGTAGACCTCAGGCCATTTACTAAAGTAGTCCATAACCACAAGAACGTATTTGTTTCCTTGTCTGCTCATAGGGAATGGACCGGCTACATCCATGGCAACCCGCTCAAATGGTGCACCTGAGTTATACTGCTTCATCTGCCCATGACTTCGTGACTTTGGCCCTTTAGCTGCAATGCACTCCGTGCAATTAGCAATCCACTCAGCGATCGATTGACGACAGCCAACCCAATAGAACCGCTGCTTGATCTTCTCCAGCGTTTTTGTAATGCCTAGGTGCCCTCCACTAGGACCATTATGGAATTCCTTAAGAACATCCGGAATTCTTAACCTCGGAACTACTATAAGCTTCCGAGAGCACTGGCCATCTTCACTTTCCCATAATCTATGCAAACAGCCAGATATCAATTCTAAACTGTTCCACTGAGCCCAGTATGCTTTCGCGATGGGACTTTCCGCTGCCGTTTGTTCTTTACTTGGCCTTCTGTTCACCTCCAATCCGTGCATTACCAATTCCAAGTCCGGATCTTCTTGCTGACATTTCCTTAAGTGACTTTCCTCCCACTCTTCTGCTGATGTAACTGTCATTAGCCGGACGTCTATTATGTCTTCCTTACCCTCGGCTTTTGAGCCGTGCTTATTGCCCTTGCGGTGCTCGATGGTGAAGTCATAACTTTGCAGCCTCTCAATCCACCGTGCAAGCTGCCCTTCGGGATTCTTGAACTGTAGTAGCCACTTCAGCGCTGCATGATCCGTTCTAACGCGGAAATGTTGATCATACAGATATTTGTGGAAGTTTTTAATTCAATCCACCAACGCTAATAGTTCTCTTCGCGTTACGCAGTAGTTCCGCTCTGGTTTCCCAATAGACCGGCTATAGTAGGCAACTATCTTCTCCTACCCATCAATCACTTGCGAAAGTACCTTTCCTATGCCATAACCACTAGCATCTGTGTCCAGAATAAATGTTGCACCTGGAACCGGGTACGCTAGCATAGGTGCATTGCATAGTCGTTCTTTTAAAGCTTGGAAAGCATCCTCTTGTTCAGTTTTCCACTCGAAAGATTTATTTTTCCTTGTGAGTTCATGGAGATTGTGAGCTATACTGGCGAAATTCGGAACAAAGCGGCGATAGTAAGTACACAGCCCAAGGAAACTTCTTAATTCATGCAAATTTCTGGGTCTCGGCCAATCTTTCACTGCTTCTATTTTTTCCTTCGCAGTACACACGCCCTTCGTGGTTACTTGATGACCTAAGTAATTCACCTCCTTCTTGAATAAAGAGCACTTCTTAGGACTTAGTTTAAGACCAGCGCCAGCTATTCTCTGGAAAACTTCTTCCAAATTACTCAGATGTTCGTCGAAGCTCTTTCCCAATACGATTATGTCATCCAGATACACCAATCAGGTCTTCCAGTGAAGTGCTTTGAGCACATGGTCCATTAATCTTTCAAAAGTGGCAGGAGCGTTGCATAAACCAAATGGCATTACCGTAAATTGCCATAGACCGTTGCCGGCACTAAAGGCTGTCTTCTCTTTATCTTCTTCACTCACTTCTACCGCCAATACCCGCTCTTAAGGTCAAGTGTTGAGAACCATTCTGTGCCAGTTAACGAGTCTAGTGTATCATCTATCCTGGGCAAAGGATAGCTGTCTTTGTAACATCATTTAATCTCCGATAGTCCACGCAGAACCGCAACTGGTCATCTTTCTTCTTCACGAGTACCACCGGAGAGCTTCATGGACTTGCCGATGGTTTGATAACATCGCTTTCGCTCATTTCCCTAATTATTTGGCCAACAGCGTCACGTTTGGCTAGTGGAACGCTTCGAGGAGCTTGACGAATTGGTCTTGCGTCACCAGTATCAATGCTATGCTTCACTACGTTGGTCCTGCCTGGTTTGTTGCCATCCTTGTCGAATATGTTGGAGTATTTACGGATCATCTGGCTGGCCTTGTGCTTGTACTTGTCTTTCAACCCTTGCGTCCATGCATTGATATCTTCCTCCATCTCCTTGCTGCCAATGGAGTCGATTACAGATGAATCATTGCTGTTAATAATGGCTTCTACCTCTTGACATTGCCCTAATACAGTTCCACTAGGAATTTTTACTGATGATCTGAAGTCATTCAATACTCTCACTGGGATGCGTCCATTCTTTCGTGTCTTAGCCAGGGTTTTTCCAATAAGTAAGTCCAGTGTAGAATTTTGTGCTGCTTCGACAACCCACAATTTGTTTGTCCCACAATCTCCATTAATTTTCGCCCACACAACTGCTTATGACTTCGGTGGAATCAGTTCACTGCCTTCTAAGAACACTTGTTTGCTGCTGTATGTGGAATCGTAGCCAATGCTTAGTGGTACTTCCATGTTCTTATACTCCATAACCTTGTTATTCAAGTCGATCTTGATACCTTGCTCCATCAAGAAGTCCACTCCTATGATTACCTCATCTACGATCTGCGCGACTATAAAGCTGTGTAACACCGTCACATTCCCTATTGAGACCTCACATGTTACTTCTCCCACCACTTGTGTGTCCTCACCAGTCGCCGTTTTCAATATTGCTCCAGGTAATGGTCTCACTTCTTTAGCGATCAGGTCAGTTCGAATGATGGAGTGTGATGCGCCCGTATCCACTGTTAATTTTCGCGCTCGTCCATCCACATATCCACCAATAGTAATGTTGCTCGTTTTTCTGCCAATTTGCGAGACGGAGATTATGGGGCATTCAATTGTAGGAACCAGCATACGCCCTTTTAGACTGGCTCGTTTTAGTGTAACGACTGAGAAGTTGATGGTTTATCTTCGTCAGCCTTCCGTTTTCGCTGTCCTTCTTGAATGCTGGAACCCGTTTTGCATTCGCGTGCGAAGTGACCAGGCTTTCCACATTTAAAGCATTTCCCAGCCTGATTCTTACCACCAGAACGATTCATTCCTTCTAACGACTTCAGAGCTCTCAATATTTCGGTCATCACATCTGCTGTTTCAACCTCCACTTTATTGACTTTGTATGCTGGTCTGCTTATGAGTGCCGCCGTTTCACGTGTTTGAGCATACGCCACTGTGTATTTTCACCCGTTCGAGATGCTCACCTGATGCGTCTCCGATGGCTAAATGAGCCAATCTCTCAATTTCCAAGGCATATTCCTGTAGAGATTCGTTGGGTTTTTGGTCGCGCTTTTCTAACTCCATCTGGTAAATTTGTCTTCTGTGTTCGCTACCATATCGTCTTTCCAGGGCTCGCATCAATCCGTCGTAATCATTTCTCTCATAATCAGGTACAGTTTGCAAAAGTTCTGCCGCAGGTCCTTCCAACGCAACGAATAGTGCAGCAGATTTTTCCTCCATGCTCCATTTATTTGTTTTAGCCGTCTTTTCAAACTGGAGCTTGAAGACTTGGAAGGGAATTTTTCCGTCAAAAGATAGTGTTTTTACCTTAGGAGAGTTCACTGAAGTGGTTGGACGATTTAACTTCAAATCCCGGAAACGACCTTCCAATGTGTTGACTTTGGCTTCAATTAACTCTTCTATTTTTACTTGCCGACCTTCCAATTTGACCACTTTTGTCTCAATTAGCTCCTCTATTTTGTCTTGTCGACCGTGCAATTCGTTGACTTTGCTCTCAATTAGATCCTGTCTTTCCTTAAGTTCTGCATTGTCCTTCTCCAGATTTTGCTGTATTTGCGCGATTGTTCCTTCTAATCCATCAAACTTTGCATCCATCTTTTGTGACATCTTGGCATCCTGTGCATCCATCTTTTGTGATATGTTGGCATCGATTTGTGACATGTTCGCGTTCATTACAGACATATTTTGTGAATTACGGGCATCCTGTGCATCCATCTTTTGTGACATGTTGTCATTGATTTGTGAAATTGCAGTCAATAACATGTTCATGTCAATACCCGCAGATGAGCTAGGGGCCTTTTCTTGAATCTTACTTGATGGCTGCTCTAACTCCTTCGCAGAATCACTAGCCTCTTCTTTGTCAACATCCTTCAGGGATACATCTTCATCCTCGCGGCGGAATTCGTATTGGTTCAAGTCGATACCTTCGACTTCCATTGCTTCTCGCAGTCTCGATTGCAGCTCTGCCTTATTTCCTGTTGTAGACAATCCTCGCTTTGCCAACTCCTTCTTGAGAGGAGGTATCGTCAAATCTTGAATCTTCACCATTTTTCAATAATTATCCTTTGGAATTTATTTAACAATCCCACTTCTGACACCAATTGTTACGATCTTGCTGATTAACCTCGATGATTTCCTTAATCTTCCGGGTACGACCTCTCGATTGTTAAATAAAATCGCCAACTTAATTTGCAGTCTCTTTATTTATAAAGACTTAATTAATGTGCTTTTAATTATTCGGTAATTCACAATTCAATTACAATTTACGTTACTATTTGCAATCACTTGTATACAACTTTCACAATGTACTGTTTTTATTACTTTACTGTAATGTAATCTCCACGAGTTTAATTCACAACTGATTCACGACTGATTGCTGACTGACTCTCTTGCAGTCGTATGTCGTCCTTATATACTTGTTTGCTACGTGACAACGAAACCCCTGGAATTATTGCGTCGTTTACGATAATCGCCTCTTACGTTCTAGAACGTGCCAGTTGTCGGCTCCTCTCTTTCATCTGTCATTCGCTTCCCATTTTCGCCACAATATGCTTTAGTCGGAACGGGCAAAATCGCCAAATACACGACCGAATTTGAAAAATTTGAAATTTGAAGCCATAAATCCCTCACAAACCCATCTAAGAGAAGTTTGGCATTCTAGGTACTGAAATTCATCAAAATCGGCCGACTATAACATATAGCTCCCATACACCCATTTATTGGGATATAAGGCTTTGGTTAAAACTACGTCAAGAAAGCATCTAAAAGCTTCAATTTTTGTATTATACTGTGGCGAAAATGCGAAGCGAATGACAGATGAAAGAGAGGAGCCGACAACTGCCATGTTCTAGAGCGTAAACGAGACGATTATCGTAAACGAGACGATTAACGTAACGACGCGATTATTCCGGGGGATTCGTTTTCAAGCAGCAAAAAAGTATATAAGGGCGACACATGACTGCAAAAGTAATCAGTCGTGAAGAAAAGCGTTGCAGTAAAGTAATAAACTGTACATTGTGAAAGTTGTATACAAGTGATTGTAAATAGTAAAGTAATTGTAATTGAATTGCGAATTACTGAGTAATCAAAAGGACATTAATTAAATTCTTTATAAATAAAGAAACTGCAAATTAAGTTGGCGATTTTATTTAACAATCCAGAGATCGTACCCGAAGGATTTGGGAAATAATCGAGGTTAATCAGCAAGGTCGTAACAATTGGTGTCAGAAGTGGGATTGTTAAATAAATCCATAAGAATAATAGTTGGAAGATGGTGAAGATTCAGGAATTGACGATACCTCCTCTCAAGAAGGAGTTGGCAAAGCGAGGATTGTCTACAACTGGAAATAAGGCAGAGCTGCAATCGAGACTGCGAGAAGCAATGGAAGTCGAAGCCATCGACTTGAACCAGTACGAATTCCGTCGCGAGGATGAAGATGTATCCTTGAAGGACTTAACAAAGAAGAAGCTATTGATTCTGCGAAGGGGTTGGAGCAGCCATCAGGTAAGATTCAAGAAAATGCCCCTTGCTCATCTACCGGTATGGACATGAACATGTTGTTGAATGCAATTTCACAAATCAATGACAACATGTCACAAAAGATGGATGCACAGGATGCCCGTAATTCACAAAACATGTCACAAATCGATGCCAGCATATCACAAAAGCTGGATGCCCAAATGTCTGCAATGAATGACAGCATTACATCACAAATGGTTGAACAGAGCGAGCAAATATCATCCTTAGGAGGAACCATCGCGCAAATACAGCAAAATCTGGAGAAAGACAATGCAGAACTTAAGGAAAGACAGGATCTAATTGAGAGCAAAGTCAACGAATTGCACGGTCGACAAGACAAAATAGAGGAGCTAATTGAGACAAAAGTGGTCAAATTGGAAGGTCGGCAAGTAAAAATAGAAGAGTTAATTGAAGCCAAAGTCAACACATTGGAAGGTCGTTTCCGGGATTTGAAGTTAAATCGTCCAACCACTTCAGTGAACTCTCCTAAGGTAAAAACACCATCTTTTGACGGAAAAATTCCCTTCCAAGTCTTCAAGCTCCAGTTTGAAAAGACGGCTAAAACAAATAAATGGAGCATGGAGGAAAAATCTGCTGCACTATTCGTTGCGTTGGAAGGACCTGCGGCAGAACTTTTGCAAACTGTACCTGATTATGAGAGAAATGAGTACGGTGGATTGATGCGAGCCCTGGAAAGACGCTATGGTAGCGAACACAGAAGACAAATTTACCAGATGGAGTTAGAAAAGTGCGATCAAAAAGCCAACGAATCTCTACAGGAATATGCTTCGGAAATTGAGAGATTGGCTCATTTAGCCATCGGAGACGCATCAGGTGAGCATCTCGAACGGGTGAAAATACAAAAATTCATCAGCTCAGCTACAAAAATTCACAATCGGGAATTTGACGGTGTTACACAGTTTTATAGTCGCGCAGATTGTGGATGAGGCAATCATAGGAGTGGACTTATTGATGAATGAAGGTATCAAGATCGACTTGAATAACAGAATTATGGAGTATAAGAACATGGAGGTACCACTAAACATTGGCTATGATTTCACATACAGCAGCAAACCAGTGGCAGTGAACTGATTCCACCAAAGTCAGAAGCAGATGTTTGGGCGAAAATTAATGGAGATTGTGGGACAAACAAATTGTGGGTTGTCGAAGCAGCACAAAATTCTACACTGGACTTACTTATTGGAAAAACCCTGGCTAAGACACGAAAGAATGGACGCATCCCAGTGAGAGTATTAAATGACTTCAGATCATCAGTAAAAATTCCTAGTGGAACTGTATTAGGGCAAAATCAAGAGGTAGAAGCCATTATTAACAGCAATGATTCATCTGGAATCGACTCTATTGGCAGCAAGGAGATGGAGGAAGATATCAATGCATGGACGCAATGGTTGAAAGACAAGTACAAGCACAAGGCCAGCCAGATGATCCGTAAATACTCAAACATATTCGACAAGGATGGCAACAAACCAGGCAGGACCAACGTAGTGAAGCATAGCATTGATACTGGTGACGCAAGACCAATTCGTCAAGCTCCTCGAAGCGTTCCACTAGCCAAACGTGACGCTGTTGGCCAAATAATTAGGGAAATGAGCGAAAGCGATGTTATCAAACCATCGGCAAGTCCATGAAGCTCTCCGGTGGTACTCGTGAAGAAGAAAGATGACCAGTTGCGGTTCTGCGTGGACTATCGGAGATTAAATGATGTTACAAAGACAGCTATCCTTTGCCCAGGATAGATGATACACTAGACTCGTTAACTGGCACAGAATGGTTCTCAACACTTGACCTTAAGAGCGGGTATTGGCGGTAGAAGTGAGTGAAGAAGATAAAGAGAAGACAGCCTTTAGTGCCGGCAACGGTCTATGGCAATTTACGGTAATGCCATTTGGTTTATGCAACGCTCCTGCCACTTTTGAAAGATTAATGGACCATGTGCTCAAAGCACTTCACTGGAAGACCTGATTGGTGTATCTGGATGACATAATCGTATTGGGAAAGAGCTTCGACGAACATCTGAGTAATTTGGAAGAAGTTTTCCAGAGAATAGCTGGCGCTGGTCTTAAACTAAGTCCTAAGAAGTGCTCTTTATTCAAGAAGGAGGTGAATTACTTAGGTCATCAAGTAACCACGAAGGGCGTGTGTACTGCGAAGAAAAAAATAGAAGCAGTGAAGGATTGGTCGAGACCCAGAAATTTGCATGAATTAAGAAGTTTCCTTGGGCTGTGTACTTACTATCGCCGCTTTGTTCCGAATTTCGCCAGTATAGCTCACAATCTCCATGAACTCACAAGGAAAAATAGATCTTTCGAGTGGAAAACTGAACAAGAGGAGGCTTTCCAAGCTTTAAAAGAACGACTATACACTGCACCTATGCTAGCGTACCCGGTTCCAGGTTCAACATTTATTCTGGACACAGATGCTAGTGGTTATGGCATAGGAGGGGTAATTTTGCAAGTGATTGATGGGCAGGAGAAGACAGTTGCCTACTATAGCCGGTCTATTGGGAAACCAGAGCGGAACTACTGCGGAACTCGGAGAGAACTATTAGTGTTTGTGAATTGCATTAAACACTTCCACAAATATCTGTATGGTCAACATTTCCGAGGTAGAACGGATCATGCAGCGCTGAAGTGGCTACTACAGTTCAAGAATCCCGAAGGGCAGCTTGCACGGTGGATTGAGAGGCTGCAAAGTTATGACTTCATCATCGAGCACCGCAAGGGTAATACGCACGAAAATGCTGACGCTATGTCCCGTCGACCATGTAGTTTGGAATGTAAGCATTGCTCAAAAGCCGAGGGTAGGGAAGACATAATAGACGTCCGGCTAATGACAGTTACATCAGCAGAAGAGTGGGAGGCAAGTCACTTAAGGAAATGTCAGCAAGAAGATCCGGACTTGGAATTGGTAATGCACGGATTGGAGGTGAACAGACGGCCAAGTAAAGAACAAATGGCAGCGGAAAGTCCCATCGCGAAAGCATACTGGGCACAATGGAACAGTTTAGAGTTGATATCTGGCTGTTTGCATAGAATGGTCCTAGTGGAGGGCACCTAGGCATTACAAAAACGCTAGATAAGATCAAGCAGCGGTTCTATTGGGGTTCCAAATCGGATGGTTGGTTAGAAGACGGGCTGAGTGGTCGAGAGTTGAGGCACGACTCAATTCTGCATAGAAGAGTCGAGAGTTCCTCAAAATTATATTTATGGTCTATGGCAAGTTTTTTAAAATGTGATTTGAAGCTCTTAACTCCCGCTTCCCATAGTTCCCCCATATTAGGAGCCAAGGCGGGGATGAAATGCGACTTAAGCATTTGATGGATGTATTTCGTCAAAAAGCTGCTACGGACCTCGGCTATAAATGCTTTAAACTCTAATCGTAGAGACCGAGACGCTTCGACAAAGTTTGTTCCATTGTCGGAAAAAACCTTTTTTGGACAACCTCGTCTTCCTACAAATCTTGCAAAGGCTACTACGAATGATTGTGCACTTAAGTCTGATGTAGCTTCTAAATGTATCGCTTTGGTGGCGGAACATACAAAGAGACAGACGTATCCCTTTGTCACCCGACAACCTCGTCCGTTGTAAGTTTTAATGTCGAGCGGTCCTGTGAAATCGACTCTAGTATTGGTAAAAGGTCGAGAATATGTAGTACGTTCTTCTGGAAGTACACCCATAAGTTGCGTAAGTGAACGTCTTCTGTAAATCGTGCAGATTTTACAGTTGTGAATTGTCAATTTATTCAGATTCTGAACGCGCGGTATCCAATATTGCGTTCGTATTAGGCGCAACATAAGCTGATTTTCGCCATGCAGTGACACTTTGTGGACGAATTGGACTATCAGACGAGATAGTTTGCTATTATATGGGAGTACGATTGGGTGGCACTCGTTATAAGCTAAATCTAACGATTTGTTACTATTCTTCAAACATCCCCGCTGTCAATATATGGATTAAGGGGTAAAATTTCACATTTTGGGCTTATAAATTTTTTCGATTTTAGTAAATAATGTTCCTGACCATAGCGCTGCTTCTGGCATATAATTATTAAGCGCTGAGTCGTTGCTTTGTTTTCATCTGCTGAAATCGAGCAAGATTTCGCTTGAAAGGAAGCTCTAGAGTTTGGATGAGTTCTTTGATAAAATCTTAATATGTAAGATAAGACTCTTAAAGCTCTTGGTAGATCGGAAAATCTTTCAAGAACATCATAACAAATTTAAACTGCCGTGGTCGTGTGAACTTGTATCCCTTTTCTTCTAACTCGGTAAGATAATCTTTTTCTTGCAACCAAGAAGGACCCTGCCACCACAAGGAATTTGTAATTAATTCATATGCGCTAATGCCTCTACTTGCTAAATCTGATGGATTTGTTGCTTAATCAACATGTAACCAATGTTGATTTCCGACTTTTTCTACGATTTTTGTTACGCGATGAGCCACAAATGTTGACCATGAGTAGGGAGGTTCCTTAATCCAGGCTGAAACAATAGTAGAGTCTGTTCATAAATATTTATTGACTTCTCCTAAATTAAGGTTTGTAACTATTGAATCAACTAGATCTGCTAACAATACAGCTCCGCATAGTTCAAGTCTTGGTAGCGAAATAGTTTTCACTGGAGCTACTTTTGACTTGGCGACTAAGAGATTGACATGTATTTTATTATTTTTTCTTACACGAAGGAATATACTAGCAGCGTATGCCTTCTCTGAGGCATCACAAAACCCAAGAATTTCTACTCGATCTTTAGGAGAGAAATATACCCAGCGTGGAATGCGAATCTGTTAATTTCAGAATAATCTTCTATAAAACTCTGTCAACGTTCTGACGTCGCTGCAGATACCGCTTCGCCCCAACCTGTTCCCTCTAACCAAATTGTTTGCATTAGAATTTTTGCGATAACCACAAACGGCGCGAGCCATCCTAATGGATAAAAAAGTTTAGCGATCGCTGAAAGTGTTGCTCTTCTGGTAAAGTAAACTTCAGATATTAGCGCCTTTGCGGTGAAATAGAATGTATCGGAATGGGCATTCCATCTGATGGCCAATGCTTTAGCGGTGCTGGTATCCTCGAGATCCAGAAAGTATTTATTAAGATGCGATTTTGGCATTTCTTCTAGGAGTTGCTCGTTGTTAGAAGTCCATTTGCTAAGTAGAAATCCAGCCGATTGTAATGCAGATAATATTTCATTCTTAGCTCTCATTGCAGATTCGTTGCTGTGTCCTCCTACTAAAACATCGTCGACATACATATAATTTCTTAATATATCGGAGCAAGAGGGTATAAATCTTCTATATCATCTGCCAGTTGAAATAGAGATCTAATCGCTAAGTACGGCACGCAGTTAACACCAAAGGTAAAAGCCAGTTAACACAAAAGGTCAATTCATACAGACTGATTGGTTCGCTTGGGGTTTTTCGAAAAACTACATATACGTTGAAACTTTGTTTGATCATCGTTTATTAATATTTAGCGATACATCTTTTCGATGTCGCTATTAAATACTAATTTAAATAATCTTAATGCGTGGAGAATATCATTGAGACTTATTCCATTTTTGGTTGGAAATGATGCGTTAAATACCACTCGAACTTTAGTGGTTGTGCTCTCCTCCTCCCTAACTGCGTGATGAGGAAGGAAGTAGTTGTCACATTTATCTCCGCGAACGTGATTTGAGATCCGCTTCATGTGTCCAAGAATTTCGTACTCTGCCAGAACTCTATTGTACTCTTCTCGAAGAAGTGGATTCTTTGTCAGACGCGTTTCAATTCGGAAAAACTGCGAGCAAGCTATCTTCAGTGATGGACCTAAACGTAAGTTATGTGGAAATTCCTCTTTGAATGGTAATGAGACGATATATTTGCCTTCTTTATTTCGATTAGTTGTTCTTCTGTTGCTCGCAATAATCTTCATCAACGTTGTAGAGTCTTTTCCGAGGAAGACCTTCCAATTCCCAGAACGATTCTAAGCATTTATGCAAGTTGATTTCGCTGTAAAATGAAACGCATTTGTTGTTTGTGTCAGTCCGACCGGTCAATATCCAACCGAAGACAGAATAGTTGCCAGTACATTCTTCCTAATGCCCTCCAATAATATTTGGGCGTAAATGTCGCCACCGAGGATGAGATCGCTTGTCTGCTAGTACCAGACCCGGAAACGCTTGTTTGGCCATAATGTCTGTTTGGCACGATGGGAGATCTCCGGTTAGTTGCAGTAATACCAACGCGGTGGTATCTATTTTAATTAAAGGGTCAATTGGTGACCGCAGCTATATATAACACGCCTCTTTGACTTGAGCAGAAACTGTGTTATTGATATTTGACACTTGCGCTTGTATCCTTTTTGAAGGCAGATTAATCCTGTGCCTAAGTCTTTCGCTAATGAAAGAGTATTAGTACCCTTTGCTCGTATTAGCTAAACATGTTTGGACATTTTGTGTTTGTCCTTTGTTTGCTTTAACAACATCGCGTCTAGCTTGCGCTTGCGCTGAAGTTGATGCGATGTTATCATTATTATTTACTGCTACTCTTGGATGAACCGCCTGTTAATGCAGAAGAGAATTGTGTCTTTGGTGACAAGTGTTGCAGTTAAAACTGTTTCGGCAGTTTGTGACCGTATGACCCGAAGATAGGCAGTTCAAGCAGCTGTGCATTTTCTTTATAAAATCGATTCTGTCTTGAATCTTCAATGTCAGAAATTTTTGGCATTCAGATAGCCTGTGATCTGAGTCTTTGCAAAATTTTAATAGAGCATTAGAAATTGTTGTTTGGTAGGTACCAAGTCTTTTTTTTTGCGGCTCTGGAATTTTATTATTTTGCGGCTTTGAAATTTTAGAATGTTTTGCCGCCCGTATATCGGAAATAGTTTCCAGAGACTGGAACCTGTTAGATAAATATCTATCCATGTCATCCCATTTCGGTATCTCTGACTTGTCTTGTATGGTTTGCTCCCATAAAGCCAGAGTACTTTCGGGTAACTTAGTGGAGCACAGATAAGTTATCAATGCATCCCAATTGGAAACATCAATGCTGTGATACTGTAAAGCTGAAAGGCAATTATTTATATTACGTTGTAATTTTTTAAGTGAAGTTCCGCAGTCAATTTCTACCGCCTGTATGTTAAAAAGAATCTTAATTTGTGAATTCACTAGGATTCGTTTATTTTCGAATCTATCACATAAGTTTTTCCAGGCCGTGTTAAAGCCTTCATTTGTGATGTTGCATTTGCTAACAATTTCTTTGGCCTCCCCTTGTGTTTTCTGATTTAAATAAAATGACTTTTCCACAGGGGTAATGCCATTGTTATTTATATAGATGGCCGTGAACATATTTCGGAATGTAGGCCATGAGGTATAGTCGCCCTTAAATACGTTTGTATCGCAGGGTGGGAAGTGAATCTTGTGTTCCCTTATCGACATATCCTTGAGTTCTTTGTCAGTCTTTATTAGCTTCGAATGAAGTTCTGCCATTTTTGACATGCAGCGCAAATACACAGTATATGAACTTTTGTATTTTGTTTTTACTGCTGCTGACTTTGCATCTGCTGCGCTTGAATTTAAAAGTTCTTCATAAGAAACTTTTACATTTCTCCAAATCGCTTTAGGCTCATCTTGTTGAAAATCAGGCTATATTTGGTGTGGTCTGTTTCATCCAACACATTATAGTCTGCCTCGAACTCAACTATGGAATCGGCTAAGCGAATAACTGTATTAATTTTTATGTATATGTATAACTTTTATTATTATTATTTTTTTTGAAAAAAGTTTATTTATTGAAAGTTTCTTTTTTTTTTGAAACCACTATACAGAAATAATTTGTACACCAAAGTTTTAAATTTAAATATCACATATTATAAAATTTTAAATTGCGCAAAAGTTCAGTCAACCACGTACTTTTGAAAAACTTTTTGATTGTGTATGTGAAAGTTGTTTTCCCTGCTTTCTCCTGATCCAATTGAATCCGTGAGGTTAATTATATTTTGTGCTGGTGTAGTTGATTTCGGGAGCGATATTTTGTGGTGATGACTTGGTCTTCAGTGTTTGATTGTGGACTGTATAAAAATTTGTACGTTTTAGGTCGAAGAAGAACCATGGAAACCATTGGTGTATTTAATGGTTGTTGTTGTTGTTGTTGTTGTTTAATGGTATATACCCGTGGTTTTGCCCGCGTAAAAAATAAAGACATAAAAAAACGAATTGAATAGTTTTTTTTAATTAATAATTTATTTACAATTTTAAAAACAATTTATTTAGTGATTAGTATAAATAAATTATGCCTTTGTAAATGCGGTGTGGCGGCGGAACGTATGTCTCCTTTGGCGATTGAAATATCAAGAGAAGGTGAAAAATACAAGAAAGTTCTACCAACTCTCAAATCGGTTACTTAGTTTTTAAAAGGGAAATGCAACAATAAAAGCGCCGCCAGGAAAGGTGTAGTTTTTTCATATGAATATCGTGGTGCCTATTTGCATGTATATGTGTGTAACGCAATTTGTGTATAACGCGGTGCATTTAGTTTCGGGAGGTGTATTTGGAAGTTGGACTTAGCACGAAGGTCTGAACAGTGTGAAATCCATATTCAAGTTAAAATGCCTGTGAAATGTCTCCAAATGGTCGTAGCACAGTTCAAGAATACCAGAATGCATATAATAGTGATTTCTATAAAATTTGTATCAGAAATCCTATTGAGCACTTGCATGACATCAAGGCTCCACTAATATTCTATGGAGAACTATTTTACAAGTACTACTGTGTGAAACAATCGAAACGCTTTTTCCAATGATGTTTGTTTGCATCTAAGTAGATATGTACTATATATGAGTCTGTATGTAAACATGAAGGTGTATATGTGATGTCGATTTGTTGGCAACTGTGAACCTACAAAGTGAAATTTAAACAGCTACAATAGGCGTAACTATTGTTCGCCCATACAGGTGGTGACAGAGGATAAATATGAACAAAGACTAAATATGAGAGGCAGCATAGTAAATAAAAAAAAAGAAATAAAGGATTTTTGTTTTTAACAGCACAACGGTGAAACCATTCGACCAAAACAACAAATACTGATATTGAGCGGTGGCTCGCTGAGATACTTTGCATGAAACTGCATCGACTGCGATTTTCGCTAAGGATAGTTTTTCTCTCTCATGTTTTTGCCTTCGTTGAATTAATACCGTTTTTTCAGATATAATATAGACAAAAAAAAGCGGAAAAAGATACGTACATATGTATGAAAGGATACTTTACTCCTGATTGGCGAAGTGTGTATATTTTTCTTCCACGTAAACAATGATTTAGGTAATAAATTTCGCAGTATCATATGTACATATAGCAAATATTAATTTGACTTTACGACTTTATGACTAAATGAATATTTCTAAATGAATTTAGGTGAATGTGTGAATGTTGGTAGATTAAACTAAAATTATGTAAAAGTGTAGAGTATAAGCTACTGCCCAACTCCCTTATTGCTTATTGATCTATGTACATATTGTGACGAAAATCCCATACCAAGGACAAACATAAGGGTAGACAGATTAAAGGAAATTCCACGTCGTTAAGGATGAATGGAGTAGCGGCAGCTACCGCAGGCAAACGAATAATCAGCCTATCCTTAAGCGCGTGAACAGAATGGTCAGGTCATCTACAGGTATAAAAAGAGAGGCAGCCGCTATCACAAGAGAAGACGAGTAGACAACTTAGTGGAGTTAACACTGCTAGCTGTGTGTTTGAGAAACGGATAAGCTGAGTGAAGCAGATAATAAGTGTGTATAAATAATTGTAAAATAAGCCGTTGGCGAAAGACAAAATTGTACAAATAAATTCCTGACGGTTAAGAAGCCGAACAAATAAATCTTGGGAGTTTGTTTAGTAATCCAGTGATCGGACTCGAAGGATTTGGGAAGTAATCGAGGTGAATTTAGCAAATTCGTTACAGTTGGTGTCAGAAGTGGGATTGCTAAATAAATTCCGGAAAAAAAAAACAACAACAAAAATATTTGAAAATGGTTAAGATTCAAGATTTAACGATACTACCGCTCAAAAAGGAATTGGCGAAGAGAGGATTATCTTCAACCGGGAATAAGGCTGAACTACAATCACGGCTGCGAGAAGCTTTGGAAGCAGAAGGCATAGATTTGAGCGAATATGAATTCTGCCGTGAGGACGAGGAGACATCCAAGAAAGAAATGGAGAAGGAAGAGGCTGTTGAGACTACGGAAGATTCAGAGCAGTCAGCAACTAAAACTAACTATAACAAATGTATGTATAAACAAGGTTGTAAGTATCACACAATCGAATCGTTCTCCGCCAACTAAATTACAACGTACAAAAACAAAATGGAGAATACATAGAATCGAAAGTTTCGAAGATTGATCGAAACGGGACGTAACACAGAATACCAAATCAACCGGACGGAGAAAATTTCGCTTCGAGTCGAAATGCAGAATAGGGCTGATTTAATATAATTATGCAAAATATTAGTAATTTCTTAAATTTTCGAAAAAGTAAACTAAATACAATCTTTTGATTTATTAGGAAGCAGTAGTTGTAATATTTTTTTTTAGAAAACAGCATTTTACATACGATGGCGGACGTTTGTTGTAGTGGCGGCGAGAATTCAGTGGTTTCATTTTTGAAGCTCTCGGAAACTGAATTAATGTCGTTTTTGATGGTAGATGGAGTTTTCCACAAAGATATCACGTACCCAACATGCAATTTAATGTGCACACTAAGCAAGTGAAACAATATTGGAGATGACAAACAAAAAGGGTGGAAATTAAAGGAAAAAAGAAAATTTCATTACAATGAAATTTTATTGTATCTGCGAGGAAAATACATTTTTCCCCGTTCTAAATTAAGCATTACAACAATATCTCAAATGACATTGATTTACATACATATGTATGAACCCTTCTCGGATCGAATTTTTGCAACGGGAATTCAATTTATGGAACCGTGATAGATTGGGTAAGTTTTTTAAGGGAAGTGATGATGGATTGGATGGTTAGACGTGATTGTGGCTCTAAGTTGGGAGATGAAGGGAAAGAAGTTGAAAGCGACGAGTTAAAACTGGGAAAAAGAATGTATAATCATGGTAGAATGATTAATGTACAGTGGGTTTTTGGAATAATAAAGCGCGGTACGCGAAAAATGTATTATCAATGTGTAGCAAATCGTGACCGAGAAATTTTGTTAGCAATTATAAGGACGAAGATTGAACCAGAAACAAAGATTTTGAGCGACGGTTGGGCGTCATACAGCAAAAATTTTGTGAACGCAGCTGGCGCTCACTTAAATCAAAAGTGCCGAGGTATGGGGAAAGAAAAAATACTTCGACGGGTATATTGCAGAGTTAATGTTTCTTCAAGCCTTTCTTGACCACCGAGTGGGGCCGCACGAGTTTTTTCGGGCGATAGGTGAATTGTATAACCCTTATGATCCAAAAACTACTGAAATTGTTGGAGAGGATAATGAAGAAGAAAATGAAGAAAAAAGTGTAAATGAAAATTCGGACGGAAATGAAGAAGGTCTGAGAAAATAAAAGTTTTTATATTATTTATTTTCTTTAATGTTATTGAATTATTTTAGTTTTTGTTCCTGTATTCTTTTGGTTATTGCTTAAGTTTTATGTGCAATTGAAAAAAATCTGTATTTAAATATTTTTTTAGATGAATTTAACTTTTTATACGATATGTATAAAAAATACATTCATATATATGTATATATATTCATATATATATATACAGACATACATATGTATAGATCGATAAATACGTATGTACCCTGCCAACCACGACTACCCACTTTCCCCCACACATTCAAACATTTTTATCTTCTCACGAACACATTTACAAATTTTGTGATCGAATAGAGAAATAAATTTCCTTAACTTAGTCCTGCTAGAACAGCGAATCTAATAATAATTTGTATTCTATTAAGAACTGCGTGTGTTAGAGAAAGCAAAGAATAAACATAGGATTTTTCAAAGTTCTCACATGAAGCGAATTCATTCTCACCCATGACTGTGAGAAATGCAATGAATTTATTAAAATTATTAATATCTTTTTCATTACAGATTTCCCAGGCGTTCCAAATTCATAGAGAAGCCAACACAAGTAAGTATTATTATAAAAACTGTGATCTTAATGGCAATAATTTATGCTCATATACAATTTTTCTTTCATTGCAGATTTGCTTACCGCAGAATTCGAGGATTTTCAATTATGCATATACAGTAAGTTGTTGTTTTTAAAAATTATTATTATGTGACGGTGATAATGAGAACAGTGGCTTTTGTTTAAATAATACGATGTGTATTTTTTTCAAAATAGTTTAAAAGTTATTAACATTTGAAGTTGTACTTTTTCATATATATGTACAGGGAGTCCTCCTGTATATTGCTAACAAACAAACTACAAATGCTTGGCTTTATCGTGCTTCGTGAAATAATCTATAAACCAGCAATAAATATGCAAGCAAATTATATAAATAAAAAGTGTTGCGTGAATATACTACGCAAGTCAAAATCGGTGTTGGTCTGGCCTAGGGCTACTTTTTTTTAAAGCACACCAACTATCAATGAAATACACATCAATTACACTTATTTTGGAAAGAAACCCCAAACATTTTGAGTAATTTTAAACAAAAGCCGCTGCTATTCATAATTACTAAATTTATTTCCATGTAAATAAGTGCACTGTGTAAGCAAATTTAAAGTAAAAAGTGCAAGTTTCTTGGTATAATACACTCATTTTTTCAGTGTTGTAATAAATTTTAATATGTATATGGATATCAAAATAAAGATAATACGATTATCTTTCTTTTGGTTATGAAATTGTAAAATTGTAAAATTTTTTTCTTAAAATTTTTTCCAGTTTTTTAATTTCTATTATTATTTATGAATTTTTAATGTTACATTATTTCCTAATATCTCATTGTTTATATTTTCAGATCATGTTTGCGGAAATTAGAATTAAGCTATTTTAATAATTAGTTAAGTTAATTTAAATTTTCCATATTGTAATTTTTTAATACAAATAATTAGTTACAATAATAAATTGTAAAATTTTAGATATTAACCGATTAAAATATAAAAATATATAAATAAATTTTTTTTTGAAATAGCAAACAACTGTTTTTAATTTTAAATATGGATTATATGTAAGTATGAATTCGCCTTTAAAAAAAATGCAACCCTGTGTCCATCTGACGGGAGAAATTAGAAAAGGACAGTTATATGTTTTCTTTGTGGGCTAAACTGAATGGGTGAAACAAGACAGCAAGATCACATGTACAAGGAAAAAGTGGGTAAAATCTGCACTCTCTTTAATCAAATGCCTATGCTGTTACCCAGTTTTTTATCCAGATTTCAGCAAATCCTTGCTGAAATTATCTAGTTTTTTTACCCAGTGCTGGTTGGCAGGGTATGTACATATGTAGGTATTGTATAAAATGTGTTTTTGTATTTGTTTCTTTTTTTGGATATGATGAGCCACGGCCACATGTTTGGACAGCTCTTCCAACACTTCGAAGACGCTATATAGTAGGTTACATTTCATTTAACAAGTGCATTCTACACAGCTTTCCGCAGCAAGAGAATGAACGCAAACAGTGGGCTTTGGCTTGCAAAATCACAGTGTCCGCTACGAATGTTCTTTTCGTTTGTCAACGACATTTCGATAAGGAATATATTAGAAATTTTAGGCTTCCACGGGGAACAATTCCATCCCTTAACTTGGGGGCAGCAGCTAAGTCTCACTCACCTAGTATTTATTATACATAGTGCTGGCTCTGATTTGAATTCTCTCCCCGTTCAAAGATAAGGATTTTTTTAATGATATAGATGATGAGGAAACTCTTAGGGAACTCAATAGGCAATCCAAACTAATGCATATTAGGCCAGGATTTTGCGGAGACGATTTCGATGAAATGGACAGCCGCGAGCGATTTGCAAAATCTTCTAAATTTTATAGGGGTAATATTAAGAGCTTAATAAAAAAAATCGGGAAGCTACAGCGGAAAAATAGGAAATTTAAAAAAGAGTTAGAAGAACTTAAATATCGTGCAATAGTTGGGAATGAAAAAGCATCAGTTGATGCCATAATATTCGCTAGGATGATCGTCACGAAGCACTTTTTACAGTGAGAATGAAAAGACATTGGCTCAAAATATACAGTTTGTCAAACAATTGTTTGCAAAATCAAAAACGTAATAGAAATTCAATTTAAACTTAAAATTTTAATAATAATTAATATTTGGTGTGCTTGCTATTGGCATCTATCACAGCCTGAAGCCGTAGCGGTATTGATTGTATCAATCTATTAAGATCATAAACTAAATGCAGGTTTTTCCATTCTTCTTTAATGGCTTCAATTAAAGCACTTCTGTTAGTTGGACTCCGTTTGCCTACCATCTTCTTTAAAAATGCCCACAAATTTTCGATGGGGTTCGAATCTGGACTCTGGGCAGGGGTATCTAAAACTTTGTTGCAATTATATAGCACCCTGGTCCGACATAACAGCGATTTATGTTTTGGATCGTTGTCCTGATATAGCTGATACTTCAACTTATTGCTATTTTGGGGGTCATCAAATCCAAAATTTTTTGCGCTGTTCGTCAATTCGTTCTTGATTATGTCCAAATAAAACTCATTGGTCATTATATCATTGAAAATGCGCAGTTCTCCAACACCCTTGGTTGAAAAACAACCCCATATCATGACAGCGAGTTTACCAAATTTTACGGTTGGGACTATATTCTTTTGTTGCAAAGCTGTTTTCGGTTTTCGCCAAACTTTTACAGGTCCATCATGGTAATACATCATTATTTTTGTCTCGTCACAAAAGATTACGTCATCCCAGAACTCCGGCGGCTTTTGCGCGTTAGCAATAGCAAACGTCAATCGCTTTTCAATATTAACTATTGAAAGTAACGGCTCTTTCTTGCCACATGTGAAGAGTATTTGTGTTTATTAAGCACTCTTCGCACAGTTTCATGGCTCACGCTCGTATTGCAATCATTTTTAATGACATTTGTCAATTCTCTCAAGCTTAATCGAGGATTTTTATCAACTTCTTTCAATATTTTAGATTGATCTCGACGTAAAAGCTTCAGTGGTCTGCCTCCAGGGTTGTTTAAATGTAGTCTATTTTCTTTTTCTGAACGTTGAATAATATTATAAACTGTCCTTAACTTCATTTCAAACATTTCAGCCAACTCCTTCGCAGTTTTCCCCTTGTACTAATGGAAATAAACTAATTGGATCAAATTTTCGTCGATTCGCTTGCCAGGCATTGCAAAAAGGATTTTCAAAAGAGCTACTTGTTCACTGTTCGAACTGAAAATCAAAATGAGTGCTTGCATGCTGCAAAATTAAACACAAAACAAAAACGTAGCTGTAAATTGGATTTCCCGTTGGTTTTTCCAGTGGTGCGCACAAATTTATTACTTTTAGGATTTCTTTATTTTTCTCTTGTTTGGGTTCTTCCTTTTGACTTTTTTTTTTTTGAAAAATAAGAATTTATTATTAAAATTTTAAGTTTAAATTGAATTTCTATTACGTTTCTGATTTTGCAAACAGTTGTTTAACAAACTGTAAATTACATGTCCACCAAATCATATAGTTTCATGCGTGATGATCTAAGCTTCGCTCTACCGAGCAAATCATCTTTTTTGTGTTGGCGCCCTACTAGGTATGTTGTCCCTGGTTTGAATCCCAATGTCGTTCTTAATTTGATGAACATTGTAAAAAGTATATCCGAAAGAGAACGTAATTGTGTGATTTTGTTGATCATAATTAAGTCGGACCTTTTTTATAATAAGTCACCGATATTATGGATGGGTTTGTAGATTTTGGCGATGGCCAACGCGAACCTCAGATAGGTTTTAAATCCTGTTTTTTATAGTAAAGGGGTTGTGCGCTAAATGGAAATATGTTTTTTCTTATATTTCCAAAGGTGGCATTGGCAATAAGCCTTTGTTCGAAATTAAAAAAAAAAAAAATATCACAGCACTCAAGGAAATAGGACTTAACGTCAGAGCTATAGTCTGTGATCAAAAATATATTGCATGTACGACTACTGCCATCTATTGAAGTCGGTCCGTATCACCATAATGAAGAATGATATAAAATTTCCCGATGGCATTGCTAGTTATAGGGTTATTACAAAGCTGTACTCCATCGATCAGATGAACATGAATTTTAAAATTTGTCCGAAGCTAACGGATATTCATACTCATTTCGATTCAGCAAATCCCTAATTATTGTTATTAAGAACTACTCAAATTTCGTGTTCAAACTACTCAGTGTTACTTTTATAAGCTGCTCACTTTTAATATTCATTCTTGTTGTTACAATCTGCTCACCATTGTACAGCCTACATAGTAACCTAACTCCTTTTCCATTTTACTTCCTTCTTCAATCGGTTCCTTTTATCGGTTGTCAAACCAGGGTGCTGTGAAACAGCCAGGGTGTCGTAAATCACAGTTGTGTTGCAAGAATTTTTGTTAATAATTTAAGAACATCAGGTATGTTTACACAAATTTTGAATATTTTCTTTCAATAGATTAATAAAACTTCTTGGAAAGATTTCGCTCAAATATGTGCAATCGGTTTTTTCCATAAATTTAGTAGAATATGAAAAATAATTACAAAGCTATTTACCAAAATATTAAAACCGAATCCGATGTAGGTACAACCCTGCGCTGCTTTGTTTATGTTTATTTCTCATTCTTTTGAAGTATATATGTACATAAATATGTATGTACAATGCTTTAGAGAATGAGATTGTCACAGAAATAATGTTAGTTGCTGAATAAAATGAGATATACCGAAGTTTTTATTGCAGAATGTCTTTTATATGTCATTTATGTAGGTAGTTATTTGTCTAAAAAGAAAATTAACTGAAATATGTTAGTTTAAAATTATGAGTATACATATGTATAAGATTTGTCTTGGTTTTCTTGTGAAATAAAAAATTGAAAATAAAAAATAAAGTTCAAAACACAATGAACTTTGAAGTTCGAGCTTAAAAAATGACTTTTATTTTAAGAAACTCATTAATTCAGGTTTGTGCAATTTTAGTTTATTGAGTTAACTTGCATACTATGCACTGGCAGCGCCGAAAACCAATGTTATTTTCGAGGCATGCAAAGAAAAACTAAATTCAGTTTAACTGAATAATGTATACTGTACTTAACTGAGCACATACACAAATTTATATAAACCGTAGTTGTAATTAAGTACATTGTACTGTATATATATGTATGGTATATAGCATTCTAATTAAAATGTTTTTATTTAATAAAACTACAATATTCAATAAAATATATTTTGTTGGTTTCATTGACATATGTATTTAACACCTTTATTAAATTATATGACAGTAATATTACAATAAAACAAATTTCATACAAAATTTGGTGCGTACTTCAGGTACTTGTACACATACGACCTCACGAGACCCAAAACGAAGCATATTCTATACGGGAATATACATACAGCAACCTGATTTTATTAGGCGCAACTCACTGAAAACTGTATGTAGCACACATTTTGTTTAAACATAGCCAAATGCAGATTTCAAACATGCATTGTATTGTATATGTATATGTAGAAGTTTCTGTGTATTTATTTTACATTTAAGTTATTAAATGTACTACCACCATTGCGGCAAACCTTTCACAAATCACAGTACGCGTATTTCCCTTTAGGGCACACTAAATTTACATGCCTAAGTATATCACCATCCCAATATAATAAAGAAAATATGTTGGGATTTACATTTCTTGTTAGGTAGCAGAATATTATTTGTCTTGTTGCAGCGTGTGTGTCTAGGTTCAACAAGAATCAATTGGCACTTGCCATCCTATCCTTGCGACTGCGCTCCATATGGTTTCGTATAGCAGCTCATGGCACCGAGGTATATACGTATGCGTATGCATGCGGAGTACAGCAGTTCCTGTATCTATAAATCAAGAAGTTTATTAGTAAATAAGCGTTTTTAATAACGAAAACTATATTTACCTTCATCAACAAAACAATAAATCTTCATATTGAAATGCGAATAAGAGGAAATACAATAAAGAAAATAATTACGCATGGTTGCATTTGTGAGGTCCATTTCAATATTAGAATTACTTATTAAATGTATAAAAAAGTTAATAAACTATTCAAATATTAATGAAAATAACTTGTAAGTAATACTTTTAACACTTCCCATGTATTTAATAATGAAATAAATTATTATTTTTTCCAATTTCAGTATCATTTTATGTCATTTAGTTATAGGTACTTTTTTTTCTGCAATGTAATGCATGCTAATGCATCCCAGCGCTCGAAGTTACGAATGACAACCGAAATGAGAAACGAAAACGATCAGGTGATCTCAGCTGTTCGCCGGAAGCGGAAATAGACGAGAAGTTATTTTACTATGGAGGCTGTACAATGCTGCTCACTCTACATATTCAAACTGCTTACTGTTGTGTCTACAAACCCCTCATTTATACATTTCAAGCTCCTCATTTTCATACATATTATATATATACATAATTACATATTTTTAATTGTTTTATTTTTTAATTTATGGTTATATATATATAATTTATGTTTTTGTACAATTTTGCTATAATTTAAAATAATTGATAATTAAATAACCATACTATACAAATGTAATACATATGTGGGTATTTTCATTCATTCAAGGTATAATATATAGGGTGTTTTTTTATAGAGGTATAGAACTTTAAGTTGGCATTACTTTTCAAGATGGCGACCGATTTAACAGCTGTCAAGTGATTTATTCTCAGTTTGGTTTGGCAATTCATTCATCCATTTTAGCGATGTTTAGCGATGAAGCGCACTTCTGGTTGAATGGCTACGTCAACAAACAAAACTGCCGCATTTGGAGTGAAGGTAATCCTCAAGTGTATGTTGAAACACCGTTACATCCAGAAAAACTGACTGTTTGGTGCGCTTTATGGGCTGGTGGAATCAGTGGTCCGTATCATTGGACGTAGTGCGCGATACGTTTTCCGCACAGAACCATTATTTTCGAAATAAAATTGCACTATTTGCAAGCGTTGTTCAGGCGTGAGTATATTCATGATGAATTGCCAAACCAAACTGAGAATAAATCTCTTCACATCTGTTAAATCGGTCGCCATCTTGAAAAGTAATGCCAACTTAAAGTTCTATACCTCTATAAAAAACACCCTATATAATCTTTTTCATTATTACACGTGAATATATGTAATTTTAATTTAATTCTAAAAATTTATATTAGTTTTTAGACTATTAACATTAATATTTTAGCGTTTTTCGTGGCTCCCCTCGATGATTTCTCAAATATTTCGAGTGCGATTACTAGATTGCTAAATAAAATTCTCAAGATTTGTTCGTTGGGCCTCCCAATCGTCAGAAATTTACTCAGCGTTTATTTAGTCTTCAATAATAAAATTCTTTACTATACCCAATGGCTTATTTCACAATTCTTTATGACACACAATTATTTTCTGTTTCAAACAGCTTATCCGTTTCTAAACCACACAGCTCACAACAATGTTAAGTCCACTGCGTCTTCTACTCGTCTCTTTCTGTGATCGCGGCTTCCGCTGTTTTTGTACCTCAAGATGACCCAAACATTCTGTGCGTTCAGGAATAGGCTGATTATTCGTTAGCCTGCGGTAGCTGCAGCTGCTCCGATTATCCTTAACGACGTGGAATTTCCTTTACTCTGTGGATCCTTTTGCTTGTCCTTGGTATGGGTAATTTGCATCATACTGAAGCTTCTTTTGTCTCTCCTTTTTATTTGAAAATCTCGTCACACTGCTACTCCTTTTGTTTGTCCTTCGTATTTGGGATTTCCGTTACAATATATTAACTAAATCTACATATTTACATTTATAAATAACTTAATTAAAATTAATATTGGCTGCAGAACCTAGTATTTTTTTGATTGATGCCATCTGAGAAAAGATATATTTGATAAATAAAAGTAAATATATGTGGCAAATATACATATATAAATACACATGATAAATATAGATATAAATTTATTGAAAAATGGTTGAAATACCAATATAATTCAGTTTTGTTCCTAACCTAATTGATCCCTGATTCTCCAAATAGTAGTACCCACTGCTAACCACTAGGTTATTTTGGACGCTTTAAAACTTAACAAAGTAAAAAACAAAACGTGGGCATATCTCCATTTGGATTGACAAAAAATCACTTAATTCACTCACACTCGAAATGAGATTACTTACCGGAATTCAACTGTAGAGTAGAATATAGAGAGAATATGACATATTATGGTATTTTAGTACATAATAAATACTCTTATTTATAGAATAAATACTCCCTAGGTTGACTTTAGGGGGACTATGTACCGTTACTTTTAATATTTTTATGCTCTTTTTAAGTGCTAAAAAGTACCGTCACCTTACTTTTCATGTACTTGCATGTACTTTCATGCACTTTCATGCACTTTCATCTACTACTATGGTATTTACCCTACATTGACTTATGGGCAAGGGAACTAAGTACCGTTATTTTTTATGTTATTATGGTATATTCACTTTCAGAGTACCGTTACTTTTAATACTATGGAAAAGTCACATAAGGCGATATCGGAGAATATCGACATGCATACCGTTGGATAGGTCTTGAAATGACCTACACTATGGCAAAATGCTAAAATGCAATATACTGGTTTTTAACACTTTTTTAAAAATCGATAAAAACATATAAGGAGTTATCGCAAAAAATCGATATGCATACGGTCGGATAGGTATTTAAATGGACTACACTAGGGAAGAAACCGCGTGCTTGTAGCACTCATGGTACCGGGGATACACATATAGCGTACCCATGCATATATTCCGTATACGTACACATGTACATGAGTACGTGAATATACATATTGCGCATAAGTGTATACGTACATGTACATGGGTACGTGAATAGACCTCCTATTCCTGTGAGGCGCACATATGGCTGCATACATGTATGTACATATGTACATGCGCATATGCCATATGGTGGTACACTCACTGAAGTTGTGATTGGGTATACATACATACGTACATGTAGGTATGTATGTATGTACATATGTATGTGGTGTATATCCTATTATTAGACACACATGTGGAACGAACTAATGGTACATACATATACGCAAATGCCGATGATCGGTAAGTGGCATTAGTTTCCAAAGGGTTCAACGATAAATGTATTTAAAATCCATGCGCCGTCCTGTCCCAATTTATTATCTAGAATTTTATTGAAACAAAAGAATAAATTATTATCACTAAAAATAATAAAGCTTATTGGAGACACCTGTAACGAAACAGCAAACACAGCAAATGAGTTTTTTCTTAACTTTGGGAATATGTATTTGGACTCGCTGAAAATGAAAAAGAAATTATTATATGCATTTAAATACATATGTATATCAAATATACAATCCTCGTTTATGCGCTGATGTCCTCCTGCAAAATATATAAATTTATTAGATAAATTTACAACAACAAAAAAAGAAGAAATATCAGAAAAAATTTTCTTGTCAGAACTAGAATTTTCAAATAGTAAAAGGAAGTATGCTGCGTAGTAATGATGGAAAAAGTTTTTATATGGAAACATAATATAGTAGTATACCATGTACATATATTATTTTATTTGTCATATAAGAGGAATTTAGTATAAAAATATAAAATTCACTTCTGCGAAAAAATGTATCGTACACGACAGCAAGGCATCTCTGCTAATATAAAGTGTTCAAACTGTTTTCGTAAATGAATACCTATGGACGTAACTAGAACAATTATGATAAGAAAAAATAAAAATGAGTATTTGACTACTGAAAAGAATTCATATATGAGCCGGGTACTTATCTGAACAAATAAAAATTTAGTGTAGGAAGAATCGTTATGAAGGTACAACATGCGACACTTAATGTTACTCTTCTTTCACATGCTTTTTTTTTTAACGAACTCAATTCGACTAGAGTTTTCTCTGTTTTCAATGAAGAAATATAAAATCGAACGTCTCTTAAAATGAGCTTGTATAAGATTCTAAAGAAAAATTTGTGAATGCGATGGAAATTTTCGCTCAAAGTGCTCAGCACCCTCTTACAGGTATACATAACACATACTACAATATGTACATATGTACAGTCAGCGTCATAAGTTTACAAGCAGCTCAATACAAAAAGTTTGTTTGAATTCAAAATAATAAATTTATAGATTGAAGGCAGAATGATGACTGAATTCTTTTTCGCTCCATTTCACCAAACCGACGAGATAACGGTACTTTTATTTTTCTAGGGAGCAATAGCAGCGATCAAAAGTCTACAAGCGCTCAGTATTGTCGCGGCATTTGTTCTTGTTATAAGTTATTTGCGCAAATTTTTGATCATACTTTATTGTGTTCACTTTATTAATAAAAAATTTTATCTAAAATATTTTGATTTTATAACCTTGGTCTAAAAATTTACAATGGTGCCCAATCGGAAAATCAGTGTGGACGAAAGGAATTTTTATTATTAAATTTTAGCGGAAAGGAATTTCAAATCGCAAAATTGCATGTTTGATTGGAAAACTCATAGTTCAGTCTATATCGTGATAAAAAACTTTAAATATACGAGAATTATCACTTCAAAACCGCGATCTGGTCGCCCACCGAAATTAACGCTCCATTAAAAGCGGTCAAAATTGGATGCGGTAAAGGAAAGTCCGCAGTTAATGACATTTTCAATTGCACATAATGTACAAGAAAGTTTTCACCTATTAACCGAAGAAAGCGCATTGACTTCGCAAATAAATATGTATGTATATAAACATGACAAATGAGAGAAAAATGGCCAACAAACTTTTTAAGAACAAAGTAAATGTAAATATTTCAAATATTAATAATCTCAATATTTCTAAATTATTAAATTTAGAAATTATATATATTCTCAAAGAATTTGTAAGATTGCCCCGAGGTTGAGACGAGCTTTCCAAGTGGAAAGCTAAAGAATTTCGGCAATTTCTTCTTTACACAGGTGCACAGCAGTAAAGGTGCAGAAATATTAATTTTTACAATTTTTTATTATCAAAAAATGCCCAAAAAATTTCCAGAAATCCCAAAGTGAAACTTTTTCATCGCAGTGGCACGGTTTGAAAATGTTATAAAAAATGTGGATTTTCCGAGCGCTCTCACGAAATAAAGAGTTTCGTATCTAGTCATCTTTGGTTTCATCGCGCAACACGACTCATATCATGCCCTAAAAATTTCTAAAATAACATCGGATTTGCAAAAGAATTACTAAAGCTTTTTGTCCAAAATTGCGAAGTAGTTTTTGGACCAGAAAGTGTTACTTAAAATGTCCACAGCTTGTTTCATATACATACATATGTGATTGTGTTATGCAATGCGGCGTGCTATACAGCTTGTCTGCATATGATTTTGAAAATAATTAAGAAAAATGTGCGCAAACCCACACATCATTTAGAGCAATTGTATTTGAGAAATTATTACGGAAGTGTCGTAGAAGAACCCAAGCCTATAGGAATAAAAATTTTTTTTTGCATACAGAAATTGCGAATTCGTTTTTAGTATAAAATATGATGTGTGCCTTCTGACACCTTATGAATCTGTTAAATTCAGGAGATTTAAACTTGACAATAATAAGGAAATTGTAATCATATTCCGACGTTTTGAGAATATTAATTATGTTTAAGACCCATTAGACAATTCTGCACGGCTGCACCTAAAAGTAAAAAACTATAACAAAATATATAAGTATGTATGTATGTACATATGTAAAGTAACCTAAATCCACCAATAGTAACTAAATAAATAATAATAAAACATAAATAAAATAAAACATAAAAAATACGGAGAACGATCCGAGGAAAAAAATAACCGCAGGTAATAAATTGTAGGTACTTGTACCAATATTAATCTGAGTATGTACTTTTTAAACACGACTAAAAAAAATTCATTTTTTATATCACGTGACGAATGCTCCATGCGAAATAATTATTTTTTTTAGAAATGATAGAAAAACAAAACGATGTAATAAGTGAAATGATTAGAAATCATCAACTTTAAAGAGAATGTTTGGAGAAATTACAAGGTAATTACACAACTACAAATACGTGAAATTTATTTCTCAATTTATTAATAGCGTATCTAACACTTTTCCAGCAACAACAGCCAAAACAAAAAGATAGTGGAAGAGGGAGAGATGCTGCTGCATCACAGGATATAACTTTGGATTCAAAGCTCAATTGTTTATGTTTCCGAAAACCGAAGTTGATTGGAACGCTTGGGCCATTGAGCACAATAACAAATAAAGATTATTTACATTTGCGAGCGCCATTTAAAAAAAAGTGTTTCCAAAGGACGCCTTTTGGCAGAGCTTTTCCAAGCCTACATTTGGGGAATGAGAACGCAAATTCTGACTTTGAATCTTCAAGTGATCATACAGTTTAGCCAAATAAAGGAGACTGATTATTTTTCGAGGCTTGAGCAAAAACGACAGCGTTATGACTTATGTACATACCCCACAGCGATGAATGCCTGGATGAGGATATCGAATTGGTATGCGACCATGAACGATTCGCCGAAGCTGCACGTAGATGTTAATATTGTGCTTCAAAATTGAGCAAAAAAAAAAAAAATAGAGGAATTGGAAAAACAAACTCAAAGGTTGAATAATAGAAATTAGTTTTTGCACACCAAAGCATAATAGCACATAAACATGCAAGTGCTGATGCCACTGCTTTTGCAAAAATGAAACGTGGAATGATATGTGGAATGAAGAACAGTAGGTAAATTATATGTCAAGTAAGGAATATGCATTTATGAGGAATGATTTGGAATTTAGACTCCCACACAAGCAGTCAATTCTAGTATGGCGACCGATACGGTGTATATACATATTATCAATGAAACTGTAATCAGTAAATTGAGAAAACTAACAAGTTAAATGCCAGAAAATCATCGTTTATGCCAAATAATGTGGGATGAAATAACAATTAAAAAGGATTTTACATGAAATAATTACACAGACGTTATTGATGGATTTGTGAATAACGGTGAAGACCAACGAGAGATGTAGCTCGAGGACTGCTGCTTTTGTTTTTTTATGGTAAAAGGTATTTGCAGCAAATTGAAATACGTTTAGTCATATGGCATATGCAAGGCAATTCAAAGAAATTGTTGCAACTGACAACGGAGAATACTGATATTGGGCAAAGAATTGGACTTGATGTAAAAGATGCTGTAAGCGACCAAAGTACCTTGAATAAATCTATGAATAATTCCCATTTTGAGGTCAAGGGGGCAAAGATACGTTTTATATATGACTGTTGCCACTTTTTAAAATCTATAAGAAATA
Organism: Neoceratitis asiatica; assembly: GCA_030068015.2. Classification (NCBI taxonomy): domain Eukaryota; kingdom Metazoa; phylum Arthropoda; class Insecta; order Diptera; family Tephritidae; genus Neoceratitis; species Neoceratitis asiatica. The sequence continues at coordinate 31,020,900 of CM061526.1, forward strand.
ATTTCCGAAATTATAATAAAATACTAACAAGGGATGGAACTCTTAGAAATACAGTAGTAAAACAATTGTATAGCATTGATAAGCTTGAGTGAGGATATTTTGGAAAATAATTTGAATTTGGAATTTGCTCCTTTTGGAAAATTTAATCAAGACGCGCTTTTTTTTACTATATGCGAGTTACACCCTTATATATTATAATTAACCTAAATAGATGTCATTATCATTATTCGTTTACTTTACCCAAAAATACTTTATAAATTTAATTTAAATAAATCTTATCTTTGCGTTGCTGTAAATTGTCATAAAATAAATATAAATAAATTCAAATAAATAATAAATTGAATGTCTGAAACTCCTTAAGGAAGTTCTATTATGATATTTATTTTGCGAGCCAAGGCATTAATGTTCACCCTAGTGCACATAATATTCAATATATTGTGGCTAGGCTAATGTCGATGAAAATCGCGCAAGTTTGAAGATAAAGGAAATAACTGTGAGGATGCTGACGATGATGTATTCTTGGATTGGAATGAAAAAATAAATCTCAACGAGTGCCTAGTCGAGGATGCAGATATTGTGGTAGATAAAGAAAATACTAAATTGGCCGTAGAAGATTTGTTGTTGTATATTTCAAAAAGTTCTTAGAAAGATGGAGTGTCAAAAATGCACCGAAGCTATGATGAAGGTTCGTGATGAAGGCATTGTGATTTGACAAATATGTATATCCGAAGCACTTATTCGAGCCAAAGCTTATCGTGGAGATACAGATATGCGACTAGTCAAACCAAAATCAAATGAAGAAATGTTCCAAGTATGTAGAATGCATATACAATGGTACGTGCAGTATTATCATGTCAATGCATACACACTTGACATAAAAAAATAATTTACATATGTACATGCATTGGAATAAAAACAAATTAATCATTCCATAAATGGTTTGCAAAAGAGGGCGAATATATTGGCGATCGCTCTCTGCTATTGGATTATATGATAACCGTACTTTTTTTAAGAACGCAAAGTGGTTATCTCGAAAACCGGAAGATGATTTCAAAAAGGCGAGGAATGTGGCAAGGTTTCGCAAAATGAATGAATAGTTTAAGTAGTAATTAAAACAGGATATGATAATTTTAATTAATAAGTAAGATAGACAAAGATAATTTTAACACATTGGCTGTCAATGTATCACCGGTGATCACAACAAAAAACTACCCCCAGGTGCCAGTGTATCACCGGTGATCACAGCAAAAAACTACTTTCCAAGCAAAAAAATACATGTTGTGCTTTGAATTACAACGGGAATTTTTTACCACGAATAAAAGTCATGCTCCCGACGCGTTTGAGCATGTTTTTTTGCTGTGATCACCGGTGATACATTTGCTGTTTTTTTTTAACTGTTATTTGTTTTTTTGCAATGTGTATCACCGGTGATGACGTTGCGAAATGGAAATCAGTGTAAAGCTAGAGTTCATAGCAAGCAGTTCAAGTTTTTAGTGAGAAAGTGAAGTGAAGTTGTGAAGTTATGAATTCCGAGGAATTACGGGATGTGTTGGAATCAGCAGAAGAATCCAGTGATAGTGGACAAGATTTTAGTCCAGATGAAGAATCGTACATTCCAGATTCCAACAGTATTACATCGAGTGATGACAGTTTCAGAAGACCAAGATGTGAGTTTTATTAATATCGTAGATGAACATCAGACGGGAACTACGACAGAATGGGATTCGCCTGCCACCGGAGTGACTTTGAAAAATTTTGAGGTATGCATAAATCTACCCTATGCTTCGCAACATGATGCCGGCTCGCCATTTGAGTATTATAGAAAGTTTTTGACCGATGCTATCTTGGATATTATTGTTTAGGAGACAAATAGAAATGCTAATTATCAAATATGTGGGATCAGTACTCGCAGCAGCAGTAGGATGAATAAGTGGAAGGATACGAATCGTAAGGAGATCATGGAGTTTCTTGCCATAGTCATGTATATGGGTATGGTAAAATACCCTTCAATGGAGGACTATTGGAAAGTAACTACCTTATTCAAAAATCCATTCGTCCCACACGTTATGGCGCGCAACCGGTTCCAGACAATGTCCGCGGTCTCCATTCTTATGCCCCAATCATTTTCAGCAAATACATTGAATTTATATAATTTTTGTTTGTTTACAGGAATGAATTGCCGTTTCCTATTTATAATTGAGTATTATTTTTTTAAGTTGTGTTTTACTATAAAATAAACTATTTTTCTTTTAAAATTAACTTACGTCTTTCTTAAAACTCCTTCCGTTAAGGCCCCAGCACTTAAATTCTAGAGGCCTAGGCGTGTATCACCGGTGATACATTTGCACCTGGGGGTGGTTTTTCGAAGTGATCACCGGTGATACACTGGCACCTGGGGGTAGTTTTTTGTTGTGATCACCGGTGATACATTGGCAGAAAACGTGTTAAGTAGAAATTAAGATATACTGTGATAATTTGAAGTAACTATTAGGGCCCAATCTATAGCTATTAGGGTCCAATTTTTTTAAAGATTTATATTGGATGCAAGAACGGATAGGAGTTGAATTTAGATTTTGACAGCCAGTATGGTGGAATATAGTCCAGCACAAGGTCGCTTTGATATTTGGTTAAACAACTTAATAAATAGTTTGCCTAAAATTTTTCGTTTCAATAATATATTTTTATTTTATTTTTTTTTGATAGTAAATAGGGTTTATATAAAAATATTCTATACATACTTTAATATTACATTGAAATAATCGCGAAATTCGAAGTTTTATTTGAGCCTTTTTTGTTCAAATTGTAACCACAGAGAAATTCACCAAAAAATTAGTAGTATGCTTATAAGCAACGGTTGTCAGAGTGAATTTCACATAAATATTCAGGGCTATTCTACATTTTGATTACGTTCCCGCTCTCCGCTCCGCCACAATCGTAATATGGTATTCTGAGTTACGATCGAATCGAAAGAAGTAGAGGAGAAGAGAATACATTTTCGAAGTCTGCTGGTTGCATGTGAATGCGTGAAATTGAAACAAAGCAAAGAAAACAAATACAAACTATTTTTCATAACTCAAATAAATATAAATAAAATCGTGTTTTTAACGTTAAATGGAATCAATAGCTTTGGCGATATTTCATGAGGATTGCGAGACAAATGTTACCCATTTCAGATGAGTGATGAATTTTATGAAATTGAGCTTGTAATTGGTAATCTATTATATAACAAATTTAGTATTTAGATTTAAAAAAATTCAAACTTAATAAAGATGCTTTCAAAATATGTCCTGCATAGTTTTTCGCAAGAAACTCAATCAAGTACTTTGTCATGATTATCTCCACATAATCGAGTAGTAGTAGATTTGCGATTTTTTACGGAAGGCAATTAACAAAATACAGTTGGTGCAGATTATAACATTGGAATATGTCACAAAACAATGTCAATGCCATTGCACAATATCCTCGAAATCATGGAATCTTTTATGCATTTCGGCAATGTTATTTCAAAACTCTCTAATTTTTCATCTTGCAACAAAAAAATATCAAAAAGCATCAAAACTAAAAAAAATACTTTGTTTTTCAATATGTACATATATCATGTTTTATTAACATTTTTCTTAAAATTATATTATTTAAGTACATGAAAATATACAATCGAATCGTTCTCCGCCAACTAAATTACAACGTACAAAAACGTAATTACGATCGAAATGCAGAATACATAGAATTGTAAAGAATCGAAAGTTTCGAAGACTAATCGAAACGGAACGTAACGCAGAATACCAAATCTGCCGAACGGAGAAAATTTCGATTCGAGTCGAAATGTGGAATAGGGCTGATTATCTTCCAATTTTAAAGGAAAAATACCGCGCTTGTGTACACAAGATGTCGTGATATATATATTTTATATTTATATTTAAAAAAAAAAAAAAACATGCCGCTGCCTAGTGAAGATTATGACCTAGCGGAAAGTCAATTGATGAAATGGAGATTAGTGTGAGAGTACAAGTGGTGCGCTCTTCGGCAACTTTTGCGCTTTACGGTAAGTGTTGCGCATGGAAACAAAGCTGCTGATGCAATTTTATTTAAATAAATAATGCATTATAGAGATAAAACACAGTGCAAAGGGCTTAGTTCTTGGTTTTACTGTTTTCAGGTGTGCTTACGTGGACGACAATTGATTGATAATGTAGAAAACGTGATAATGCAAGGTGGTGGCGCACTTGACTATTAGTACCCCCATACATTGCTAAGTTAATGTCGCTTGAATGTGGGTAATGGCAAACATACTTTCTACATTACGATAATTTTTTATTAATACTTTGAAGAAATTAAGTTTACTCATTAGAAAAGCACATATGTACATATATGTGAGTGACATCCCTGCAAATATTTATGGACCATATAGTCCACTGGAGTACCTATAAATATACTCCTCTGTGGCAAATTTTGGACCAACTCATGCTTTTACACGAACTTTGTACGACACGACCATTCTTCGTGTTATACTGATCGCAGTCGCTACGCGAAGTAACAATTGCGCTATAAGTTCTATACTCGTATACAGAAAATGTATGAAAATGAAACTGAGTCAGTTTCGTTTCGCTGTTGAGCTCTACTGGTACGGTAAGGGCGTGCAGAATTTGTTATTATTTCAATGGAAATACAAAGAACAAATACGCAAACTAATAGATACTATATATTTATTAACAATAAATTATTAATATTAATATAAATCTGCACCATAAATAATATGTTTTAATAACTTTTCACCAAAGCAGATGGTATTCGAAACTAAAGAGTATGGTTCGAATGTAATTTTTCGTCTATACTCTAAATATAATCCCCTGTAGGTACTCCATGGAGTACTCGAGTGTTATGCAGTGATGGATTATATGGTATTGGGCCATATTTTTTGTATAGATTGCGGCAGGTTTTGGATTACTCTATTGTCCGCGTGGATTATATAAGTATATTTCAGGCGTGCATGGAACACTCGCCTTATTTGCAGGGATGTTTTTGAAATAAACATACGTATGTATGCACTTTGTTTTTGAAATACCGCCTGTAGATTTATCGTTGCGATAGCGTGCTTATTTTGTAATACTCTCAAAGACTCATTAAATTTTTAGATGAATGCTTTTTTTAACTGTCCTTTATTTGATTCGACGTAAGGTCGGGTGAATGAGTGGCAAAAAGAATTTCGACGCTAAATGATGAATGGATGTGTTCCAATTCTACTTAAGAAAATTTAAAGCCGTGTATTTGGAATCATCGTATGAAAAAACTCGTTGCCAGTTGCTATATGAAAATCTTCAGCCATCTATATGGAGATATTACTTACATATGTATGTGAATTTATAATATATAATTTTAATTAATTTTAATAATAAAAAAATTAAGAAAAGTGACTGGTTTCTTATTTCGAATAACCCGGTTTGAACAGATTTATACTGCTTTTGATATCACACTACATCTATAACTTGTTTTTTTTTATAATATTACATTTTCCACACCACTATGAGGTATGCAACCGCGTTACCAATTTTTTTGGGTGATCTAATAGAAGAAACATTACCGAATTAAAGTTATGTGGTGGGATAGGAACCTGAAAGCTAAATAGTTTGGAAACTGTCTAATAGCAAGAAAGTGTTCATTCCTAAATTAAATTTTATAACTTAATTTATGTACTTCAAAATATCAAATAAAAAAAGAATATTTTCGAAACTTCAGATGGACATCAAGACAACGGACAAAACGAAAGGTTTCAGACGGATGCGGAATAACGGACTTAAACCTTTCGCGCCGGAGTTTTGTTTCGGTTCCCAGCATAATTTTTGGATTTTTTTTTTAATGCGGTAATAACGTTAAAAGAACATGTTCTGCATACTTAAAAAATGGCTAGGTCCTTTCGTTATCCTGGGACGTATTATCCCAATAAGGTTTTATGCTGGGACATATTATCCCAATAAGGTTTTATACATTAGACTTGAAGAAATAAAAACCATCAATTTTGAAATATTGTATTATTTATTTGGAAAACATTGTAGCTTTTCTGCTGAGAAAACATTTATTTATGATAAGGAGTAAAGCAGTTAAAACAAAGTGCATTATTACATCCGGAGCAAATGCAATTTGTTCTTTTTTCCTTTTTTAGCGAAGTGCACCGTACGCAACGACGTCGAGAAGGCTGTTTTATTGGTAAATGATTACCTATATTCAATAATGCATTGCGTGCACGTTTAGCTGGTCTTCCGCCAGTCCGACGAGTTTTTAGTTTTTTGTGTTTTTTTTGTGTGATGGACTCCAATGAAGTACTAGTTGTTTCTAACTGCCACAAACCAATAATAACCAGCGTAGACAGAAAGCAAAAGGATGGTAAAAAGAAGCAAGTTGATTGTCCCTTAGCTATTGCGAACTACAACCGTATAATGGGCGGCGTAGACCTGGCCGATCAGAAATCAGCGGTACATGATCTAAATCGAAAATCTCAGAAGTGGTGGAAGAAAGCATTTTACAAAATTCTGATGCTTTCCACCGTAAATGCTTCGGAAGGAACGCCGAAATCAATGACTCAGCTAACGGTACGATGAACTGTATCAACGATGTTTGTTTGCGATTGATATCGTTGTGAACAATCCAAGCATTTACGGTGGAAAGCATCAGAATTTTGTAAAATGCTTTCTTCCACCACTTCTGAGATTTTCGATTTAGATCATATACCGCTGATTTCTGATCGGCCAGGTCTACGCCGCCCATTATACGGTTGTAGTTCGCAATAGCTAAGGGACAATCAACTTGCTTCTTTTTACCATCCTTTTGCTTTCTGTCTACGCTGGTTATTATTGGTTTGTGGCAGTTAGAAACAACTAGTACTTCCTTGGAGTCCATCCAACGCGTAGCCATTATTCCATCACAGCTTATTTGGGACTGACTTTCCCCGCGAACTAATCGCGACTCGAACACCGGAGTTTCCTTCCGATTCCGCATATATGTTCCAACGGTCGGAAAAGGAATAGATTTTATTAGTGAAATTGAAGTAAAAAATCGGTCGAATGCAATAGCCACTTCCTTATCACGGATAGTACTAGTTAATTTTGTAACAACCCTTTCGCCAAGTGTGCCAGCAAGATTCGGAGTAATATCTTTACCAGTATATATATTCAAATCGTACGTATATCCGGTCTTTGCATCGCATCGCAACCAAATTTTAACACCGCGTTTGATTGGCTTCATAGACATGTATTGCTTTAGACTAGAAGGCCCTTTGATTTTTGCCATACACTCGTCTATGGATTGAAATGGACTGTCACTTCTCATACGCATGAAGTTGCTTTTCATGCAAGCAATGACTTCAGCAATATAGTAATCTTTTGGAGCATCGTTTGGTTTATCGCAATCATTCAAATATAACTTCGAAGAAAGTAATGTGAAGCGATCACGAGAAATACTATTTTTTATCATTTGATATCCCATTGACGCGTTTTCGCTCCAATAATCATGCAAAGACGGCAAATGATTGTAGTGCATGACTATTATTACACCTAGAAATACCAATATTTCATGTTCATCCGTTAGGGCCCTATTAGTCTTTTTGTCTCTATTCAGTTTTCTTATTCGCTGATTTGTACATTGTGCGATGAAAATGCACAGACTTTTTGGAAACATCTTTCTGAATACATTGAACTCGGTAGCACCTCGAGGAAAAGTTTCCAGAACTTGTGGATTTCTTTCCAAAGGCATTTCAAATTTGGGTTCAAAGTTTACCTCTCCTGTTAGGTTAGTCCAGGTAGCAACGGCAACTGCTTCATTTGCGCCATTTTCACACTGTTCTTCTTCCTCTTCGGAAATTGCACCTAGATCATCTCCAGGCTGTTCTTCGTCGCCCGATTCAGAATAGGAAGCATCCTTGTCATCTTCAACTACTTCTGTAATATTTTCTTCGTCAGACGAAGGCATATATCTGCTCTCAGAAGGGCTAAAATCTCCATTGTCGGAGCTTTCGCACAAAATGTCTGCCACCTCTTCTACTGTGTACGTCCTTTTCGACATCTGCTAAAACAATATTGGGATAAATGAGTCCCATATTAAACACATAATGGAACAATACATCCCAAGAATTGAAAATTTGTATAAAACTCACCGTTCTGGATATTTTTTAATTGTTTTAGGAAAAATTCAACCAGGAATTGGCAAAATCTACACACTATTTTGCAATAGACAACGCTGCTAACGGTAAATTCGTACTTTTGACAACTTTTGCCTTGCCGGATCAGCGAAATTTGCAAACACGCTGTGACAGACTTGACCAGTGCTGCCAAACGGCACATTTTTGATATATGATGGGCCATTTTTATCATAAATAAAACCCAAATCTTGTACTGGGACATTTCAGATAAAAGTTTTCATTCATAAAAACAGAGATATACCATTTCGAATGCAGCTGGGATGTATTGTCCCAGTAGGCGCGAAAGGGTTAGGGGAAATTTACGTAGCTGAAACACACAAAAAATTTTACGTACTTAAAAGCAGATGTTGCCTGCCGAAATAATGTTCGAGTCTGTCGAGTCTGTCTTGACAAAGGTTGCTTGTCTTGATGTCCTGGAATTCCTTGGTGGACAAGATTTTCCACAAGTGTCTCAAACTCTTTATATTGAGAAACTAGCCCTGGAGAAATAAAAAAGTATTCGTGATATCACGACCTTCGCTATCAATGACTTTTGTTGAATTAAAAAAATGGTCGCCTTCTTAGAGAAAATTTGTTTGTTCTGTACCTCCGGAATACGGTTCGTTATATTTTCGTAGGGCCCCATTCCTACTACTGTTAAAGATATTGAAAATTTGATCGAAAAAAGGACGAATTTGGCGGTGTTTAGAAAATTTGTAGACTGATATATCGAGTTTCCTGAAACTAAACAAAGCGAACCTTGCACTAGCAACAGTGTTGCTGAAAACTTGTGTAGCTAAATGAACACTTATCTTTTCAAATTTTGTAGGCCTTAGATGAGCCGATGCCAACTTAGGCGCACACTTAATTCTCTGTTGGGCGTCTTGTTCGTGAAAATGAACGATAATCCATCGATTTAGCAATACCCCCATGAAAACTAACCATATTCTCGCTATTTTGTAGACAGTTTCGTGCAATTCTTACGAGATGAGGAGAATCATAAAAAATACAATTTCCTCTCCATTTACTTCGAAGAAGGTCATATCTACTGTAACTCCTACTACAAGCGTGAAATTTCCAAAATTTGACCCTTGGTCACAGACAAAATGACAGGGGTGAAGACCAGTCCCCTGAAGTTGTGATACAACTTCAAATACATATTTGTTTAAAACATCTCCTTTGCATGACTTGTGTACAAAAGAAATACGCTAATGGTTGAGAACCCCCACTTATGCCTTGAACCATGAGTGTTAAAATACTTGAAGCTATCCTGGAAGACCGATTCTCATCGCCGTAATCTTCCAGACCTATAATTAAATCCCTACATCTATCGTACTGCAGATGGGTCTTCAAAGACATTTTACCCGGCATATTGACACGTATTTCTGCTGTTACAGTTTTAATATTTTTTTTGTCTCAATATGCCTTTAGATTTTTTTTCACTTTTCTCTTACCTGGGCATTTCTCCAACTCTTGGGAATCCAAATAATGTTTTAAAGTTGGGGCAACCATTGCATTTCCTCGTCATTCTACAAAGTTTTAAATTGTTAAATACAAGTTAAATTGTCACATTTATATATTTAACCCAAACATATATTTCTTAATTTCCTGCTTACTATGAAATTGAATATAGACTCACCTGGATGCCTGGTGTTGTCGTTGAGAAACAATAACACTAGAACAGTAAAAAAAAGTTAATTCACGTTTATTATTAAAAATTTTATTCTATAAATTCGGAAAACTTTCCTTCCGTTTGCATGGTTTGAAATTGAAAACGGTATAACAGGGTTGTATGGAGCAGAAATAGTAAGAGTAAAGGAAAATTTGGGAAAGCCAAAAATGCAATATTTTAATTAATAATAGCAGAGTATAAAGGGCATACGGGAAAATACCAACTATTATTTCATTTTATTTTCATTTATTCTCTCATATTTTTCTTGCTAAATTTTATTAAATAGCAAACTAAAATTCTGTATACAAGATAATCGTTTTTTTTTCCTTTACCAATTATAAACGGTATTAAAGAAAATATTCGCAATTTAACGGAATGGTATCAGTAAATTAGGGCTAGAATGGGTACTATATTTTGAACCTTTTATATTTTTAAAACATATGTAAATAACCCGACTCAGAGTGAAAAATAAATCATTTGAAATTTATACTACTACAATATTAATACTAGAAGAAATATAGTACTGCATGAGATTAATTTTTTGCCGCTGTGCAAAACCTTGCACGCAAATCTCATTTCACCATACCAAACGATCGATGCGACATCTCGTGATGCTATATTGCAACGAGTGGTAATGAGAATTGAATTTTGTAAGTCAAATATCAAAAGAAGAGTTTCCATACTCCCTTATACTCTGATTTTCATCCTACTGCCGCTACTTTTGTCTGTCCTTTTTATTTGAAATTCTCGTCACACTGCTTCTCCTTTTGTCTGTCCTTCGTAATTGGGATTTCCGTCACAATATGTTGGCAATAGTTGTCGAAGTTGTTTTACTTTTAAATACAATACATTTATAACAAATTTCAAAATTTATGTGTTCGAATATTAGTTACAATCAAATATACATACATGATCTAAGGAACTGGGGATGAGAGAATGCAGACTGCCTACCTCGAACTTTGCGGGGCGGCATAGATATCGAGAGCTGAAGAGGGAAGCGAAACGCATCTGGAAACGAAAAACGAGACAGGCCGAAATGCGGGAGTATGAAGCGCTTGAGAAACTAGCCGACAAGGGTAATGCTCGAAAACTCTATGAGAAGAATGACGAGCCCGAAACCCCAATCAATGACGAAGGTATATGATACGGTTCCATCACTCGACTATGATGAAAAAAAAAATAGACACGGTCGTATTTTTAGCAACAAATTGGTTTTCATTGAAATAAAAACTTTTTTTGAATTGGTATCAACTACTTCTACACCTACCTGTTATATTGATGCTGTATAAAGGCTTTTTTTCCATAAATGCTTTATTATTACGACGCTCAATTCGCTTGATTTTCCCTTCACCGATTCATGAATGGTGAAGTCTATGACTTTCTCATCGAAATGATAAATACAAATGACACAATTTTTGAAAATTATATACTTTTTCTTTGCAGATTATAAATTTTTTTGCAGGGTGTATTTTATTCAATCACGTTAAATTATATTAATTCAACATTTTGTAGGATACTTTTGGGGAGCATTTAATGCTTATTAGCAGGCATAATAATGTCAATATCATTGGCATAATCACAGTGATGCAACATTTTAAAGCATACTTTTATGAGCCAAACAAAGCACGGCACTGCCTATTGAGTCTTTTGCAATTTTTTTTTAAGAAAATGTTTATTACTAAAAAAATTTAGCAAAGAGCCTCATTATCAATTGATAGCTATTTTATATATGTATATTAATTAAAACGGTTTCAGTAGATTTTAACTCAACATGTTATCTAACTTTAATCATTTTCATATGTTAAAATATTACCAGCTGCGCAATCTAGAAATAACTAAGAACATTCGTCTGCCCTGAAATCGATATTCACTCGACCATACACAGATTTACTAGTCACGCACTACAGGGAAAATTAATATATCTGTAACACCTCCTGTAAGTATGCAAAAAGATGCTTAATAATATTCCATAAAATCGGCAGCAAGTACCAAAAGAAGACGAATACACCTTTTAAAATTTATAGAAATTTATAGTGATCGTATCAGAATGACAAGCTGAGCTGATTTGCCAATGTACGACTGTTTCAACGCTAGTTCCTCAGTTTTTTTTTTTTTAGGTATTTACACCAATAATTTTTTGGTTTACGATTATGTAGGAGAGCAATTTTACTGCCGAAAGTGGTATCAAGCTCAACTTTTATTTCGCTCTATAAATACATAATAAAGTACATATGTAAATGATAGTTAATTCATTTAAAATTTCTTACATAGCCATTTAAAGAGTTCGTGACGTGTTTCATATTAGTTGGAAAACATGGAAACCAAAGGGAAAGAAATTGGTGTGTCAGAAAGGATAATTATTAAACTGTAGAAGAGAAAATTATAGTTTTCAGTTGCAGGCTTCCCGAAATAAATTGGGTTTGGGGGGAAGAGGATCATCCCTAGATTCTAAAAATACCTTTCCATTCTCTAGGCAACTTATAATTTAATTTAATTTTAAAGTTTGCAAAATTTAATATACAATAACATCAAAAATGATGTTACCAAAGTCAATGTTGGATCGGCCGAAGCCCGCCATTTTACAAAAGTATTTCGCTCAAAAATACTGTGTAAGGAGCGCTGCGCTTTAAAACAATTACCCTGGGCCGAACCAACATCAGCTTCGTCTTACCTATGTATTTTGAGTAAAATACCTCCGTGGGATAAAATAAAACAAAAGTTATATATGGTTTATAAGTGTGTTTTATTGCCTCTATTAATTTGACGAAAGGGTCTTCATGACACCTAGTTATATTGCACCGCCATATATATTCCAAAATCAACTCCGCGAAATTCGCGGGTCAATTATAATTATCTTTTATAAAATACCTTCTTAAGAAGCGCCATTGGGACTCAATCCTCTGTGTATGGGTCCCATCTGACACTACAAATGGATTGTCCGTGTCACTATGGTTGATCCTACGGTGCTCATACCCATAATCCTTCAAACAGTCGTATGCTTTCCAATAATCTGTATGGATTCTTGCGGCAACGGAATTTTCATGTTTTCGAACCATGTATTGGTGGCTCGGAAAATCTTTCCCCACAGTCTCATTCCCGGCATCACTTACTATCATAGGCGTTTTATGAACTGGACACAGTTACGAGCGGAGCATTAAACCGTTCTCTTTAATAAATCGCACGCATTGCTCTCGTGTGATCAGTTCCAAAAAACACTTGCACGTGGTTCCACATCCCTTCGAGCTCAGAGGCTGTCAGTACAGTCGTGCGCACTCCACGTTAGTTGAGGGGACTTCTACATATAATTTTTTTTTATTAAAATATTTGTACGTATGTAACGTCACTGTAATAATGTTAACTTACCAATTTCCACGGTATTCATTTTTAAAAGAATTTAAAAAAATGGTATTAATACAAAAAATTAAGAATAAAATACAAGGCACTTTCACTTTTAGAAAAATTGAAATAGCGAACAGCGGCATTAAAATAAGGCTCAATTTCGCTTTAATTCACCAATGCTAGTTTTAGCCAAAGTAATGCACCAAACTTAAAGAAATTCAGACGAGTTGTTGTTGTTATTAACGTTTATTTGGAACAATTTACTTATTAATATTGTTAAATTATTAATAATTTGCTGTTAAACTATTCACACATATATCATTAAATTTTCACATAACACGCTTATAAATGTCTCATATATGTTGTAATAAAGATGATTTTATATGTATGTTCACATGCGATTACAAGTATCAATTATATTCTTATTTTAATTTGTTAAGTAGAAAAATCAAATTTTATATTTGAAAATTTTTATCGACACGAATTGCAATAGAAATGCCCGACAATAACAATAAATGGGTGTTGCCATACAGCATAAAAATAAAAATACTTGACCATGCAGGATTGATGTGCAAACACAAAAATATATTAAAGCATTTTTTATTCATCATTAAGAGAATTATGCAAAATTCTGTGCAAGACGTAGCCGATGTTGCTCCGGCCCAGGATTATTTTCTGAAGAGCGTCGGGAGGTCACCAATATACAAAGGTGACCCGCCCAAAATTACTTTGCAAGACGAAGCCGTGGTCCAACCTATGTTTTTTTAAATCGCTCCCAATAGCAAGCACCATAACGGTAAAATCCTTTGTTAAATCATGGAAAAATCAACCGTTATACTCAATAGTGTGTTTACAAAAGTAATTAAAGTCTTTTTCCAGCGTTCTTTCTGTGTTTGATATATTCATTGTTTCAGTTTTTAAGTATAATTAAAGTCTTCCCTGTGTTTTTTCTGTGTTTGATATATTCATTTTATAAAGTTTTAAGTATACATTTTTATTTAAAAAATCAGTGATACGGATTACGGTAAGTTCGGTATTGTTGATAATTATACATACATATATGCACATTTATGTAGTTTTTTTTTTAAAGATTCTGATGTCCCAACCACTAGTGGAGCTGCACCAAACCCCAGAGCTATTACTGTTGCGGAATTCCGAAGCATGTGGAATAACCACAAGATGAGAGACAATCTCGTCTCGGTGGAGAAGTGCATAGCTTTTGCTGAGGAGTATGGGCTGTTGCTGCGCAGCAAATTGTGCTCCTCCCATAGGGCGCCCATGTCCTTGGTGAGGCGTGGGAATTCACAGCTAGGAAACTTCTGCTGCCGAAAGGGAAGTTGCAGGGAGAAATCAAGTGTCTCAAGAGCGAAAGGCACGTGGTTTGAACGGGCACACATATCCCTTCCCCATATTTTTTATCTGACGTATTGCTTTGCACACAAGAAAACGCAATTCGACGTAGGATTACGTCGGTAGACCACTTTCGTGCGGGACCATAACCGACTGGTACAGTTACTGCCGGGAAACGGTGGTGCTGTACCAGATCAATCATCAGCAACAGGAGGGTAAAATCGAGGGGCCCGGGAAAGTGGTCCAAATAGATGAGAGTAAATTCGGGAAGAGGAAGTATAACAAAGGTAATATTTCACTATTTTTTTGTTAACTTTGTTTAACTTTGTGTTAATTTTTTTTAGGGAGGAGGGTTGAAGGCCACTGGGTACTCGGGATGATTGAGGACGGATTTGTGGACCTATGGTTGGAAGTGTGCCCGGACAACGTGCGGTCCGCAGAGGTGCTCGTACCTCTCATCCAGAAGCATGTAGCTGAAGGGACAATAATACATACCGATTGCTGGAAAGCATATGATTGTCTCTCCAGCTACGGGTACGAACACAAGCGCGTCAATCATAGCGATCCGGATAACCGCTTTGTTGGTCCGGATGGCACACACACCCAACGGATCGAGTCTCAATGGAGAATAGTGAAGAGATTTTTTATCAAAGAAAACTGCAACAATCCGGCAAATTTTGCGGACTTGATTGTAGAGTATTTGTGGAGGAAGGATTTAAAAAATAATAGGGAAGACCCTTTCCCAAAAATTATTGAGGCAATAAAATATTCTTATAAAGCCTAAACTTTGAATTTTTGTTTTTGTTTAGATATTTTTCTTTATTTCCATATTCATTTCTGATTAAGTGAATTTACATAGGTGTTTTTTTTTTTTAAATACTGTGCAGGGTAAAGCTGATGGTACGGCCCAGGACCACTTTTATAATGCGTGGTAGAAGGCCGGCATTTTACAAAGTTGTTCAGCTTAAAAAAAAACTGTGCAAGGCGAAGGCGGTGTTGATCCGTCCCGCGCGCGCATTAAAAAAAATAATCCCATTTTTCCTTTGAATAAAAACAAAATTTTAGCAGTTATAATTAATTAATTTAAAAAATTCAACTCCATACAACATAAATTATTTTAAAAATCAAAGCTATTCTAAAGGTTTTTGCTGCTTTTCCTTTTCTTCGCTGCGTTTGTATACATTTTGTTTTTGACAAGCTTAAATCCGTTTTTATATCCAAGAAATTTTTTTCCTTTTTATTTATGGCTTCTGTAAGAAAGTAAAATAATCAAATTACTTGATTAAAATAGTTTTTGATAAAAATAATGTTTTACTCACCACACAACTGTGTCTGTGAATACATAATTGAAGCATTTTAAAATTCCATCCTTATCTAAGTGTATCTCAAGATATTCTAACTGAAAGTTACATTCAAAAACAACAAAAATATGTTGACGACAATTATTAATTTTTTTATATCACTTGTTTTGCTTGAAAATTGAATAATATTTAAGAGCTCTCAACTGAATTAAATGGAACAATTTTGAAAACAATTAAATCCGGAAAACATTGTGCTGCAATCCTTTTTATTACGAGATCTCGCTTCTTTAGTTATTAATAAAGTTCGTTTTGTTTCACGAATTTTGTATGTCTAATTTCACTTTCTTCATCTATCTTTCGCTTAAAATTAACGGCTAAAAAGATTAAAGTCAGTATATTATTATAAATTCATATATATGCATAAACATAAAAAATACCGGTGTCACTAATGCTGGACGTGTTTTGCAGAAAATTCATTAAAGGTAGGTAATTTTCGTCCAATTGACTTTTTACTTTGTACGGTGATGTTGGTCCATCTTCGCTTATATAAAAAAGAGAACAAAGTTCACCTCATATATGAATATGATGTTACATTGGAACAAGAACTAATTCCAGTTATTTTTTATTCATTTAACTTAATACTTAATCTATGTGAAGCAGTGGGAAGTTGATGGAGGATGGGTTTGTAGTATTCGTACTGAATTTCTGCAAAAACAAATATGATATATTTTAAACTACCTTTAAAACGTGAATTTTGCTTAATCCAGCAGCTTCGATACTTCTCAATTAAATTTTTCTACACTGAAATTCACTGAAATTCCAAATTCGAATAATAACACGTTTTTTAAAATTATTTTATTTTATTAAAGAAAATGTTTATTTATTCATCATAAATATTTTATTTTATTAAAAGATATGTTTGAATATGTTGGTAAATCTGAAATGAAGGATTAAAAAAAAAAAAAATTATCTGAAATGAAAGAAAATAAAAATGCATTAATTTTTAAATAAAAAAATATATATTTTTAATAAGACACGATTTTGCAAGTTACCAATCATCTTTTGCCAAATTCTCAGACAACTTAATCAAGTAAGATTAAGCCATTTTGCACCAGTTTTATATAACATGATTTAACGTTACAAAATCATATGACTACTGTTTTATAAATACTCGGCTCGTTTGTGTCATATTACTTACATACTACTAATAACAACTACTACTTACATGCTGCTAAATATTTATTCTGTAAAAAAAACATGAAATGAAAAATTTTATTTTATGATTAAAGGCACACAATATCAAAAAAAAAAAAAAATATACTAATCTTGACGGAAGTTGGCTTGTTTATGGCCTTAGCTTTCAATTTGAACAATTTTATCTGCGGTGCCTATGTATATACTTCTCCAGAAGTTCCGCCAATTGGTTACCTTTTAATCCTTCTTTGCAAATAACGTCCGATAGCACATATTTTCAACTTGAAAGGATACCTTTCAATATAAAAAAACAGGTCTTATTCCCGGTAACGCTCTCCCTTTGATCTTGTCCGTTATCTACGAAGCCTTCAATGACATCCCGCGATTTATTGTATGTCAAATCTGTTTTAAAGGCTTCTCCATCAAAAATAATTTGACAAACAAACTCCTGTGGATTTCTTTGACAGTTTCTAGAACTTTATTGTCAGCTCCGGGGCCACATAACGGATGGGACGACAACGTAGCATGGCTTTTTTTATGAGGCAAGGCAAACAACAAATCATTTCTCATAAAATTGTAGGCTTTTTTAGACACGTAGTTCACATTCCGAGCCAATATTCGTTCATCTTCGCTATATGATTTTGTTGTACACAAAATAATCTTGGCAAACGAAATTGCGTGTTTAATTGCAGCCGCTCTATAAGTAATGCATATTTTCTCCAGAGCTTTGTATTTTTCAGTCAACGAAGCTATTTGGGCCCTAAGCTCTCTTATGACCTTATCCTGCTTTAGGGCATTGCGTTGATATGCACGCGTCACCTGAGCATAGTGTTTCTGATCGCTAATTATTCTTCCGTTATCCATGTTGCGATCATAATCATCCACGCTATCTTCAACCAAGAAGTGACACACAGCAACATCTTTCTCTTCATTCTTTGACTGACATTCTCACTGCGATGAAAAATCTTTCTTATCAAATTGCTGAGCGCATATGTATGTATATATATTTTAATACCTATTTCTAGTGGTACTTTCAAATTGCAAGCTATCGCCCATTCGTTTCGAGCAACTTCCGTTTTAGGAAACTTGCAATTTCCTTTTTCCCCCCTTCGAACAGCTTGTGACACAGCAGCATTTTTTTGGGTTTAGTTGCTTCGAAACTAAGTGGTGGATCACTCTCTATGAATCGCCTATAATAAATGCAAACAATGAATAGTTATTACCTACAATTCAATAATATGCCGCATGTAAACATCAATGAAATTAAAATATTACTAAAAAAATAAAAATTACTTATTTACTTATATTAGAATACTTTCCGACATACCTAATGTGCATATATGTATGCACACGTCCACATGCAAATGTGTAGACCGGCTGACCTACATACATAAACATATAACCATAAATATGTCCCTGCAAATATTTGTGGACATATGTTCCATTGGAGTAGCCATAAACATATGCCTCTATGGGAATTATTGGACCAACTCATGTTTTTATACGAACTTAGCGCGGCACGACCATTCTTCGTGTCATACCGATCGCTATTACTACACGAATTTACAATTGCGCAATAAGTTTTACACGCGCATACAGAAAATGTATGGAAATGAAGCTGAGTCTGTTTCGTTACGCTAATGTGCTCTGCTGATATGCAAGAGACGTGCAGATTTATTATTAATTCAATGAAAATACGCAACTAATAGATATTATATAATTATTAACAATAATATTTACACGATAAACAATATGTTTTAATAGTTTTCACCAAAGCAGATTGTATTCGTAACTAAAGAGTATGTAGGTACTCCATGTTTGAATTTAAACTAATAAAATTATAGAAGTAAAATTCACCAAACAGACGAGATAGCGGTACCTTTATTTTTCTAGGTAACTAAAGCAGCGATTAAAAGTCTACAAACGCTTAGTATAGTCGCGGCATTTGTTCTTGTTATAAGTTATTTGCGAAAATGTTTGATTATACTTTATTGTATTCATTTTATTAATAAAAAAAATTTATATAAAATAATTTGATTTGATAACCTAATTGAAAAGTTTGCAATGGTGTCCAATCGGAAAATCATTGTGGACGAAAGATTATTAAATTTTTGGCAGGAAGGAAACTCAAATCACGAAATTGCACGTTTTATTGGAAGATATCATACTTCAGTCTATACCGTAACAAAAAATTTTAAACGCACGGAACTAACGCTCCGTGAAAGACGGTGAAAATTTAATGCGGTGAAGGAACGCAAATTCGCGGTTAACAGTATTTTCAATTGCGCATAATGTGAAAGGCTTGCGAAAAATATTTCAGTGGTTACTTCGCGGAGAATTTTGAAAGGGGCAGCTTTCCTATTAACCGAAAAAAGGGCATTGACATTGCAGATACATAAATATATAAACATGACAAATGAAATTTAGAACAATGTGATTTTCTCCAACGAATCTAAGTACTGCATTTTCGGCACAAAGGGGCGTAAATTAGTATGGTGTAAACAAGGTGAAGCATACAACAAATGTAATATTTATCCAACTGTGAAGCATGGAGGTGGTGGTCTGATGGTCTAAGGTTTTATGTCAGCCAGCGGCACAGGCAATTTAGAACTTAGTGAGACAACAAAGGAGAGGAATATATATTTAGACATATTAAAAAGTAATTTGCGGTCGCGTGCTAAAAGCTGGGTATTATTTTCAGCACGATAATGATCCTAAGCACATCGCAGAAATTGCCCGGTCTCCACAGTCACCAGATTTAAGCCCAATTAGTTAAAGAGTGGTCTGAAATAACAACTCCGGAGACCACCAAGCTTGTCGATTCAATTAAAACCCCTTTGTCAGAGGTCCTTAAATTCCGCGGCTACCCGACTCGTTATTAACCCATTCGCATCCCGCACTGCCAAAACGAGTATACTCGTCCTACTTTAAATATATTATAAAATACAGGCTTTTGAATTAGCAAACTTTTTTCCCACACACATAATATACATATGTAAAAACACTTGAAAAATACTACAAATAAAATTTTTACAAAAATAATACTTTACTTCTTATAGAGAATGATCTTTTACGCAAAAATCAACTTCATCGTGTATTTATAACAAAATTTTATAGCAACTAAATCACTTATGATACCTTATCTTCATGATAAGATTTGTAACAAAGTCCAATACATAATAATCGGCAAAGTGAATTTCTAAGTGTTGCCAATTTTCGCAATGTGTCTCGTTTTATTCCATTTCCTTTTTTTTTATCCATCTGCATGATTTATTATTTGTTTTTCTACTAAAACGTACGCAAATACGAAAACGGATATAGAATCCTTCTGCCTTCCTATTGCCAACGAGTATACTCGTCTTCAGTTTTCTGCTTGTAAATGATTATATATGATAGTATATGTGCACTTACCAAGAAATAACAGGATTTTGGTAAACAATAACACTCAAAATATAAATGGCAATGGGAATGACTTCATATAATTTAGGCTTGGTAGCGAATGGGTTTATTTATACACAATATTGCCTTCATATAATTAGTGCTTGCAGATTTTTGATCGCTTGATTTGGTTCCCCGAAGGATAAACGTACCGTTATCTCGTCTGTTTGGCGAACTTGTGGAAAAAAATTGACATATTCAATCTAAGTTGAATAGTGTATGAGGATAAGAAAAATTTTATTCAATAAATTTATTAGTTTAAATAATATTTTCAAACAAACTTCTTATTTGTAGCTGCTTGTAGACTTATTACGCTGACTGTATGCATATGTATGTATGTAAAATGAGATATCCGTGCACAAATCAATTAATTCTGTTATTTAAAAAAGAATACATATAATTTGTGGAATAGTTTTAATATACCTACATATGTTTGTATGTATAAGTCGACGTATTTTTATAAATACATACATACAAGTCCTGAAATATGTGATGCACCAGCAAAGTCATTTGCATGTGGAATTGCTCACCATTCTTCAGCAAATGGTTGTGCGAAGTTCTTACAAGTTGCTAAAAAAAAAGACGTCATGTATTAACATACAGCACACAAATTGCTGATGTTATAGATTACGATGATTTCGCTAAAGGAAATTCAAAAGTCAACAGCAAATAGAATACTTGAATACGAAAACACTTTTTGAAAAACTTAATTTAAAAATGATTAGTCAAGTTCCCCTAGACATATAGCTATTGATTTAGGGTAACCAGAAAACTGGTCGACAAACTTTTTAAGAACAAAGTAAATGTAAATATTTCAAATATTAGTAAACTCAATATTTCTAAATTATTAAATTTAAAATATATATATATTCTCAAAGAATTTGTAAGATTGCCCCGAGGTTTAGGCAAGCTTTCCAATTGGAAAGCTATAGAGTTTCGGCAATTTCTTCTT
The DNA here is from genome assembly GCA_030068015.2 of Neoceratitis asiatica. Classification (NCBI taxonomy): domain Eukaryota; kingdom Metazoa; phylum Arthropoda; class Insecta; order Diptera; family Tephritidae; genus Neoceratitis; species Neoceratitis asiatica. The sequence goes on from CM061526.1 coordinate 31,042,313, forward strand.
TACACAGGGGTTTTTTGTTTTAATAATCATTGTTGGTGGTGATATTTATTATGTTTTCCTACTGTTTCATTGCGCAATACCACTGTTATCATGCCCTAAAAATTTGCAAAATAACATCGGACTTGCAGAAGAATTGCTAGCCTTTTTTCAAAACTTTTAAGAAACTTTTGGACCCGAAAGTGTTTGATTGTGTTAGGCAACGCAGATTGCTGTACAGCTTGTTTGCATATGATTTTGAAAATCATTCGCAAATAATTTAGAAAAATGTGCGCGCAATTGCCGTAGAAGAACACAAGTATATAGGAATATAAGAAAAAAATTACATCATTTTTGCATATAGAAATCGCGAATTAATTTTTAGTATAAAATACGATAATAACGAAATTTTAATCATACGTAAAAATGCGTATATCTCAGTCCTTTTCCCTTATTAATTTACGTTCTTTTTCATTCAAAATCATGTTGTGTATTACGCATTACAGCATTTTCTGATATAACACCTTGATTGGTCGACGGTCTATCATAATATGAAAAGAAGTATAGTAATATAAAACATAAATACATTACAAAGGAAATTCACTTAATTCTCGTTTTACACGACAGCTAAAGACGTTCCCGCAAAACTCATGTAAAACGATAATAAATTGTAAACCTTGAAAATAAATATACTTGAGAGCTACCGCTCACTAAAGGTATTCACGATTAGAGTCTTTATGTTTATTAATATTAATTTTTTTTTTAAATATAAACAAAAATTTGTTATTTAATTTTAGTTTCCTTATTAGAAAAAAAAAGTAGGTGACCATTTAAAATTATGTTTTAAAGTAGTTCAAAATAGTTAGTTCATCTAGTACTTCCATGCTTCAGCTAAAAATTGATATACCGTTTCATGCAAATACAAGAAAAGGTCTTTTTTAAAATCCACGCATTATATATTTATCCTACAAAAAAATATATCTTGGGAAAGAGGGTATAATATCAAAAATTCATTAACTCAAAGTTTTGTTTAAAAAAAATAATGTTTGCATTTCGACTCGAAACGAAATTTTCTCCCTTCGACGGATTTGGTATTCTGTGTTACGTTCCGTTTTGATTAATCTTCGAAATTTTCGGTTCTATCCAATTCTATATATTCTGCATTTCGATCGATGTTACATTTTTCTACTTCATAATATATGTAATAAATAAGACTCCATGATTTCGAGAAATTTGTGTAATGGATTTGACTTATTATTATAGCTGCACCAACTCTATGTTGGTAGCTGCCTTCCGGAAAAACTTGCAAATTAGCTATTATCGGATTACATGAAGATAACCTTGTCAAAGCACTCGACTGAGTTTCTTGCAAAAAAAAAATATCCAGAACGCATCGTTATAAGTTGAAGTTTTTTTTGTAATCTAACTAAATTAATTATACAAAAAATTAAAAAATATAGGCTCAATTTCTTAAAATTCATCACCTATGCAAATATAGTTTGCATTTGTTTGCGTTGTTTTGATTCAATTTCACACATTCACACGTAACCAGCTGATTTCGAATATGTTTTCTCTCTTCCTCTTCTTCATTCGATTCGATTGTATCTGAGAATAACTAACTACGACTATGGTAAGGCGTGCAAGTGGTCATTTCGCATCTGAAGATACGCTAGTTATTTGTTCTGAAATTCAACGGTTGGATCCCACTCATTTATTATATCTATATATGGTGAAGTGAATGTCGAATTCAGGGCAGTCGAATGTTCTCAGTTATTTTCCAGATTGTCCAGCCGGTAAATTTTTAATATATGAAATGATTAGATCTTTGATAACATGTTGAGTTAAAATCTAATGAAACCGTTTCAATTAATAAATATAAAATAACAATCAATTGAGAGCTTTTCATAAGAAAATTGTTAATGCGCCTCTGGCAAATTTTTTAGTAATAACATTAATTTCTCAAACATTTTTCTACAATACTCAATAGGCAGTGTCGTGATTTGTTTGACTCATAAAAGTATGCTCTAAAATGCTCCATTACTGTGATTGTGCCAATGATATTGATATTATTATAATTGGTAGTGGGCTTTAAGTGCCCCCAAAAGTATACTTTAACATGTTGAATTAATTTAATTCAACGTGAATGCATAAAATACATCCTACGAAAGAATTTATAATCAGCCAAGAAAAAGGATATAATTTTTAAAATTGTGTAATTTTTATTGATCATTTCGTTGAGAGACATTTATGAGTAGGTGAATAGAATCAAAGCGTTCTAAGCAAGTTGAGCTCGTAATAAAGCAACTGTGGCTGAACTTCTTTATACACCATCAAATCTATATCACGGGTAGGTAAGTTTATCACAATTATGTATAAGTAGTTTATATAAATTCAAAATAAGGTTTTATTTCAGTGAGTCCCAATTTGTTGTTGAAGATACGATGGCGCAGACCAGACCGGCTCTATTTATTTTGGATTGGGCAGAGCACACTTAGATTTCATTCGGCGGGCGGGTATATAATCTCCACAAATAAAATAATCGAGGAAGACGTTTACTCATTTACATTTGGAGAAAGTTGTTAAGTTGGGTTTATCAAACATTATCCCTGCATAAAAGCTCGTAACCTTTGAAAATGCTAAAAGAATTTGCTAGATAGGAGGCAAAATGAAAAATCAATTGATCATTCTATCTTCATTTAATCATAAAATATCAATAAAGTTACCACCAAAATGTTTGTCCAATTGAAATTCTAGCTGTCAAAGTGAATATAAATCAGACAATAGGTTGATACAACTGTATATACATCCTCGGCTAGGCACTCGTCAGGATTGCTTATTATCTGGACTTTTTCTACTGAATGTAATAGTGGGATGAACATTTATTTCTTCATTACAGTCCAAGAATATATCATCATCATCCTCGCAGTTGTTTCCTTTGTCTTGAAACCGGTGTCTCAAGATTTTCATTGACATTAATCTAGCCACGACAAGCGCATCTTGGATTAATTTTCTCATTAACACGAAGTCTATATTTGGATTATTTTCCAAAATATCCAGACAAATTTATGTATATGGATTTTGTTGTCTTAACAAATCCTTCTATGCAGGGTACACTTCTTTTATGCAGAAAAGAATTTTTTTTTAAGTAGTCCGTATGCTCTAGTAACCTACTAATTTTCTCGGGCGATGCCCTATACAAGGGTTGTCTTAGCGGATTTTTGTGACCGATATATGTACTTACAATCAAGCTCATAAAAGAAATCATTCATCTTTTTAATGAATATTTGAGTCTGCTTAACACATTGAAGAAAGGTTTCATCATCACCAAGTAGATTTAAATCATGCAGCATTCCAATATCAGCTGATGCGGAATTACTCAATAATTGAGCCCCTCGAGATACTTTCGTTTTTTCAAAACCATTAGGCATACATGGGCATCTATCAATTTCGAGCATATTTTATAATTGTCATTATTTTTATCAATATCATATAAGTACATCTTTTGTTATCACTGTATTTCTAACAGTGCCATCCCGAATATGTATTCCGTTATTTCCAACTTCTTAAAGAAGGCTTGATTGCCACTTCCTTGGTCACATATAGCCGCTTTTGCATTTTCCTATGTAATAAGACAAAAAGTATTTCCATCATGAAAAAGAGACATTTGTCCCTGATCAAAATCTCTTGTTGACCGTCAACGTCATCAATAAATGCATCGATAACGTCCGTATGGTTGTTGTAAGTTAAATCTTTTTTTATACTAATTTCTTCCCCCATAATTTGAAAAATTCGATGGCTTACTGGCATAGTATTTATCAGTGTTTTTAGATTACTGATAACTGTGTCATTTATACCATGGGGACATACCTTATTGAGCGCCATCTTTGTAGGGACCTCTTCTGGGGTTGACGGTTCCTAAAAAAACAATAAAAACACAAATTTTAAACTTTATAAACATACTTTATTGCTTCCAAAAATTTTTGGAAGGGATCTCTCTGTTCCATAATATGGACTTTCTCCACAAATATTCGTATATACAATCTGCACAGTTACATGGATTATTGAAGTTATCTCTAATAAAAAATCGCTTTACGACCCTCCACTGCGACTCTATTCGCTGAGTATGGGTACCTTCGGGGCCCACGAACGGATTATCCGGGTCGCTGTGGTTAACGCGATGATGCTGGTACCCGTAGCTGGAGAGACAATCATACGCTTTCCAGCAATCCGTAAGAACGTTTGTCCCTTCAGCTACATGCTTCTTAATTAAGGGCAACAGCACCTCAGCCGACCGGACGCTTTCCGGGCATACCTCTAACCGAAGATCCTCGGACCCGTTCTCGATCATTCCGAGCACCCAATGGCCTTCGACTCTCCTCCCTTAAAAAAAAAAAAAAAATTAACTACAAATTTAATATGAAAAAATATAAATATTACCTTTGTTATATTTACGTTTACCAAATTTGCTTACATCGATTTGGACGACTTTCCCCGAACCACCGATCTTTCCTCGATAACGTTGATTATCGATTTGGTACAGCACTACGGTTTGCCGACAGTAACTGTACCAATCGCTGATTGTCCGGGAGGAAAGTGGTCCACCGGTGTCATCATCTAATTTAACTTCAAAAAAGCTTTTCTTATGCGCAAAGCAATACGTAATGTAAAAATTGCCGGGTATCGAAATACATGCGCCCCCAAACCACGTGCCTTTCGCCCGGGTCACGCTGGGCCTGTCCCGGCACTTTCCTTTGCGGCAAGTGAAACTCCTAAGTTGAGAATTCGCCTTAGGGACATGGGCATCCTATGTATTGAACACAATTTACTGCGGAGCAGTAGCCCATGCCCCTCCGCAAAAGAAATACATTTTTCCACCGTATCGAGACAATCTCGCATCTTATGAATATTCCACATAGCGCGGATTTCTTCGAGAGTGTACGCCCTTCGCTTCGCTGCGGCTGCGCTCGTTTATGGAACATCCGAATCTAGAAAAATACTCCATAATTATATACATATATATGTGTATGTACACGTATAATTATAATTTAATTAATCTTACCATACTCCTCTGCAGTAAGGCCTCACATGTTGCTGCTACGCCTGCGCCTGTGGATGAAGCATCCGAATCTAGACAAATGTACTCCATAATTATATATATATATATATATATATAATTATAAATGAAATCAATCTTACCATACACCTCTGCAGTAAGGGCCTCACGTATTGTTGCTGCGGCTGCACTTGTGGATGGAACATCCGAATCTAAAAAATAATTTGCTCCATAAATATAAATATATATAATATATATTATAAATTAAATAAAACTTGCCGTACTTATTATCACTCATTATGATAAAGAAAATTACTTTTTTGTATAGAAAATTTCCAAATTACCCAAGTTAATTATAACGGCGCTTTAAAGAATAAAGGAAAAGGAAAATTAAATACCGTTATTTTCCTTTATTCGTATAATATAGAGCTGCCACATACTTACTAATTTCTTTCTTAAAATAATTGAAAGATCTTTATAAATTAGCGGCCTTCGGCCGCGCTTGGAAAAATAACCCTCCACCGCACCAACACCGGCTTCTCTCTCCTCTCTCAAAAATGCATATGCCTTGCTTGACATATAGCTAACATTTTGAGCTAATGTTTTCTTATCTTCTGTATACCTTGTATTTTTCATACCCACTATCATCCTCGCAAAAGTTATTGCGTTAGAACTTGCTGAGGGATGTGGTATTATGCACCGATTCTCCAATAAGTCATTTCGCTCTTTCAGCCTTTGCAAATCCCTATTTACAACCACAATTTTTCTGTCTAATTTAGCTGCATTACTCTGGTATTGCCGCACAGCTTTGGCGAATCATTCATGGTCACATACCATTTACACATCATCCTCATCATCATTTAATCCCTCATATCCGTAAGGTATGCATATCCTCCAATTCCGTAAAAAAAATCAAACTTCAAATGACATGTCAGTTTTAACATCATATACATATATGTAAATGTTTTATTATCCGGCAAAACATTGTACAGGAAGATACTGATTCTGTGTCATTATTATCTTCTCCCAAATGAAGTTTGGAAGTGCTCCATCCAAAAGTCTTTTTAAAAATAGACTTAGTTTCGAAATGGCACTCGCATATATAATGTACTTTCTTAGCCACATAGGAAACTGACAACTCACAGGCTATAGCCCACATATTCCTGTCAACTTCGGTTTTAGGAAATGTATATAAAATGGCTCGGTCCGGGCAAACATTACCACTCATTCAGCAAATTGAATAAGGTGCTGCCAACTGTTGCTCGCGCTTATTCTGCGTAATATGAACGTAAAGAGTGGGTGATCCAAAAGAAAATGTTTCGTTTATTTTTTTCGATCGTATTTAGAATATCGTATTGTTACGATTTTGCTGAATCAACCTTAATGATTTCCCAAATCTTTCGGGTGCAATCACTGGATTTTTAAATAAAAGTTATTTATTTATAAAGAATTTATTTAATGTCCTTTTGATTATTCAGTAATTCACAATTCAATTACAATTTACTTCACTATTTACAATCACTTGTATTAAAACTTGCGCAATGTTCTATTTATTGCTTCACTGTAGTGTAATCACCAATGCGTCTACTTTACGACTGATTGGCTCTACAGTTGTGTTTCACCCATATATACTAGTCGGTTGGCTGCAACTAATACCTGGAAAGATCGAATTGTTCTCAATAACGAATCTTCTCGATTTTACACTCTGGAACATGCCTGTCTTAGACTTTCCTCTTTCCTCTGACATTCGCTCCGCATTTTCGCCGCAATATTGTTATTTATAATCTGAGATGTCTTGCCTGATCGTATTCGCGATGTGATATATCTTGATATTTATTCATAAATACTCTAGCTTGTGATCGAACTAATTCATTCTGAAAGTTCTGAAAGGTTCATAAATTAAAGGAACAAGCAATATATAAAATATCCTGATATGAACTTGTTATTAAGAGTTTACTACATTCAAAATAAAGTAGAATTTACAACATATTAAGCCCGTAGAGCCTGATAGCTCACACACCAATTCATTTACGAAATTCAATCATAACTTATACATATATACGTATATATTCAGCATGATGCTCGCCACTCAACTGAGATACCAAACATATCTCCATGCCATCTGTGCGACGAGAGGCACCCAATTAGGGTATGTCCAATTTATCGCGCAAAAACACCGGAGGAAAGGCTGCGAGAAGCATTGTTGGGTCGCTATTGCTCAAATTGCTTGTCGGTATCGCACAAATCCGAAGAGTGCACAAGCGAGGGCAGATGCCGTCGGTGTGGAGAAAAGCATCACACTACATTACATTTTGAGGAGGAGACAAGATCTTGGAGCCAACAGGTGGCTGAGGAAGAAGAAGACATCTTGTCCATAGACGCCACAGACTCTGGGACGGAGACCAGGTCTCCCACCAGAAAGGCATGAAAAAAGTGATTCAGGAGCGGAAACTAGGACTTTCCGCCCGACTTCACGAAAGGGATCGGAGACTCGGACTTTCCGACCCCCTCTTGCCCATGAGCGAAGGAGACAACGACGACCGTAAACTCGGTCTTTCCGGCCTCGCCCACCAATTCGACAACGTGGGGGGGCCTTTCCGCCCACAAACAAACATGCACATAACTAGACACCGGGGCAGACGGGATATCAGTCTGCGAAATCTGCCCACCAATTTTCGAAGTGGTCTCGTCAGCCAAGAGCTGACAAAAAATAACAATTTTCGCCCGTGTAATCCCATTGCCCCAACCGCGGTCGTAAAAGTGGAAGCTAATGGACGCCTTCATCTAGTACGGGTGCTAATAGATGCACGTTCTCCAACCTCAGTAATTTCCGCCGACTTGGCCCACGATCTGCGGCTAGAGGAAACGTTTATAGGAGGACAACGGGGCTGCCTGCTACGTCTCCGAGGCAAACACGGACAAACTAAGCAGGTGGCAATACATGCAACCATTGTGAATAATTATGGGCGCATCAGTCCCTCAGGTAACATAGACCCAGCAACAGCAACGAACTATGCCCACATTCGTCTCGCCGATCTGCGCTTTTATGTGTCGGCGCCAATACGCTTGGTACTGGGTGTCGACGCATACCCAGAAATCATGCTACATGGCGCGCTACCAAATACGTTCGGGCCATTTTTGGCCCAAAGCACAATATTCGGATACGTGCTATCCGGAGCATGCCGATTGTAATATACTAAATATATACATATATATTACTTAATAATACTAATAATAAAAATTAGCATATTAATATTGAATTTTAATAGAAGCACTGAATATAATGCACTGAAATTTCACACACGTTTATTTCTGAATTTAATCAATTTTTAACAGGTACTCTTCGCTAAGGATGTACATATTTCTAAGCAATTAAAACGATGTAAACGGGAGTGATGGTTGGAGCGCTAGCGTGTTCAGGTCTTGCTTATCGCAAGGGGGCCGGCATGTTTAGGCCATAAGCCTAAATTCGCACTATTTGGTACCACCCTAGTATTTCCAATATGTGCAAGATTTTTTCGTTAACTTTTTTAATAACACGGATTACGGTTCCCTGTTTGTACAACGGATTCGTATTAAATAATTTTTTATGACACTAAAAATTCAGCATTCAGGGTGACACCACGTAAGAAGGAAAACTGAGCCACGATCCAACCATCATCCTCATTAATCAATGCCCAATTTAATAAGGTAAAATCTATCCAAATCGATCTATGTATCAATATCTATCTATCGAAATCTCTTCAATTTAATAAAAACTCACTAATATTGGATTAAAACTAATATCAATTTTGTGTTTTTCTAGTTTACTTTATGGTATACATCGGCGTTCCCTGTTAACAAGACGCGCCCTTGTATTTAGTGATTTTAAGGGGTAAGTATATGTATTTTTGATAAGTAAATATTTTTGACAAAGTTTACAAAAGTGATAATGTGCTACCGCGTGCAAATGATGCTATAAAGTTTATAACAATGCGCTACAATAAGAAAAAACGTTTACATGAGTGCGTGGTATTTGGTCGGTGGTGTTAATAATAATCCCAGTTGTAAAATTTGATATGCTGTTTATTTATTTATTTTTTTGTTTGGATATGCATAAGCGGATAAACGGCACTAAAATGGTAAGTTTATGATTCCTTTTGTTGTATTATACGAACGAGTTTCTTAATTTTTTTTTTTAAATCCTTTAAGTGTTCCTTGCTCGGGTGCCATTATGCACTATATTGACAAACCACGTTACAAAATTGTAAGCTTATATTGTAATTTAATAATAACTCATTTATGTGTTGTATGCACTATAGTGATAAACCACATTACAAGGGAGTGAAAATTATTAAATTTTATTTTCACGATTAGGGCATGCCAAGATCGTCATATTTATCGCAGGGTGTACCACTATTGTAATAACGATGTAGCGAAGATTGAATGAATCTATGTGAAACAAAAATGTAGTTGTGATCTGCCGGAGAACACAAAGAATATTTTAAGTTTGACATAATAAATAATTAAATTCTTTCTGTGGAATACACTATACGAAAATATGTATTACTAAACGAAAATAGGTTTTTTTTGTTGTTTTTTTTTTTGAGAATTTATAAATCCATTCATGAAATTTTATAAAAGTATTAATATGTGAATTATTATTAAGGTTACAAAGAAGGAAAAAAATACAATATGTGCTTATGGGGTTTTTACATCAAACGCAAGGTAACGGGAAAATTGGCTTATTTTTCTCCACATACCCAGCAGTCAAAACTGTGGGTAGCGGCTTTAGTATAAACCCACAGTAACGTGAGATGTTGCTTATATATACCCAGCAGTCAAAACTGTGGACACGACGCTTCAACTTGCATCCAGCATTTGATAATGATAGTCCGGAGCGGTAAGCGTTTCTCGACTAACTATAGGGCTTGTTATATCTACTATTCGATCATTGTAATTACTTGGTAGGGACATAAATACTGTTACAAAATTAAACACACGCACTTCAATAGAAGAATTGAGCATACCACATAATTCCATAATTCCCATATGATTTATAAAATATAACCTGTAAAGCGTTAGTCTGTATCGGGAATTCTAAATTGTGTGAGTTTTCAACATGGAATGGTCAGATAATGAAAACCGTATCGCTGTTATAGCGCTTTTTAAATGTGAAATGAAGGTGATATTTTCAAAACACTCCAGTCGCTCGGCATTAGTCGCATGTTTGTCTTCCAGTGCATAAAACTGTTTGAGGAGACTGGGGATGTTAAAGACCGCCACCGGTCGGGCCGTCCACGCACAGTTCGAACGCCGCAAGTCATCAAAGCTGTCAAATTAAGAATTCTTTATATCCGCTCCGAAAACAGAAAATCATGGTCCGGGAGATGAATGTTTCGCAAAAGTCCATGAGTCGAATTATTAAAAAGGATTGGGACTTGGGGCTTTCAAAAGCCGTACCGGACATTTGTTGACTGCAGCTTTGAAAAAAATAGGGTGGTAAAATGCAAACGTCTTTTGGTGAAGCACGCTGATAATTTGCACAGAAAAATCTTGTTTACCGATGAAAAAAATTTTACCGTGCAGGAAAAATTTAATAAAAAAAAAATGATATGGTGTATGCACGGTCATCTAAGGAAGCATCTAAACTGATTCCACGGGTCGAAAAAGGTCATCACCCAGCTTCAGTGATGATTTGGTGGGGTGTCTCTTATGATGGGGTAACTGACTTGCATTTTTGCGAACAAGGGGTGAACAACATCAGCCAAAGTTTACCAAGAAACCATTCCATGTTCCAAAACCAATCATGGACTTTTCTTTCTTTTCTTTTTCTGCTCCGGCCCATAAAGCTAAAACGACTCAAATCTGGCTCCAAAACAATTTACCAGCATTCATTTCCTCTGAAGAGTGGCCCTCTGGCAGTCCTGATTTGGACCCGCTGGGTTACAAATTGTGGACAGTTTTAGAGGACATGGTTTGCCCCAAAAGATACCGTAACATTGATTCCCTTAAGACAGCTTTGATTCAATGGAGGAGGTGCGTGCGGCTATTGATGATTGGCCAGTCCGACTTAAGGCGTGCGTGAAGGCTAAAGGCGGGCATTTCGAATGAATTCTGCTTTTTTGTATGCAATATATATCAATAAATATGTAAAAAAAATTGGGCCAAAAATATTCATTATTTTTTATTTTAAAGCATAAAATGTGTGTAATAGTATTTATGTACCTACTAAGTATTTCTCAATTCTTTAGGATCCGCTGCTATTGTATCATCCAGTTCTTCATCAAGCGAAAAAATGGGCATATCACTACCTCACAGGTAAGGAGGATGAAAGTTGATTCAGTAGGAATCATTCCACCCCACTGTCATCGTAAGTACTTCATACATACTTCATAGATATACATATGTATATTCAATTATAATTTAATTTAATTTAATTCTTCAGTACTTTAATATAGAGTGGTTAGCAATCTGAATGAGAGATGCATATGTGGATGTGGTTGTGGTTGTGGTTATGGATGTGGTGGTTGTGTACAACTTGTTCATTCGGACACTATTTAGGGTATTCATTCCATTGAGGTTAATTTATAATTTTTACCATTATATACTACGCTGCAGCTGCTAGTGGTTGCCATAAAACTATAGTAGTAAAGACCAACTTCTCAGGTTATAAGTAGAAATTAATAGTTTTGTAAACCTTTCTTCTATGGATGTAGTACTGAGTGTGCTCGAACGTATGTTTGTAGAAAGTTGTGAATGAGGTACTATAAAAAAGAGACAGGCAAATCGCGTTTGCTTAGACAGAATTTATATAACACAAAATTTATATTTATAAAAAACATTCTGTATTTGCAAAGAGCTGAAGCAGCGCGAGCAAACAAATTTGTTTTCCTTTTGTTATAAAATATCCTTTTTTTTGTTCTTGGGTTCGCATGAATTCTTATGCTGTTTGTAAACAAAACACATGCATATTCGTACACATGTGCATTGTACATATATTCATACGTGCGATCGATAGCATGACATATTTTTTTTGTTATGCATAAATAAATTCTCATGCTGTGTAAACGATACACATGCCTATTTGTAAACATATGCAAAAAAAATTATTGTGCATAAATTCATACGTGCGGTCGTTAGCATGATATACTTTTGTTATTAAGATTTAGTAAAATGTGCGTTATCCTTGTTTATATATATATATATATATATATATATTGTTTATATATCACCCTTTGTTATTTTTTCTTATTTATGCATATCCCAGCCAACCAGCACTAGGTAAAAAACTAGATAATTTGAGCAAGCGTTTGCTCAAAACTGGGTAACAGCATAGGCATTTTATTAAAGAGTGTGAAGATTATACCCACTTTTTGCTTGTACATGTGATTGCCATCCTTGTTACACTTACTCAATCACGTCATTGACTACATATATAGCTGTGCTCTACAAATTTAAAATTTTTTGATTTTAAGGGGAAAGTGGGTAGTCGTGGTTGGCAGGGATGTTATTGAACATGAAAACAACAGCAAATTGAGTATTGACATATTCATGCAAAAGTAATGTGTTGTTATTCTTCAAATAATTAATTATAATTGATTGCTTAATTAGGATTTGCTTTTACGAGTATGTACATATGTGTACATAGAAGATTAAATCGCTGCTCATCACAGCACCTTACTGGTCATTCGGAATTAGAACCAGTTTAACAAGTGGTCTTGTTACCTGGCCCTTTTGGTTTACTAGGTCGACCACGCGAACCCTGTTGTCGGCGTCAGGGTGTAACTTCGCAACTCTCCCCAATCTCCATTCATTCGGAGATAGGTTGTCTTCCTTGATTACTACAAGGACTCCTATCGTGATATCCGCTTTTGGATGCTTCCATTTTATACGTTTCTGTAGTTCAGACAGCTATTCGCTTTTCCATCGCTTGCAAAAAGCGTGATGTAAAGCTTTAAGTTTTTGCCATCGATTTACGATAGAAGCAGGATTTTCTCTGACTTCAATTTCGGGTGGTGCCAGAAGGTGAGCACCAACCAGAAAGTGGCCTGGAGTAAGCGGTTCCAAGTCAGTTGGTTCATTCGAAGAGGGACTTAAAGGTCTTGAGTTGAGACACGCCTCAACACGACATAATAGGGTGAAAAACTCTTCGAATGTATATTTACCGCTTGAGGCCATCTTCTTAAAGTGGTTTTTAAAACCTTTTACCCCTGCTTCCCACAATCCACCCATGTGGGGAGCGGCCGCGGGTATAAAATGCCATGACAACATCTGATGGGTATATTTGCCTAATGTGCTATTGCGAGCATCGGCAATGAAGTGTTTGAACTCTGATCGCAAGGATCATGAAGCTCCGACAAAGTTAGTTTCATTGTCAGAGTTGATTTTCCTTGGACATCCTCGCCTGTCATCTAGAAAAAGCAGCTAGAAAGGATGGGGTGCTTAGATCATTGGTTGCTTCTAAATGAATCGCCTTTGTCGGAAAACAGACGAAAAGGCAGACATAGCCTTTAGATATGCGACATCCTCTGCCGCGAAAGTTTTTAATTTCGAAAGGACCTGCAAAGTCCACGCCAGTGATCGTGAATGCTCGCGAAAAAGTAATGCGTTCTTGAGGGAGGTTGCCCATTAACTGGGATTGGGACCTGCTTCTTGTAGAGAGTACATATCTTACAATTATGGATAATGGACCTAATCATATTTTTCACTCTGGGTATCCAGTATTGGGTGCGTATAAGACGCAACATTAATTGGTTTTCTCCGTGCAAGGATATATCGTGGTCGAACTGAACTATAAGACGAGAAAGTTTGCAATTGTAGGGGAGGATAATTGGATGGCGCCCGCTGTATGATAAATCTAGCGAAGCACCAAGACGACCCCCAGTCCTCATTATCTCGTTTTTGTCTATGAAGGGATTTAAGGGTAAAACTTCACTCTTGTTATTAACTGGTCTTCCAGCTTTCAAATTTAGGTATTCTTCTTTATAAAAGTGCTTCTGAAATATTGTTATTAGGCGGAAACTTGTTTCTTTAATTTCCTCAGAGGAAATTAAATAAGTATCTGCTTTAAATGAAGCTTTATTTCGTGGATGAGTATTCTTTAAGAATCTCATAATATATGAGATAACTTAAAGCCCTCGGTAAATTTGAAAATCGGTCTAATATCGTAATAAGACTATTAACATTTGCTACATGAACGTGCACCCTTTTTTCTTCAATTTCCGTCTCGTAATTTTTGTTTTGTCGTGGCCACTTTGACCTGTCTTCTTGAAGCCAAGAAGGTCCCTGCGACCACAAGGAATTGTTGATAAGTTCCTTCGTCGACAAGCCTCTATTAGCTAAGTCTGCCGGATTTGAGGCGGACTCTACATGATGCCAGTTTGCGTTTCCTAGCTTTTCCACAATCTTCGTTATTCGGTGTGCGACGAAGGTTGACCATGAGCAGCGTGGTTTCCTGATCCAGGCTGAAACTATTGTTGAGTCAGTCCAGAGATTTTTTTTATTTGCGGTAATTCCAGGTTGTCGATAACTGATTCTACGATCTCTTATAATAAAACCGCTCCACACAGTTCTAGGCGTGGGAGGGAGATGGTCTTTACTTGCTTGCTGTGCCATGGCACTTAAGTAGCAATTCGGAATATTTCCAGTAAGCTGTGGTAACACGATCACCAAAGCTTTTAATTTTATTAAGGGGTCAGTGGGTGACCGCAATTGTATGGAGCATGCTTCTTTTACCTGTGCCGATTTGGAGTTATTGATACCCGATACTTGGGCATGCAACTTTGTTGACGGCAGGTTGATTCGATGTTTGAGTGTTTCTGAAATAAAGGAGCATTCGGAGCCAGAATCGATCAATGCTCTAGCAGAAAAAATTGTACCATTATGGTGTATGTCAACTTGTGCTGTTCCTAGTAATACACCTTTGTTGGTGTTAGCAAAGCAAGAGTTTACTTGTTGTACTAATGGTTTTTTTGCCTTTTCAGAACTTGGTCGTGATTGGGCCTGCCTTGATGTTGAAGGCATATCATCAGAGGAGCTTGGACTGCCTCTAAGAGCTGTTGCTTTTGGCTGAAAGGTCGGAATATGGAGTAACGTATTATGTCTTAAATGACAAGTGTTGCAATTATAGAAACTTGTGCATTTTGACACTGTGTGCACAGTCGAAAGATAATTCACACAACCCTTCTTACTCCTTATGTATTCTAGCCTTTGGGCAGTGGTGAAATCCAGAAATCGGGGACAGAGACGTAATGTGTGGTCATTTGATTGACACATAGCACATTTTGACTTGGACACACTTACTTGGAAGGCGCCAAGTCTCTTACGCGGAGGCGCTGTGATTTCTTTGAAATCTTGCGGCCTTGACGATCTCACCGGTTCCACTTCTTTTAAACGGGAAATTGTTTCTAAGCTTTGGAACCTGTTTGAGAGGAAACGATCCATGTCCTCCCACTTGGGAATTTCTGTTTTTTTCTCTATGGTTTGTTCCCATAGAGCTAAGATGCACTCTGGCAGTTTAGTGGAGCACAAATATGTTATAATTGCGTTCCAGTTTGAAATGAATATTTGATGACCTTTAAAATATGAGAGTCAATTATTGAAGTCTCGATGTAATTTTTTTAGCGATCCACCACATTCAGTTTCGACTGTATTAAGAATGAACAGAATTTTTAGTTGAGTATTTACGAGAATACGTTTATTTTTGTATCTCTCACATAAATTTCTCCAGGCTGTTGAAAAGCCTTCATTTGTTAAGGGACACTTGCTGAATGTATCATTCGCCTCCCCTTGAGTTTTCTGATTGAGGTAAAAGAGTTCCACATCCGAGGAAAATCTATTGTTCACTATGTATATGGCCTTAAACTTATCCCTAAACGTAAGCCAAGATAGGTAACCTCCTTTGAATACATTTGTTTCGCACGGTGGCAAATGAATATTGTGTGTACGTGTGGACATCTTTTCCTTTTCCTTTTCATTTTTTTTGTTTCAATTTCTCGGCCAAATTGGCCATTGGTGTATGACAACGGATATAACTAGAATATTCAAGTTTATTTTTCTTTTTGATCGCTGATAATTCTTTAGGAGGGATACCTTCAGCACTCATTATCTCCTCAAAGGCAGATTTAGTTTTCCCCCATAGCGCTGTTCAAAAATTGAATGCTCAAAAGGGGGGGCGTTATTTCAGTCGGATTCGAATTCCGACACTGATTCGACTAAACAGATAAACTTGTCTATGGTTTATATTATTTTGTGTTTATAATCTGATTATATTCACAATATACAGATAAAAATCTCAACAGAATTATATGTGATATGTGTGAATATATATGGTATTATTGAAGAAGAATTTAATTTTAAGCCAAACGCGAATATACTGATCACCCTAGTAGCCACACCAATTTAACAATCCCAATTTAGTAAAAACAGATGATTTATGTATTTATGTATATACAAGTAGTATATGTATATATATTTTCTTAATTTTAGTTCGTAATTTGAATATTAATTTTTTCAGCGCTAAATCTTCGCCACCCAACGTTTTGATATTGATAAATACCGACAATATATGCCGTAAATTTGTAAAAAGTGACAATGTGAATACGAATAATTGTATATAATTTAATAATATATATAATGTTAAAAAAATGAGTTTGTGAGAAAAGAAGAAGAACACAAGAACTGTGGTAATGTGAACGTTGAGGTTATATCCTCTCACGTGCAGTGTTGTTGTAAAAAAAAGAAGAAAACGATGCAACTTAATGCAAGTGCAGCACAATAAAATGGTGATATGTGTTACAAACAAACGATAAATTAAAGTTTAAGAATTTAGATTCTCGATTGAAAATTTTGCAATAATTATGAGAACTCGCGCTAATTCCTACAAGTTTAGTGCTGTTGAAAATGAATTTGCAAATTTAATGCAACCAAACAATTGTGAAAAACTTGAAATGAACGTGAGAATTTAGTGCAAAAACAACTAAAACAACGGAACAAGTGTTAAAGAAAATTCCCGAAACTTATCAACGTTATTAATTATGCTGCCTTTTATTACATTAACACTTAATTATAGTACACTTTTGTGGTTATGTCTGTATTCGAACAGACAGACTTTTAGTGCTACTCACAAACTCACTGTTAATATTAGTGTTTTAATTTTAATTTTTTATAATTTTTTATGTTGTTTTTGAATTTAATTTGTTCAAAGAAGCACTTGAAATTTCATCACGAACCTTTAATGTTTTAATTAAATATATCCTCGAATGGTGAGTGAGTGTGTCGCTCCGGCTTCTCTTCTGTTAGTATCGGCGCAGTCCAATATTATATTGAAATTATGTTTCCACTTCGTAGAGGGACTCTTCCGTCTTAATTGGCGCTGTGATAAATATTTTTATTAGCCTTAACCGGCTCGAAGGACCACTAAATACAATGGCGCGTCTTGTTAACAGGGCACGCCGATGTATACCATAAAGTAAGATAAGAAAAACACAAAATTGATATTAGTGAGTTTTTATTAAATTCGAGAGATTTCGATAGATAGATATTTATAGATGGTTTTGGATAGATTTTACCTTATTAAATTGGGTATTGATTGATGAGGATGATGGCTGGATCGCGGCTCAGTTTTCCTCTTGCGTGGTGTCACCTTGAATGCTGAATTTTTAGTGTCATAAAAAATTATTTAATACGAATCCGTTGTACAAACAGGGAACCGTAATCCGTGTTATTAAAAAAGTTAACGAAAAAATCCTGCACATATTGGAAATACTAGGGTGGTACCAAATATTGCGAATTTAGGTTTATGGCCTAAACAAGCATGCTTATGCGTTACTTGCTTAACGTAAGGATGGGAAACATCGCCATTATAACCTATACATATCATATAGCGAAATATCTTACTAAATTTAACTAAGAGTAAAATTATAAAATTATAATCAAATAGAAGTGTCGATTCTTAGTAAATATACAAAATACTCACATATTATATACATATGTATGCATATATGTATATGTAAGTATATACATTAGCCACTATCTCTGATAATAAGTCTCAACAATTTCTAATGATTATATCTGTACATCTATAATATTTGTATATATTTTTATATCCCTTACCTTATTACATTTGAACCCATATACTAATATCTGGTATAGTACCATTAATTAAGGTGTTCAAAGTTATTGATTAAGGTAACAGCCACATCATCACATATCTATGTATGGATGTACATACGTATCTACATCTAAATCACAATTATTACACAAATTGCTTACCCAAATTAATGGTTGGGATCGAATTCTTTTTCATTCGACCCTTCCCTATTGCATTTTCCTCAAAATGAATTTCGCAGATGAAAATAGTCTTTGCGACTGGTTCCTCCAGCCGCAGATGTTTTTCCATTTGGACCACTTTTATTCACTTTTAGGAAACGCGAAAAGGCTAATAACGCGTCTACCCATTGTGTTATTCCCACAATATACTTCCTTTCGAGCGGCATTTTAATTTAAAAATACGAAATATTTACGAAAAACTCAAGTTATCCGCACTGGTTAAATCTTCTTTTTTGTCCTTCTGGTGCATTTCTACAATTAAACATAAAATAAAATAACTGTGGGTGGAACTTCCCCTTTTTTTTAATTAGAATTAGATAACAGAACAGGTTACAGTTGAAACTTTTATGATGTAAACAAAACTTATATACTTACATTCATATATATGTGCGCAGGATCCAAATACACCTAATGCATTTTATTTATGAAAATATGTATATTATAGATTTGTTTTATATACCGTTACAACGATACCTTTATGGATTCACATGGAGTCACTGAATCCTCATCATCCATAAGTTACACTTGCAACCATCGCCACTTCTGGTTCACTTGAACACATTTACTTTCGCTTACACATGATCTTATCGAAAATCTTTACTTTTATTCTTAAGTATACATCCATATGTATGTACAAAATGTTAATTAGTTTAAAGCCGACTTACTGGCTTTGATATTTGGTTACTCATGTGGGTATATACCTCCTCAAAATCACCTTCTCACTGAATTTCTGATGAAATTAACATACTCTTTTAATTCATTAGGTAACCTTTTTGTTTAAACTTGTTTATATTTGGCAGAGAAATTTTCTTTTGCTACATTTGGATTTTAAACGAAAGGAGTTGAATAAAATTGTAATACTCTTCTATTCTATTTCTCAAGCAATTGACTTTTTGTTTTGTTTTGATACGCTTCATGGTGAATTTGCTTTTATATCTCTCCTCCTAAAGAAGAGTGTGAAGAGGAAACTGAGTTTGGGTCCTTTCAAATACGCTCTTTCCCAAAAACCCAATTGACGAGACCGTCATGTCGCTTCTTATTCATATACGTTCTTTATGACGGTGACTTTCCATGAGAAATACATACTCTAATAAAAAGAAAACAAGGAGTTTTTATATAAATAAAATGTATGAAATCAATTACAGTTAAAATTGAGAAGAAGAACTTTCGTTTTTTTTCCGCTGTTTAATTTATGAAGGTGGTCGCCCTTCAAACATTGATAATACCAAACAACGGTGACTTCAATACATGTCTTATCAGCTGAGTAGGTACGTGTTAGCTGGGTAAGTTATTATGGGAAATTTAGTTAGCATATTTTTGTCTTTTAAAATTTCCGAAACAGTTAGTGTTGTCTGTGACGAACTCAAATATTTTCCAAGTGCGTCTATATACTATGTACTACTTATATTTTGCTCACTGCGGTTTGAAAGAAATCAAGAATGCATTTTTCATATTAAACTAAAAACTGCTCTCACAGCTGGTCAATAATTATTAGGTCAAATATTATTTTAAAAGGAATTTACGCTAACATAATCTTTCATGAAAGACTGTGTGTATGTAGTATATACTAGAACAAATTCCTACGACCTCTAATGCAATAATAAAATCAAGCGAAAGAGCAATTTCATTAAACATAAATTCAATTAGGTTTGCTTCTGGTCTATTATTATTGCCAAGTGAAAAAAGCTTTTGCTGTCCATTGAACTTTACTATTATTTTTTCTAGTTATTCCGCGAATAAAGTTTTCCACTTATGGAAACACCAGTGCCAAATGCAGTTTGTGCAATAAAGAGATATGGGAATAGAATAGAAAAAGTGCGAATTGGTTTAAAACGGTAGATTGCATTTCGATTTAGATTCACAATTTGCGTGACTACATAAAACATACATATGTATGTATACCTACAAAAATCAATACGCATACAGTCACCCACAAAAGTATTTTTCATTTAAAGACGATTAAGAAAATCTTCTTCAATGTTTCTTTTATTTGTTTCTGATTTATTTTATAATATATATATACATATAATTTCATTAAAATGTCTATGGTATTTTTCTCTTGTGTTCTCGGGCAAAATCATTTTCAACTATGATTTTGTGCTATAAAGGTTTATAAAACAGGGCCGGAGATATTAATAGGGATGATAGATTTTTGTTGAAAAGTATCGACATTTTAAATCGTTGAATAAAACATAATTATTTATCATTTCTGATCCTCTTAAAAAGGGATAAATAGCAATGATTATAGTGCCGCCATGATTATTTACAGTCGGAGTTTTCTTAGATTTGAAGTCTCATATTTCTTCTGCCATACCACAAAGCGACCATTCGATTGAAAAATTATTTATTCTGCAAAGTTATTCTAAATATTATCCACGGCAACGAAATATGGAAACCTACAGAAATCTAGATCTTTTTGAGTTCACTAACGATTTTTTTAGCATTTGAACTGTAAGTTGTAGTAAGAAAAGTTATATAATATAGGTCGAAGCTACAAATATTTCAATCTCAAACATTTAAATTTACTAAGTAAAGAGGTCAAGGCAGTCTATTCCACTGGATATGACAACAAGCATTAAGGTAATTTAAAGAAATTATCTTCGGGCTTTGAGGGTTATTCTATTTGTTAGCTGGTATATCGAAAAACACGATCTCTTTTCTTAATTAACTTCGATAATTGGTAGGTTTTGCAATATATTTTTTTTTTATTATAAGGATTATGATAAGTTATTATTTTTTTGTTATAAGGATTTGGAAGTGTGATATCAGCAGAAAAAAGCTTTCGAACTATCTTCGTTGAACAACTGAGTTCGTATTGTGTTTTTTATTTATGTTGGGAGCTGCTTTTCTCTCTTTCATTCATGGTCACCATCTTTGAACTTCCATTCTCAATTTTGCGTTTTATTATAGTTTAATCGCTTATGAAGTACATACAGTGACTCACAGTCAAAATAGTCCACCTATGACCAAGCACCTTCAACTGAAAAAAAGCTGCCAAAAACATTAATACAAAAACATGAAGGTGAATTTTGCATGTTCAATTTATACAAATTATAAATACAAAAAAAAAAACACAAAAATAAGTGTTTAGCAAAATAAGAAAAAAGTCAATGTCACAGTAAAAATGGTCCACCCTAGTAGAGTTGCGATGAGTAATGGAACTTTTTAAAAAATTTGTTGCTATTTTTTCTGTTTAGTTTAGTTTGCATTCCTATGTTGAAACGAACACGTGTTATAACTAAAATTAATTCATTTAATCTGTAATTTAAAGATGGGACGCCAAACTTCGATTGAGCTGCGAAATTTAATTATTGAGGAACATAAAAATGGAAAATCTCAAAGGAAAATCTCGAAAATGTTTAACAAAGCTAGAACAACAATCGAAGGCATCTTTTCCTGGTATAAAAACGAAAAACGAGTCATAAATAAGACGAAAATTAGTCCAAAAAACTTTTCAGTGAACGTCAAGAGAGGTGGATTATCAGACAAAGCAAGATTGATCCACTTCTGAGTGCACCGAAACTTCGTGATATGGCAGAGACACAGTTTAAAATAGCTTGTAACGTATACGTTTTCCGCACAGAACCATTATTTTCGAAATAAAATTGCACTATTTGCAAGCGTTGTTCAGGCGTGAGTCTATTCATGATGAATTGCCAAACCAAACTGAGAATAAATCACTTAACAGCTGTTAAATCGGTCGCCATCTTTAAAAGTAATGCCAACTTAAAGTTCTATACCTCTATAAAAAACACCCTATAGAATAAAACTCCAAAACACACAAATTAAAATAAATACCAATACACGAAATTGTTGAGAAGAATTGCAGGCAAATAATGTATCAATTTAAAAGGTGAGTACTCGATGTGAATAAAATTTTCTCATTCAATATCACTTTAAATAGTTTGTTTTGTTGAAGGTCTTCTTAAATGTATATGTATCTGTCTGTATGTTAGCTTATTATGTAATATTTGTGCTCATGCTATTAAATGTTATGTAAAATGCTTATAAGATTTAAATAATTGTCGAGAACATTGTTGCTGTATTGGTAAGTACTAGAACTAAGCTCAAACGTGTTCGAAGCAAATGTTTGTCACTAGAGTCTGAAATGCCTTCTTAAAGTTGAAAATTTGACTACATTCAGATGTTCTGGTCTCATCAGACTTGAGTCTCACACTTAAAGATATTAAAAAAACGTTTCTGAAAGTATCTCAAATCGTATAGAGAGCGTTATAAAACATAATCTATATACATATGTATATATACATCTTCTGTACGTGTGTTAGTCATTGAACTCCTCCTAAACGGCTGGACCGATTTTGATGAAATTTTTTGTGTGTGTTTAAATGGGTTCGAGAATGGTTTAGGTTCGCAATCCGGTAACTAGATATTGTTTTTTTATTAAATTATTTGTTTAAAAAGTGTTGTTGATGTTAGCACGATTTACATAGGATCCGGCAGACTGCGCTGTAGTCGCTGTGTCAAGAGTATGCTTTAGTTTCAGTTACGTCTAGTAGATGGCGTTCAAATTAAATTCTGAAAGCATAGTGTGTGTTCAATGCGCAATGTTATTAATTTGCGGCTGCGGGCTACAATCTATGCTTATGCGTCAAACTTTCGCAGATCCGAAAGCTGCGTTTAGCTGACTTCGCGCCATTTATATTGATATATACGTGAAATACGAAAAACTGGCGACTCACATATCCAAATACGTAGCTAGATTAGTAATACAATAAAAAATTTAATATTTTGTATTAGATGACGGCTGATTGGGAAATTTTATCATTGCAAAACTAATTAAAATAAAAATTGGACTAAATCTAGAAAGCCACAACAGCATGTAGCCGGGCCTCCTAGTAATATTATAAATTACAATTTAAAATATTTATTTATTTATTTAAAAAAAAATTAAATCCTAAAGAATGGGTATATGTGAGTTGTTTATGTATTCTTTTATCACTTTCTATGCCCATTTTCTTGTTGATTGTTTTTCGCTAATTTGTAGTACATTAATTATAATGAAAAAAATTGGTTTACTGTTTCTCGTTTAGTCGGTCCAAAAAGTGAAACATGCAAACATGTACTTTTGCTCCTCTGCCATGCACTACTTTTGTACATACATATGTATATGTATGTATGTATATAGTCTTCATAGCCTACGACTTCAAAGAAATTCTATACAATAAACTGAAAAAAAAATATTGAATATTTTAATTTTCTATTAAAAAAATTTAATGAAATAGAAAATAAAAAGTATTCGATTCTTAAAAAAAAGGAAAAAAACCAAGAAAAATTCGAAAAAGCTTTCAGCGAAAGTGGTGATACTGCTGCAAAGGGTAGAAAATCTATAATAAAAAATATTACAATAAGTTAACAAAAATACCTCTAATATCTAGCGGGATATCCTCCTAATCGAATAATTTCTCTAAGTCTGTTTGGCATGAAGTGAATATCAATTTTGGTATGTAACCTGATCTGATATTTGTCATTCAACTTGAAACAAGCTTTTAAGTTGATTTGTCAAAGTAATATGGTGTTTCCTTTAAGAGTCTACCCGCCCTCTTCAACAAAGTTATTGTGAAGCCATGGTCGTTGTGCTAACTCCTCTCATCTTACAACGACCCCATATCTGAAAAATTCTGTCAGTCGATCGTTCAGTCTGTTAGTTTCAGTTCGCCCCTGGGTCAGTCGTCACACCCGTGTCCCCTCATGTACACAAACACAACACCCACACCAAATATTAAATTAGCAATACATATTATTATTATGTTCCCTTTTTTTTTTTGAATACAAACTTCATAATTTTTTTCTTGTTAAAAATTACAAACACTAATTTTTTTAATAAATTAATACTCTTCTCTTATCTTTAATTCTCTTATTCTTTTTTTCAAATCTCTCTACTTTTTTGTTGTTGTTGTTTAAACTCGAGTCCCTATCGCGTGTCTATTATATGTATGTTTGGGTATATAAGAGTTATTAAAAAGAAATCCCTCACCTGGTCTGCTCCGTGATGATGGTACCAACATGTTAGAGAAGAACCTGTATGGGAGAAGAGTCTTACATATAACCTACATACATGTTATATTATATACATATATACATACATATATATATACATATATAAATATATAATTTTTCTTTTTCTCTAATTGACATATGAATCACTCATTAGTGATCTTGCTCGATACGAGAGACATGGCTCCAAGTGCCATGTGAATGCGGAAATAAAAAATATTAAGTTGGTGAGAGTAAATAAGAAAAAATATAAATTAATTCATAAAACAAACCAGCAATTGCAAAAGAAATAAAAAAAGGTTTGTAAAAAAAAATTAAATTAATATCACAAAAAAAAGTTTTATAAACCCCAATTTTTTTCAGAAAAAAAAGGAAGTACCATGGAATATATAGTGATAATGGAATGAGTCGAAAAGAATAAGATTTTTAAAGTGAAAGAAGTTTAAAAAGAATGATAAAAAGTACTAAAAACAAAAAAATGACTAGAATTAGAGTGTTAACAATAATTTGGAATAAAGTAAATTTAACAAATAATAAAGAAACTAAAAGAAATCATTAATATAATATAATAGTAATGCGCTTAAAAAAATCGACTGAGTTAATTCAAAAATTATAATTAAAATATTCATATATCCATATTAAAATTATTCTTAATACTTATGCAGTGACCAATATTAGATGTATAATTGCAAAAAAAAAAAAAATTTAGTGATCAATACAAAAAAACAACAGAAGATGCAAATTGAAAACTCGGATTAGTTGGAGGAACTTTATGTTATTGGTATGTCAGTAAGCAAATTATTTTTAATAATAAAAAAATAAAAGGAAATTGGTGATATGGTGCTGGTTGTGTGCCTCCGTTCTTCCTTCACTCCAAATATTTGGGTGGCTGGTATTAAGAGGTGGCACTGGTAGATGTTATCCTCTTCTTCAGATGCGGAGTCACCGTAGCTTCAATCAAAAATTCGCGGAGTTCTCTTTTATATTGCTTTACTGGCGATCTGAAATATAAAAGATATTTAATATTATGTAAAACTATATTCCTTTTTGAATTATTTAACTCCAAACACATTTAAATATGTATATATATATATATATAACTTTGTGTGTAAAAAAAATTTCCAAAGGAAATCTTTGTAATAAATTTTATTTATTTATTTATTTGCAGGTAGTTCCAAGCTATTTTATTTCGATTGCTTTTGAATTTATTTATTTTTCACATTTCACAACTCTTAATCTTAATCCTTTATATATATATACATATATTGTTTATTTTAATTCCTTTTTTTAAACAGTTTGAGGAAAACTTATTTTACTTCTCAATCGTACCACAATATTCTGTCCCGTTTGTGGTTGCTGGGCCTTATATAAGTTTATTTTGGCCTCATAAAACCACCGAAAGGTCCGTAATTCAGCAAAAAAAAAATACCAATACATGTACTACACCTATAATCTTCACACATACTCGTACTTTCACCTAGGTTAATGTTGCTAGCACTACTATAACTTATATTTTGTGCCAATGCATTTTTATTGTCACTGTAGAAAGTGCGCTTCGTAACGATCATCCTAGCGAATGTTACGGCATCACTGCACGCAGATTCATCCGCAACTATTGCACGATATTTCAGTTTTTTGAGCTGATTCCTAAGAACCCTATTTTCTTATTAAGTTCCTTACTATTACCCTGATAAAAACTAACAAACTTAGCGAATCTTCCGCGGCTGTACATTTCATTCAAACCCACATTGAAATCGTCATCACAAAATCCTGTCCTATCATCCAATAGTTTGGATAATCTATTCAACTCGTTCAGAGTTCCCTCATCATCTTCCTCATCTACCTCATCTTTGAAAAATTCACTTCCTTCGTAAGGGCTATACACCTTTTCTATTGGGAGACATTTCAAATCGGAGGCAGCACTATGTGCGATACTAGGTGAGCGTGACCTAGCTGCTGACCTTAAGTTAAGGCACGCAAATGCTCCCGGTAGAAGAGTGTACCTACTAACATATCTTTGTTGAAAATATTTTTGGCAAATGCGAATAATATCCTCAGCGAACACAGTTATATTGCAAGCCAGGACACACTTAATATATACGAACATTATTTGTTATCGGAAATTTGTATGGAATGCATTTATTTGTCGAAATGCGACCTTCTATACAACATTTCCGATGTGGCGGCGGCGCTATCCAAGCATATGGCGGTCGCTCATCATATCCTAAAAAAAAATTATACAAATTTATTGTATAAAATACCGACTATGTATGAAAGCATGTATAGTATATATATTTATATATATATATGCAAATTCATATGTCAGCATGTATGCACATACATACTTACACATAATCATACATAAGCATACCCAAATCAAATTAATAATATTATTGAAATTTCTCAATACCATTTTTGTGTTTTTCAAAACCGAAAAGAAACATATCAATTTGTATACGTATTAATATATGTATATTAAAAATATAAACAAGGGCTGAAACGATGTATCTAGATAAATTTATCAAATTCTTTGGATCAATTGTTTCATTTATTATTTTATTTAGTGGATAAAACAAATTTTATTTATGTATAATTTTTCTACAATGAATTGCAATCGTAATGTTTGATACTACCAGTAAATGGATTTTGCCATACGGCATCAATTTAAAAATACTCTACTACACAGGGTTGCATGAACTCAAACAATTTTTTATAAAAGTTTATTGGACATTTTTGGAGGAATTTTGATATTAACTTAATTTTATGGGAAATACTGTGCAAGGCGGAGTCGGCGTTTGTCAGGCTGAGGGCTATTTTTCCCAAAAGCCACCAATTTACAAAAATGTTTCACTTATCTTATTCGAAAAATTGTGAGCATGTGGCAGCTCTATTTTATACGAATAGGAATAAAGGAAAATAACTGTAATTACTTTTCCTTTTTTCCTTTATTCCTTATTTATTTAAATGCCATTACATATAATTGCGTGCTTTGATGTAAACTGTTTTTTATTTATTGCGGTAAGTTTTATTTAATTTATTATTTTTATATTTATTGAATAATTTTATATATGCATATGTTCATATGTACATGTATTTTAATGGAGAATACTTTTTGCTAGGTTCGGATGTTCCATCCACAAGCGCAGCTGCAGCGAAAAGAACGTCCCAAACCCTCGGGGAGATCCGCGCTATGTGGAATACCCACAAAATGCGCAACAACTTCGACACTATGGAGAAATGTATTACATTTTCAGAGTGGCATGGGCTATTGCTCCGCATTAAATTGTGATTAATACATAGAATGTCCATGTCTTTAATAAAAAAGAGTAACTC
Source organism: Neoceratitis asiatica (assembly GCA_030068015.2). Classification (NCBI taxonomy): domain Eukaryota; kingdom Metazoa; phylum Arthropoda; class Insecta; order Diptera; family Tephritidae; genus Neoceratitis; species Neoceratitis asiatica. Next base: position 31,070,001 of record CM061526.1, read on the forward strand.
CGAGTTGGGAAGCTGTTGGTGCCGCAAGAGTAGGTGACGTGGTTTGCTGATGCCCGCATTTCGGTGTCAAACATATTTCATGTAAGCTTTTGTTTCGCGCATAAAAATCTGATTTTGACGTCGACTACGTCGATGGGTCACTTTGCAATCGAAGCGATTGGTACAGCTACTGCCGGGAAATCATGGTGCTGTACCAAGTCGATTACCATCATTTCACGAAAAGATCGCTGGTTCTGGGAAGGTGGTCCAAATTGATGAAAGTAAATCGGCAGGGAATGTCAAGCCCTCCGAGTGTATTTATGACATGAAATAAAGCTCCTCATAAAAATCCATCGGCCGTTCGGAGGCGGATAATCTGAAGGGACAATCATACACTCGGATTGCTAGAAAGCGTACGATTGTCTCTCCACAACGAGCAGTTAACCAAAGCGAACCGGATAATCCATTGAGTCTCAATGGAAGGTAGTTAATCGATTTTTAAGGCATTTTTAAATCTTAAACTTAAGAAGTTAAAATTTAATGGTTATCAACTTTTCAGAGCTAACAGAAGTGGCAAGGACGGTAATGTTGGGATTTGTGTAAAAATTGGCTTGTCCTGAAGGTTAAATTGTTTCTCTAGTTGTGGTGATTAGATTGAATATGTACTTGTTGGTTGAAAATTTTTCAATTTTCACGTACTTCCTTCAACCGCTACTCTTTAATTACAAAAATGTATTTGCAGGAGACTTTAGTAGTAACTTACTTGAAGATAGATGGAATTTTAGACTTTTAGACTTCTGTAGTTTGTTTACTGTATTAATTTAATGACTAAATAAATTTCGAGCAGCGAGGAATGATCAAGTGGGGGAGCGCTCGTTCCTTAAATGCTCCAACTGCTCGTTTTACTTAAGATCATAGATTGAAAATAACTGCTAACACTCTCAGAGTGTCTTAAACATGTGAGAGAAAAATTACTCACGACGAAAAACGTGGTTTCACATAACCCTACAAAAAATAGTTCATCGGTGCTAAAACGCACAACCTCGGAGGCCACACCACAGGTCCTCGTAGGCTTTGCGGCATGTAGCGTCGTCTTATTGCAACCATAGGTCCTCCACCTAATATCCTCCAAAACAGACACGAAATGATTTATCTTGGCTCTATAATATTCAAAATTGATAGTAACATCTGGCTGGCTTCATCTTTGGGGGAACATGGACCCATTATTCCCTCTGCGCAAAGAACTCACCAAACAGTGACTTTTTTAACTATTGCTTGTGGATTATCATTACACGAAAGTGATAATTCCTTTTATCAACCAAAAGTGAGCTTGATCCCTGAACAAAACTTTCGGTTTCAATTTTTACATAAATTTGGCTTGGTAAGCTCGGATCTTGTCCTTCCGCAAAGTCTTCCATGAAGTGGCAAAGTGCCCATAGTAGTTATCCAGTCTTTCCTTGGTATCAGTGATTTGTTTTTTTACGCAGAAAATAGTGCTTAATCGGCACATGATATCAATTTTTTTTCGTTTTCGTCGAAATTCACCATCGACTTTCAATGGCTGTCAAACACAAACAAAAAGGTGCAAAATTTTACAGCAGTCTATTAATCGATAACAGTTGACCGGAGCAGTGTTGTATTTGAAATAACTGCGCTGCAAATTCCAAAAGTCAATGACTTATCAAACAACCCTCGTACTTTGTGCAGTGTTTGTCTCGTTTTTACTAAAATATCTTGTTACGTACTCAAAAAATTTTCGTATTTAAAAAAAAATATTAAAATATTATTAGAAAGTACTCTCAACAACATAATTAACATACTTGTGGAATACTGTGTGCATGATAAATTTAGCACGAGGACGTTTTCAAAAAGTTCTGAACATGAATAATTATTCAATTCGGTGTAATCTAGATAATCTCCATCGAGCTAGAATATTAAAATATTTATATATTTATTAAAAACACCCGCATCTACGATTTAATATTCGGATATGAGAATTTGAATTTTCCTTTTAACATTTTACAATCTATCAATTTCTAAATTCTTTATTCCCTATATGTATGTATGTATGTTTACGAATATTCTTATCGCAAAAAGACTGCCCACGAAATATATTCATACATATGTATGTATGTAAGTGATAACAAGAACCACAAAATCGGCAAAAAAATCTCGATATCAAAACTAAAACATCGATTCCTTCCCAATATTTTTCTCAATAAGTGCGTAAATAACCGATCAATCAATGCGACCACTATATTTTTTCTTCAATTACCGGAAGACTATATTTATTGAAACTTTCCCCCCCTCCTTATATTTATGGTAGATCCCGGATCTACCAACGTCAGCCATTTTTTATTGAAAAGTGTAAATATTATGAAAATTTTGTTTTGATTTTCCGAGGCTAGTTTGTAAAAAACCCCTCGGTTGAGTTTGTTTCATCCGCTGTACTAGCAGCATCGACGTCCATGGGTTGAGGCCCATTCGAACGTCTTATCTGTTATCTGTACTCGTTTATGCAGCCTTGTCGAATTGCTTTGTCGAATTGCTCCTATCCCCCTTTTTTTTCTTCTTTTTTTTTTAAATTAATTTTTTCTAAATTTTTTATTTATTATTTAGCCGTAAGTTTTATCCAACCGACTGCGCCAGTTATGTTTACCACAAGGCGGTAACCTGGGGCAGGAAGAAGTTTACGATTTTTACTTAATACAAGTCACACCGAACGATTTTCTTGACCGAACTTAAAGATTTCCTCTTCAACAACAAGCAATCACTTGATCCTGGTTGTTGGTTGAATATGAGTACTTACTTTCACTTCGTCTTATTAGAAGTTAAGTAGGCGTTCAACTTTTGGTATAAAAGAAGTTTGATTTTATTAATAAAAATATATTTCGTTTTCAACCGAGATATAATTGGGTCGACGGAGGGATTAGCAGCAACTCCTTTACAATATCCAACTCCGTCTTCTCCAACCCATAATACATAGCTATGATCATACATACATAGTTATGTTCAAAATACATAAGCTATTTCCTTAGCCAAAAATATACAAAAGTAACTCAACGTACATAAGACGTTTTGGCATACTCAGCAGTCTCACAAATATCGTATTCAAATACTTAAAGGCCACTTGAATGCCTATGTGAGTTTATATGTATGTAAATACACTATTTCTGTCACCAGTCTGCCTTGCTACAGACTTGGCTAATTTGTTTATTTAAAATGTGGAATGCCGAGTATCGCCTTTCTCATAGTATTAGGAAAACAAACATATCTTTAAAATATGCTTATCTTCCCATTTCCGTGCTGTATAGGTAGAGGGTCATTCCACATAACTCGCGCATTCTCATGTACCCTAGTATTTGTTGCCACACGTATCGGGTAAATAAGGTAATGCTTTGACCATAAAATTAGTTTTCGCTTATAATATAAAAATTTGTATAATATTCTTCTTCTTCTTTACTGGCATAGGCTCTGCTTACGTGATAATAGCCGAGCTATCGGTGGGTACTGTATCAATAAACTTCCGGAACTGGAATGTTGTCGCCCAAGCGGACGACATGAGCCGTTGTCTCTTAATCCCCTGAATTAAGTAAAATCAATGTCGTCGTATATATCACGCAGCTTATACAGCTCGTCTTTCCATCGTTTACGATACACGCCGTTACCAATGTGCACAGGTCACAAAACCTTTGTCCGGAAAGCTCTTAATGCCGCAGAGAGCATGAAAAGCGAGTAGATATTCTGACTGCTACAAGTGGTTCGAGTTGATGTTAGAGAATTGTTGCCGTTCTCTCACAACATGACCAATTTGGTTCCGGAGACAGCCCTGTAGCTTGCGCTCCATCGAAGTCGATCTGCCTCAGGCCGTTCGTAGATTTTTCCGATATTTGCGCCAAAGATAACTAAGTTTTCCTCCACCCTAAATTTAATGTAGGAAAATATAATTCAAAAATGCTTCTGTACATTCATCTGTTAGTGTAAGTACATAGATATGTAGCTTAATTTTGTTGACATTTTATTGTTCCCCTTTCTTTGTTTTCTCTTCTATTTTGCACACTTCCTTCCAGAGAGCTACCGCTCTAGTTCAAGTTTTATCTCTAACATTCAAACGAAATATGGTAAGAACTTATTTACTGATAACTCCTTAGATTTTCGTCTGGTGGACTGCCTTTCACTATATGAATCTATATACATATGTATGTATGTACATTAAAGGATAATACTCATATAGTAACTGTAATGATAATATTTAAAATAAGATGGATAGAGACACAGGGCTGCTATATTTTGCTTTCCTTAAAATTGTAAAAATAGTGGATTAGTTATTTCTTAGAAAGGATATAGTATAAAAAAAGCATTTACCAGAATAAAATGAAATTATCAAATTTTATATTAATTTTTGATCTCCAATACCATATCATGCTGATTTCATAATTGTTTGGTGAAATTTTACATATACATATATGTAACTAACAAGAACCGACAATAAATTATAAAAAAACGAAAGCTGTGGTGAACCAACTGCTCACCAATACAAATAAACGCACAATTTAAAAGATGACAATGATTTTATTCCGCGCTTGTCGCGGTGCAATTTAAGACTACTTCTTACAAGTTTACTTTCTTACCAACTAACTTCTTAGCCTAAGTTAATTGTTAACGTTGCAGTTCCCACCACTGCTCAGTATTTCGTAATCGTTAGGTTGCGCGTGTAGGCCAATATTGCCTATATTGCAATTCTTGCGCATTCATTGAATGCGATCGTATTGCATTACTATTCGATGGCGCGTTTGTCGCGTCAGCGAAAGTTGTATGTGAACTTTATGTAGGGCAACGATGTCACATGCCCAGCAACGTGAGCACAGAGTGTGCCATAGCGTAGGGTTAGGATAACTTGTATGTATGTAGCATATTCGATTATCTGGTGTCGACATGCCTCCATTCTAAAACTTGTTTTGAACAAAGCTCTTTTGCTCCTACGATCCACAGCAGTATATAAAATTGAAGGTCTATACTCAAATATTGTACATACTACAATATCTAATATCAGTTTTGTGCGTGTCTCTTTGAAAACACAATCCTTCTCTCTTGAAACCACATTCTTTCTGTCTTGTTAACAATCTCATTTAAACTCTAGTATGTTCGGTAATCGTCAATGATGCAGGCTAAGAGTAAAACCGATTTTATGTAAAGGGTGTTTTTTATAGAGGTAAAGAATTTTGAGTTGGCATTACTTTTCAAGATGGCGACCGATTTAACAGCTGTTAAGTGATTTATTCTCAGTTTGGTTTGGCAATTCATCATGAATAGACTCACGCCTGAACAACGCTTGAAAATAGTGCAATTTTATTTCGAAAATAATGGTTCTGTGCGGAAAACGTATCGCGCACTACGTCCAATGATACGGACCAATGATTCCACCAGCCCATAAAGCGCACCAAACAGTCAGTTTTGAAATGTAACGGATGTAACGGTGTTTCAACATACACTTGAGGATTACCTTCACTCCAAATGCGGCAGTTTTTTTTGTTGATGTAGCCATTCAACCAGAAGTGCGCTTCATCGCTAAAATCGACGTAGTGCGCGATACGTTTTCCGCACAGAACCATTATTTTCGAAATAAAATTGCACTATTTGCAAGCGTTGTTCAGGCGTGAGTCTATTCATGATGAATTGCCAAACCAAACTGAGAATAAATCACTTGACAGCTGTTAAATCGGTAGCCAATGTAGATTTTCTGCCCTACAAATCTTTTTAGTTGTTCAAAATATTAAAGATGACTAAAATTATTTTGTTCGAAATATTAAAGGCGGCGAATAAATTTTTTAATATAAAGAAGGGCAGCAGGTAATTTGTGATTTTCCTTAAAGCATTAATATCAAATTTACATTTTTTTCAGTTACCTTTTCGTTGTATAAAAAAATTTCCAATAAGAGCATAATCGTTGTGGGTAACAACATCTGGAAATACTTTGTGCACCATAGAGTTTAGAGGAGACTGCTCAAAAGCACAGCAAATTTAGAATTGTCATGAGCTAAATTTATAAATTAACTTTTTAATTTTTTCCTCTACAATTTATGTTCATTCCAAGAAAATTTCACAAAAATACGTGTGCGTTTCAAATGGGCCAGAAAGTCTGCAATAGAGGAGAACGTCAAGAGTAAACAAAAAGTATTTGCTTCGAATCAGTTTTAGAGAATTTGATGAGAATCTAAACATGCAGAGAGGCAATTTTTACTAATAATTAAGATTGGTAGTCACGAAATTGAACAGTAAATTTGCTAAGGTGCTGTTGAACTCCTGCTCAATTTGCAGCGCCATAGCTGGGGCCAAATCATGGGGTTTTGGGTTTGATATGCTAACAAATTCTCTATTTTCTCAATTCATGCTGTCCAAGGGTTATACTTTTTGAGGGAACCGTGTATGCATTTATCCTGTATATACTTATACATTTATGCGTTTGCATTTTATGTTATATATAAATATACATATGTACTTATCGTACAAACATTCATACATACATACTTTTGTATGTAAGGGAGGATCCATTTCGAGGTTCCTTACTTTTTTAAAGAAAAAAACAGAAAAATTCAAATTTAATGGAGAATGCTTATTGTCATTCGAAAGAACATTCTTTGGCATTTAATTTTTGAATTTTATCTTTTGCAAATGTTGGCCGCGGCTACGTCTCAGATCCAGTGGGTTCAATTTTCGATGACTCCTTCGAGCATTTCGACTGGTAACTTGTGAATGACATGCGTGATGTTTTCCTCCAAGGCCTGAATCGAAGAGGGTTGTCCGCATAGACTTTAGACTTTATATATCCTCACAGGAAAAAGTCTAACGGTGTGATATCAAATGATCTTGGTGACCAATTTACCGGCCCAAAAGGTGAAATTTTCAATAAATCCATTGATTGATACGATCTGGGGGAAGTGGCGCCTTCTTGTTGAAACCAAATGTCACGGAGATCACGAGCTTCAGTTTCAGGCATCAAATAGTCGGTTATAGTGGCGTAATGACGGTCGTCATTTACGGTTGCTTTCTCACCGACATCATTTTTGAAGAATATGGACCGATGATTCCACCGGCCCACAAACTCTACCCAACTGTTTTTTTTTCTGGATGAAATGGCAGCTCTTGAATCTCTTCAAGTTGCTCTTCGTCTCAAATTTGGCGTTTTGCTTGTTTACATGCCCGTTGAGCCAGACATGGGCCTCTGAACAAAATTTCTCTCGAAAACGCCGGATTTTACCTTTACACAACACATGAAGCAGTCGAAATATAAAGACTTTGAGCCTCCTTCTTTATTTTCAACAGCCTACAATTCGTTACGAAAATTCTCCCCAGGGGCATTATTTCATATCACACATTACATATCAGTAGGTATGCATGCACATACATACGCATGTATAAAGGCTCTAAAGTAATGACATTCATTGGCCATAAACAAAGTGACCCACATTCAAAGTGCAATCAGCCGTAGCGGCTACGGAATAATTGGTAACGCAGGAAACTGCATATTGTGCTCTCTCGTAGATATCAATTCGACAATATATCAAACAGAGCAATGTACGATATGAAACGCATATGTATGTAGGTTTGCACATATGTATGTGTAAATTTATGAATCTTGTGAAATGTATCCAACTCAATAATGTGTATTTTTCAGATTGTGGCATGAAATATTGAATTTCAAAAATGGTTTACAATTTAACAACTCTCTCAAGTATCCGTGTGCTATGTAGATCACTGTTTATTAAATTCACAGTAAATATGCATACATACTTCTCGTTTATTTATTTGATTTCCGAGTAATGACTTTCCTTTGCCAAATGAGTGAATCTTACATTTTTACGATACATTGCGTTTAATGGTATGAGCATTAAGCTTTACACACCTGCGCTACGACCATACGACAAGCGACATTTAATTTGTTTTTTTTTTTTTCAAAAAAGATTAAAAAACAGCATATGGAGCTTGTTTTTCTATAATTTCAATGAAATGAATAGATTTATTTTTGTATTCTTACATCGAAAAATATTTGTTATTTTGAGCAATATGTTAAATGAAAAATTTGTTGTTGTAGAACCAATAACTCTTTAACTTAAGATCAGCTACCGTTATAAAATGCCGTGATGGCGATATTTTACAAACTGTCGTCTTTATACTATTGTGTCCTATAAACGTTTGCCCTGTTGGAAAAATTATTATAATATAAATAAAATCCTAAATTGATTTAATTTTGATTTAAGCTATTTGCAGCAAGGGGCCAGAGATTCATCCTGCTTTGATTTACGTGAGTTTTTCGTCAAAAATTCAACTCATATTGTTCCACAATCACCGTATACATCTGACCTGACTCCGTGTGACTTTTGACTATTCAACAACTTCAAGAAGAGTTGTTTTTCCAACAAATGGAGGGACCTTTAGTTAATTCTAATCCGCCTCCGCACTGCCGATTTATTTTCAAGAAGAAATTTCTTCTCGGATGGCTTTTCATTGCACGTCGTAAGATGGCAGCTGGAAATAGCGGCGTACATACTAGGTTCCTGGCCACAAAGGCATTGTAGAAAACGAAATAGTTGATGAAATTGCCAATGTGCCATCCGTTTGTCTACCGGAAATATGAAAGTCGCCAAATACGAAACACAAAGAAATTTTCGAAAGGGCTGAAAGAGGAGTCAAGGTGAGATGGAATACATAAGCGGCATACGGGATAGCCAAGATCATGTGCAATGGCAGTGAAGGTAAGCATACATATTTCTCGCTTACATCTCGAAAAGACCTGTTTGTAGTCACAACTTCGCAGTTCAAACGACTAGAGGAATTATTAAAATCATGTTAAACTTCGCAGAAAGCGTTGACATCCTACATGACGACTACTTTAACACTAATTTAATTGAATTTCCAGCTGACACTAACCTGCGTATATGAAAGACTGAAATTTAAAAAGGCTCTGTTATTTTTTTAGTTGAATTTCCTGTAAGGTATGCACACGTGCTGTTATATAAGTAAGTACATATGCGCACCAATTATAGTAGAGCCACAAGAGCAATATTCCAGAGACAAATTAATTACATTTGCATATTGATATTGACAAATTAAACTACTCCACGGCAAGTACATATGTACATACATACATATATATAGTATGGTATGGTGGGAATAAATAACCACATTTTTTTCCAAGAGTGCCATAAATCGACCAAAGCACGTGAAGCACATAACTGGGAATATCTCTTCCTATTTACACTCTTTTTTCGTGGTAGGAGTTGCTGGAACTAACCATTCAGCTTTTATGCTTTTTACCCTAGCCGGAGGTTCATGTACAGGGTATACACTAAGATGCCTAATGAATGTCTACAACAGTAACAAAATCAAGATAAATGCAAACGGACATGTAAGGTTTGAAGAACGATGATAACTGGAACACAATACGTAAATTTGAATTTGGTTCTACCAAGAGAGGGAGACCATTTACCAAAAATTATATGATAGAAAGAGTTGAAAAACAACGGATAATGTATTATTTAATCGATTTTTGTTGGTTTGTCAGAAATTATTTCGTTTTTGTGTAGTTGATGTTTCAGAATGAATATACAAGCGGAGGTACATATGTAAATTACATAATTACTTTCACAATCAAAAAGGAAATTGAGCCTGTTATTATTTTAACCATGAAAATTACTTTAAATTAACCATAAAAATAAGGAGGAAGATTGTACTGAGAGTCCCAATGCAAATTTCTTAAAGGCAAATACTTACTAACGCTGTATACAAAACTTTAGTAACATAGGGATCGTTAAAATGAACCATCAAAGACTAAATTCTTTCCATTTACGAAGACAAAAATGGTTAGCAAAATTAAAACATCAAAATCTGAAAACATAATTACACTACAGCACAGTATATGGAATAGCTAGATATATATATATTATTCAGATATTGGAAGCCATGTTATAATGTCTGTTATGAATTTATTTCAGAACAATTCAAGGCAGAGTGTCAAGTAAACTTGTGTCATCTGGACGCTCTTCTGTGCATTATAGCGGTTGTTAAGCCAAACTGCAGTTTTGGTTTCGGACCGGGTTCCTGCTGAATAAAATCAAATGAAAATTCTCATGTTTTAAGCCATGTGTTTTTATTTTTGATTTGGGGTATACATTTTACACATTACTACAAATAAACAAAAAAAATTTCGTGGGATTAAAGATTTAGTTTGAAGAAAATAATTCGCTGAGAGAAAGCCTTTTAAGAAAATTGATTTAAAATAGTGATGAACTTGGAGCTATCAATAGTATGTTAGCTGGCTTCTTATATTTATAATATTTTAATATTTGTGATGTGTGTATGTATGTATATGATTCCTATACCTTTCAATATTACCGTAGTATGAGACATGGACATAATATTCGTATTTGTATAAATTTTAATGGGCCTCTCTTCTTCTTCTGGTACTTACATACCTCGGATCATCAGGTATAAATACACATGTAATACATAATTATAACAAAATGCTGTTCTCAAGTCTCCTCCTCTTGCGACCTTTCCACTGGATACAGCTGATTTCACTGCACTCACAAGGAGTTTTGTCAAACGAGAAGCACGTCCCTAGCTTCACCTTAATTTCAGTTACTATTGGAAAGAAGAGCATACCATACCTCCAAAAAAGATACCGAAGGAGTTCCAAGTTGATGAGTGCATGGTAATACGATATGACTGTCCCTTCCACTCTCCACAGAAAACGCACACAACGGGAATACCATATACCCGTTGCCTTTAATCGAGGAAACTCTATGTCTTGATACTATCATAAAAACGAATTTCCAACTTCCATCAGTGAATTTTTTCAATGAAAAAACTTCACCTCGACTGCTCTCGTTCTTTTTTTTTTTCAAACAAAGTTATAATATCATCTAGTGTCCATAAAAAGTATACAAGAAGTATCGTTGCACAATTTCTTCCCCATTAAAACCGAAAAACTGCTCCTTAATTAGTTTTGCTCACGTTCTCACACGTGTCCTTTAGTGCATTCAGCAGAGCTTCAGTTTCAAGGCTACGCTCATCGCTGTTTTGGTTGTGGATTTTTGTCTTAATTAAAAGGATTTACACTCGCATACAAACACGCATACGTACATACAATATTCATGTTGGTTAAAAGACCAACGAGCTCAGGACCTCATACCGCTATAGAAGAGAATGCAATTTGATGAAAATATGAGATTTACATTCTACACTGACTGTTTCTATATTCTTGATGAAATATTTGAATTGGCAAGCGCAGCAAAATATTGTTGGTGTTTTAAATAATTTAACTAGCTGAAACAAAATTTCTGAGTGCAACACGTTGGAGCGGCCACTAATAACATTAGTTCATTAATCAAGTTGTCGAATGGATTACAGCGTCATTTGTCGTTTGAGTGCATAATTATATTTTCTAGAAAGTTTTATTACGAAATAAAATTATTCATTATTTCACTTACAAATACATTTATTTAAAAATGATAATTATGCTCGCATCCATATTATGTTGCCCGAGTTGGTTCCAGAAGAGTGCTCACCAAAAGTTTGCTGCTTTATGCACAACCTCTTCATCCACAAACATAATACGCAATCACTTTGCTATTGCTTTGAGCTAAAAATTCATCTTTCATTAATCCTAAAAATGACTGTATAATTTTAATTTTCTTTTGTTTAATTCACAGTTGAAAAATCAATGCGGAAGATGAACTCTGTAAAGGAAATCGAATGGAAATTACTAATCAAGTGCTACGAAAATTACAAATAATGGTAGAGAAGGAATATTAACAAAGGACGTTACCGCTGTATTCGGCCGTTGATTATTTTCGAATTAATTTTTTTTTTGATATACAAAGAAAGTTAGAAGCAAAATAAATTGAAAAATCATATTCATTCCAGTACATACCGGCCGCTGAGTGGGTGAGTGGTAAGAAGCGTAAGCAATAAGTGAGAGCACCATCATCCTCCTAATTGCCGTTTCTTCGTTTAGCAGTTTGCGCCAAAGGAAATCAGCAAGTCAGGCCAACTCCTTCTCTAACTGATCGTCCACTTTATTTGTTATCGCAATCCGCAAAGATTCATAAACTTTACGTAAGACCTTTTTTCAAAGCTCCTAATGCCAACTCATCAGACGCCAACATCCATGCTGCAGCACCATAAAGCAGAACGGAAAACAGGAGAGAGGCTTGTAGAGTTTGGTTTTTTTAGAGAGAGCACTTATGGGCAAGCGTGATTCTGTTTTGGGTTTCAAAGCCTACATTCTTATTGGTAATGAAGCTAGTTCCAAGATAGACTAAATACTTACGACTTCAAAGTTATAACTCCTGATCTCCTGGTATTTCACTTCCACTGGAGATGTATACCCTGCGGGACAGGGGTTCAAGAATTTACCCGCGGAAAGTCATGCCTGTCCAATAGTTCCCGTGACAGTTGGGCTTTTATACCGGAATGACCCGGATTTTTATCCTGCTAGGGACTGTCACTCCCACAGTATTCCCCGAGACCTAATGTGGGAAATTTTTCTATTGTTACAACAACAACAACAACAACAGGCTGGAGATATGATATTGGTCACCAGATTATATTCTTGGTTCCTACTTGAGTTAGCTGGCCCGATGACCGCTGCTTGCCCCTTCAATCAGGCGATGCCAGTATTTAGCCTTATGAAGACATCAACCAGTTGCACCAGTATCACCCAATTAATGGACTGAACATTTTATAGGTTTATCCTTAAATCGTGATCTTTAAACCTGGATACGCGGGTAGGTAAAATAAATATAATATATTCATATAACGACCCACCAGCCTCAAGGGCGACGCCCACTGCTAGCCGTACCTTTGGTAAACAGACTCCGGTGGACTCAGAAACAGAATATGCCGAAGTGACTTCACAAAAACCCGTAACCCATGGCTCCACACAGGTTAGTTACCTCACTCCGCACAAGTGTTGCTCATGATTTCAGGGTGGTCAATAGTAGGAACTGGGACAAGTCTTGCCAGTGTAACTCCATACCCGAATTAGGACTGCAACCCCTTGAACGATGTCAATGGTCTGACATCGGACTGAAAACATGTTCCGGTAGATGCTGGACACAAGTTCATATTTTTATCAAATTTCTTTTACTGTTTTCGTTCTACTATAATAAGCCAAAATGATAAAGATAATTAAAAGTTGTTTTATGATTCTTTCACATAAATTGTGTTGATTTCACCTGAACATTTACATGAAATTAAAATTTTTCGTTACTCCTTTCTAACAAGAATTTATCTCTACATTAAATGTTAAAACTTCAGATCGGCTTTTAGATACCCGAATATATATGTACTTATATCTATATACATATGTTTGTATATGTATGCGCTTGTGTTTATGGTATGATAACCGAGATCCTTTTGAATCCTGCTTAGGTGTGAGCTTGTTAAGCTGAAAAGTGTGTTGGCAGAGTACACGTCCAAGTACATACATATGTAGATATTTGCCATAACACTTAAACCCAAATATTTGACTGGAGAAGCTATCTTCCAATCTCGCTTATCCACTTGTTTCAGTAACAAGCACTCGCTAACTGTTTTAATTAGAATATTAACTGAATTGTCAGTAGCCAAGTTGCCGAGCTTCCTTTCTCTAATGGATTCCTATTGCCACTTGACTGTCGCGGCATGATGTTTTGGTGTTTCAGTTTCAGTGCTAAGTTTAGCTATGTTTGAGGTATGTATGTCCAATATAAGTAATATATGTATATGTTTGTGGCTTGTTGTTTAAAAGTGCGCTGTTCTATGCAAATTTAATTAAAGAAGGCGAAGTTTACAAACAACAACAAAACCCTATTCCAATCATTGTGCTATACTGCATTTTGTGCCGAGCTGGAGTTGCAGCGCATTGCTATGAAAATAAACACAATTAAGGCACATTGAAGATTACCTTTATTAGGCAGCAAAGTGACAGTGATAATTTCATACAGTTCAAATGCAGTTGTCAGAACAGACTTTAACTTGGAGAAAAACAAATTTTACATCCTCATTGAGATATTCATCTGCATATATGTATGTACGAGTATTTATGGAAATACACGATCAACGCCAGAGGAGGAAGTGAAGAAAGTTTAATATTTTTAATTATAATTTCAACACACTTAACACAATTAACTTTTTAGAAGCGTATGTTTGCCAGTTTGCTAATCAAATTAGATTAATTATTTGCCAAATGGAAAGAGAGGAATGCACTTTTAATTTATGTATATGAATGCATATGTATAAGTATATCCCTTCGTAATAAAATCTCTAAGTCTTAACTAAGTCTAGCTCTTCATACCTTATCCCTGTTTATATACATATATAAGTAAAAATACAGCTAGGTATATCTATATATTTAGAGCTACAGATCTCTAAAACAGATCTAACCTTTTTGTTCTATTAGTATGATAAACTTAGGCTAGGTTAGGTTACACTGGCTGGTCATTCGTACACCTGTTGAATCAACATCTCACTTACGAACGCCTTCTTAAGGCTGACATCGAAAGGATTCCTGGTTGCAATTTCGGTGACGACCGACGTTGTCTTAAAAAAGGCAAGTTGGACAGTTGAACGTTTTGGGATACCTCAGACGCATGATGACGGTTGTTAAGCTAGATCCCCATACTAAACCGGATATTAAATAATCGGTTAAAGCAATTAATACACCTATTTTGTTTTACGACTATATACATATTTATAAATTTATAGATCTGTTGTTACAGATATAGTACGGATTAAAATACTTTCAAAAAAAAAAAAAATTCTGTGCATGAGTTGCTGTAAACTTGTTTTCGAACTTGGCATTATATGTGAAGTAGTACATCACTCAAATGACCGCCTCGTGAATTTTTTCAAACTTCGATACGTTTTAGGTAGTTTTCGACTACTTTTTGTCACATATTGTTGGAACAATATATTGTCCAAGTTATCATAGGACCAAAACGCTCCGAATTGACAGGGACAGTATCGCCGTTATCGTTTTCAAAGAAATAAGGTCCAATCACACCTTCGGAATGAGAGCACCACAGAGTAAGTTTTTTTGGGTGAAATGTAATGGTGTAAATTTGGTTGGAAAAATCACGGTTGTTCATTGTTGTTCAATCACCCAATCGACGTAACTACGGCATTGTGAATGGTCAGTTGGCTTTAGTTGCTATGCGAGCTGCACTTTATATAGATGTAGATGTAAGACCAAGTGCAATATATGCCATAATGTGCCGTAAGAAACATACACATTTCGGTCTTTGGCTACGTTTTCACTTATGGCAGCGAGGTGGATCGAACAAATTCCTTTAAAGTTTACCAATTGTTTGAGTAGTTGGGCGATTATGTGCACCATAATCTCCTCGTAAAGCAGGAAACGTAGCCACGTTTAAATCACCGTTGTTGTAGTAGGTTTCATCAATTTTAGATCATTGTGCGGTTGTTGAGCGATCCTTTTTTGCCTGACTTTTAAAAAGCATGTTTGGTTTGACAGTTAAATTAGACAGATTTTTTGTTCGACAGTTAAATTTGACTGATGTCGAAATATAGCCCTGCGTTTCGAAACCCCTTTAGAGGAGTTAGTAACACTTTATATTATATATGAACTTTTATTTTTTGCATGAGTATATCAAATATGTATTTTTGATCTAAAACCATGTGAACTAATCAGTTTTATGGGGACCGTGCTATAAAGTCTTCGCATTTCGATGATTTTCAGTTTTAGTGTTTATTTGAATATAGGTCTATAGAATACGCTCTTAGATGATTCTTTAACAGGCTTTTTGACCAAAAAATTTTTCTCTGAACCAATCGGTGGTATAGGGCTATACTTGTATGTTATAGTGGTCCGTTCTGGCCATTTCCGAATCATATAAATAGGCGTGTGGATAGCAGTGTGTATTTCATTTGGAAGTTTAACATACAAAAATTACAGAAAATGTATTTAAAATTAAGTTAACTTTCCAAATTGCGACGACGTCTCAGCAAGAAATGCCAACCGATTGTATCAGATTGACAGACAGACGGACATGGCTAAACCAACTGGGCTCGTTGTTTTTATCCGTTCGGTATACATTTTTTTATAAGTTCTTTCCGCATTAATCTCATCAATGTATGTATGTACAACTTTAAACTAGCATCAAATTTAATTAATTCACCATAATTTTAACCAAATTCCAGAAGATATTCTAATAAAAAGTTAAGGAAATGAAAAATTAAATTTGTTCTCATATCATGAGCTACAAGAAGACTGTGAAGATCAATAAATTCGCTTAAATTTTAGGTACAGCTCTAATACAACCTCATATCTGGAATATTTGAAATAGCTTTTACAGTTAGCAATGTTGATGTTCGGTTTGGTGAATAATCTATTATGAGTAGAAATTCCCCTTAACGAATTTTTCTTTTTATATAAAATTATACCGATTTGAACACATCTGATGTTAAAACATTATTTTAACAATGCACATACATACATATGAATGTAATTAAATTCGCAAAGTTTGCTTCAGGTTCTAGTTGACTGTTTTAATGTTGCCTGAAATCCACCCCACCATATAAATAAATATTAATGCATTCGAGCAGTTAAATGTAAGTACATACATATAAATATGTAAATCCATATGTATATGTACAGATGCATAGTTTCTACACTGCACTCGCTTCCTATTTTCCTATTGTATGTATTTTTCATACGTATTGAAGCTCAGCTCAGCACTTTTCGGTGTCCTTGTGGAATTTTGCTATTGTTTTCCTCGCCACGGTTTTAAAATGTATTAGTGGCTTTGTTAGTTCTTGGATTTGTATTTAAATATTCATATATTCGTATATACATACAGTGGCGGACAAAAATCTACATACACCCCTTATTTTCGTTGAATCGAAAGTCCAAAACTTTTATTGGAAAATTTCACGACAGTTTATTTCAACTATTTTCCCTTATCATAAAAAACCAACAAAAATAATTTTTTCAACATTAAAGAGTAAAGCTATGACAAAAAAAGCGTAAATCCAAAAATAACAAAAGTCTACAAACAGTACATACATAACTTATCTTAGCGCAAAAACTTTATCAAATCTAAGGTAGTAATACCGTCCCAAGCTTCAATAAGACGTTCTTTGAATAATGCTGGGCTGGAAATCAGATTTTTTCTAATTTTTCGCTCAAAAATCTCCCAGACATGTTAAATTCAAACCTAGGCTTTCAGGTGGTGTGTGCGTCTCTTGGAGCATGATGAAGCAACCAATCCTTAACAAATAAGGACCATATGCTTTGGATCGTTATCCTATCCAAAGATTTAGCCTGCGCCAAGCTTCTAACTAACAAGCTTCAGAATAGCTTTAAACAATGACTTATAGTTTAACCGATCCACATTACCCTCAGTAAAAACAAGCTTTCCAACTCCAGATGTCGCAGCCGCTCCCCAAACTATTACGTTGCCGCCACCATGCTTCACCGTTGGTACTATATTTTTGGCGTTAAGTGCAGTGTTTTCTTTTCTCAAAATTTTGGCTCTTCCATCGCTGCCGAATGAATTGAACTTCGATTTGTCTGTGAACAAGATTTTTTGCCATTAATCCATTCCCTTGTCTAAATGTGCTTTGGCGAACTCCAAGCGAAGTTTACGATATTTTAGAAATAAGAAGCTTTTTACGTGGCATCCTACTGTGGAAGCCGTTATCGTTCAGGGCTCTTCGAATTGTTTTTAAATGGATACACTTTCTTGATGAGTTTGCGATATTTTCGGCTAATTTTGGAGCAGTAACTTTAGGATGATCATTCACTTTCTTCAGAATAAAGATGATATTTCTTTGGTGGACTTAAGTTTAAAATTTTTTAAATTTCACCAACGATTTCTTCTTTTTTCTGTGCTAAATAACCAAGGCTCGTACGTTAATTGATATTTCTATTCGCGGAGCCATTGTTGATGCTAATGCGTGTAAACCACAACTAAATTTAATACTAGCAAATCAGAAAACATAATTTAAAAAAAAAATTGTAAAAAAAAGTTTACCTAAGCGCCATAGCAATACGATATGCTGTATAGCATACATAACCGCTAATAAACCTGTAGACTTTTATCAAGGACGTTTTTGCGTTTTTTCAGCATAATTGTTTTATTTTATGTTAGAGAATGGATTTGTTTTAACACATGTGATTAGAAAAGGATTTAAAATAAAACTGTATACCTACACTTTTCAGTAAAGTGACAGTACTTTCTTCACAACGAATACAGTCGGTGTATGTGGACTTTTGTCCGCCACTGTACATACATATGAGTGTACATATTTGTGTTCGAGGAATGTGACAATGGGCATGCAAAATCTTTCAGCAATTAATTATCATATAAAATGGAATGTGCAAATTGCAAAAAATGATATTGCAAACACTAAAATTTGAGTTCCTAAAATGCTGTGTTAATGCCAAATAATAATAAATGGATTGATAAAGTAAATAATAATGCCACTAATGGAAAAATAAATTTTTTCACATTGAGATTAGACAAGAATTTACATTCACATAATCGTTCAAAAATCTTTACTTAAAGTTATTTGACTTTTTTATATGCATACGTACGATTACTTGTACGGACATTCATACAGAGTATAACTTTTTCATGTTCATTGAAATTTTCAAGTGCACTATGGAATAATAGGAAAGAATAGATTGCAATTTATTCTTTCTCCCGATCTTTATTTATGAGCGTTCAATTTGGTTAGAACGAAAGCAATAGGACGAGACACATGCAGATATAAATTTAGTTCCATTTAAGACGATGCCATCAAACCGTTTGGTATTTGGTAGTGTCGTTTTTCTCTCAGAAACAACAAAAGCAGTTGTCGACAACCTTAGTTTCAGTTATTATGTAGAGCGAAACAGGCGTAAACATTTGAAGATTTTTTCTGAAAAACTGATAAAATAATTTTTTTTTTAATATTACCAGTTACCAAGAGCTGTGGAACGAAATAGTAAACTCCTTACGTACCGTTGCTTCGGAAACAATTTTTTCAACAATGCTAGAAAAAGAGCCGGTATGATGGGTAGTGGCCAACTGCAGTGAAGAGAAAACAGGTTGCCTACCTCGCGGAATAGGATAAATACCGAGAGCTGAAGAGGGAAGTCAGACGCCTTTGCAGGCGAAGAACGAAAGAGGCCGAAATGCGTGAGTATGAAGAGCTTGAGAAGCTGGCCGAAAAGGGTAGTGCTCGAAAATTCTATCAGAAGATACGGCGACTCATGTAGGTAGCCCAAGTAGGGACCAAGAAGGTAATCTGGTGACAGATGTCCAGAGCACGCTTAGTGTATGGCAGGAATACTTCGGCGGAAGCCGATGCCGTACCGCCAGATCTATTCAAATACGGCGGCGTAGAATTCACAAGGTACATGCATCAGCTTCTTTGCAGAATATGGTCGGACGAAAGCGTGCCTGCCGAAGGGAACCTAAATGTGCTCTATCCAATCCAAAAAAGGTCCTATCTAACGTATTGTGTGAAAAATTAATACCCACCGGCATTATCAATATGGCTTTAGATCTGGCAAATCCACCATTGACCAGATATTCACCAGGCGCCAAATTTCGGATAAGATCCGAGAGAAAAGAATCGATACACACTATCTCTTCCTCGATTTTAAAGCTACCTTCAACAGCACGATAAGGAACTGCAAAAAACTCATACAGCTATGTAAACTGGCCCTGGATAATACCAGAAGCGCAGCCAGAATTGAGAAGGACTTCTCTGAGCCGTTTAGTACTCAACGAGGTTTCAGACAGGATGACCCTTAATCATGTGATTTCTTCAATTTTATACTGCAGAAAATAATACGAGTTGCAGAGCGAAGAAAATGGGTCTGGTAGTGAACGAGGGCAAGACGAAATATCTCATGTCATCAAATAAACAGTTATCGCATTCGCGACTTGGCTACCACGTCACTGTTGACAGTCATAACTTCGAACTCGTAGATAATTTCGTCCATCTAGGAATCAGCATGAACGACACCAACAAGGTCAGCCTTGAAATCTAACGCAGAATAACTCTTGCCAACAGGTGCTACTTTGGACTGAGTAGGCAATTGAAAAGTAAAGTCCTCTCTCGACGAACCAAAACGAAATACTACAAGTCATTCATCATTCCGGTCCTGACATATGGTGCAGAAGCCTAGACGATATCAACATCCGATGCGTCGGCTTTAAAAGTTTTCGGGAGAGAAGTTTTGCGAAAGATTTATGATCCTTTGTGCGTTGGTACGAGCTATACGACAACATTGACATAGTTCAGCGAAACAAGGGGCAGCGGCTACGCTGGTTAGATCATGTCATTCGAATGGATGAAAGCGTTCCAGCCTTGAAGGTATTCGATAGAGTAGCCGCTGGTGGAAGCAGAGGAAGAGGAAGACCTCCACTTCGTTGGAAGGATCTGGTGGAGAGCAACCTGCTTTCACTTGGTATTTCCAACTGACGTCAAACAGTAAAGAGAAGGAATGAATGGCGCGCTATTGTTAATGTGGCTATAATCGCGTAAGCGATGCCTATGCCAAAGAAGAAGAAGAAGTTACAAAGCGCTAGGCGAAACTTTTTGAGTGTACACTAACTGGTTTTCAATAGCTTTATTTATATATGCTATTTTGCACTACAGCTGAGGGTTAGCATTGCGTACTATCATTCGGAAGGCCAGGCTTGTAGTCCCGGCTCGAACAACATCCAAAACAGTAGGTCCTTCCATTTGTTGGAACATATCAAGACGCACACCGTTAACTGGAAGACGAGCTCAACTGGAATCGCTATATATTGCAGATACATATTAAATAAATTTTATTTTAAAAATGCATATCTTAACAAATCCAATTTTCAACGAATGTTGATAGAATAGGATATGAGGAAGAAGATAACTGAGACTTTTCTTTTTTAATTCCTCTTAATTATTATTTTAATTTAATTTATGCTATTTTTTACAGTTTATGCTTATTGTTATATCTTAAATAATTTAATACCGATATAATGAGAACGTAAACCTTACTCGATTTAGCTATGGCCGTCTGTTTGAACGCAAACTAGAATCTCAGTTTTTTGAAATATTTCCATCAAACTTGGTACGTATATGTATTTTTGTAATGTATTGATCATTTGCGGGAACTGCCCAGATCAGTTTATTACACCATATAGCCTCATATTGCCAATTTGTTCAGATATTTTATTTATTTTTTTTTTCGGTCATATGAATACTAATGTCTTACTGAAAGAGTGTCGCTACCCAGAGTTTTAATACTTAAAAGCAGACAATGCGACTCATGCGAAGGAATCGGTTCAGAAAAATATAAGTAGCGTAAAGAAAATTTTATTAAAATTTTCTGGACACGTTCAAGCGGTTTTTATATGAAGAATGGTGCGGTCTCCTGATAAATAAAGCATAGTCGAGCTTTCTTCTTACCATAGGAACATAAAGAATCTTCAGTGTGTAGGGATAAATAAAGGAAATAAAGGAATGCGTAAGATTGTGGAACAGTATAATTAATACGATTAGAGAAACTCAATATGGTATCGAAAAAACACTTAGATCCTTAATTTCAGAAACCTAATCGCGAAGCCGAATGAGAACCCTTTTTGACATTCAACAATGGATGATTCCGGGTGCACCAAGGTCTACTTGAAAGCGCAACGGAATCACTCAGGTTTTTAATTACTGAGTAAATCTTGAGGTCATCAGCATAAAAAATAAATTTAGATGTAAGAAAACAGGATCTAATATCATTGATGAATAAGATAGACAGCTGCGAGCACAAGGAGCTGCCTTGAGGTACGGCCAATTTCGCTATAATAGATCGTGGTGAGTCATTGTCAAAAGCAACTGCAAAAAGTTGTTTGGATAGGTAAGATGTTATGCATTGAAGTAGAATGAAAACCCAAACCATATAATTTGGAAACTAGGACTCTGTGAGACACTCTATCAAAAGCTTTTGAAAAATCAGCATAAATTGTATCGACTTTATACCCTTCATTGAAAGCAGTAAGCCAGTCTTGTGTAAAAACTGCGAGATTCGATACTGTGATACCTTTGACAAAGCTATATTGATTGGTACAAATCAGACTACTCACCGAGAATAACATATTTTCTTTTATTTATTATTATACATAAATTATTTTATCTCAAATAGTTTAGAAGCAGTAGACAATTTTGAGATCGTCCTATAGTTTGATGAAGGAAAATCAGGACTACATTTCCAGAAGGCCTTGGGGTTACTTTTGCTATTGATTTCATATTTATTAATGTATTTATTAGTTAAGTAATTTATCGAAGCTGTTGAATTTATCTAAATAGAGTTTGTACCGACTGTAGTAGTAGTACGGATTAGCAGAATTTCTAAATTTTTGAAAAACTTAGATACCAAATTTTTTAGGTGGTTCAACTATTTGGTGTACCATGGTGGTAGCCAATGTTAAATTGGAATTGAATTCAAATTTTAAATATATTCCAATTAGTTATGGCTTTTGGTTTATTTATTGATTTGATTTAGTTAAGCCAGCATATCTTCATATTCATAAAGCTACAAACATATGTTATGTATGCAGGTCAAGTACATATTCTATAAGAATTCCATTATTAATTGAATTTGTTTTAATATTAACAAAAAAGTTTTTATGATATTAAAAATATTTTAATTATAAGTCAATCCTTAACTTTTACAATTAATTAATTATTTGCTAAAGATAGCAGATTATTGGGATCCAAAAGGTAATCCTCCATGCAAACATGTGTACAAATATATCTTTTGATTAAATACATACATACATATGTATGTATATAGTACTAAAGCTTTGCACAACTCGTATATTTTTAATGGCACTTCGTCGCCAGCCATATTGAAAAAAAAGTTAATTCGTTTATATATAAATACAATACAAATGTATGTTTATTTATGTTTTTCAAATCGATGGATATACTGCCGCATATTGTACTTGGTAATCTTTTTGAAGCTGTGATGGGTAGGCTTGACCAATGATATTTTAATGTGAATTGTCTATAAATAATTAAAACCAATGAAAACCTTAGAAAAAAATTAACATATGTATGTATACACATCCTCATGTTGGCAAAATAGAAGAGTAATTTGAAAAACCCTTTACAAGACAATTCGCAGCCACTTTATCGCTGGAAAAACCTCTTAAATTTCCATTTTATGAAGTGCCTTTTATTTTCATATTCTACGGGTATTGTATACATTTTAGTCAAGTATTTGGGTCTCTATTGATTTCTATCAACTTAGTGAATTGAGCAAATGGCCTCTGCCCGGAAGCGCTATGCGCCAAGGCAAACATTTACACAATCTTACAAATCCGAGTACGAACAAAATAAAATGTTGTAATTTATTCGAATTTTCCCTCGATTTAGATCCTCTTGTGTAAATGTAAATTATTTGTGCATATGTACATATGTAAGTATGTAAATTTGAGGTTACAAGTTGCCAATGATGATATAAAATATCCTGGTGTGTAAGTGCATTTGTACAGTTCGGTGTACATATCTACGCATTTGTGATGAGCTTGGAAAATATTTATTCGCGACCGGAACTCTTAACTTCTGGGCCCTTTGAGCCCCCATCTCGGAAAAAAATTAATTTTGAAAGTATCAATGCAAGAACGGCCTGATGGGTTCAGCAATATACTAATACGATTTCGGGCTACACTAACACGTAAAAGCAAGTTGGCCTGTTCGTTTTTCTCTTTTGAATTCATACAAATTGAAAGATAGTGCAGTTGAACGGGTTATCCGTTTTGATATATATTCTTATGGTCTAGTAGAGCGCACTATTCGCACTTTGTAAGAAATTTCAGTATAAATAACACTGTGACACAAAATGAAGGTTCATGTCTCCGTATTTGCTGAAACCATAGGCAAATGAAGGTGGTTTACACCTCCCATAACCACCTTCCATAACGCCGAAACGGATTTTCCCCTAAGATCTCTCGAAAATTGTCAAAATTTTATTTCAAAATGTGCGAATCGCTACAAATGTCTTAAATTGTCTGAAGTCAATGCTGCCCAGTGTTATTCCCGTAAGATAGGGTTTTAATGGTCGAAACACGGATTACTGTTGTCTCATCTCATATGTGTGCACATGCATACAATACATACGAGTACATTAATTCTTATCACGAAGGCGAAAACATGAAAACAAACACATTAAATGCTTACATACGAGGTGTGCTCAAACAAAAAGGTGAATTTTGATTTCTTTGGAAAAGTACTTATTTATTCATCGATATCTATTGTGACCCCTTCAAAGTAATCTCCCTCTTGTGTCCTCGAAGCACTTTTGAAATGCGCTTTTCGGCATGGCCATCAGCTCTTTCTTCGGTTCTGACTTGATATCATCAATTGTTGCAAAACGATTTCCTTTCGTTGAGATCTTTAGTTTTGGGGAATATGAAAAAGTTGCGTGGAGCCAAATCTGGTGAATACGATGGTTGAGGCATGATTACGGTTTTGTTTTTGGCCAAAAAATCACGAGAAGCATTGATGTGTGAGCTGGTGCACTATCGTGATGCAGAATCCACGATTTGTTATAATAACTTCCTTGTAATAACAGTGAGAAAAACCTTCACCTTTTCCTTTGAACACACCTCGTACATATGTATGTACGTATGTCAATGTCAACGTATATATGTAGGATTAATAGATTTTTCTTTTGAGGTGTAGCTTACCGGATGTAGCTTAACTCACCTCAGGATATGTGGTTTTCGGATAATTTATATGTACATAAAAAAAGATATGTACGTATTTACATATATATGTATACGAGTATTTGAACGTAGATAAACGCATGCAGATATAGTAAAAACAAGTGGAAACACTTCTGTGTGCAACCTATCTTCAAAAAGTCTTTTCGATAGAATAAATTTTTTTTTTTCGGTTTTTGTCTAGCATCGGTCTCTATGGGTCTCGAAGGCCGAAGTTGATTAACATTCTTTAAACATTAATTTTTGTGATTGAGCAGGAAAGTCGGACTCTTCTAAAAGCATTTTCTTCGGAGCGCTCCTAAATTGGAATTATTGGTATGACTCCTTTGCATACAGTCAGTGTCATAAATCTACAAGCAGCTAAAATAAAAAGTTTGTTTGAAAACATTTTTTAAACTAATAAATTTGAATTAAAAGTTTCTTATTCTTATACACAATTGAACGTAGATTGAAGATGTCAATTTTTTTCACAAGTTCGCCAAATAGACGAGATAACGGTGCTTTTATCCTTCGGGGTAGTATATGCTTATCCTTTGTCGTATCCAGAAATTATAAGTTGCCTGTGCCATTGCCACATTGTTCCAAAACTCATTTGGCATGTTTATATATTTTTACGATCTTGCTGAATCAACCTCGATGATTTCCCAAATCCTTCGGGTACGATCTCTGGATTGTTAAATAAATTTGCTTTATTTGTGAAGACTTAATTAATGTCCTTTTAATTATTCGGTAATTCACAATTCAATTACAATTTACGTTACTATTTGCAATCACTTGTATACAACTTTCACAATGTACTGTTTTTATTACTTTACTGTAATGTAATCTCCACGAGTTTAATTCCCAACTGATTACTCTTGCAGTCGAATGTCGTCCTTATATACTTGTTTGCTGCTTGAAAAACGAACCCCCTGGAATAATCGCGTCGGTTACGATAAACCTCTCGCTTACGATAAACCTCTCGCTTACGATAATCGTCGTTTACGATAATCGCCTCGCTTACGCTCTAGAACGTGCCAGTTGTCGGCTCCTCTCTTTCATCTGTCATTCGCTTCGCATTTTCGCCACACTGCCCTCCACCTAAGTCTGATCATCCCGATCAGACACATTCGCTGTTCCAAACGCAGCAAGCCTCTCTAGGTGGACCACTTTCATCTTGTTTCTCGGCCTCCCCACAGTTTGTATTCGATACACTACGTCGTTTAGTCGTTTGATTATCTTGTATGGACCTTCCCAATTGCATTGAAGTTTTGGGGACAAACCTCTCTTTCGTTGTGGATTGTACAGCAACACCAAATCTCCATTTTGGAAGCCTTCGGAGTTCATCGCCTTGTCATACCTAGCTTTCATTTTGTCACTCATAATTTGAGTTCGCTGCCTCACAAGAGCATGTATCTCTCTTAACTCTTCCTGGAGAACAGTAGACGCTTCCTTTCCAATTCTTCTCGCATCACCAGTTATTCCAAATTTTAAATCGCTGGGCAACCGAAGTTCACTACCAAACAGTATCCTGGCAGGTGTTTGACCTGTTGTTTCATGCACTGCGGACCGATATCCACTACTTTCCGCAAGTGCTCTTCCAGGGGCCGGTTGAATCGCTCTACCATGCCATCTGATTGAGGATGCAGGGCTGTCGTTCGTGTTTTCCGAATACCAAGTATCTGGCACATCTCTTGGAACACCGCCGCTTCAAAGTTTCTTCCTTGGTCTGAGTGCAATTCTATAGGCGCACCGTATCTGGTAACCCAATTGTGAGTGAATGCATCCGCAACTGTTTTCGCTTCCTGGTTTGGAATTGGGTAGACCTCAGGCCATTTACTAAAGTAGTCCATAACCACAAGAACGTATTTGTTTCCTTGTCTGCTCATAGGGAATGGACCGGCTACATCCATGGCAACCCGCTCAAATGGTGCACCTGAGTTATACTGCTTCATCTGCCCATGACTTCGTGACTTTGGCCCTTTAGCTGCAATGCACTCCGTGCAATTAGCAATCCACTCAGCGATCGATTGACGACAGCCAACCCAATAGAACCGCTGCTTGATCTTCTCCAGCGTTTTTGTAATGCCTAGGTGCCCTCCACTAGGACCATTATGGAATTCCTTAAGAACATCCGGAATTCTTAACCTCGGAACTACTATAAGCTTCCGAGAGCACTGGCCATCTTCACTTTCCCATACCTTATGCAAACAGCCAGATATCAATTTTAAACTGTTCCATTGTGCCCAGTATGCTCTCGCGATGGGACTTTCCGCTGCCATTTGTTCTTTACTTGGCCGTATATTCATTTCCAATACGTGCATTAATAATTCCAAGTCCGTATCTTCTTGCTGACATTTCCTTAAGTGACCTGCCTCCCACTCTTCTGCTGACGTAACTGTCATTAGCCGGACGTCTATTATGTCTTCCTTACCCTCTGCTTTTGAGCAATGCTTACATTCCAAACTACATGGTCGACGGGACATAGCGTCAGCATTTCCGTGCGTATTACCCTTGCGGTGCTCGATGGTGAAGTCATAACTTTGCAGCCTCTCAATCCACCGTGCAAGCTGCCCTTCGGGATTCTTGAACTGTAGTAGCCACTTCAGCGCTGCATGATCTGTTCTAACGCGGAAATGTTGACCATACAGATATTTGTGGAAGTGTTTAATGCAATCCACCAATGCTAATAGTTCCCTCCGCGTTACGCAGTAGTTCCGCTCTGGTTTCCCAATAGACCGGCTATAATAGGCAACTATCTTCTCCTACCCATCAAAGTACCCCTCCTATGCCATAACCACTAGCATCTGTGTCCAGAATAAATGTTGCACCTGGAACCGGGTACGCTAGCATAGGTGCAGTGCATAGCCGTTCTTCTAAAGCTTGGAAAGCCTCTTGTTCAGTTTTCCACTCGAAACATCTATTTTTCCTTGTGAGCTCATGGAGACTATGAGCTAAGCTGGCGAAATTCGGAACAAAGCGACGATAGTAAGTACACAGCCCAAGAAAACTTCTTAATTCATGCAAATTTCTGGGTTTCGGCCAACCCTTTACTGCTTTTATTTTTTCCTTCGCAGTACAAACGCCCTTCGTGGTTACATGATGACCTAAGTAATTCACCTCCTTCTTAAATAAAGAGCACTTCTTAGGACTTAGTTTAAGACCAGCGTCAGCTATTCTCTGGAAAATTTCTTCCAAATTACTCAGATGTTCATCGAAGCTTTTTCCCAATACGATGATGTCATCCAGATACACCAAACAAGTCTTCCAGTGTAGTCTTTTGAGCACATGGTCCATTAGTCTTTCAAAAGTGGCAGGAGCGTTGCATAACCCAAATGGCATTAGTGGAACGCTTCGAGGAGCTTGACGAATTGGTCTTGCGTCATCAGTATCAATGCAGTATTTCACTACGTTGGTCCTGCCTGGTTTGTTGCCGTCCTTGTCGAATATGTTGCAGTATTTACGGATCAGCTGGCTGGCCTTGTGCTTGTACTTGTCTTCCAACCCTTGCGTTCATGCATTTATATCTTCCTCCATGCCCTTGCTGCCAATAGAGTCGATTCTAGATGAATCGTTGCATTTGATGATGGCTTCTAGCTCTTGACATTGCCCTAATACAGTTCCACTAGGAATTTTTACTGGTGATCTGAAGTCACTTAATACTCTCACTGTGATGCGTCCATTCTTTTGTGTCTTAGCCAGGGTTTTACCAATAAGTACATCCGGTGTAGAATTTTGTGCTGCTTCGACAACCCACAATTTCTTTGTCCCACTATCTCCATTAATTTTCGCCCAAACAACTGCTTCTGACTTCGGTGGAATCAGTTCACTGCCTTCTAAGACCACTTGTTTGCTACTGTCTGTGAAATCATAGCCAATGTTTAGTGGTACCTCCATATTCTTATACTCCATAATTTTGTTATTCAAGTCGATCTTGATACCTTCATTCATCAAGAAGTCCACTCCTATGATTACCTCATCCACAATCCGTGCGACTATAAAACTCTGTAACACCGTCACATTTCCAATTGTTACCTCACATGTTACTTCTCCCACTACTTGGGTATCCTCACCAGTCGTCGTTTTCAATATTGCTCCAGGTAATGGTCTCACTTCTTTAGTGATCAGGTCAGTTCGAATGATGGAGTGTTATGCGCCCGTATCTGCTGTTAATATTCGCTCTCGTCCATCCACATATCCACCAATAGTAATGTTGCTCGTTTTTCTGCCAATTTGCGAGACGGAGATTATGGGGCATTCAATTTCAAGAGCCAGCATACGCCCTTTAGACTGGCGCGTTTTAGTTTAACGACTGAGAAGTTGATGGTTTATCTTCGTCAGCCTTCCGTTTTCGCTGTCCTTCTTGTATGCTGGAACCCGTTTTGCATTCGCGTGCGAAGTGACCAGGCTTTCCACATTTAAAACATTTGATTCCTGACACCAGAACGATTCATTCCTTCTAACGAATTCAGAGTTCTCAATATTTCGGTCATCACATCAGCTGTTTCAACTTCCACTTTATTGACTTTGTATGCTGGTCTGCTTATGAGTGCCGCCGTTTCACGTGTTTGAGCATACGCAAAAGTTTCAGCGAATGTCAACTTTGGATTCGCATATGTCTCTCGCTTGGTGTAAATGTCTTTTATTCCGCTGACGAATCTTTGTATTTTCACCCTTTCGAGATGCTCGCCCGCTGCATCTCCAATAGCTTAATGAGCCAATCTCTCGATTTCCGAAGCATATTCCCGTAGAGATTCGTTCGGTTTTCGGTCGCGCTTTTCTAACTCCATCTGGTAAATTTGTCTTCTGTGTTCGCTACCATACCGTCTTGCCAGGGCTCGCATCAATCCGTGGTAATCATTTCTCTTATAATCAGGTATAGTTTGCAAAAGTTCTGCCGCAGGAACTTCCAACGCAACGAATAGTGCAGCAGATTTTTCCTCCATGCTCCATTTATTGGTTTCAGCTGTCTTGGACTTGGAATGGAATTTTACCGTCAAAAGATGGTGTTTTTACCTTAGCAGAGTTCACTGAAGTGGTTGGACGATTTAACTGCAAATCCCGCACACGACCTTCCAATGCGTTGTTCACTTTGGTCTCAATTAGCTCCTCTATTTTGTCTTGTCGACCGTGCAATTCGTTGACTTTGCTCTCAATTAGATCCTGTCTTTCCTTAAGTTCTGCATCGTCTTTCTCCAGATTTTGCTGTATTTGCGCGATGGTTCCTCCTAAGGATGATATTTGCTCCCTCTGTTCAACCATTTGTGATGTAATGCTGTCATTCATTGCAGACATATTTTGTGAATTACGGGCATCCTGTGCATCCATCTTTTGTGACATGTTGGCACTGATTTGCGAAATTGCATTCAACAACATGTTCATGTCCATACCGGTAGATGTGCCAGGGGCATTTTCTTGAATCTTACCTGATGGCTGCTCCAACCCCTTCGCAGAATCAATTAGCTTCTTCTTTGTCAGTGCCCTTCAAGGATACATTTTCATCCTCGCGACGGAATTCGTACTGGTTCAAGTCGATACCTTCGACTTCCATTGCTTCTCGCAGTCTCGATTGCAGCACTGCCTTATTTCCAGTAGACAATCCTCGCGTTGCCAACTCCTTCTTGAGAAGAGGTATCGTCAAATCCTGAATCTTCACCATTTTTCACCACTTCTGACACCAATTGTTACGATCTTGCTGAATCAACCTCGATGATGTCCCAAATCCTTCGGGTATGATCTCTAGATTGTTAAATAAAATCGCCAACTTAATTTGCAGTCTCTTTATTTGTGAAGTCTTTATTTAATGTCCTTTTATTATTCAGTAATTCACAATTCAATTACAATTCACTTCACTATTTACAATTACTTGTATACAACTTTATCAATGTACTGTTTTTATTACTTTGCTGTAGTGTATTCACCAACGCGTTTACTTTACGACTGATTGCTTTTGTAGTCGTGTGTCGCCCTTATATACTTGTTTGCTGCTTTGGAACGAAACTCTGGAATAATCGCGTCGTTACGATAATCGTCTCGTTACAATAATCGTCTCGTTTTACGCTCTAGAACATGCCAGTTGTCGGCTCCTCTCTTTCATCTGTCATTCGCTTCGCATTTTCGCCACAATATTTCGCAAAGTCAATGCACTTATTTCGGTTAACAGGTGAAACTAGTTTTTTTCCGTGCTAATCTAGTATGCAAACCTGCCCGCTTCAAAATTCTCCGCGAAGTAACCATTTAAATACGCAAACCTTTCTTGTACAATACGTGCAATTGATGATGCTGTTAATCGCGGATTTTTCTTTACGGCATTCAATATTGACCGTCTTTCACGAAGCGTTAATTTCGGTGGGCGACCAGATCGCGGTTTTGATGTGATAATTCCCGTAGATTTGAAATTTTTTATTACGATATAGACTGAATTATGCGATCTTCCAATCAAAAGTGCAATTTCGCGATTTGAATTTCCTTCCTGCCAAAATTTTATGATAATATTCCTTTCGTCCACACTGATTTCCTTCGGATTGGACACCATTGTAAATCAAATCAAAAAATATTGTAGATAATTTTTTTTTATTAACAAGGTAAATACAATAAAGTATAAGCAAAAATTGGTGGAAATAAATTAAAACAAGAACAAATGCCGCTTTAAAACTGAGCGCTTGTACATTTTTAATCGCCGCTATTGTTACCTACAAAAATAAAAGTACTGCTATCTGTCTGTTTGGTGAATTCGAGCGAAAAAAAATGTTACGTCATCATTCTACTACATTCAATACTACCTAAGAAAAAGAAAATTTTACTTCTATAAATTTAAAAAAATTTTCAAAAAACTTTTTGTAATTAGTTGCTTGTAGACTTATGACGCTAACTATACACAGATAAATAATATTCTATTAATTTACCGTTAGTAGGAATTTGATTGTATAAATGTTCGATATTGGATGTATATAGAAATGAAAGGTTCAATGTCTTCATTTAACAAAGATCTTTATTGAACTGAACTGCTTACAAAAACTCTTCTTAGCTTAAAGCTTAACTTAAATTAAATACTAAGTTTGGTGAGAGTAGGAGAGAGTGAATGAATACAGGTTAGAGTGTGTGTTGTTACGTGTAAGTTCGTGGGAGGATGTATGGGTGTAGAGTGTGAGAAAGTATGTTAAGTGTGGGTGTGTTTAAATAAAATTTTAAATAAGAGTAAACATTAATTTAATTACTATATACGAGTAATACTAATAAACAATTAAGAGTGACATTAGAATAAGAATAAATGTATAAAGGATAATTATGTAAATATTTGTATATAACTACATATGCAAAATATTAAGGTTTGCTACATGAAGATCATACTGTGGCGAAAATGAGAAACAAATGTCAAATGAAAGGGAGATACCAATTCAACTGGCACATTCTAGAACGTGAATCGAGAATGTTCGTTATCCATCATTCCAGGCAATCGGTTAATATATAAGAGCGAAGCACAACTGGGGGCAATCAGTCGCATTGTGAGCTCGTTGGTGATAACTTTACTATATAGTGAAAATAGTAGACTGTGAGGATTGTAACATAAGTGATTGTAAATATTGAACCTTGTTATTTAATGAGTAATAAATGATCGATGAGTTAATTCTTTATAATTAAAAAAATGCAAGCATAGTTGCCGACTTTTATTTAATAATCCAGGGACTGGACTTGAAGGATATAAATTTCAAGTAAATCGAACCATAAATAGGTCAGTACCTGGTCCATTCCCGGTGCGAAAAATAGATGTTGGCAGATTCTCAAACCTACCCGATATGCACAAATACATAATTTTATAAAAATCAGTACGGCCGTTTCGGAGTAGTTTGGTAACAAACACATGACTGGACATTACTTTATACGAGTATAAGTGCCGTGCGTCTTAATATTTTCAACAGTTTATACTAAGCTGGCTCCGAAAGGCTGATGAAAATAAAGTCAGAAGTACACTTGGAGGGGTTGACATTCCATATCGAGGAACGACCGCAATGAGAAAAATTACCTCTACTTTTTATTTAAATTAATTTTCTATAATTTTCTGATGTTGGTCGGACCAAAACTCGTACTCTGGCCTTCGGAATGGTAGTATGCAATGCTAACCACTCGGCTATGTATGATGGCAACTTCCCATCTGTACGCCATCATTTATTATTTATAAATTGTTCTTAGCCTGAAAGAGCAAAGGTAAAGAAGCGAAAATGTAAAACAAAAATTGTATTTGATTTTTTTTACGCAGCAAATTTATTTTTTTTAAATTAGTTTTATAATTATGCTTTGTATTGGATGGGTAAAAATTTGTTTCGTTCAAAACGTTCCCAAAGAATATACCATTTTAGAAATTTACTTTATCGTGTCCAAACTCGAAATCGAAATAATATTTCCTCCTTTTTGTGATTATTGGGTATAAACATATGTATGTATGTATTTACATGCAAATAACATGGTGCTTGAAAAAAATATTTTTTAGTGTACTTTTTATGGTATTTTATTAGTTATTGGAAAATTTGGTCGTGAAATTATCGAGCAATTACTATGTGCTATTTGTACTACTATGTACTATTTGTAAAAATATACCATGATAGTACCCTGTAGCTCGGCACCATCGGAGAAGAGTTCACGATTTCACTATTTCTGAATCATTGGTACCAATTACCAACTTATTACTCTCATTGTTACATATTTGACTAACGATTTTAACATTACAATGTCCTACCGGGGGTGCGACGCCGCATTATCAAATAGGAAAACAACTAGTTCTGAAATTGTTAGTGAGCCGCTAATACAAAATCACAAGCGTTTTAGTATCATTATTTCCAAATTGCTAGCATTTGCATTAATATATATACATACATATGTATATGTATATAGAGGAGTTGAATTTTGAGAAGTTGAAGAGGGATATTAGGAGAAGGTTAATGCGGGAGTTTTCCTGGGGTTTGTCGCAACCGTTCTAGAGATATGACCATTTTAGTGAACATTGGTCGCTACCCATACAAAATACATGCAACAACAACAAATACATGTAAAATTCGAAAATACGCGTACATGTATGTGGTGTAGAAAGAGCGAGAAGTGGAGTGAAAAAATTGAAAATGAAAAAAAAATAAAAAAAAAATAAAAAAAATCTGTTTTAAGAATAAAAATTTTTCAATTAAAACAAATATTTTTACATTTCTCCATATAAAGCTGGCAGTTTACATTAGATATACTTAATTTTTTTTATAGGTTTAGCAAAGCACGCTGGGGTCCGCTAGTTCGTTATAAAAAACAGTGATTTTACAAAAACCTATAAATAATAAAATAAATGCTTTTTTAATGATAAATATGTATTTGTATTTAATTTATAATTTTTTTTATTTTTTTGCGTTGAAGAGCTTGGCACATCTGATCTCCTTCGATCCAGTATCTATCCCGTTATTAACTGATTTAAAAAATAAGCCAAAGCTACTAATTTGGTTTTACCAATAAGGGCGTCGAAAAATTTCGTAAATCCTTTTAGCGAATTTTTGCCCAACAACCCATCTAAATTTTATTTCATGACCAATTCATCACTAAATATATTTTGACTTCAGAACCATGGAAAAGTTAAGTCATAAATTTGACCTACAAATAAGTAAAGCAGTAATTATATTAAGTAAATCAATAAAGTATATATATGGTACAAATAAACAGAGTTTAATAAATAAATATATATAGATAAATTATTATATTAGTTATTGCTTACGTAGGCATTTTTCCCGATAACTTCAATATCCCCATTTACTTGAAATAATTATTCATTAGTTTTAATGGGAAATTAATCAATTAAAAAGAAATTAACAGAGTCCTTGGCACGCTCTCTTATAAGTATTGAATCAGCACCTTCTGTTCAGCCAACTACTCCAGCTGGACTTGGTATTGTGCTGGAACTTCAGCAATTTCCCTCTCCATCATATATATATACATATATATATATATCTATATATATATCTAAAAGAGAAAATTAATGTATTAAGAGTAGCTTTTACTTTACCTTCGAATAAAGCGTTTAATTAATCCATATCTCCACATGGTTTTCATCCATTCTCTTCTTCGAACTGCTTGTAGCATGTTTTCTTAACCTTTTTTGGGGTCTGACCTTCCATATCGCGCTTTCTAAATTGGTAGTAATGGAACTTTTTAGTTTATCCATAGTAATTTCTTCTTAGTTACTTATGTATTTCTGTCTTTATTTTTTATTTGTTAATAAATCAACTGTAAAGCATTGTTTTAATTGCAATATTTTTTAAGAAATATTATTTATGTTTATTGGTTTACATATATTTTATGTAATTTTTTTATTTTATTTTTTCTGTTGATTTTTTTCATATTCTGTATTCAGAGTTTTATATTTACATATTTCTTCATTTTTTGAATTTTCTGGGCTAACAGTTTAAGATATTTAGTAATATTTATTAAAATTAAAACAAAAAGCATTATGCGCATCTAATAAAGAGGAAGCATTAGTAAGTATTATAACATTCTTATATTCAAAGAGAATTACGAAAGCTTTACATTCAAAATCTGATGAAAAAAATTTTGCAATATCAGCTTCAGAATCTCCTATATCAATAGTATATATGCCCAGCTCAAGCAACTAGAATCAAATGGCGTCTGGTAAAAACTGTGGGTTTTGCCATATTTTCTACCTAGAAGTGAATAATCAGTTATTTCATGAAATATTCAGGTTAAGAGCTACTGAGGACTCCTTTAAAATAATTTATTACCTTTAAAATAGGTGTGAGAATGGTCAGGTGATGTTGAAAAGAGACATTCATAAATCATCTTTCGATATAGTTGCTGTAGGTTTTTTGATGGCTTTTTTTATCAGATTCATGAGGAACTGCAAGCAATTTTCAAAAGAGTAGTAAAATTGAACCACCTACATGTTTTACGGTTTCCTTTAAGCGCAAAAGACTATGAACGTTATAATAGACACTGTTTTCATCAATCAAAATTGGAGAATGTTCTACAAAATCATTGAGCATACATATATCTGGCAGTGTCTAAGTTTGAATTGCGTTGCTTGGGACAGTAAAAAAGCCTATAGGAGTAGAGCAATACAAGGAATGTTTAGTAACTATCCTCATTTATCTAACACTTCAGAGCTTTGATGCCTTTATACATATAATAAAAACTGCCCAAATTCTGTTGCTTTTCAACGTACTTAAACCTCAAAGGGCCTTAGGTTTCGTACGAACTCCTTTTCAATGTGACTTCTAAAAGAAACTGATTTTTAGAAATACATTTTCTTATTTAGAAGTGAAAATTTAAAAGAAATTTTCATAAAAATTTTCGCGTAACACCTTAATATATAAGATGCATGCAATCCGATGGAATATGACTGACCATTGAAATATTTAAATTTTTTAATTCGTTTTCATTTCTGATACATATGATGAACTATGATACCCAGGATATTTTCTGTTTAAATCCTGCTCATTAGTAATTAAATCTTTAAATGCAGTACTGTATGTCAAAACACCATCTATTTTCCAGCCTACCTGCGTAAATTTGGTACAACCATAAGGGGAGGTATGAGACGGAGTTCCAATAACAAAAACTCATGCGGGGCCATCGCAAA
Source organism: Neoceratitis asiatica (assembly GCA_030068015.2). Taxonomy (NCBI): domain Eukaryota; kingdom Metazoa; phylum Arthropoda; class Insecta; order Diptera; family Tephritidae; genus Neoceratitis; species Neoceratitis asiatica. The sequence continues at coordinate 31,106,340 of CM061526.1, forward strand.
CTATAGCCCTAATCTCTGTTTTGATGCTCTTATTTTCTAACATAAAAATGATTTTAAATATTCCTCACTGCTTTTAGGTTTCGACTTGTCAACAAATACACCAAAATTGGCAATTTATTTTTCGAGTAATGCGTTGTTGCATTCGAAACCATTAGGGGAATAACTAATTACCAGTAATGCGTGAAATCGTGAGTTGGCTCTGCGCTCTAGTAATCGCTTGACACCAGCCGAATTTCAGTGTAAACATCTTTAGAATATTTTTGTTATCAGCTGTGTTGTGAACTGTGAAATAAAAATTTTCTTCTTTTGTTTGGTACAAAAACACGCAATATGCCTGCAAAGGATGAAAAGGGTGCAATATTTTCATCTAAGTATGCCTATATATTATTAACCAGCAGGTATTGCGTACAAATAAGGAAATATGAAAAATTAATTTTCTTGAATAATGAGTTTGTGAACTACGAAGAAAACATAACGCAGACAACTTTTAATGAATCTATATATAAACTTTCCCACCTGAGATGTCAAATATATTGCATGTATACATATACATTTTAATGAATGTATGTATGTATGTGTGTTGACGGTGATATGAGTAACAGGTGATATTTGTGTAAAAAGTCCACGTCTCCATAAAGCAATAATTTTTGTCATTAGTAAACATGAATTCCTTTCCTTGTTGTTCTTGTAGCATAATGAAGCGAAATTTTGTTTACATAGTCAAACACTTAAGAACATGACTTTGTAATAAATTTCAAGTAAAAAATATTTTCATATTTACCCACATTAAGTTTGATAGACTGCCATTAAAGTGTGTATGATATGTACATATGTAGGCACATGGGTTTGCAACATAAACAACTTATTGTGGCAATTTAAAATAAATTTATGACAGAAAATGGGGATTATAAACTAAAAGAAATTTGGAGCACCATCTTCCTGCTGAGTTAAACTTTGAATAATCTTGCAACTTTTAGAAATATACTAAACGTTTTAGATCGAAGATATGCAAGCCGACAGATCTATAGGATCCCTACAGGCACTAGTTTGCATTGAAACCGATGGATATGGCTAAATTAACTAAACTCGTAATTCTGATACGATCGGTATAAATTGTGGTAGATCAGTCTCTTCTTCTGGCACTTATATACTTCAAATATACTTGACCAAAGTTATTTCATGTATATGGAGGACATGAAAACTCATTTTAAAACTAGTGCCACATCGATTCAGCGCCCTCTCTAAAGCTAATGAGTCATAGATTGCTAACATTTACCTATGATTTAGTAGAATATAATCAGAGGAAAGCGGTAAGGTAAACACCTCATACCTGGACAGATCGGTTGTATGGGGGCTAAATGTTATAGTAGTCTGATTTCAATGATTTTCAGAACCAATTTGCAATTCTTTATGTGTGTTTTTAAGGGTGTTTTTTTATAGAGGTATAGAACTTTAAGTTGCAATAAAACAACGATGGATTATTCGATTGACATGAATTTTATTTATCCGAAAGATAATCTTGTGGCATTACATTTTAAATATGATTTCTGGCATATGACCGCCACAGCTGGCGCGGATGCAGTCCAATCTGGACGTCCAATTTTCGATGACTTTTTCCAACATTTGTGGCCGTATATCGGCAATAACACGGCGAATGTTGTCTTCCAAATGGTCAAGCGTTTGTGGCTTATCCGCATAGACCAATGACTTTACATAGCCTCACAGAAATTGGTCTAGCGGTGTTAAATCACAAGATCTTGGAGGCCAATTCACAGGTCCAAAACGTGAAATCAGGCGGTCACCAAACGTGTCTTTCAATAAATCTATTGTGGCACGAGCTGTGTGACATGTTGCGATGCATTGTTGAACCCACATCTCCTGGACATCATGGTTATTCAATTCAGGAATGAAAAAGTTAGTAATCATGACTCTATACCGATCACCATTGACTGTAACGTTCTGGCCACCATCATTTTTGAAAAAGTACGGACCAATGATTCCACCAGCCCATAAAGCGCACCAAACAGTTAGCTTTTCTGGATGTAACGGTGTTTCAACATACACTTGAGGATTGCCGTAGCCATTCAACCAGAAGTGCGATTCATCGCTAAACGACGTAAAATGGACGTAGTGCGCGATACGTTTTCCGCACAGAACCATTATTTTCGAAATAAAATTGCACTATTTGCAAGCGTTGTTCAGGCGTGAGTCTATTTATCATGAATTGCCAAACCAAACTGAGAATAAATCACTTGACAGCTGTTAAATCGGTCGCCATCTTGAAAAGTAATGCCAATCTAAAGTTCTATACCTCTATAAAAAACACCCTTTATATATTAATACAAAAACATTCGAAATGAAGTATGCCCTAATGGGACTATTTCAATTTGTCAAATGGTGAAAGTTTACTGTGCAATAAATTTAATTTCAGAACTTGATGAAGCTAACTACGAAAATTTATTTTGATTTTTGACGCAATAAAGATTATTATAAATATAAAAATAAAAAAGCAATTAGAGTAAACATGCCTGTGCACATACCAGAGATGTACCTGGTGCCTGTTTTCTGCACTTCTAGTGTACTCTTCTCCTTACTTTGGATGTGTGTAGTACTAGCTCCAGTAAAAATGTTGTGTTTCCCTGCAAACAAAGTGAGTACACCATGCACGCGTGAAATATATACATCATCCGAACAATAGAGTAGTCCAAACCCAACCCTAATCCATATGAAAATATGGCCCAATTAACATTGTGGTGTCCTAGGGCTGGATCATATAATCCACATCTGCATAACATCCGAAATTAATTTTGAGCCTACTCCACAATATTACTGCATGGATTGCATTATGGAGCATTTAGGAAAAATTACATTCGAACATAATTTTTAGTTTCGAATACAACCCATTTTGGTGAAAAGTTAAATCATAATTATCATGATCATAATTATACATATGTAAGCCGATGGCAGATTGGCATATTAATGCGTTGCGTGACATTTCCAACTTTGCTAGCGAAGCGAAAGATGCCATTGGTATGACACTATGAGCAGTTTTCTATCCAATTTTTTCAAAATGCTAAAATCTATGTGATTAAGTAATTATTGAACTTGTTTTGAAATTTAATAAATTAAATAAATAAGTTAAAATTAAGTAAATAAACGGAAATTAAAATCATTAAAAAATTGGCGCTGCGTTGACGGTTGCGTTGTTTATGAGGGAAATTTCGTAGAATTGCATCTATTCATCTTGAACGTCAAAGTCAATCACGCAACGCGTAGTATGCCCAGAAATTTTACACGTTGGAAGAAGAGATGCAAAAGTAAATAATAAAAAAAGAACAACTAGAAACATGCGCATAGTGTGGTAAATTCTTGTCTCTGATTATGAAAACTTATGTTTTTCTGAGCTAAAAAATAAATAAAAGACGTAGAAATTGATATAAAAAATTAATCAAAATATTTACATAATTTGCTTTATGGACTTGTTCAAATGCGTTTGAAAATTAGTCTTTTTCTGTTATGTTAAATATATCGAAATATGTAGTTGCAGGTAACCAATTTTAAGAACAAATAAATGAAGTTTTTATCACATAAGAAGAGAAACAAATGTTATTCAAAACAAATTTGGACAACAAAAATTGCTATGAGTCATCTATTGCAACATTTATTCACTTGGCAAGATTAATTCATACTCACTCAAGTGAGTAGCCCATGAAAGAGATGGATCTTTATTTTCCTTACTGAGACTATTGTCAATGTCGTCTATAAATGTATATAAATTTCTGATAACAAACTTTACCTTCCTGTGATTTTGAAGCTTTATCAAGAAGTTCAGCCACAATTGATTTTATGTTACGACGTTCAACCCGATTAGAATGTTCTCAATCTTCCTTCTCCGGGTTATATTTAGAAAGCGATGCCTTCCTAAATCAAGGGTGACTAGAGACGAAATCCTCCCAAAATATATGTATGTATGTAGATCAATGCGTTCATCGATTATTTTTTTGATGCTGGTAACAAAGTCAAATGAAGAAACTTTGATGAGATAGCATGAAAAAAGGCAGGATGCCAGAAAAAGTCCGCGAATTAGCTGACGAAATCAGTCAGAGCGGAAATGTGTGGAATTAAATTCGTTCTCGAAAATTAATCTTTTTATTTAAGTGTAAAATCAGTGTGTCCGTTAGTAATAAACCAGAATAACTTTAAATATAATTGAAAATTTTTTAAATGTGCTTTTTTAATTGTATACATTAGAAAACTCTCAAAGGTACCCTGCAAACAATGCGAGTATTCCATGTCCGCATTAAATATACATATACTCCACGCGGACAATAAAGTAATCCAAAACCGAGCACAATCCATACAAAATATATCGTTAAATTAACATTGTGATGTTCCTTTGGCTGGACCATACAATCCACCTCTACATAACTGTTATAATATCTACTTGTTTATATCATACTGTACGAATCAAACTTATTGTAATCAAGTTATATTTGCTAAGCGCCTGCTAAACGCCAACTGAATTTATGTAATACTTTTAGTCTGAATAAATTTGTGTGTCCGAACGAAATCTTTGCCTACAATAACATCCGAGTACTCCATGGAATAGCCGCATGGGATAATATTAGGGAGTATTTGCGAAAAATTACATTTGATCGTGCTTTTTAGTTTCGAATAAAATTCGCTTTGGTGAAAAATTAGTAGAGCATAATATTTTTTATATAAATTTTTATTAATATCAATAGATTATTTTTTCTACTTATTTGCATTGAAATAATAGTAAATTGAGCACGCCTTTTTTGTGCCAGCAAAGTTCACCATACAATAGTTCACAAAGAGGAGTGATCCACAAATGTTTGCAGGGTAAGAAGGTGGGTGCCAGGATGCGGAGATAGACAAAGATATTTCATTTTCCCCAATTAGGAGCGGTTGAAGTTAGTAAGTAGCTTTAAATAAATATGTAAAATGTGATAATTTTGTAACGATTTTCGCTAAAAGATTTATGTGCTCATCAATGTTGTCACTGATGAGTTCTCCATTCGGCTGAACTATGCCAGAAATGTGCGCTTCGCTCTTATATACACTACCCTGTGCTCGCATATAGGCCTAGAAAGCATGTCTCTTAGTACTTACATATATATCCTAAGATTTTCACACACAAGCCGAGTTATATATTGGCTCGAGCGATGAGCTTCAGTGGCTAAAGTGCAGGAGAAAATAGGGAATTCGGAAAGGGTAGTGGAGAAGAAGAGTCGGTTTTTAGGGAAAGATATCCAAACAAATTTTAGTTTAAGTGCAGGTCTCCTAATAGAAGCAAAGTTAATAGAGGAAAGAAACAGGTTAAAGATTAGATTGGAAGAAAAATGTAGAGAAATAAGCTATGTATCTCAAGTACAAGTTAAAAGAGTTATCAAATAAATTAAAAAAGCTTAGGATAGAAAAAAGGGATAAAGGTGAAACTTCGAAAATTTTCCTCCTGGAATAGACCCAATTATAAATAGAACTCTGAAAAATATTAGTATTGTAGATATTGCAGTTGTTTTAAAGTAATAGCTTTAGGTGTCCCAAAGAGAGAAATCTTGATGAGTTTGTTTCGGGCTGATCCCGTGGTTCATGTAATAGCAATAATAGTATTAAATGCTTAAAGTTTTGAAGTCGAGGTTTTAGTTAGGACAAAAATTTCATGTCAATTTCATGTGACTAAGTGGCACTTAAGAGTCACAAGCAATATCTGCCGAATTTTCACAATAACCCAATTTCAAAATATAGGCCTTAACTTTGCCTTTTTTTTGTGATCAGGTATAAAAGTTTCTCAACTTTGGTAGAGTTCTAGGAATTTCAGAAAACAATCCTCATTTTGAGGTTAATTTAAGGATATATTTTTTATGGTGGTTCCCACTTGGTGAAAAATACCAGACATTGTCTCGAAAATCAAAAGAAAGTCAGTTTTAACTAACGGTCCATAAGATGGTTCGATATAGCTAATTTTTATGAAAAGGACTTCCATAATACAATTCGTTATGCGCCAAATCTTATAGATGCACATATTTCACCCAATAATTTTCAGAAAATGACAAATTAGGTGGACGAAGTGTAGGGATAACACCATACATGTGTAATTAGTTGAAAAAATCTGGGAGATTCCGGTACAAAATTTAATTTCGTTGATTTTCAGTGTCAATATAAACTTGAATTCACGTCTGTTTAATATAAAATTTTACGCTTCCGGAGCAAATGAACAAATCGATTGTATGGGGTATGATATAGTCTTTCGATTTCGTTTATTTTCAGTACCAATATTACATTAAGTTACTTGTATATAATACCACGGTTCTAGATGCTTGCTTGTTTGAGTTTTGAACAAAGAAATGTGCAATTCATAATGCATGTGTAGAATACCAAATTTCATGTTTTTAGATATTTTTTTTTACTTATTTGTAATCCGAAATTTCAAATCTGAAAAATCGATCTTATGTATGCTATAGTAGTTTGATCTTGTCGATTCTCACAAATGATAATTTAAATGCATAATTGCATCTACCTGCCAAGTTTGGTTGAAATATCTCAAAAACTGAGGGAGTAGCTTGCGTTTAAAGAGACGAACGTGCATTGTGAAATCAACTCAGCTCGTCATTCTGATGCGATCGGTATGAATTTGTGGGCCCATCTTTTCTACTTCTGGTACTTACATACTCTGAACCGAAGTTAATATACTATTTCATGTACATAAAAGGTATAAATATACGAGTTTGAAAATAAATTTGAATTAACTGAAAAAAAATTCAACTTCAGCGTTTTGGGTTCTAAATGAACACTTTCAGTTCGAGTAATTATTTTAAAAGGCCATTTGCATTCAAAATACAAATTTGAGTTGTAGTGTCGCTGGTCTTTGTTGTAGTAGGCGGTGAGTAGATTCATCATGGTTGCGATTTGCAGCATTACTCTATGCAGTAAATTAATAATTTCTCTAATTTCGTTTGTGCTTTGGGGTTTGGGTCGATGCTTTGTTGATTATCTTTATTGATGATCTTTGGAAGCCCTTTGAGTAAGGGCATCTGGGGTTGACCAAAGATAGTTTTTAGAGTACTTGCTTTGGCTGAACTTCGACTTCATGACCAATAAAGTTGGGTACGACTTCTTTTTTTTTTAGATATTTGGGTTTTAAAAGGATTTATAAATTGAGCCTTTGCACTTAGCTGATTCGCTTCCTTTACATAATCACATTTGATATCATTAGATTTGCGCTTTCGTTGACATTCTGCCGATAAATGATTTCCAGTGCATCTTATTCATACAGGTTTTCTACGACTGCAGGCTTTTGCGTGAAAATACTGTAGACAGTTTCTACCTTAGAGTCTTTCACAATGTGGTTGAAGGGGCTCAAATGTAGTTTTTGAGTATATCAGGGTTTTTCTTTTATAAACGTCAGAGTTGTTAGAGCTCGAGGTGAGTTCTGTTATGAATATAGACAATAACTTTTTCGTTACTTCGTGTTTTAAATTCCATAAATTAGTTACTAAGTGTCCGGGAGTTTTGAGGTTATTATTAATTTCTAGTGAGTCAATAGCTGGGTGAATGTTGTTCAGAACAACTTTAAAATACTTTTACTTCACCTCCATGAAGCTTGCGTTCATATCTATATGGAAGAACTGGGAGAATAAACTATAAATTTGTAAGAAATAGTTTTTAACATATTTTTAGAAACTTCCCTTAACAAATTCCCATAAATAAGTGTCAAAAAAGTTGACACGGAACATCTTTCAATCGTAGTATTTTCCGACGCATGGAAAGTCAACCTATGCAATCCTTGTACCATAGTATTTTCTATACTAAGAGAATACCCCTAATATTTTTCTAAATTTTTTCTCATTTTCTTTATGACTGTTTTTATAATCTATTAAATGTAAATATGTATGTATTTAAAATGAATGCTGTATTTCTAACTGCGTACTTTGCATTCTATAATTAAATTTGCACGTAGTGGTAACATTCTAAGCAGAAAACCACTAACATAAATGCATATACATACAATCAAGTTCCGTCTTCTAAGGGTTAATCCTAAGTCAGCGTCTTTAGTTCACTTTTATATCCGTCTGTAGCTGAGCAGTTTTAACCGCGTGATAACTTTCCACGTTTGGGAACTCAATCCCTCCGTTATTTAGGCATGCATCTACTATGTAATTCAGTCTGAATACTTCTTTTAATATAACAAAAGGCCAGCTGACGCTGCTGTCTAGTGACTACTGTAGTTGGATTGGAGCAAATTCATCAGGTCCTGAACCTTTGTATGGCTTATCGGTACTAATTGCCCTCTACCTCATGGATCCGCTGACCTACATACGGATACATAAAGAAATATGATTTTTATAAGAAGGCAGAGGATTTCTTCTGCAGATACTATTAATATTCCGTCGGACCTGTAAACCCAACACGGCGCAGAGCGATAGCTCTTTTCTACTTTCCACTCTCCTCTGAAGCTGTGTCCATATTACTGAAAGTCTTTCCGAGCGATCTTTGCATTTCTTAGAACTTTTTTTTTGTAATTTAAGTCTTGAGAGAGAATTCTCTGGGGAACAGTGTAAACAGACAGACAGGAACGCCTAGATTAACACAGATCACTTTTCTGATTTTTTGGGTTCAAATTTTGGCGAGCCTTTTCTGTTTATGACTGATATACAAATTTTGAGTTTACTCATACTACGCACCAAAAGTACTTGAACAGCTACTAATGGCTGACTCCCCATCATTGCTTGGTTAATTTAATGGCTGGAAAATAAAGAGAAATAATGGTGCGTACTAACTCTGATTAAAGCACTGCAGACATTAATACAAATGTACCATTTTCCTTACCAAATTTTTATGTACGATGAAGTCGAGAGAAAAGCAGGTTGCAATTCTGCATTTGTTAATATTTAAAAATTTCTTTGCTTTTGGGTTTTACTCGCTGACTAGTAAGTGATCAAAATTAAGTAAAATGAAAAAGTAAAAGAGGATGTAGCAAAGGTAGATAACAGGATTGTGCGTTCGTGCAAAAGGCATTTCTCAGATTTAAAAGCGAAAATTAAATGCAATTGCACGCGAGCAACAAAATTTTATAATGAACATGGTGAATGTTGTAATGTTGTCGGAAACAGTTGGACGTTCTTAAGCTTGCTTCAGTTAAAATGTCATTTAACGAAGGAGTTTAAATATTTTCGCGTCCTGTTTAAACTGCATTAAAAAAAATAAATAAAATAAAAAATAAAAAAATAAAAATATACCGTTAACTACAAACGATGTATGTTTCGGTTCCGAATTCTTAGCTGGGAAAAAGGGTATTGTTCCAGCTACTCATCATACTGTTCATGCACAGGACATGCCCCTTTCCGTTAGAGCTTTTAATTTTTTAACAAGTAACATGTATGTACTATACATATGTATTTCCATAGTGGCAAGCTCACTTTATCACGAGAAAATAAAATAAGCGTAGAATGTGAAAAAATTTCTTGCAATTTGCATAGGAAATGGCAAGATTTCAAATGGATACAAAAAGCAGGTTTGCTCTAATATTTTCTTTATAAACTGCAATAAGCAACAAAAGCAACTTGTTGTGCGAATAATATGAATGTCACTGTAGATAGCGAGTTATACTGGGCAACTGCCAGATTAAGCAATTGGAGGAAAGTGTTCTTTGACATATGGTTCCAGCAGATCACGACTTCCGATCTTAGGTGAAGTATCTTCTTGTTAGCCAACAAACATCCGTTTGGAGGCCAGCTAAAGTGAGATGGCGAATCCTCCGCGGTTTGTGGTTTGGGACCCATCGCATGTAAATCCTGCCGCAATGACAAATCGAAAAATATCTTGTATGAGAGACCACTGCAAACATAATAAGGCTCACGTGGGGCATAATCAAGGGCATGCACCTGGAATGTCCGGTCCCTTAATTAGGAAGGTACCGCTGCACAGCTGGTTGATATCGTCATGCAACTAAAAGCGGACATTACCGCCATCAAAGATGTGCGATGGACGGAAGAAGGAACAAAGAAAGCTTGTGAAAGCTACTACAGCGTTCATATAAAGAGGTGCAAATTTGATTTGGGATTTGTGGTAGGAGACAGGCTCCGTCGCCTAGTCCTGACATTCACCCCGGTGGATAAACTCTCAGCCACAATTCGCATCAAAAGCGAAGAAGAAAGATAATGTGACCAAAAATGCTTTCTATGAGCGCCTGGAACGTACCTATAGGCGCTAGGCCCGCCGCGATATAAAAATCGAGCTTGGAGATTCCAATGAGGGGGTGGGTAAATAAAGTATAATATATATATAACAGTCGGAAAATTCAGTCTTCACGACGAAATATCCCCACGGGCTGAGGCTTTTCAACTTCGTCCGAAATATGGTTATCTGTAGTACCATATTGCAATAGAAAATACATGAAGCTCTATGGTTGTCTGCGTATTGAAACCAAACCAACCAAATCCATCCTGCCGTGATGGCCCCTCAAAAAGCACAAGGAAGGTTCGATTGGTGTGATGGCATATTATTTATTTATTGTAATTTTAGAAGAAATGCATATTTAGTTGATGAATATTGGAACGAGTTCCCTTCGTCGAATGTTTTCTGTTTGTAGATTTCCATGTTTTTAAGCACATTCAGGCGTCGGCCTTTTTTCTGGATATGAAGTACTTTGATAGTTCTATTGATGTTTGCTGGGGAACAATTATTTTCGACCATGTGATTAGCAAAGTTAGATTCTGGTGTAACGGTAGGTATTTGTTTCTTTTTATTGAAGTCTCTTAAAAAAAAAAAGAAACGAATACCTGCCGTTACACCAGAATCTAACTTTGCTAATCACATGGTCGAAAATAATTGTTCCCCAGCAAACATCAATAGAACTATCAAAGTACTTCATGTCCACAAAAAATGCCGACGCCTGAATGTGCTTGAAAACATGGAAATCTACAAACAGAAAACATTCGATGGAAGAATAATAAACGAGCAACAAACACTAATTCGGACGAAATATTTGAACCTTTAAAACTGATCTACAAAAAACAACACAAAGATTCAGGTACACCGAACAAAGCAGGAAGCATAACAATAAACAAACAGAACCAGCCAGGAAACAGCATAAAGCAATATACCAAAATTACCGACTTCTACCCGGCTCAAGGTACCACACCAGCCGTCAAACTATGAAGCCAAAAAACATCCGCAGGTATACACAAAAACAACCCTTATACACGAGAGCTAACACCACACACACACATACATGGATACTGCATTACAACAGCAGGTACCTAATGTAATAACGGAAATTCACTATAAATACCAGACGAAGTATAATGACAGATCAGAACGATCAACGACACTGAAGATGGCAGAACGCCGAAACCGGTTTGTCTCCAAACCAAATTTGACAAGGGACAACGGGAACTCGATCCAATATTCATCAACTTTTCACCCTGTCGGAGAATCAACTGAACAAAACCAAGCACATTTAGTAGTTATTTTTATAAAAAATTTCATACTCTACACCATAGTGCTGAGTTGTATCCTCAAACATAAGTGCATATGTACATAGATATGTACATTTATGCGCAAAATTTATACTTACATATTTATGTGCAAAATGAATATAACGGTACAACATTTTGCGAATTGTTCAAATTAAGCGACGAAATTTAATCAGGCCAACCTTGGCTGAAAGCATTCTAACATAGGACAATAAGCAAAAGGGAAACTTTATAATTCGTCGTCGTCCAACCGCTAAACGCCTTGCCACCCGCACTTATTTCCGGCTCGCAGCAGCAATGAACAGTTATTTTAATGGTCATTAATAAATGGGTGAAGGGTTTAACAGCCAAGACAGTTGCGTTCGACAAATTAACGTTGTAATTTGGCGTACATTGTTTTATTATATTGTTTGGAAATTCCGACTTCTCAGTTTTTGCGTTAATAAGTTTTGTTGTTTGCTCTACAATTCCTCCTATATTTCTAAGTTTCTCGCAACACAAGTGTTGAATTATTTAAACATGGCTCGGTTTTGGTCGATTTAAATTAAAGTTTAATATGGCCTGAACATACATTTACATACATACATATGCATGTACATATATATGTAAGTACAAAATAGAAAAACGCTAACAATGGAACTTACACTTTCAATTGAGATTGCTCGCAAATTTTAACAATTAACTTTACTAAAATTAGGTGAGTTATATTCCTGTGAACATTGGCCACTCTCTTAACTGTCAAAGGTGCATAAGCCACAAACAATAAATTCTGCGGTAAAAGTGGCTTTGTGCGCCCAAAAAAAGCATAAGATTGTAACAGTAAAGCCGATGGCAGCTAGAACTTTACTGCGTTGCGTGACAGTTTGAACTTTGTCAGCAAAGCGAAAAACGTCAATGTTATGACATAAAGAAAAAAATTTTATTCAATATTTTTCCTTCAAAAAGCTAAAAATTTGTCATATTATGTAAGTATTTAACTTGTTTTGAAGTTTTCTTTCCAAATTCTAGGGAATTCGCATTAAATTGAAGCAGATGAATTGAAAATAAAATCATGGAGATGAGATATGGCCATTAGATGTCAAAGTCAATCTGCCACGCAACGTGGCGAAAAAGTCATATTTGCCATCTGTTTAACTCACAGTTCTTTAAAATTTTGGTGTTTGATGCGCTAGGTTATAGATTTACATCAAAAATAGTCGAACATATTTTAAATTGTCACATTGTCCTTTGGAGGTTAAAACTCGATATATTGTACATACATGCATTAGATAGGTAGGCACGAGGGACTGTCAAAGTGTGAATAGCGGCACACATTGGTCGAGTTAGTTCCATGTTGATATCAGGATTTCTGACTGTCCATATACGAGGCTTTCACAATAGTAAGTTGATAAAGTTAATAAAATAGCAACTAGTGTGTTTCTATGGGCACCACTAATAAATAATAAGTCAGTCCCATGATCATTAATACGATAATATAAATATAATATAATATAAAGTGTGTCGTCATCAACACTTAACGACGACGACTTGTCAAAATCGGTTTTGCCATAATTTGTATCGATTACTATTGACAGCTGTTGATACAAATTTGGTATGGCTTAATTCGCCGTCGCCTTTAAAGGGATATTTTAGTCTAAAACGTTGCATATTTTTAAAGTTTAAATATTAAAAAATATGTCTGTAAGAGGACTTTTCAAAATTTAAATTATTTTCGGAGATACAGGTATATTTCTGGCGCGGCATGCATACCGGCTCGGCCTTTACGCGAAACTTTAGACGCGTTTTTCTCAAAACTGTGTTTTTCAAAATGATTTCTCAAGTACTACCTATTTACTTGAAATTTTTGGAGAGACATCTTTATAGACTGTTCAATATCTGGAACTACGCTCATCCGCAAATTTCAAGTTTTACTATTTTAAAAAAATTCGAAAAGTCATAAAAAGGTTAAATATATTTAAATAAATTTACAATTATTTTTTTTGACTTTTACAGACATTGCGACATTTTCCGAGATTGATAATCTTTTTATCAGATTGCTAGAAGGGCGGAAACCGTGGGTATGGTTACGTGAGAATTTTTCACGACACCCCACTTCGTCAGATGTTAATTCGTGGAAATAATTATTTTTAATTTTTTTTTGTATTTCTCTCAGTTTAATAAATAACTTATAAAAAGATGGATAAAATATTGATTACTTTCTTTTTACGGAGCTTTAAATATTACCTAAAATTCGTCCCTAAAGACTAGAATGCCTCCTCAAACTATTTAGTACGTAATTTCTGCTGACTCTGAATTTACTAAGGACAAATATATAGAATTTCCTTTTTTCCTGAGACGTTTCTAGAAAATAGCGTGAGCATCGTATCTTTCTTTCAAAATTTCTCTAGCATGGCTAATGTGACCAATTAAAGAGGGCTAGTCCAAAGTGACAGCGTTTTTATAACTTATATTATATGAACTATGTTCTAGAAACCGTAATTTGACGCCAATGTTGTAATTTTCTACATGAAAGTTTTAAATTTTGCTTAATTTATTCCAGGTAAAATTCACACGCGGTTTTGTTGAGTTGAAAATAGTCTTCTAAAATCTAAATTGAAAAAACCTTAAACTGAAATAAATCAAAATTCTTTATCCACATATTTTAATTGCAACGCTTACATAGATACGCAAACTAAATACTTATGTATATCAGGATTCTGGTTTATAATCTGCTACGTCTCTTTACGGAAATTTCCTTTTTGCTCTTTTCGTCGCTTAAGCTTGATAAAGCGATAAAAAGAAATGCCCTCACAAAAGTATTCAATTGAAGCAAGCTCACAACTCCGAAAAAAGAAAATTTTGTTTACAAATTGCAAATAAAATCAATCGGCAGTTGCAGAAATGCCAAGTGACATTATTTTGAGCGATAAACTGTTAACATCGTCTCAGTATGTATGTTACTGTAGAGTAGTAGTTTGTGTCGATGCAGTTGACGAATCATAATAGGAAGGTTATTCTCATTTCCACTGAATTTTAAAATTTGTATAGTAAACATTTGTTCTTTGAACTCAAGCAACCCGCTTGTTCTTTTTTGAGTGTAGTAACATTTTTACTGATATACAAATTTGCCCAACTGGTAATCTGTGGAATGAAGCTTTAACCGTAAAATTCTGTGATTTTAGCTGTAAAAGACTATTATTTTTATATATTATCTAGGTATATACTTTGCCGTAGTGCTGCACTAAGATTTTTTTAGCTTTGTACACGCAACAAATACATCACAAGGGATATATGTACATATGAATATATAAGTATATATTTAAATGCAGATGTAGAAATTTTAATTTCTTTTTAATACGAGTAAAATTTAAGCAAAAATTTGCACACTTTCATATTTTTATTCACCGTGAATATGACTCCAATGCACTCTCTTCTTCTTCTTTGATGTGGGCACCGCTTACGCGATAATAGTCGAATCTTTAAAAGCGCGCCTTTCGTTTCTTCTTTTAGCTGTTCGGATTTAATTGGAGACAGCAAGTGAAGCCAGGTTTTCCCACCAGATAACTCCATAAAATTAAGGTCTTCCTCTTCCTTCACTTCCGCCAACGCAAATTACATTGTACAGCAATACAAGTTTTGTTTTGCATTAGTGTCAATGTATGTATTACATAGAAAATCGCCCTGCCAACCACGACTAACCACTTTCACCCACCCATTCACACATTTTTATCTTCTCACGAACACATTTACAAATTTTGTGATCGAATAGAGAAATAAATTTCCTTAACTTAGTCCTGCTAGAACAGCGAATCTAATAATAATTTGTATTCTATTAAGAACTGCGTGTGTTAGAGAAAGCAAAGAATAAACATAGGATTTTTCAAAGTTCTCATATGAAGCGAATTCATTCTCACAGTCATGGTTGCCGTTCGACTGTCATGTACCAATTTAATTGTTAATATGGTGTATTTAGTAAACATCTGTTAATATAAAATTTTAAAGACTTATCACTGTTTCTTAATTACTCTAGCAAAAAAACTGAAGAATTTTTCTACGAATAATTGCAGTATTTTAAAATCGAATTTTCTCGACTTAGTTTCATATAATTTTGTATATAATATTATATGAATCTCACAAATCCAAATAAACTTACTATTTTAAATGTAGAATTAGATATTGTGGCGGATATGCGAAGCGAATGGCAGATAAAAGAGAAAAGCCGATAACTGAAATTATCTAGAGAGTGAATCGAGAACATAGCGACTGCCGCTCTTTTTATACCTGAGGATGACCAAAACATTCTGTTCACGCGCTCAAGAATAAGCTGAACAAAACGTAATAATTTTGGTGCATTTTTGATGCGTGAGTGACAACAGTAATCACAGCAATCTTGAAAATTCACATGAAATGGTATTACTTCAGGCGAATACATACCAATGTGCTGTACTGAAGTAAGCGGTAAGAAATTGAACGAAATTATTAAAATTATTTAAATTATTAATATCATTTTCATTTCAGGTTTCCCAGGCGCTCCAAATTCATAGAGAAGCCAGCACAAGTAAGTACTATTATAAAAACTGTGATCTTAATGGCAATAATTTATGCTTATATACAATTATTCATTCATTTCAGATTTGCTTACTGCAGAATTCGAGGATTTTCAATTACGCGTATACAGTGAGTAGTTGTTTTTAAAAATTATTATTATGTGACGCTGATAATGAGAACAGTGGCTTTTGTTTAAATAATACGATGTGTATTTTTTTCAAAACAGTTTAAATAGTTTAAAAGTTATTAATATTTAAAGTTGTACTTTTTCATATATATGTACAGGGAGTCCTCCTGTATATTGCTAACAAACGAACTACAAATGCTTGGCTTTATCGTGCTTCGTGAAATAATCTATAAAATAACAATAAATACGCAAGCAAATTATATAAATAAAAAGTGTTGCGTGAATATACTATGCAAGTCAAAATCGGTGTTGATATGGCCCAGAGCCTTTTTTTTAAAGCACAGTAACTATCAATGAAATACACATCAATTACACTTATTTTGGAAAGAAACCCCAAACATTTTGAGTAATTTTAAACAAAAGCCGCTGCTATTCATAATTACTAAATTTATTTCCACGTAAATAAGTGCACTGTGTAAGCAAATTTAAAGTAAAAAGTGCAAGTTTCTTGGTATAATACACTCCTTTTTTCAGTGTTGAAATAAATTTTAATATATATCAAAATAAAGATAATACGATTATCTTTCTTTTGGTTATGAAATTGTAAAATTGTAAGAACTTTTTCTTACAAAATTTTTCAGTTTTCAAATTCCTATAACCAAATTTTACGCTGTAACTAAATTATTAATTTCTATTATTATTATTTTATGATTTTTTAATGTTACATTATTTTCTAATATCTCATTTTTTATATTTTCAGATCATGTTTGCGGAATTTAGAATTTGAGTTAATTTAAAATTTCGATATTGTAATTTTTTAATACAAATAATTAGTTATAATAATAAATTGTAAAATTTTAGATATAAATCGATTAAAATATATAATTGTTAATTAGATATTTAAATATATGTAATCACATTTTTAAAATAAATAAATTTATAAAAATTTTTTTTTTAATAGCAAACAACTGTTTTTAATTTTAAATATGGGAGCGAATTATATGTAAGTATGAATTCACCTTTAAAAAAATGCAACCCTGTGTCCATCTGACGATAGAAATTAGAAAAGGACAGTTATATGTTTTCTTTATGGGTGAAACAGGACAGCAAGATCACATGTACACGGAAAAAGTGGGTAAAATCTGCACTCTCTTTAATAAAATGCCTATGCTGTTCCCCAGTTTTTTATCCACTATTCAGCAAATGCTTGTTCAAATTATCTAGTTTTTTACCCAGTACTGGTTGGCAGGGTCAGTGTCTATATATGTGTATATGTGTATCAAGGTCCATATACATACATATGTGTTGATCATAAATCGAAGTAGTATTTGAGGGCATCAACAACGAATTCACCGTTTCTGACACCTGTCTTTCAAATTGTAATTTGAAACTACCCCAAAATTATGCATTTTGTACTGTTTTAAATGAACATAGTTATACTTAGGAAGAGCCCTGCGAGATTGGTAAAAATATGCGAAATTTTACTATTAGGCTAACCAATATATAGCCGAAGGTAAGAGATGAAATTCATTTGTTGGTTGATATACACATGGCTGGTACTGGTAGTACGAACAACGGGAACAGAAGGTTTTGTAAGATGTAGTTTTACGAGCTGTTTATAGAATTTAGTTTCATTATGGACAAGGACTAAAGGAACATCTGCGAGAACAACACTACAAAAAATTGCTGAAAAAATTTGGAAGACATAATAAATGCGGTTTTGGTTTCTTCTGATCCTTTAATATATTCTTTGATTTATTTTAAGCTGTGAAAAAACGGTTGAATTTATCTGTTTTACTTTGGAAGTTTTTTAATAAATGGCGCTACCGAGTCCAAATTTTCCGCTCTCAGAGAACCATAGATCACACGCAAAATCTTTCTTTCGCAGATTCCTAAAGCCGATTCATATGAAGGATAATAGACAGCTTTAAAATTGACAAAGATGTGGTCTGATAAGACCCAATCAGTTTGTTGACGGCGAGCTTCAATCTTCTACACAGTATGGTTGATAGAACCCTGTGTGCAATACTAAGAAGGCTTATCCCACGATAATTCATGCAGATTGAGAAGTCACTCTCTTTGTTGATTAAGCAGAAAACTTTCAGACTTTAATCGTCGGGCATGCTTTCACCCGACCACATTTTGCAAATACTCTGCAGCCTCCGTAATAACAAAGTTTCTGCTTCATGAATACAGCTATAAGCGGGTATTCTAAATGTGAGCTCCTTAGACGTGTTTCGTGTCAAAAAACACACCAAAATTTAATATTCTATAATTTTGTCAAATCACTCGGCTATTGCAGCCACCGTTTTTCTTTATACCATTTGTTTATGCCATATACATATGTTGTTTGTATACATACTTGTACATGTGTAAGTTATGTGGAATCATTTTGATACAAAAGCCCGTTCTCAACATAATTACTTAAAGCTTTTAAGACAGGTTGCCATAGGTTATTGTGTACACCTGTAGACTAAAAAGCATATTGTCTCCGGCTCAACAGAGGGGTATTATTCATTACCAGTAAACGCTTAAATATGTACATACATATATGTTGTTATGTATGAATTATGTATATTACTTAAGTATTATAAAGCTTCGGGAGACGGTCGTACCATATGAAATTGATCAGCTAAAGAAATAAGAAAAGTTGGAAATCCGAGAGAATCGGTCCAAATTGAAGCAGAAAAGTTTCACAAGAGCAAATAAGCTACTCGTAACTCCATTTCAGAAGCAACTTATTTATTTGCTGATAACTTTTGACACGATGGGTTTCCAAATAAGTAAAATATTTTCAACTCAGTGTTTAACTTAGCCTCTCTAGCTCTATCACATGATGACATTATAGAGGGTGTAAAACTTAAAATGTTCGACAATAAATGTCTTGTTATCTTGTTCAAAAATAGTCATTGGTTAGTTACATTTTTAAAGAAAATCTTCAATAACTGTCTTGAAGCTGGAATTTTGATTGATGATTGGTAAATAATATTCGTTACTCCAACTCCTAAGTCCGGAAGCAAAAATGAGGTGGGTAATTATAGACCCATTAAGAAACTCTTTGAATACATTATCAAAAAATAGACTATGTTTCAATATAAAACACATTATTTGCCTCAATTAATATGGTTTTTTACCTGGTGGACCCACAATTAACCAGCACCCATGTTTTTTCCTCATTACAGTCTTTCCGCCTTTAATGAAAGTTATCGGGTAGATACCAACTAAACTGATTTTTTCAAAAGCATTCTGATTTCGAAGCTTTCCAATCTTGGATCTCATTCTACCTTACTAAAATCGATAAAAGCAAATTTTGTTCATAGAAATAGCCATATGTCTTTATAATGAATTAGTTCAAATATTTTTTGTTCAACGTCTAGTGTGTCACTAGAGAGCGTTCTAGGGTCCCTATACTTCGATTTGTTTATAAATATTATTCAATGATTCGATTGCGCTTCAAGTTGAGCTTATTAATTTGTACACATGAATATTAGATTTATATCGGAACGAATTTTCGTCATACCATTTCAATTTTGGTTTTGTAACAAGCACTGAAGATGGCGGTTTGCCGAAACCGGTTTGTTACAAAACCAAAATTGACAAGGGATGACGAAAATTCGTTCCGATATAAATCTACTATCCACCCTGTCGGAAAAACACAAAACCAAATCAACATGAATATTACTGAATAGCATCAAACGGCCAGCAAACTATATTTCAAATTCATACTTGAAATCAGTTAGTGCCGTTAAATTCCTTGGAGTTTACTTTGACTCGAAATGCTCGTTTCGCATGCATTCTAGCTGACATACATATTCGCTAATTTGCACGCCATGCTTGCTTTCATTCGTAGAATAGGCAGTGATTTTAATTATCTTTATACTCTGAAAGCCTTTCATATGTTCAAAATTGGATTATGCAGCATTCATTTGGAAACCCTCCCACCAAGCTCTTATAAATCGGAAAAGTTTTATACGTTTGATTCTTCCTTCTCTAAGCATTACAAAACCAAAACAATCAAATTTTTTTAATAAATCTAAAGACCCTTCATAACCGAAGGGAATATCTTTTTATGACCTTCATGATTGATATTATATCCGGTAGAATAGGCTGCCCTGATCTTCTTATTAAGGCAAAATTAATAAGTTTAATATAATTTTTCCACAACAACTTATAGTTCAAAAGTTTCAGTTCTAAAAACGTTGATTGAACTCAATAAGATCTTAAGTTCTGTATATTTTCATATATATATATATAGTTTTGATTTAATTTTAATTTTATTTAATTTAATTTTACATTTTGAATAATAATTTGCTAATGTGCCAGTATGAGCTTATAGTGCTTAGGTTAAATAAAAGTGTGTTTAGAGCCTCGGCATGAGAGAATATGCATACGACATACGAGTATGAGCCAAAAATAAATCTCTTTGATATCCATCAAACTCGAGATAGAGCCATACCCAAAAAATTCAATCGCAATTGAGGGTATAATTATTTTAAAAGGATCGCAGGAATCTTTTTCTTAAACTTATATGTAATATTTCGCCTGAATAACTGGCCCCAGAGTGTTCGGTGCATAACGTAGGCATCCGATATGAAGCGAATCGCGGACCGATCTGTTCGAAACAAGCGTAGTTGGTGTTCAATTTGCTTAATATTTGGTACATAGATGGATAGCTCTTTCCTTAGGGCAAAATGTGCAAAACTTTTCTTTCCAGCTTATGGACGAGAGATCGATCCATACGAAAGAATTGTACTAATGGTTCGAATTGTTTGATATTTGGAAAATATTTACATATGTACATAAATACCTTTAAATTATATGCAGACGAAGTCGCGGACAAAATCTAGTATTGTCAATGACAGTAGTTTTGTTTGCTATGTACATATTTACAAATACTAATAAATATAAAACTAAAAAATATATGTAGATCGCCATTAGCAGTACTCAACCAAACATACTATTGGACACAAACATACGGATAAAGTTCATACGAAAAGAATATATGCACTTCTGTGCGTAATTCCTTTTGGTAAAGTGATTACTTACCAGGAAATCTTCCCTTTTTCTATTTCTTTGACTGTCACTCGCTTACAGTTGATAATTTCGATGTGTAAAACAGTTTGTATGTGGTATATGGTTATATCCCCATTGATCAAAGCATAAAAGTAATTATTTAAAAAGCATATACCCCACATTTGATTGACCATCTAATTCTGTGAGGTCATGGTAGATATACATACATACATATATATGTATATATATGTATAAACGAATTTATTATCATTAAAGGGTAAGATTAAAATCATTTGTTGGAAAAGCATCAAGCAGTTACAAAGCGCTGTTTGTATAAATATATCTTATGCGCATGTCGGTAGTATTGAATATCCCTGAGGAACTATCGTTAACTACTATACTACTTTATCTACTTTTAATATACTGTTTAAGAATCAAGCCACTCATTGCTATGTACTCTCTTCTAGTTTTAATTTACTTGCGTAGATACCACTTACGCGATTATAGCGCGCAATTCCTTTCGCTGTTTGGTGCCAATTAAAAATACCAAATGCAGCCAGATTTTTCTCCACGTGATTTTTTCAACGGAGCTCTTCTTCTGTTTCCAACGGCGAATACTCACTCCATCGGATACTTTCAAAGCTGGATTGTTCTCATCTATACGGAACACATGACCTAGCCAGCGTAACCGCTGTCTCTTATTCGGCCAATTTGCATAGAACCATAAATCTTACACAAAACCCTTCTATCGAAATCTCCATAGATGTTGTTATCGCCCATATCTCTACACCATACAGCAGACGGGAGTGAATTGTAAATTTGGTCTTTGTTCGTCGTGAGAGGACTTTACTGAATTTGAATTACCTACTCAGTCCAAAGTAGTCCCGGTTGGCAAGAGTGACTCTGCGTTTGAATTCTAAGCCAGAATTGCTGTTGGGGTTAATGCTGTTTTCAAGATAGACGAAATTTTATAAGATTTCAAAGTTGTGACTGTCAACATTGAAGGGGAGCCGAGTGGTGAATGCGATGACTGTTTGATTGACGATAGGAGATATTTCGTCTTATCCTCGTTCATTACCAGACCCATACGCCTTGTTTCCTTATCCAGTCTTTAGAAAGCAGAACTGACTGCGGTTATTGAGGGAAATGATAACAATATAAACGGCATACGTCAGTAGCTGTACACTCTTATAGAATATTGTACCTTCTCTATTTACTCTGCACATCGTATTATTTTCTTTGTCTGAAACCTCGTTTGGTATCGAATGGCTCAGAGAGGTCCTTCCCGATCCCAACATGGCTTTTGATGTTTTTTTCGTACTGTTGAAGGATGCTTTCTTTTCACGGATCTTTTCCAAGATTTTACTTATGGTGAATATCTCGTCACATAGTCAATTAGCTTTTCCTGATCTAAAGCCACACTGATAAGATCCAATCAGCTTGTAGATGGTTTTAGTCTTTCACACAATAAGCTAGATAGGACCTTAAATGTAATATTTAGGATGTTTTTCACACGATCTCAAGAGTATAATAGGGTATAGTCATGCTTCTAGCAATATAATTTCAGTCGTATGGGTATACATAATTCGTACCTTTGCGTCCACATCAGGCACACTGGAATCATGTGCAACCCTTGTGCTAGATGCGGTAATCAACTCATGTGGTGCCTTGGGTCACGGCTAAAGGGGAGGAAGCTTCATTAGAGTCACTCGGACATATTCCTTTAGGCTGCTGTGAGCGGGCGTAGGTCTTAAAGCAAGAGGCTCGCTATATAAAAGTGAGCAAAATAGAGTACCGTGGTTGTGCGCTGGGTTTGAGACTCGTTAAGCAGAAACCAGCTCCAATGAAATGTTCAAACACGCCTCGGATAAGAGTCAGATCCCTTAATTAGGAAGGCGCCGTTGCAATGTTAATTGATGTCCTCATAAGACTAAAGTCTGATATCACGGCCGACCAAGAAGCGCGACGGATGCGACAGGACAGAGATGGGTACATCCTTGTGACTTTTACTACAGCACCAAAATAAAGGAGCGCATAGTTGGAGTCGGATTCGTGGTGGGAAACTCAGTCGCTAAGTACTGGCATTCACCCCAGAGGAAGAACCTTTCTCCACAATCGTCATCAAGCCGAAGTTCTACAACATACAACTTGCGACCATGCTCCGACGGTAGAGAAAGACGTTGTGACCAAGGTTGCCTTTTTTGAGCGCCTGGAACATACCACGATGAAAAATCCCCAAATGGGTTGAGGCTGATCGACTTTCATATGGTTGTCTGTAGTACTATATTTCAACACGAGAAAATTCTTCAAGCTAGTTTGCGCAAACATCTTCTGGTGTTTCATTTTCAGTTCCTTTTAGCAAGCTAGAGAAGTGATCCCTCCATCAATTCATCCTATTTTTCGCAAGTTCATAATGTCTTCAATTTCGTCAGGGGAAATAACCTTTGGCTTGCGCAACAGCAGCTGTTAATGGAACAATTGAATTTTTTTAAAATTTTATCTGCGAGACATATGTATGCATGTAACATAAATGTGCAAAGTAAACTCAAGAGTAATGTGTGTGCAAATATGCAAGGAAATATAACGGCAGTTGTTTTTTTTCATTAGAATTATGAGGAAGACTCAAAATTAAATTAAGCAGATATTTGGTTTTTGTCATGCGTTTGAAGGTAATAAGTACTTGTCTAGGCTGCATGCTGGAATTTTGTGTCGTCCTGGCTAAATAACACCAGAAACACGGTCAGAATCTTAATATGCTCTACCGTTTAACTTCTTTAATTTTATGCTAAAGCAAATAATACGGTTATAAGGTGCCGATTTAAATTGAGAAATGGGGAGCATAGAAAAAAGAAACCGGAATGAGTTGACAATTGAACAGTAAAGTCATCGCGACAAACAAATCCTGGTTATACTGGGTTATCCATTTTGCAGCTTCCAAAATAATCGTAAATAAAATGAACTTAGTCAGAAATGTGCCTCGTAGCTGAACAATATTTTGTTGGAAAAATCGCTGTCCACTGCTTGTTGTTCAACTATCCAATCGGCGTAACTACGGTGTTGTGAATGGTCAGCTGCCTTCAGTTATTATGAACTGGTCTTAATATGGATATTAGTGTAAAACCAAATACAAAAACGCCATGATATGCCGAAGGAAGTCCCAGCTCGCCGAAAAATATACACATTCGGATATTCGGCTACAATTTCACTTACAGCAGCGATATTTGAGGTGGAACGAGCAAAACGATGATGCTCAGGTCTTACAATATCTGTAACTGACACTGTCTCTTCATATGTCTTTAACATTTTAACACTCATGTGAGTAGTTGGACGATTTTTTGCACCGTAATCTCCTCTTAAAGCAAGAAGCGTGGCCACGTTTGAGTCACCATTTTTGTAGTAGCTTTCAACAATTTTATCGCATTGTGCTTTTGTTAAGCGAGCGATCGAATTTTAACTAAAACAAAATATGTGTGGCTTGACACTTAAGTTTAGTGTTGTCCAAATACAGCCCAGCACTTTCGAAACAACTAAAAGGATAACTCTTTATAAGCAGATCATCTTGAGCCATCCATTGAGTGCAAAGAGAAGCTTTGGGTAAGATTATTTATAACGTTGCACGATATAAACGGCGACATTGTTGGTTATCCTTAAGAACTAAAATATTCTAAAACCTTAACTGGATTCATTTGTTGTCGACAATAGGGTTTAAACAGCAAAAAAAAAAAAAAAGAAATGATTGGCAAGCTTTTGTTGATGCGGCCTATAATCGTGGCGAATATGTCAATAAGTGGAAGAAGAAAAAATGTTGCTACATATTGTAGCGATGATTTCCAAATCTTTCATGTTCGATCACTGGATTGCTAAAAAAAAGTCACCAATTTTCGATTCGTTTAGAACATGCTGCGATTATCTCTTCCTCTCACCAGACAGTTGTGTTTGGCAGTTTTGCCACAATATTTACAACAATTATTCCAAAAATACTTTTAGACGTGCACATGATAATGAACCTTGAGAATACAAGTTACGACACCAAACCAACCTCGTTATAAAAAAAGCAATTTTTTCGTTTAAAAAAATATATAGAGATAACAACAAAAACACTTATAAAGACCAAAAGTATTTTAATAATATTTTATTATATATTATATATTTAACCTTAAAGAATAATCTGATATTTTCTTTATACAAACTTCAATATAAACTTTCAAACTTTAACCTAAACATTGTATATTATTAAATTTGTTAAGATGCTGCAATATCGCGTCATTGTTTTAATTTTCCAGAAAATTCTAATATAAATCACACACACAGATTTTCGTCAAATTTTTTTTCACGATAACCAACTGCATACTTTTTCACCACTTCGATTTTTAAACATGTTTTTTTCACAAGATGGAATCAACCATATCCCCAAATCTTGAATTTGATAAAGAAAATGTGCTAAAATCAATTTCTTATTAAAATTTTATAACCGTTCGCTTGGAATTTTAACAATCTTGACATTATTTGTACATTTCACTCGTATTATATGCCATAAAGAGTTAGAGTTGATAACTATATTTGTTTAAAAACTATAAAATAATTAATTTTCATAATTTTGACAATTTTGTACTAAAAATATTCAATTATTATTTAATTTAAATTATTATTTATGTTAAAATGACTAAAATTATGAAAACTTATTTTAACATCTTTGGCAACTCAAGTAATTGAAACAACTTCGTCATGAAACCATATGTATGTTTTGCTCTTGTTATAACATTCTATTCTACAAACACTATTGACTTCTTTATTCCTTTTGAGTTTTGAATGAAGTTTTACATTTTTCCTGGAAACGCACATTTAAATCGCAGATATGTCCCCAAGTTTCCGTGAGATATTCCAATTTACACTAATATGAATATATGAATATGAATATGAGAAAAAAACAATAAGGAAGGTGAATCAACATTAGATACTCCGATATATTATTAGATGTTACTTTGCATATTATTTACATATATAACAGGTCAATTGAAAAGTCCCCGGCCTTTTTTGGTAAAATTAATTTTATTTATTCAACATAATTCTCTTCAAGGGTGATACACTGATTTTAGTGATCCTCCAACTTTTCCATACCATTTTTGTATTACGATTTGTTCTTTGCTTCAAAATAGGCCTCAGTTCCGGTGATGACATCTTCATTCGACGAAAATTTCTTCTCAACGAGCATTCATTTGAGATCTCAGAACAGGAAATAGTCGGAGCTAGAGAATACTGTGGATGCGGAAGCAATTCGAAGTCCAATTCATGAATTTTTGTTATCGATTTCACTGACTTGTAGCACAGTGCATTGCCTCGATAAAACCGCATTCTTCTTAAAATGCGACCTTTTTCGGCGATTTTGTCCTTTAAACGGTCCAATAACGATATATAATAGACGCTGTTGATGGTTCTGCCTTTTTTAAGATATCTTTGGAGCGGGTGGTTGTCGATTGGACATTGGAATGAAATGATGGAGCCATTTTTCATCCACTGTCCCATATCGACGCGAAAACTTGGGTTTATTACGCTTGAACATCTCCAAACATTGGGGCAGAGTCCGGAAACTCGTCATCAAGCCAAGTTTTTGCTACAACTGTATTTGAGTCCTCCAAAAAGAAATGTTTTATCAACACGCGAAATTCCTTTTTATCCATTTTTTCACAATAACAAAAGTTGCTTTACTCAAAATGCTAAAATTTATAAACTAATGATCCGACAGCTGTCATTAATTAATTCTAATTAATTAATTCTAATAGTGGCACCTATGTATGTGTCATGCCGGGGACTTTCCGATTGACATTTTAGTTATAGGACTTTCTTATAATAAAGGTTAAAACATATTTTTCAGGGTTTATACGCATCATTTTTGACAAGTACTTGAAACTTAGATGTGATGGCTATTAAAAATAAAAAATATTCAGTTTAAGGCCATAGATAGTTTAAAAATATAGACAAACCTTAGCGAGTTTAAAAAATAAAAATAATAAATAACGTAATTTTGCAATTTTTCTTATAAAATGCTCCAACGATATCACAATTTTTGTTCGGAAATCTTAGAAAGATAAATGAAAATAATTTTACTCACAGTCATAGCGACTCTGCTTCTATAAAACAAGAAGTAAGTGATTTAACTCAATTCCAAGTTACATACATATGTACCTGCAGGTCAGATTAGGTTAAGCTGGTTGTCTTCTTAGGTAGTCTCGTTTAAACAAATATTGCTACCAGATACACAACAAACAAAACTACCAAAATTATGTAACTGCACTCCCTATTGTGTCGAAAATTTTAAGAACATTGCTTTTTTCTCGGCAAATTGAAGGTTTTGGACGTTTATCCATTACTGATTGATGAAGCTGCTATATTGTATCTAGATCTTCCCTGCATTTCCTGCACTTATTGTCTTCAACAATGCTCAATTTGAATGCATGCAACGCTTACAGACAATGCTATATTAACAGCTGTACTAACAGCCTAGACTCTGGCCTCTTAGTCGTTAATAGAAACCCTATAACCTTAGCGCTATATGTTTTGCACATACTTTTCACTAATTCGCAGTCTTTTGCATATGCTTTATTTTCCTGAATGGTACTGGTAAACCCAAAGATATGTCCAGTTTAGGGAGTCTCCATCTTTAGCTGGTTCGTTTTTTTATTCAAACATTTTAAAGTTTCGTAAAATCTAAGTGCAAGGTACATGGTGTTCTCACACAATGACGTTTGAAAATATTATTTGTAGAGATAGTCAGACATTTCTAATTTTTCGGTCTATTTGTAAATCTAATTAATCTCTGATTTGTCAAGTAAATGCCTTTTACCCTTACAAAATATACCCGGACTTTGTCTATACGCCTACAATATCATCCGATGATGTATTTTTCTATATAAGTCATTAAAAATTATTGCACATGATCAAATGACTTCTTGTTTTCTTGTTAATTTCGCTGAGTATATTTGTGTTATTGAAAACATTTTTCCATCTGTATGGAAAAAATCTTTCGTTATACCCCTTTTTATAAATAGAAACAGATCTTTGGTAAAAAAAAAGTAAATAGGTATAGCTAAGTTATTTGCAATTAAAAAATTATTTGAATTACTCATCACTGATCGTTTCACTTATTAAATCACCTATCAAAATCATATTGCCAACATGGTTTTCTAAAGGAAAATCTCAGAGAAACCAAGAAACCAGCAGCGTTGATGTAATATATACCGACTTCAGAAAAGGCTTTGATAAAGTGTGTCACTAAAGAAGCTTGACTTATTGGGTTTCTCACCAAAATTTTTAAAATGTGTCCCCACATACCTGTATGATCGAACTCAAAGAGCGGTGTTTAAATACCCACTTAAGATTCCAGTATAGTTTCTTCAGGAGTAGGGTACACATCTACGCCCAATTCTGTTTTCACTATTTATAAACGATGTTTCTTCCGAGAATTTTTTTTTAAATTTTAATGTACGCGTATGATGAAAAACTTTATAAATCATACACTTCGGCAAATGAAGGCGTTTTGGTACAAATAGACATAACCGGCATGGTAGGATATTGTAAAATAAATCAGATGCCCCTAAATCGTAAAAAAGCTAAAGCTACGTGTTTCTCTCGAAAAAACGTACAGTCAGCTACTTACACAATATATAACCTTAGTTTGGAACAGTTTCACTGTTTCATTGACTTGGGTATCAATAAGGACTCTAAACTGAACTTCACACATCACATTGGTGTGATACTCAAAGAGATCAGCCTATATTGACGTTTGTATAACGGTGGTCAAAGGATCAAGGATCCTTATTTTACTAAAGCTTTGTATACAACAATAGTAAGACCTATTTTGGACTACGGTTTGGAAATTTGGAACCCGTAGATAATGTAACTACTCTGATAGGATAGAATCTATTCAGAAGCGAATCCTACTTCTAGTCGTATAAAACTTATTAACCTCTTTTTAGTCGCCGGGAAATGCTTAGTGTATTTTTCAAGGCTAAAATAATAATAGGCTAAATTTATTCCTAATTCTCTATGAAATGAAATTTAATGTTCCATTTAGAATGTCAAGGCATTTTTACTTGCTTGTTTCTGAAAACATTTAAAACGATTTTTTGTTAAAAAAAAACAATTTTGCCGACTCTCAACTGCTTATTTAATAGTTTTTATATTTGAATTAAGTTACTTTTCGACCGCCATAAAAAATTCTCAAAAATAAATTTTTCTAATCGCGGTCCCCCCTCGACAGGGAATGATAAGCCTCCCGTACTTATTTCTGACATGAAATAAAAACTCATAAAAATTCATCGGCCGTTCGTAGGCGGCTTTGAATAAATTGTTCATATGTAGGTAAAAAACCTCAAGACGCAAAACCACAAATTGGAGAAGCAGCTCTGTCAAAAATTGCTTCAGCGGTTACAAAGCGCCAAATAGGTATGTATATACATAGATATGCGATGATTTCCTGTTCTGTAGCTGAACTTTTTTAGTTCTCGAACTCATCAAACTCTTGCTCATCGTAACGCGGTATCAATGAAAAACAAAAATCGTTTCGTGTCATGCGAATTGCTCCCCTCTGGCACTTGACAACTTTACCGTAAAGTTTGACATTTTTGGTATTAAAAGGGCTCAGAACGTTTTGACAGCTTGTGTGGTTTACAGTAGCTTAAAAAAATGGATTGAAATCGCAAACATTTTCGTGCGATTATTTTTTACAACTTTCAACGTGGATTAACTCAGCAACACTGCATCGATGAAATTAATTCAATTTTTGGCGATGAATCTCTATTAAGAACCACTGTTATCGATGGTATGGTGAATTAAATCGAGGTCGTAGATCACTCCGCAACGAATTTCGTGAAGGTCGTCCAAAAACAGTTGTTGTTCTGGAAACTATTGATGCTGTGCACAAAATGCAATTGCGAAATCGTCATGTGCCTTAACGTGATTTTTGTTAAAGTTGGATTCCACACAATTTGTTAATCACTAAAAAAAAGGCTCGTGTCGCTTGATCGAGAGAAATATTAAAAAATTCGGCAGCGGTGCTTCGAAATACGTGTTTGACATCGTAATAGGTGATGAGTCATGAATTTATTAGTATGAGTCCGAAAATAAAGCGCAGTCGACTCTTTGGATGTTTCAAGATGAACCGAATTCAACGAAAGTTGTTCGAGCACGAAGCACTTCCAAGCAAAGCTTGTTCATGCCGGCACCAGAATAGTAAACTATGAGTGGTATACAACCTTTTGTTTGCCAGTTGTCTTTTAATAAATCAGGAAAACCAACCGCGGAAGACGGATCACTCTTCACCAAGACACAATAGGAGCTCTCACACAATGACTCAAACAACAGCATTTTTAAGCACTCAGAACATTGATTTGATGAGTCATCCACCATTTAGTCCTGACTTGGCACCCAATGACTTCTTTGTATATCAATACGTAACATATAAACTGAAAGGTCAACGTTTTTCGAAATCTGAAGGCGGTTGATGTATACAGAACTCTTATTTAAGAAATACCTCAATCAGAGTGACAAAAGTGCTTAGACAATTGTTTCGTACGCTTGCAAAAGTTTATAGATCTTAATGGTGAATATTTTGAAAAACCATAAGAGGATTTTCGATATCATACTGTACAATCCCCTTGTCATTATCTTTTTGATGCCTGAATATGTTGTAAATGAGCTTGGCAACATCTGATGAGTATATATTAGCATATTTTGATATATAGGGTGGTCGGAAATTTATGTTCAACGACGAATAACGCAGAGTATGGAATGATAAGCAATACCACTTATATTGACAAAATTTAGCGAATAAGGAGAAAGCGACTACGCCGGTTTAGTCATGTCGCACGAATGAATGAAAACACTACTGGTCTGAGAGCTTTTGGTATATTAGTCGCTGGAGGAAATAGAGATAGAAAGGTCAAGGGAATTCACTTCTTACGGTATTTCTTTAGCCTTAGTCGGGCTGAGAACCACTACTACTTCCATATATCGTTTGGAAGTTCTTTGTATAAGTACATACGCACAGGTATAATTTGATTCCAAATGAATATAATTTATCCCTAATTGTTTTGGTTAGTGTAAGCTATTATGGAACTTACACTAACGATTAGTAATCACTCTCATATTTTTACTGTTTAAGGTAGTTCATGACTAGTACATTTAATATCAGTGTGGATAAGCTTAGCTTTGTATATATAGATCTGTCTAAATATGTGCACAAAATTAAGAGGGAAACCTAAAAGAGTTCTTGGCTTCACTGCTTTATCTACGTAGAGCTCATGTACAAACAGCACTTAGAGAGAGTTAGTTTCTCAAAGAAGAATCAAACTGCCATATACCATTCTAGTTGGTATTGTTGTTAGTATCGTTAAAAGCGTTAATAAGGATACACATGGGACATTCGCGAAATTATATTTCAATTATAATTGATAACTTGAGATTTTTTACGCAATTTATTTCTGAATTGCCAACAAGTGTTAAAGCCAGATGCTAAATGTAAATCTAAATGCTAAATATAGTATTTTTGACTATTGTTTGCCATCGCAAACAGTTCCTCTTCCCGAGCTCCTCACAGCAGTTTACGATTTCCGTTCTGTAGCTGTCATACGCAATTGATATGTTGATGGGTCGTTTGCGGTTTGTTAGCATTGTAATTTGAATTGAACGCCGATTCCCGATGGGTCGGGATAAATCATGAAATTGATTCAGTTGTGGTAAGGAATATACGTATGTATGTATGAATGTTCTGCATGCAGGCAAAAACTCAGCGATTTCAAGGTCAACCGCGTAAAGATTTATGTATGAATTTATGGACTTTAGTCAAAATCATTACAATGGTATGATAATTATTGAAAAATGAAGGAGGACTCCTTAGAGTACTTCTTGTCAGCTGTTAACGGTCAAAAAAAAAGTTGCCAATTAGTTTTTCCTTTTAACAATCTACGTTAACATCACCAATTATATCTGTCCTGAACTCTAATAGCCGAACTAGTCATTTACATACCTCCTAACCTTACTACCCACACACATTTTCTTTTTGGTAAATGTGAAAACGAAAAAGCTGTGAGCCTCTGTGCATATCTACGGTGTATAAAATACTTATAAATATAACATATACAGTGTTACCTGACTAACCTAAATAGACGAAAGGTCTACAAACTAAAAGTTGTGAAGAGGGAACTAATATGTGGAATAGATTTCGTCTTTTCTTGAATACCAGATGAATACAAGGTCAATTCGCGATCCACCCAAAACCTTTATGAGCGATTCCGTCATTGTGAGAGACGGAAAGAGGTTTTATATTTTTGTGAATCCATAGTCCCATTCTTTTAATAGTAAATATAATTGATTACAGTGCGTCCAAACGGCGTAAAGATTCTCATGTGAAGTTTTTATTTTTTTTATAAGAAAAACGCATAGAGATATGAGCATTTCCTGACAAGGTGTGCCCACAGTTGGAAAAAAATGTTTTTATATATTTCACGTACATGGTATATTAACTTTGGTCCGAAGTATGTAAGTACCAGAAGGAGAAGAGATAGACCCACCGAAATTTATACCAATCGTATCAGAGTGAAGATCTGAGTTGATTTAGCCAAGTCCGTCTCAATTTTTGAGATATCACAACCAAACTTGGTAGGAAAATGCACCTATGGATTTTTCCGATTTGAAATTTTGGGTCATAAATCCGTCAAACAAGAAACTAAGACTGTACATATATAATGAATTCCAAATTGATTCCGAAAATCATCGAAATCGGACGATTATAACATATAGATCTCATACACCAATTTGTTCATACATATGTACAAGTATATGAGGCTTTGGTCGAAACTCAGTAAACAAGGATCAATAAGGACTTCGGCATGTTTTTTTCTAACTCTCTGTAGTTGCAAGTACAGTTACAAAGTTGGCTACATGCAGCTGTTGTTCATCTTGCAATTAATTATCGAGTACTAAGATTGTCAAAAGCTCTTTTATTTCCAAAAACGAATGCTCTTCCTTTTTGTAAAATGTGGATCTCTTGGACAACTTTGTACATACATAGCTACATAAAGGGTTAACCATTTAGGGGTTTCGAAAATTCAGGGCTGTAATTTGACATCTGTCAAATTTAACTGTCAAAGCAAAGAATTTTGGTTTTAGTTAAAGGTCAACCACACAACGCGTTAAAATTGCTGAAACCTACCACAAAAATGGTGACTCACGTGGCCACGTTTCGTGCTTTAAGAGGAGATTATGGTGCACACCATCGTCCAACTACTTAAGCCAGTATGGATAATGTAAGGCCTGTGCAGCATCAATTTGCTCGTTCCACCTCATGCTGTAAATGAAAGTGTAGTGTAGCTTTCAGGACTACAAAACAAAAACGTTAACAATGTAGGCACATATGTATTTATGTGTTTTATTATAAAAACTCGCGAATTTTCTTCCAAATTGAAAGGATTGTAAATATCCCTTAAAATTTTCCGTTCGATTTTGAAACTTTGTTCTACCTCAACTGATATTGATCCTACCGCAAGCTATCAATTTTTTTCTTTTTTGTTTGTGCGCTTTGAACAAATCTAAATTTTGTTTTAATTGCTCTCAACAAAATACGCCAAAAACAGCTGAGCTACGTGAAATTTTTTTTGGTAGCACTGATTCGAAGTTGGTGTAACTCTTGGCAGTACTAACTACGAAAACGTTGGAATTACTGATAGCATTTTTCGCGAATACGTGACGGGAGATTTTTTGC
The DNA here is from genome assembly GCA_030068015.2 of Neoceratitis asiatica. Lineage (NCBI taxonomy): Eukaryota > Metazoa > Arthropoda > Insecta > Diptera > Tephritidae > Neoceratitis > Neoceratitis asiatica. The sequence continues at coordinate 31,140,262 of CM061526.1, forward strand.
CGACGGTAGTTCATTCGGAATATGTGATAGGCCCGTGAACTTTCTCGCATGCCACTTTATTGCATTATTGAGGGAATAGTTTGCCATGTATGTACATATGCATTCGATAAGCTCCATGAGGTCCACCCAGTTAGTTTTTGGAGGGCCACTTTCTGCTCAGCACAAATAAGTTGATCCCTAATATGCAACGTATATTTGCTCTATGCAAACATACTCGTAGATTTTACATTTTAATTTGTTTGTTTCTAAATACTTTTTTTTTTGGTTTTATATTGCTTTATTATTTATTATTTGACATTTTGATTATTGCACATACGTACGTATGTAGATTTCTTTATCTGCATGTACATATGCATGTACATAAGTTATATTTCTATAAAAATGTCAAAATTCCTGAAAATAGCCAATCGCGATTTTTTTTTCGATTTTTCGTTTAAATTAAATTTATACATGCAAAAAAGTTTGCACTTTTTTAATTAAAATTGGCTATATACAAATTGTTAGGTCAGAGTGAAGAGTGCGCTTTATATTTTTATAATACACTTGTACAAAGTTGATGTAGAAAATACACAAACTTAGAAAAAGTTAAAATTTAATAAAAATATTTATTTACACATATAGATCATGTCGTTTGTGTCTACATTTGCATTCTTAATCTCTCCTCTACATGTTAAATAGTTTTCGTTTTACATTTGGCCTTATGCATTCGCGTCATATATGAGATAAAAATCGCTTCATCGCCAGTGTTTTTTCCCATGATACTGTAAAATAAATTCAATAGTATAATTTTTAGTATGTAATTAACTCACCTTTTTATAGAAATACACTTTATGCTTTTCAAGAGAATTTTAATTGTATGAATTTATAAGAAACTATATTTTGATTCAGTTTTCAGTTGAAAATATTATTTTTTTATTTTAATTTATTCAGTTTGTAAACACAGAAATATGTGCGTACCGTCATTCGAAGAATAAAATCCTGACTCGACCAAGATCCAAAATTAAAGAAAATTTATTTTATATATATTACATATATTACATATATTCTCCATCGAAAGCGCGCCTTATTAACAAATCAAAATTCCTTTGATTACCTACTCTGTCATCGCGTTTTGATTCGTTTGGAGAAATGACCATGGCTTTCTGAGCCTGGACGTTTGTGTTTACCCATTTGTTCCTGTCTACTATTCTTGTAGACAAGAGATTGTCAAAGCAGAAGTTGGAGGTGGTTTAGTCCAGATCCTCCGGAAGCTATGAACTCTGAAGCTCCAGACCTATGAACTATTTCTAGTTTGCCTTTGAAAGTGATTTTTCGAGTGCAGACCACCATATAGTGGCACCATAGAATATAATGGATCTATCTACCATTGTATATATTCAGTTTCAGACCCATCTCTGGGCAATGTCCACTTTGCAGCGTAAAGCGATATTTTAGTCTTCCTCGACCTTTTTGTCATTGCTTCTGGGGGGAGAGTGGTTTCAATGTCATTTAGGAGGAGGGACTCAGAAGGAACTTGATGAGGTTTACCTGATGCTGAAAAGAAACATTTCGGTTGGGTTGACATCCAGTCTACAGCCCTTGCACTAGTTTCCTGTGACGTATACGGGCGTTGAAAGAAGATTAACCGCTCATATATTTAAATATGCATGTGTTTTGCAAAAAAAAAAGTCAACAAATTAAGATAAGTGAATGTGAGTATAATCTGACAATAAATAGAGATTTTTGCTCCGTACCCATATAAATATAAAAGTAACATAATATGCTCTAAATAATCGGTCATTAACAAGCCAAAATCAAACAGATTTGATGAATATGTTTGTTACCTACATATATATGTATGTAAAATAAAGGATCGTGGCTACCCAAATGCGGCTTCAAAGTCTTCAATCAACTCTTCTCCAAGGACGACTTTATTCACTTAACTTTGAATATTTGAATCCACCTTAGGCGAATGAATTCGAGTGATATGCACATTTACTTCAGTATATGACGAGCATCAACCGCAAATGTTTCACATCCCATTTTAAGAAGATGTCGTAAAAAGTACTGGTTTATCAAAAAGTCAATTCTAAAGCCTTATAATACAACTGTATGTATGTAAATATATGCAGCATGTATGAAATATTTGGACCCATCTGCAGCATACATTCCAAGGCTTAGGTGTAATCCAAATAAATACACAAAGGCGTTAAAAATTCTTTTATGAATGAAAAGCATACACTTTAAAGTGATTTTTTGCATGTTTCTATCTATGCATACAAACAAGTGTATTTTATATTCATTTTAAGTTTCTTTTTGTGAAAAAGGTTGCAAACAAAATACATAAATAAATAATAATAAAAATATGACGCGAAGTGCAACGTAATTTTGCGCTGTCATAAACATATGTTTGCTATGACATATGTACAAATTTATCCTAAAGCCAATTTGAATTTTTCAGCATGCAACTGAGCTCTTAAATATGAATGAATTAGTTTCCATTCCTCATCCGGCTTTGAATTCTGATTTGGTTTCAATATAAATAAAAAATAGAACTACAAAAAGGCACATAATGATCATCACCAAATATCACAATAACACAAGAATATGTAAATATATCTTTTACATCCTTTCATATTCTCACTTAAAGTACTACTGAGCTTTTTGTAAGTACATTGAAATTTGTAATAGATCAGTTCATCAGAACAGCATGGAATGGGCGAAAAATTTCTTAGAACTTTTCTAATCTCTAGGATAATATAAATTCAATCTATTCAGCACTATTTGTTAACGCTTTTAACATACTTGGTATTAACTCTGCTTTGCATTCAAAAGAAATCATCTCGCCTTGGCCAACTCCTTAGCATTTTGGTTAGCGAAAATGTTCTTATTGCCGGAAATCTATTTTATGAAGCTGCCGAGTTGATCTTCCACCGAGTTTCTACAAATACTGACAACGCTTGAATTTATGGCGACGACGATGTAATCTCAGTTTGCACCGAAGCGGGCAATATCCTACCTGAAAGTCTAAAACCCACCGTCAACAAACTTTTTTTATCTGTATGGCTTTAAAAGGGGAAAATTTACAACTGAACAGATATTCACCAAATCAGTAAAATCTCTTTTAAAGCAAACTTTCGATAGCACGAAAAGAAACCGCCTCTCCGTCGCTATGTCTCAATATAGTATCCCCTTAAGTCTTATACAGCTGTGTAAACCGTTAAGCAACACCAAAATCTGCGTCAGGATCGGGAAGATAACAAACGGACATGGTGTCTTTGTATGGAGTAATTTCCATAATATATTGCTGGAGAAAATAATACGAGCTGAAGAGCTAAACAGCGCAATGTGTTCTGCTTTCTGCAGACTGGATAAGGAGGCGGAGGAATAGCTCCGGTAGTGAACGACGACAGGGCGAACTATCTATTGTAATCAAACAAACAGTTATCGCATTTGCGACTCGGCTTCATTAAATTTAACAACACCAACAACCATCACTCTTCCCAAAAAGTGTTTTTTTGGACAGAGTAAGCAATTGGAAAGTCCTCTCTCAGCGGACAAAACCCAAACTCTACAAGTCTCTCATCATTCCCGGCCTGATATATTGTACAGAAGTTTGAAATCTGATAAGTCGGCTTCAGGAGTTTTCGAAAAAAAAGGTTTGAGGAAGATTTATGGTCCTCGGCACTTTGTAACCGCTGAAGCGATTTTCGGCCGAGCTCCTCCTGCAATTTGTGGTTTTGTGTCTTGATGTTTTTACAAACAAATGATGACCTACAGTTTATTCTAATCCGCCTCCGAACGGCTGATGGTTTTTTATGAGGAGCTTTATTTCATGCCAGAAATACACTCGGAGGGCTTGGCATTACCTGCCGAGGGGCGACCGCAATTAGAAAAAAAAATTTCTATCACTTTGGATGCTGCTCGAACCTGGGTTCGAACCCAGGCCTTCCGAATGTCAGTACGCAATGCTAACCACTCGGCTATCGCGGCCGTTACGTTAACAACGGCAAATAAAGAAACAGCGGCTACGCTGGCTAAGTATTGCCGTCCAAATAGATGAAAGTACTCGATGCAGGACCCGTTGTTGGCGCCAGAGGATGTCTTTCTCAATCCGTTACAAGGATCAGGTGGAGAGCGACCTAATTTCACATGGTATTTCCAAATGGCTCCAAACAGCGGAGCAAAAGAATATGATGCAGTTATTAATTAGAGCTCTACAAGCCTTTATTTATTTATTATTAAAAACAAATAAATAAATAATTTATCGGCGTTTTATACTTATACATAGCTTTGGGTTGCGCCCATAAAACGCGTAGTCATATATTAGGCCTTCTGCGACACTTCCTCCATTCAGGCTACCGAACGTGGCCTTTGTTGTAACTGCTCACCCTCGCCTATTCATTAAATATATTTCTTTCTAAATGAATAATTTATTAGCCTCGTGGTTTTCCTACATTTGAAGAGATCTGTAGTTTCAAACTGCCTCCGAAACGGTTTACGTTGGTTTCAGGCGGACAAGAATAAATGAAGTAACTTTTCTTATCATTCGTTGAAGTTTGTTACACATACTTAGGAATATAATATATGTGAAAATATGTACATATGTCCATGTTTACCTACAATCCGTTATCTGGACCAAAATAATATCATTTTAAAATATTTACCCTTAAAATTCATAAACAATTAGGGGCTGATAGAAAAAACGAAGGTCACTTTGCTCCAATTCCCCAAAATGTTATCATTTTTCCACATGAAGTAATACACACTCATACATCTATATAAATAGTCAACAATTTTTATGTAATATTATGCTAACACTATGCACATTCAATCAAATACTCGTATTTGCAGACCCTAAAAAACGCAACCCATTTTATCCGGTTGTATACATAGCTATACATATAATACTTGTAAACACTATGCACATTTACATACATAGCACGTTACATATAGCTCAGTTTAAGCGTCAAATAGGCGCTACATCCTATTTCTGCAAATGAATTGACTTTGTTGTGGACGTACGAGTATTAACACCAGAGCACCGCATGGCTGAAATGACCCTGTCAATCACAATATTTTGCTAAAAAAAATATATGAAACGATCGGACAATAGGCATAAAAAGCTGGTTGGCCAAATTATCTGCAACCGTTATTTTGTATAGCGAAAACGTCAAAACCAATCGTAGAGTTTTTTTGACAACTTTAATTGCTTTGGTGGAGTGTTGTATTCTTTACTCACTTCCGACATAAACTACATAAATGTTTCCCTCAAAGACGAAATGTATTTGCAGCAGAATCACATGGCAACATCAAAGAAGATTTCGCGTCTGAGCAATCATAGTAACACAAAGCACTCAATCAATCAACAGTCGCAGCAGGGAAAAACTAAAAGTTTAGCAAGGATTGCATTAACAACACCAACAGTAAGACTTCGTTGAACATATAAAAACAAGTAAATATGTATATACTGAAGGTGTAGTAAAAATTATAACTAAAAAGGAAATTTAAATAAACAAACAAAATTCAATACTAAAAAATTACTAAAAAGTTTATGTTATTGTAATAACTTCGTTTTACCTTAACTTATTATTTTTCTCAGTAGAATATTAAAAATGAAAGGTATCAGGTGTAAACTTTCGTTTTTATCATTTTTGAGAGTCATAAAATCAATCACACTTATTTACATACTTACATATGTATGTACAAAATCGCCCTGCAAATATTTGGAGTACCTACAAATATACTCCTCTAAGTGTACTTTTGGACCAACTCATGTGTATATATCAGCTTAGTGCGATACGACCATTCTTCGTATTTTACCGATCGCAATCACTACACGAAGTTTTTCGTTTCATTGGTACACGCCGCTGATACTTAATTATTATAGGGTGTTTTTATAGAGGTATAGAACTTTAAGTTGACATTACTTTTCAAGATGGCGACCGATTTAACAGCTGTCAAGTGATTTATTCTCAGTTTGGTTTGGCAATTCATCATGAATAGACTCACGCCTGAACAACTTGACAGCTATTAAATCGGTCGCCATCTTGAAAAGTAATGCCAACTTAAAGTTCTATACCTCTATAAAAAACACCCTATATTTCTCAATGCAAATAAAAAAAATGCACAAAATAAAATATGCATGATTTATATATATATATTACTATCAATATAAATTTATATAAAGTTTTGTGATGTTTTACTAACCTTTCACCAAAGCAGATTGTGTTCGAAACAAAGAAGTATGTTCGAATATAATGCTACGTAGATGCTCCATAATGTAATCCGCTGTAGCTCCTCCATGGAGTAATATTGTGAAATATTTTTATGCAGGGGTGGAGTATATAGTCCAGCCTTAGGATATCACAATGTTAATTGGACAATATTTTGTTTTTTGGATTGTAGTTGATTTTGGATTACTCTATTGTCCGCGTGGAGTATACCTTCCATACGTGCATGGAGTACTCGCCCAAAATTGGATTCAAACCCCAAACAAATGATTGCTTGCGCTGCTCAGTTCTTGAATGCTTATTAGAATGACCCAGTTCTTCCCAATCCGGAAATATGTGTTACCAACTATGAACTAAACTAGAAAACTATTGTGTGCATAGTTCAAAAAAGTTGTCTTATATTTTTCGGGACTCATCATCAAAAGAGTATGATATATTTGAAGAATTCACACATTGTATATGTTATCAAATAAAAGCGAAGAAGTGTTTTCGTAGTAAAGAAGAGAAAATGGAAAAGGAGGAATGAAATAACAACTTTTGCGGGGCACCGAAAAGGGGGAAATTTTAAATTTAAGGAATTCCATTTCACTTCACTGTTTTGCAACATGTCAAACAATTTTCATATACTCGTATGTACGTAGATTATACCTTATGACTCTGGTATACACAAAGGGAATTTTTGTTTAGACTTTTTTATAGTTTTATAAAAATTATGTTATTGAGTAAATTGACGCTTAACAGCCGTTGAAGTGCATTTCGGCCTAACTCCTCTTCCAGTTCTTAAGTTTTCTAGGTGCGTTTTAAAGTTTTTTGCAAGCCACCTGCGAGCAGATAATTAATTTTTGTGAGGAGCTTTTATTTCATATCACACTGGCACGGGTTGATTTTTCCTCCCGTGGAGGTTGAAGCCTTAAAGAGATCCTTACAAGATATTATAAATAACAATTGTCAAGTAAGAGGAGCTATTGTGCCCTCAGGAGGTGACCTCCGGCAGATTTTGTCAGAATTGGGAAGAGGAATGCGAGCGGACGAAGTTAAGGCATGTTTAAATGGGTCTCATGTGAAGTCTTTGGTGAACAGTGTTAAACTATTGCCTTACCAAAAATGTGAGGGTTCCTCTGTGGGGAGATTTCATTATCGTACAGTTCTCAGACCTGTTGTTTTAAATAGGAATTGGTGGCTTCCTAGAGGTGGATATAATATAATTCTCCCTATTGAGTTAAGTACAATTGTTATCGCAGTAGAGGAGCATTAAAAATATTTACGATTAGTACCCAAAATTGAACAAGCCTCAGTCAAATGAAATCCTTTTGAGGACAATCAAAAAGATCGGATTTAAATATAAGTCCACCGACTCAATCATAAACACCGATGATGTCATTCATTATGCGGTCGAGTTGCTGAATAGAATGAAGGCCCCGTCCCGCAACTCAACAATTATGTTGCTACTCACCAACATTTTGCAGAGGGACCTTAGTATAAAAATATTGCATCGAATTATAATTCAAACTACTTTAGTGACCGATTGTTTTCGATTACAGTCCGTATTTATTCCCGAGTTCAAGTTCAAACTCTTGAGGTAACAGAATGCGTAAGAGAAATCTGCTTCTCCCAGTGGTAGGGGGCAAGCTCCAAGGTAAGCACAACCGAAAGAAAAACCAAAAATATTGTTTAAAAGGAAATACTGCTAAAGAGTTCGATTATGTTGAATATTTAACATTTTAAAATAATCATTTATATGTAGATACATACAAATTAACCTAAATTAACTTCGATGATTTCCCAAATCTTTCGAGTCCGATCACTGGATTGTCAAATAAATGTTGCCAACTATGTGTACAATTCTTATTTTAAATAATTTATTCAACGTTATTACTCAATTACTACCAATTCGCTACATTAATTACAATCACTTATATTACAATTCTCACAATCTACTATTTTTGCCTAACAGTAGTGTTGTCACAAAGGAGTTTGCTTTACGACTGATTGCTCTAGCCGTTGTGCTTCGCCGTTATATACTAATCGATTGTTCACAACCAACGCCTTGCATGATCGAGATGTTCTCGATAACGAATATTCTCCATTAACGCTCTAGAACAGTTAGAGCTAGTTATCGGTTTCTCTCTTTCAACTGACATTCGTTTCGCATTTTCGCCACAATATAGGTTTAGGCATACATCAAACTTTATAAAACGTCTCTTTGAAGAGGAATTAGTCATTTATGTTTTGGTATTAAAATTTGGGATATGGAAATTTGTGTGTATTATAAGTTGGAAAATCCGTAACGCATTACTTTTTCTAAATATGGAAAAATTAACGAATTCTAATCTAACATAAGAAAACATTCATGCCAACGATGGGGAAGTGCTGATGTGAGTAACATTTCTTCCATTTTTGTTCTAACTAGAACATTAATATGTGAAATTGTCTCTTGGAAAACTAATACTAAATATAAATTAAAATAATGAAAATCTACATAAAGAGCTAAATGGAGCGATTATTTTAGGCTGAATGAAACTTATTTTATGTATCATTTCTTTCAATTTATGCAATATATTTCATCATTTCATGAACAAAAAGTAATGTAGAAGATAATATGTCATTTTATCTCCAAAGCGACACATTACTTTCTGTAGGGCATATGTTGTGCTAAGAGTAATATATACTGAAATACTCTCCGGCATAGAGTTTAGCGACTGTTGCTGAAAGTACTTACCACAACTAAAGTTTTTGCATCATTACGTTGGCCAGTTTAGCTGCCGTACGGATTTTTACAAATGGCCTCATACATTTGTTGGCTCAAAATCGATTTCCATTTCGAAATACTTTTGTTTCATTTTTAATTGGGTTTCGCGGTAAAATGAGAACTCTCACAAAATACCAAAAAGTTAGAATTACATAATGATAAAAGATATTACTCATATTTTGCTTCCAGCACTCCATAAATAATTGGGAATCTGTGGGAAATTCATCGAAGTGTTAGCTCGAGATGATTCGACCGCAATGGATTTTCGTTCTGAACATGCGCACTTAATAGACCAAATAATCATCTAGAGCAGTAGTGATCATCTAGAAGCAGTAATTGAAGGTGCAAGGTGACCCGCTTTCACCAGATCACCAGGCCAATGGAAACACGGTAAAACTGGATGCAATGCTTATGTTGGTAAATTAAACGGTTATGAAGATGAAGATGAAGGAACTGAAGACTCACAGAATACCACTAGATATGAATGACACAGTGAAGAATATATTCCATTAAATCCTTTATCTCGCTCAGATAATTTTGATGATTTTACAACTACTCACGAAGGGATTGAGATTATTAGAATCACAGGTTTGATTTGAACATAGGAGCGTAGGCATTGAAAATAATTTCATCTTACACTTTTAAACTTTAAACTTCCGATATGCATGCATACATTTGTATGCACATAAAAGGAAAGCCATCATTAAAATTATTAAGTTTTCCCGTGCGAAAATTATCGTCTACTTGCTTATTACATAAATTGCTTGAAAATGTCGCTAATAAGTCATACTGCGCCTTTAAAAATTACAGAAAAGCAGTGAAAAGAGAAAATATAATAAACGTGAACTTTGTGCCATACCAAAGGATATAGAGCAGCGAGAAAAAGGATCGACTCTTTTCTGGCTAGTGGAAGAAAGCGTTGACTGTAGCGTCAGTGACGCCAACGCGAAAGCAAAGCACAAAAAAGGTCAAGATCGTAACTTTGCCATCACTTCTTTCAAAATAATTAATAATGAATAATAACTGAGACTGTAAAGTGATGTAATGATAAGGTAATTGTTTACTTTTTGTCGCTATCTGCGCACCGTGATCTGTAGACAGCTTCGATTTTGACAGGTGTCAATTAAAATTAAGTCGATTTGGAAGTGAAGAATGAATCAAAAGGTAGCAATCAGATACACAACTTCAGGCATAGGTAGGTATATACAAAGGAGAAGTATGACTTTTTTCTTCACTCTCTTTGTTGTCATAACAATTCTTTGAAGAGAAAATTATACAAATCAATGAAGTAAAGATACACGTACATACATACATATCCTATATAGTATATAGTATATATATTTGGCGCTTTGTAATCGCTGAAGCGATTTTCGGCCGAGCTCCTCCCTCCAATTTGTGGTTTTTGCGTCTTGATGTTTTTACCAACAAATGGAGGGGACCTACAGTTTATTCTAAGCCGCCTCCGAACGGCTGATGGATTTTTATGAGGAACTTTATTTTATGCCAGAAATACGCTCGGAGGGCTTGACATTTCCCCTGCCGAGCGGGCGACCGCAATTAGAAAAATTTTTTTCTATCATTTTGGATGTTGCTCGAACCTGGGCTGAACCCAGGCCTTCCGAATGTCAGTACGCAAATGCTAACCACTCGGCTATCGCGGCCAGCCCGATATCTATATAGTAACCCACCTTTAAATATCACTATGACCGTAAGGTTCCTCAATATAAAATAGAGTAATAAATTTTGAGTAATTATTGTGGGTAAATTACAAACAATATGCTTTTACCAGAAAAGGCTTAAATTCCTCTTTTATCGCATTTTTTTTTTGAGCACGTCGAGGTAATCTTAACTGCGGCACTAAAATGGGTCTTTAAGACAACAGAGTACCTTTTTCAGGCAAAGTATTTATTAGAGATATACCTATACTACGTAAATATTTAAAATTTATATAATTTGAAATAATCATAAATTTTACATCAATTAATGTCAGTTCAGTTCAGTTAAGTGCCAATATTGCTGAAAACAATTGAAATTTGGATTTTTTGAATTAATAAAACTTTTTTGCTTCTATTAGCATTTTACAAAAAAAAAAAACAATAAAAATCTTAAGCCAATGGCAGATAAAACTTTGCGAAGCATTGCAGGAGACAGATAGACTTTGATGTCAAAGATGAAAGCATGCGAAGCTTGCATGGAAAGCAACGATTGGCGCTAACGCAGCACCAAAAAGTCATCTCATATAATTTTACGTCTTCTTTGACCTATTCGCCTGTTGGTTTAAATTTCCATATATTTACACTTAATTTCAACATGGGAGTATTATCAAGAATTAAAAGGGAAGGGACCTTAATGGGACACTGACTAATCGATAGCATTACAGCATTTTATAAAGATTTAAAATCTCTTCAAATCCAGGTCACGGCATATTTTCTTCTCAGATAAAAGAGAGAAGCCGATAACTGGCACATATTCTAGGAGCATACAAAGAGAACAGTTCTGTTATCGAGAACGATTCGATTATTCCAGGCTTTCGTTTGCGAGAGCAGCCGACTACTATATAAGGGCGACACTCCAGATGCCAAACTGATCAATAAATAAAGTAAACGCGTTGGTGATTACATTACAGTGAAGTAATAAGAAATACAGTACATTGTGAAAGTTGTAATTCAAGTAATTGTAAATTCCTAAAGTTGGAATTGTAATTTGAATTGTGACTTACTGAGTAACAAAAGGACATTTTAATAAAATTCTTTATAAATATAAAGAAATTGCGAACATAGTTGGTGACTTTTATTTAACAATCCAGTGGTCGTACCCGAAGGCGATTTGGAAAATCATCGAGGTTGATTCGGCAAAATCGTAACAGGTATGGAGAAAAGACTTAATAATGGATTCATGATTATTGAGTGAGTTTTATAGATTGAGTAGAGGGATTGTAGGAGTCGAGTTTTTGAGAGGAAGTGTATTTCAGTTATTTGACGTGTTGGCGAGTTTTTCTTGGGGCTGAATGAAAGTGAAATTATTGTTGGATTGATTACTGCTTATCAATGATAGCAGAAGAAGTGGAGTTCTGTATTTGCTGATTTTGTTGTGTTATTGCTTTTGCTTTTATTTTGTAAAATTAAGTGGAAGAGTATGTTTTTGATCATTTACGTGAGTGGAAGAGAGCTGTATTTTAGTAAATCTTAACAGCTTCTCGCATAGTGCATTTTTTGTTACTTTTATTGTAAGTGATCTGTTTGGTCTGAAATGGAACTTTATTGGACACATGATAGAAGTAGAGGGATGGTGTAGAAGCGCCAATTGTCGTAAAAGATCCGAACGCATTTACTTTCGGGAGAGTGAGGAGGTAAACAATGAAGTTTACTACAAGCTGGTGAACGCTTACAAAGTTTCCATGAATGACCTAAAGCAACTGGCAGTTCTTACACCGCATGGGATTCGGAGATACATTGCCTTAATTTTTACACTTCGCCATGCCAATATCAATTTTGTCTGGCAGATGGTATAAATTGAATGTTAGCATGACTACACCCGTAGAGCATAGGGTGTCATTGCTCAATTTTCTTTTGAGATTTGTAGGCATCTCATCACCCCTAATTTCTTCAATTGATGCATTGTTTAGAAAAGGGGCGTAGATAGTGCACATTACTGTGATTGAGGTTTTCGTGATATTTGGCTTTTACCGCACAGATACCTGTGAAGATTGTTGAAGTGCAAGAAATCTTTCAGCTGTATTTCCTGGTTTTCGTTAATAGGAGAATATTTCCATCACGCAGCTCTGAAACACTTTCTATTTCATTACTTTTACTGCACAAATCGATTTTATATACCTGAAATGCATGAGTAGTGAGATAAAGGTTTGTTTTTATTAACAGCTTCAAGAACCACAAATTTGGGGTCGGGTTTTTTACAGGTGGGAGTTGAGGGATCAGTATTAATCACTTTTGGTTTTTTCTTGTCTTTCACTTTCTTTATTTTTTTAAATACCGGCACTAGTCAAGCAATACAATGTATACCGGATTTGACCTCACTAGGTTCGGCCCTGAGTGCTATATTCACCAAGCATATAACAGATCACTTCCTAATTAAAGATTTCCTTGTTCGAATTTTTCAAAAAAAAAATAATATTCATATATGAAAAAGGTTTTAGTGTATCAAAATTAATACTTACAAGATTACAACTTTCAATTTGGAACTAGCACGAAAGGCACGTGGTAGAGAAAAGAGAACCGCTCACTATGAATGACAGTCGGTGAGAGTCGGAGTAATCAAATCTAGCCAAAAGAATTTTCATATCGTTACATCTAAACATCTAATAGGGTCTGGCATAAACAAATTTTATTGTTCATGGACACAAGCCTCAAAGCGCCGATTTTTATTATTTCTCTACGACTATAGAGTGTAGGTAGATTAATATGCCGTAAACGATATTGTTAAGGACGTATATTCTTATTGATTAACAATGGGGATTTCAAATAGTAATCAGGTAATGTATAAGTTATTTAAGCCTTGTAGCTATCATTTAACGATATACTCCTTTTGCCCATTAGTGCTAAAATTTATATAATTTCTCAAATCTTACTTAAGATCCATTATGACACCTGTAATAAGTCAAATTGAAATCAGCTGAGGTGATAAAATAATGTTTATTTTTAATTTTAATCTTGAATCTTTGTACCTTTTAACCAGGGACAACTTGGTTTAGTTTATTTCATAGAGTAACATAAAAAATATATCGTTTCGCTTGGCTACAATACTGCGTACATGCAAAAAAAAAAAAAAAAAAAGGAAAAAAATTAAGAAAAATGAAAAATGAACATACACGATATTGCTGTATGAAATTCGTGTACGAAAAAATCAAGAAAATAAATAAACGTCAAAACGTTAATGCTCTTAATTTGGCGAATTTGCTTCATACACGCGGTATTGTATTTTGCATATACGCAGTGGTGCAACTTCAAGCGACGATACTTGTATTTTTCGTCCGTGACGAAACCTGTAAATTACGTGTTACGCTTCGAAATCACACTTCGGAATATCGATATTTCGGTTAAAATGGAATACGTAAATTTCTGTTCACTAGATTAAATAACATATCCCAAAGAAAATGACAATTCCTATTACATAACACATCCCCTAATTGACTTTACTAGTCGCCAAACTGTTCAAAAAAGTAGTAGTTCGGTTAGGGTACAAAAAGAGAATACAGAATGAGATCACATTAGCAAAATACATACATATATGTATGGTAAGTACATTATTGACACATCAAAAAGATTCTAATGGACGAAATGATTTAAGCCATTTAAAATAAAATAAAAAGTACATAATATAGCACTTCATTACCGTGTTCAGTTATACTCGTATATCTATGAGTTTATCCATTAGTAGTATATTTATTTACCTCGTATACGAATACGTAAAAGTTTAGGTCGATAAACATCAGTTGTTTGCACGTCGTCTTTAATACTTTGGTCGCAATTTCCAGCACAAAATCCTTTTTTTGCAAAAGTTTACCGCAATTTTGTACTCTGAGTATTGCCTGTAGAAAAATGTTGTGATATCGACAGATAGAATAGAAAAATTTTGTTTCTTCTATACTCCAATTATATTACCGCCATCTTTATCAAAATGCGTAAACTGCCATCTTTATTACATTTTTTGATAAAATAAATGTCACATGTACTAGTTTGGTCCCACACACTGCTACTAGGATTTTTAAAATTGTACTTAAAGTGTAGTTGTGATAGTTTATATATACATTAAGCGAATATAATGAATGCTTCGTTACTTATACATATAAGGTTCTCACTATTTTATTTACGTTGGACTTTGAAAGTTTCGTTCCAAATGCGCTTTGTTGACTGTCACGCGTTTCTGATCTTTAAGCATCAATCTTTTTAATGGCAAGAAGTTCGAGAGATACTTTTGATATGTACACATGCGCTTGATGGAAACAACATTCATTGAGGAATGTAAGGCTTGTGCATTTTGGTTTTTATGTAAGTATAAAGTCCTTAAATACTTCATTGATTAATACCAATATATACTGCATAAACACGCTTTAAGCAAGTTACATAAAACATTTATGTTTGTTTATTTTATTTAGTATGATTTAATGGTGTAATTCCATTTTTTTTAAATGTAGAGAGAAGGAATATTTATATACTATATTTTCAAAAAATGTGCCCTGAATTCTTGGGAGAATTCAAATTTTTTATTTACATATGAAGGGCTCATATATGGAAAATCGGAAAGATTTAAAAATACATTTTTTTTACATTATTAATATAATAGTGCTTTGAAACTGGCATATATTGGTTTCACTCCTTTTAGTCGGGATTACTAAAATTTCTGATTGACTTTCCGTAACAAATTCTAATCTCGTAACAGGTCATTGAGTTGAGGTATTAAGTGTGGCTTATTTTGAATATTTTAAACACGGAATCATTGTTAATATGATCATCAAAACTTAAAAAATTCTACAAGGCGGTCATCATGATCCTGTCCTACTTTACGGTGCAGAAGCGTGGACGTTGACAATATCCGTTGAGTAGTCTTCTCATCCAATTCCCAAAGAATTCCGTCTATGTAATGGGAGCCGTCGAATAGATCAGACTATGAGAATACTCCAGCTTTAAAGTTTTCGATGTGTACCTGCTGGTGGAAGCAGAACAAGAGGAAGGACTACGTCCAGGTGAAGGATCTGCCTTTATTTTGTGTCTCCAATCTGGTGACGAAAATGCGAAGCGAATCGTCAGATGAAAGAGAGGGAGCCTGACAACGCTGGCATGTTCTAAAGCGTAAAACGAAAACATTCGTTATCGTAACGATTCGATTATTCCAGGGTTTCGTTTTCAAGCAGCGAACAAGTATGATATAAATGACAGTACCTTGTCAGAAGTTGTAGTACAAGTGATTGTAAATAGTAAAGTGAATTCAGTAATTTGAATTGTGAATTAATGAGTAATGAAAAGACATTAAAATAAATTCTTTGTAAATAAAGAAACTGCAAATTAAGTTGGCGATTTTTATATTAACAATCCAGAGATCGCACCCGCATGATTTGGGAAATCCTCGAAGGTTTAAATCAGCAAGATTGTAACAATATATTTACGAAGATCATACCATTTTGAGAAGAATGCCTTTAAAGTAACAAAACTGGATTAGTACATGGTTACCTACGTGGTCCGCATTTAGTTATATTATATATCTTTCGGATTGACATCTTCTAGAGGACATATATTTCAATTTTAATTTTTTTTGTCTCTAACAGGTCAATCCGGCCTTGCCTATAGATAGCTCTACTAGAATTAAATCCATTTTTATTTAGCTATAATCTTCAAAAGGCGCGTATATAAATTTGACAGCTATCGGATCATTAGTTTGTGATTTATAGCATTTTGAGTGAATCAACTTTTGTTATTGTGAAAAAAACGGAAAAAAAGGATTTTCACGTGTTGGATAAAATATTTTTTTTGAAGGGAAAAATTGCCAGTTGAGGCAAAAAACTGGACTTAATGACGTATTTCCGATGACATGGGCACCGAAGAGCAGGTGAACGCAGTGGACGACCAAAAAGAGGGTTTGCTACCGACGGAAATATTTGGAGAAAAAAACCACAAAATGATTTTGAATGACCGTAAATTGAAATTGATTGAAGTGACATGCGCTTTAAAGATATAACTTAACGTGTACATCATATCATTCACGAATATTTGGGTAGAAAGCTCTGTGCAATGTGGGTGCTGCGCGACACTCACTTTGACCAAAAACAACGACTAGTTGAAGATTCGGAGCAGTGTTGGGGAGGTGTTTAAGCGTAAAATACCCCTAGTTTTTGCGCCGATATGTGACAATGGATGAAACATTGCTCCATCATCCGAGTGGACTGCACACGATGAACACGCTCCTAAGCATGGAAAAACATGAACTAATTTTCATTGATTACCTTGAAAAAGGAAAGACCATCAACAGTGACTGTAACAGAGCATTATTGGACCGGACAAAATCGCCGAAAAACGGTCGCATTTGAAGAAAAAGAAGGTGCTATTTCACAAAGTCAACACACCGTGCTACAAATCCGTGAAATCGATGGCAAAAATTCATGAATTTGGCTTCGAATTGCTTTCGCATCCACCGTATTCTCTAGATCTGGCCCCATCGACTATTTCCTGTTCTAAGATCTCAAAAGAATGGGAAGAAATTTTCGTCGAATGCAGAGATGATCGCCGAAACTGAGGCCTATTTTTAAACAAAGGACAAATCGTACTACAAAAGCGGTATTGAAAGTTTTCTCAGTACATGAAATGGTATACTAACTTTGGTTCGAACTATACAAGTGCCAAAAGGAGAGGAGATAAACACTTCAAAATTTTTACCAATCGTAGCAGAATGACGAGCTAAGTGGATTTAGCATACGTTCGTCTGTTTGAAACCAACTAACCGTTCTCGGTTTTAAGATATTTCAATCTAAACTAGTGTAGGCAGATGTACTGTGGTATATTTTGTGGGAACTGCCCGGATTGGACAAGTTTAGCATATATACGAACGATTTTCAGAAATTTTTGGGTCAAAAATCCGTCAGAAAAACATTTAGAAGCATGAAATTTTATATACTGGACATATGCATATATAATGAATTACACACATTGGTACTAAAATTCATCGAAATCGAAAGACTATAACATATAGTTTTTTAATACACTAAAGTTGTTCAGATATGAGCCTTTGTCAAAAAATCGTCGAAGAAACATCTAAGAGACTACAGACCATAATTCAAATAAATATGTGCTCAGCCTACGAAAAAATAAACTGATTTTGCAGGTATGAGAATAGATATTTAATCTTTAACTGCATTACAATAAATTTGATATGTTCATGGAAGTCATCGCCAATTACAGCATTTTTTCTCTTGATATTTGTTTTAGCTTTCATATTTAATTATGTATGCTGTAATGAATTTGTTACAATAACATTCTAATATGAGGCAATAAATAATTCACTGCCTTCTTCATCTTCTTTCTTGTCTAAATACATACATACATACATAAAACATACCAATTCCTGTATGTATGTAAGCTCATT